>CM053627.1:136141740-136162146 GCA_028646595.1 Phalanger gymnotis
GTGGAAGGGTTATACATAATGATACACATGTGGCCCATGTTGAATTGCTTGACTTCTTCGGGAGAGTGGGTGGGAAGGGAGAGAATTTGGAACCCAAAGTTTTAAAAAATAGATGTTCAAAAACAAAACAAAAAAGTTTTTGCATGCAACTAGAAAATAAGATACACAGGCAATGGGGTACAGAAATTTATCTTGCCCTACAAGAAAGGAAGGGAAAAGGGGATGGGAGGGTAGTGGGGTGACAGATGGGAGGGCAGACTGGGGAACAGGGCAACCAGAATATACGCCATCTTGGAGTGGGGGGGGAGGCTAGAAATGGGGAGAATACTTGTAATTCAAACTCCTGTGAAAATAAATGCTGAAAACTAAATATATTAAAAAGAATTTATAAAAAAAATTAAAAATTTAATTATTCAGTTTCAAGATTAGAAAAGTAAGAGGTTTTAGAATAAGCTAAGCTACAAAGGAGGAACAAAGCTAATGTGGTAGTGATCCAATTCATTTATTCTCATTCCCTCCTCCCCCTAAGAATAAAAAAGGGGGAGAGAGTAATTGAATTTGATGGCGAACTTCAAATCCTACTCATTTAAAATTGTGACAAATAATGCTCTTGGGGGAGGATATTCTATGCCTAGGTCCAGAATATTTCTTTAGTTGATTAGGGAATAATGACTAACTCTAGTTCTTGGGCCTCAATTATATAAATAAAATATCTTACAAAAAAGGAAATCACCGCTCATCACTGGACTAATGAATCACATATTCTCTTAGACAAGAATCACTACCTGCCTAATGAGACTATCTCTACCTTATCACAGAGCGATTCTATCAGCTTTCACTCTCCCCACTGGTTTTATTTTTTCTGGTAGCAGAAGGAGCTTCATCCTCTGGGTAGAGGCTTACTTGTTTACAGTTTATTTCATGAATGAAGTCATCAGTCAATAGCTAAACAAAGGCTCTGGTAGTTTTCCCCAGGAGAGTGAGACTATTCAGGGACTCACTCAGTGTGATTTTTCAAGGAGAGGTCTCAAGAGCCAGAATGACACACATGATTAATAGAAATGCAAAACCATATAACCATCTTGTCTGAGGGCCATGAAAAGCTTTATACTTCCTGCATTCTGCAATTATAACATGGGAAATTGGAGGCTTTGGGTCTTAAAGTTCGTGGCAACAGAATGTTTATGTTGACTTGGCTCCCCAGTTCTGTAATAACAACTGTGGAGCAGACTGTGCTACATAGCTCAAAAATCACCTCGTTTACATAAGGTAAAAGAGAATACATCAGTGGAGGTTAAAGACATTCTTTATAAAACAGCTAACAGGTGTGAACTAAGGCTTTTCCCCTTCTGTGGAAGAATAGTTCTTTGTGTGGTTACCCAATGGTTAACTTCTGAGACTTGTTGGTATGGTGTTGTTGGTTCAAATCTACTTAAGGCTATGCACAATTTCAAGGATGTAATTCTCAACTTTAAACAAATAAGGCCACTGAACCTCTACTGTGTATATGGGGTAGTTTACAAAGTAAAAGACAGAGCCCTTGCCCAGGAGGAAGTTACATTGGAGGCCTTAGTTAAATAATGCAGATGTGTGGTGCAGTGGATAGAGTGAGTGGGCCTGCAGTCAGGAACAGTCGAGTTCAGATCCAGCCTCAGACCCTTACTCATTGTGGCCGGAGATAAGTCACTTAACCTCTGCCTGCCTCCCGTTTCCTCATCTATAAAATGGGCATAATAATAGCATCCACCTCCTAAGCTTGTTGTGAAGATTAAATGAGATTAACAATTGTAAAGTGTTTAGCACAGTGCCTGGTGCATAGTCAGCTCTAGATAAATGTTAGGTATTATTATGGTTGTTGCTATTATTATTATTATTATTATATTATATTAATATATTTACATCATATTTACTAACCAAGTAATCTGTCACAATCCAGTGCAAGTGACTTTCTTAGAATCTCAAGTCTGAAGAGGTCTGCTATTGTAGGGAATATCAGAAAGACAATGAGAATACTGAATGAAAAAGTTTGCATGCTCTGGTTCTCTTGGATGGTTAGTGCCAATTCTTCTTATTCATGCTCTCCAATACTAATCTTACCTCAAAATTTTATGGAAAACCTTGTTTTGATCTGACTTTTGAAGATAATATGAAAACCAAAAAGGCCTTCTTGTTCCTTAGGATCATTTGACATGCATTTCTACATTTCAAAGTATGCTTTGAAGCGTTCCAAGTGTGAATTTTTGTAGTGATATGGGTCCAGAGCAGGGAGCCCCCTGCTTTGTAGAGACTTTTCAAACTAATTCACTTTGCTCGCGGTGTTTTTAAATCTGATACAGGTTAAAAGGAAAATATCAAGTATTTTTAAAATACGAAAAAGCCAATGAGTCTAGATTTGACTGGGTACTCACTTTGTCACACAGCTCTTCAAATGTGCAGTCTGCAATGGTTCCACAAGCTTTATTCAGCCTCAGCTCTCTGCCTTGCACTTTTAGAATCCTTGGTCTAGTTACTATGGGAACATGAACAAAGACTCAATCTTGTCTGGATAATTACTATAAAATTCATCTCTTACAGATAGGAAATGCATAGCTTGATGAATAATAGCACATGATTCAACACATAAATTAGACAAAATGCTGATACAATGACTGCCACTTGAGTGTGGCATCAACCCATATACAGCAATGGAACTTATTAATTGGTCAGTGGAGATTGGGCATTGTGTTCTAAATGTATTCTCTTTCAAGAGAAATTAACTTACGTACAATCATTTTGTTTTTGAGCCAGCTCATCAAACAACTTATCCATGACAGCCTCCACATCAGCTTCACTTGTGCTACAGTGAAAAGAATAATAGAATATGAAATTAATAACACTTGAAGCCAACATCAAACAGCTGCCTGAGCCCGCTTAGCTTTTTGCCCATAAAAAAGGAGAACAGGATGTTATGCTCTAAATACAAACATTAGATTTCAAATACACTTAAAAGCAGAGAATATTAACTCTCAGGTAGATGATTCTGCCTTATTTGCATACACTGAAAGACTTCTGTGCTTCTGGCTGTTTCCAGTAATGAGGAGATACAGGCAGAGTAAATCCATTAATACTATGTGTACACAATGAGAAAAAAGGCTTCCGGCTCTCTGTTACATGCAAAACAAGAGCAAACAGACAAGGCAGTCAAGCATCTAGAGAAGTATCCTTTGAAATCTCTACTGAGAGGGTACATGTGAAATTAAATATTGAAGCTGCTTAAAAAAAAATTCAAGTCAAGCTGACTGACTGCGCTGATCAAACATTTCCAGAATTAAATTACTAGCTTCCAAATACCTACCTGATCTGCACATCAATAACTTTATCAGACCTCTTTCTGGGGTGTAGGAAAAAGACAACTATTGACCACACATTCTCTCTCAAAATCTCCTCCTTGAAAATTTAAGTAAACTTTCAGTTCATCTGCTGTCACTGGAGCTGGTCTTAAAATCTGTCTCATCACAGAATCTTTTGTATTCTAATTAGAAACCACCATATGGTTTAAAGATCCCAAACATATAAATGTGATAATGCTGTGGCCTCTTTCGCTCTCACTTTCTTTTTTAAAAGGGGCTGATAAACTAATGCACTCGATACAGTTGATCTGCAAAAGAAATAGTGTCTTGCATAAAGGACCTCACGAGTGAAACTCAAGTTTGCTTCCAACCTATATGCAGACTTATACAGAATGACCTTACAATATGTTTACTTTTTACACACATTTCACTCTTCTCTAGGTGTAAAATGCAATTAAGCTCAATTCTTGATGCCTTACTGATAGTTCCCATCACAGAATTCTCTCCCCCACATCCAGGGAACCAAAAAATGAAGCCTAAACTAAAGCTAACCTAATTTCTCCTTTAAGATAATTACCATAGATAAGATAATTTCTCCTTTAAAATAACTACCATAATCGGGGTAGACTTTTACCCCAGGTTCTAAAACTCTACAAAGGCAAATGCTTTCCCAGTAACGAATATAAGGTGTTGACTACTCTCAGTGATTCCCCAAAAAGTCATTCCTAAAAATGAGGATAATTTTGTTTAAATAAAAATGTACTTTGATTTTTGAGTCTTGTGGCAGTAATGATACTTACATGGAGTAATACTGAAGTTGACAATAGGAAAAACAGGATAAGAAGTAGATTTTTTAAAAAAAACTGAGTAATATGGGGTAAACATTAAGGACCAAGAGCAAGAATCAATTACAGGTCTCAATGGATTGGTGAGTATGTATTTTCTGAGAATTCACAGAATATGAATTATAGAATCTCAGAGTCAGAAAGGACCTTGTAGATCATTTCTTCTAACCTATACCTCAAAAGAATCCCCACTATATCATACTTATCAAGTGGTAATCCAGTCATTGGCTGAAGATGCCCTAGCCAGGGGGACCTCACTATCTCTACTAGTAGCTGATTCCATTTTTGGATAGTTCTCAGAAGTTTTTCTTTATATCGAGCTAAAAATTTGCTGCTTTGCCACTTTTGCTCACCATGCCTAGTTCTACCATTTGGAGACCATCAAAAGAAGTCCAGTTCCTCTTCCATAGGACAGACTTCCACATATCTGAAGACACTACTGTGGGTCTCCCCTTCCCACCCTCCCACCGCAAACATTCTGTTCTCTACATTAAACATTCCTAGTTCCTTCAACAGATCTTTATGTGGCATGGTGAAGGATAGTCCTCTACCAGCCCAGATGCTCTTTAGTTTAGCAAAATCATTCCTAAAATATGGCACCTCGAACTTGTGCTACAACGCCAGATTTATTCTGAATCTAACATATGTATGTATATATACATACATGTATATTTATGTATATATATGTATAAAGATAAATATAGGATATCTTAGACAGATAACACAAAAAGATATATATATATACATAGATATATATGTACATTGTTGTAGACAGATACATATGGATATTGCATATATACATACATGTATAAAACACATATATTTGTATGTGTATGTCTATATACACAAACATACATGGTATCCTGGAAGTCTTAGTGTAGTTTTATGGTCTATAGCTTAAAAATATGTCACCTAAGAGGGCAAAGGAGTGGTTCTCATAAAAGCATTCTGGCCCAGGCAGACTTGTGTTCAATCCTTGAGGAGACAGGGGATAAGGATAGCTCTATTTTGGCAAAATCCATTATGCTGGAAAATCATTTCTGTAATGTGTCACTATTAAATTATACTTCAATAAAAGAGACTTGGGAAAAAAAGTGAGCTTGAACTCATGTTGAAACTAGATAGGGAGAACTTCAATATACATTTGTTACTACTGTGCCATTTGTCAGACCATATTTCAAATAGTTTCAATCCTCTGAAATTTGGTTTTCAATCTAATGGTTTCTGATTTAAAGCCAAACATATTAATTGATAAATGTGCATATAAATTATGTTTATTAGTAAATAATTTTGTGATTTTTAACAAATATGCAAAAATTCACAAACAGATTTCTAAGGTCTATAGATGTGGAAAAGAAGTTATATTACAAAATGATAATAGCATCATGATTTTTCAATAGGAGAATCCTAGACTTGTTTATTACTAAAATATTATAGATATTCATTACAAAGACAATTTATGGCTTCTTTTTATAGATGGCCTTAGAATATTGTTCAATATAGTTGGCAATCTATTATTTTTAATTGAAGTCTGTAATATTCATATATAGTATTTTGTTTTGAATTTGAGATGACTAAACTATTGATGAAATAACACTTTACATTCTTCAAAGATACTACCAACTCCAATGTGTTTCTTTAGAGTCATTTTTTAGGTGAATGCCTTCCAGAGACCTTTTATGAACTGCCAAGTGCTAATTCAACAACCTTTATTTAGTGTGTTCCATGTGCAATGAATACTAATAAACTTCCAATTACAAAATGCTTTCTTCATGACAACCGTGTGAGGTAAATAGTATAAATAATGTCATCCCCATCTTACAGATGAGGAAACTGAGATGCACAGAGGGTAAGTGGCTGGCTTCTATTCATTCAACTAGTAAATGTCAGAGGCAGCATTTGAATTCACGTCTAGATGTTGAAAAGTGTCTGAGTAACTGGCTAGCAGGAATGAAGTATAAACTTGGTTTTCAAATTCCACTCTTCGAAACCTAGAGCTGGGAGAAAGAATCTGGTATGGGAAAATAATTTCTAAGGGGCTGTCTTCCACCTAAAAATTATCTTCTGATTCTTCCCCAAGGTGATTCCAATTGGTGGTAGAGAAAATGCCCTTGAACAAAGGTTCTTGACCTAGCTTCCATGTTTTTAAAAAATATTTTTATAACTATATTTCAAAATAAGTAGCTTCCTTTGTAATCCTTTTTTGTATTTAAAAGCATTCGGAGAAGTAGCGTACGGGCTGCCAGCTGCCAAAGAGGTCTATGACACAAAAAAATTAAGAATGCTTGAGGACCTAGAGTGATCTATAGGACACTAGCCAACACATAGGCAGGTGTTTTGTAAGCAACTTGAGTTCCAGAAGTATTCGTTGGTAATTTTTCTCGCTAAATGTTTAATTTCTCATAAAAATAGTGAAACACATTTTGAGCTACTGCTGGGAAAAACTTGTAGACAAAGCTGTGAAATAGGCAAATTCTTAGGCTTTTCATTCTCTTCCCTCTTCTCAGCTTGGAGGTCCTCTCAATCCTCCCTTCTTTTGTCTTCATATCTTTCATTTATATTAACATGTTAATGACAGACAACAACTTAATTCTGTTCTCTCCATTTTAATAAGAAGTCGACCAGTCAATTGACAAGCATTTATTAAGCGCCTACTATATGTCAGGCATTATACTAGGCTCTAGAAATCATATGAAAAGTGAAATAATCTCCATTCTCAAACGGTCTTGATCAGAGGATACAACAGCATGTGTATATAAAAGCACATATAAAATAAATTAAAAATACATGTAAGAACAGCACCAACTACTGGGATCAGGAACAGCTTTCTACAGAAGGTAGTGCTTGAGGTGTGTGTTGTAAAGACAGGGATTCTATAAGACACAGGTGAGGAGGGGATGAATTACAGTAAAGGGGATGGCCAGTACAAAATCACAGAGACCTGGACTGGAGTGCCACACATGAGGAAGAGAGAGTTCAGTTTGGTTGGGCTATAGAAACAAAACTAAAAGAATTAAACTTTAATTACAGAATTTTGGTCAGAATTTGAGGAAAGAGTTTTGGTGGGAGTGTCACATCTCCTTACCACATAGATGGTTATCTATCCTACTTAGGCATAATACTGAACCTAACTCCTATCTTCTTTAAGTAGGTTACTTGGGTATTTGGTGAAAGTTAAGTAAGGAAGAAAGGAAATAGTTTTTGACAAAAGAAAATAAAACTTGAGGATACTTGTGGCAAAGTGGGAATCGGTCTATGTAACTCATTTAGATGTTTAAAAAGTTTTGTGACAAGCTCCTATCAACCAAGAACTGAATTCAAAACTGAATTCTCATTGATTAAAAAACTGAACTTTTGGATTTTGGAAGGGAGTCTGTTTGGTCATGGTGAAGTAGACTGACATAGCGGATAATGTATTGAACTCGGGATCAGGAAGACCTGGGTTTGAATATGGCCCTCCCTCTTCTCACCTACCAACTGGTAAGGACAATAGCACTTTCTCACATGGCTATGAGAACCAAAGGAGGTAATACATACAAAGCACTTTTTAAATTTTAAAGAGCTTAATAAATATATACATACTACATATTGTTCAGTCATTTTTCAGTTGTGTCTGATTCTTTGTGACTCCATTTGAGCTTTTTTTTTTTTGCAAAGATACTAGAGTGGTTTGGCCGTTTCCTTCTCCAGCTCATTTTATGGAGGAGGAAACTGAAGCAAACAGGGTTAAGTGACTTGCCCAGGGTCACACAGCTAGTAAGTGTCTGGGGCCAGATTTGAACTCAGGAAGATGAGTCTTCCTGACTCCAGGCCCAGAATTCTACACACTGTGCAGGCTAGCTACCCACATAATACATATTAAGTACATATATACTACTATTAAAATGAAATTAACCTAGAGATAGGAAATAATGGATAGTGATAAACAATTCTTCAGTTGAAAAAATATGAAGAGTGAAGAACAGTACTAGGACCCTATAAGAAAATGGTACAGGCCCAAAACATTAATGTGTTTTGTTTGAATGTAGTTATTTGTTACAATGAAAGAGTTCTAAGATGGTGAGGAATAGGGAGTCATTAAGTGATGTTTTAAAAAAGACATCAAGAAAATATTTTTTAAAAAAATTAAGGAAACTGCACTGGTGATCACTATTTATATCTAAACTCATTTCTTTCCTTCTGAGATTTTCTGTTTTATAGGGCCCCAGTTCTACTAGCTCTTTTTGGGACCATGACCTGGGATGGGATATATTATCATCACACCTGCTGCTGGTTTCCCTCTTTATCTTGATAGGAAAGAAATGAAAGGGAGATTTCTTTCCCCATTAGTTCTGCTATGGCTAGTTTCAATATTTCAAAAGAAATTTTTCCATAGACATTAAAGGAAAATTTCAATAAGCTAAAATATAGAAATAGACATATTCACAGAGCGAAGGTTTCTTATTCATCTGAAGTCTAACCACAGACTGGCTTGATTGGCATAGTTTATAGTGTCCTTGCCTCAATTCTGTCAGGGAGTGGATACTAGAGAATGGATGCTAGAAGAGATGATCCAGTTCCAGTTAAAGGATTGGCACTAGCACCAAAAGCTAGTGATATTTTCATTTTCTCCTAGACCTGCTCCTTAGTTTTCTCTACAAGTATGGATGACAAAGTAGAGGCTTAGAAGGGGCACACCGTGAGGTTCCTTGACCCAGGCACGAAAGGGATTTCACTATCTACCACTCCCAAGATTCCTTTCCAAGTTTCAGGACGTCCTGCACCAACCTTACAATACGGCCATTTCTTTTTCCTCTCTAGTGGAGAGTTTCCACGGCTATGGGTTCCTGGAAGCCCTACTCTTGTCTCTGGACCACTTATCTCTGTCCTATTAGCCCATTGTGAAAATCAGCTTTATCCTTTGGTAAAACTTGGCTCTTCTCCCTCCTCTCCCCTTCTTTCTTCTCCAATGGCTTTTTCTCAATTCCCATTCTCCCTGATCATTCTGCAGCCCGCTCATTCCCCTTTCCTCCTTGACGATGCTCTCTTCTCTCTAGGTTTTTGGAATACCACTCTCTCTATACATCCAAGTGCTCCTCAGTCTTCTTTGCTGGATCTTCATCCAGATCATACCCTCTAAATGGAGGTGTCCTTCGGGGATCTGTCTTGCATCCTGTTCTCTTCTCCCTCTATACTGCTTTGCTCGGTGATCTCATCAGCTCCCAGGGATTTAACTATCATCTCTATGCTGACAATTCTCAAATTTACCTGCCCTGCCTCAAACTCTCTGTTGACCTCTAATTTCACATCTCTAATTACCTTCCAGATAGATGTCTGGTGGACATCTTTTTTTTAAGCATGTTCATAGATTTGTAAATTCTCCTTAAATTTCAAGGTCATAAATAATTTTCTTTGTGTGAAATTTTCAGTAATTCCAAATAGTACAATCCAAAGCTTCTGTCTAAATGCATAAAAGTCTTTTTGTTGTTTAGTCATTTTCAGTCGTGTCTGACTCTTTGTGACCCCTTTTGGGGTTTTCTTGGCAAAGATACTAGAGTGATTTGCCATTTCCTTCTCCTGCTCATTTTACAGATGAGGAAACTGAGGCAAACAGAATTAAGTGACTTGCCCATGGTCACAAAGCTAGTAGTGTCTAAGTCCAGGTATGAATTCAGGTCTTCCTGACTCTAGGCCCAGCACTCTATCCACTGCACCACCTAGGTCTTGGCATTTCCAGAATGGTATAAAAAAATCTTCATTTCCGAGTTGTTAGTTCTTTTCCGGTCACCATGCACATACTTGTCTCATGATATAGATGCAATAATTCTGCAAAATATCCTTTGGTATATGATAATTAAGAGCTCTTTAATCTTGCATGTTCAGTGTTGCTCAAACTGAAGCCATTAGTCACTGGTGGTTAACAAGCGTCAATGGATGCTTGTTATGTTTCATTCAAGTACTTATGGACTTGTAACTACTAGCCAAATACCCACCCAGATGCCCCGATATTTTCCTTTGAGTCTGATTGTTCCCGTAAGACAGTCCTAAAAAATCCCCATGAACTCTTGTCGTTATTCCTCCAAAACTGAAGACTGACCAGTCAAGCCATCAATGAACAAAAGAGTTGCTGAGTGTTTAATAGGTTCCTATTTTCTGCTAAGTACTAAGATACATGCACAAAAGTACTACAGATATTTCTCCTCGTCGAATTTATAAACTAGCAATACTTTCATTTCTTTACTAAGCTGATAAAGCTTAAGTGTGATAATACTCACTCTATATATAGATCAAAAAAAAAAAAAACAACAACCCAGAAAAAAGGTTTTTTTATTCCTTATACGCTAGAGATTCGTAACCTATTTTCGTGGTGTGTTCCTTTCTTTGAGAATGAAGGCGTGCCTGTCACCGAGGGGTGAGGATAAGGAGGAACTATAGGAAGTAGGCATCAGGTTGAGTGAAGTAGTCAAATATGTGCAAGCGGGGGAGTGTGAGGGGCAAGTTGATAATGTGGAAAGGTAGCTATGCCATAGCCTCTAACTCTGGAAGCCAGCAAGCATTTTGCTGGAAGAAGGTAGGTAGAATATGGCGATGGCAATTGTCCTACATGCTATGTATGGCATATGTTCACCACTGATGTGAGAAATTGCTGAGCAATCATATCTGCATTTCAAATTCTTCCCTTAAATTTACTACACATATCTACTGAATGAGGAGAGATGATAAACATAGGCGAGTTAAATTTTCCATGTTGAGTAGTGCTTAACTTGATCTACAGGACTCTCAGATAGGGAAACTACCAATTCAAGTCAGCGCTTCCCAGCTGAGAGTTGCTTGGGCATTGAAGAGCTTAGGAGACTTGCCTAGGGACACAAAAGCATTATGTGTCAGCTATGGTGCTTGAATCTGTCTTCCTGGCTTTACGGGTGGCTCCTGATATTCATCATGACACCATGCCATCCTGCCTTTGATAAATTTCAAACTATAAGAATTTTAAAGTCAATCAGGTAACACTGTAGTTGTGATCATAAATGATGCCAAATAGCAATCTGGGGGTGTTATACCTATGACCACTGGACACCTTCCAGGAAACCAAAGTCTTTGGGTTTTGGAAGGAGTATAGTTGCAAAGCTGAAACTTAAAGGCATGAAATGAAGGGCAATACCAGTAGAGCTTAATTTGTCTCAATGCAGGAAAAATGACTGGGCCAGGACATGGAGTAGGACTGACAGACTGATGGATCTTTCTACCATGGGTGGTACATGGCTGGTCTTAGTTGGTAGAACAATTTGTCTGGCTAATTATAATTATTAAATACCAAGGAATTTTAAAAATTTTTAAAAATTTAAAAAATTTTAAAATATTAACTTCTGTATCAATTTTAAATCTGATTGGGATATGGGGTCTTTAGTTGTAGCAAGCTTACACAAAGTGCTAGAAAATTTGGGTTGCTAATATATAAAGACAATATAGGTCATGAGTAGATCCCAATTTCCTCATGAAACATTACATAAAAGGGCGCAGAACCCTAAAATCTTAGAGATGGGAAGAATGCTGGAAATCACTTAGTCCTAACTCTCTTTCATTTCAGGCATTTCTCTCTAGGTCAGCATCTTGTCTCTATCTGCAAACCAATACTGAGAAAAAGTGCACCATCTCACAAGGACAGACGGTTGTTTTCATATATATATATATGTATGTATATATATCTGTATATATACATATATATGTATATATGTATGTATATAGATTTTACTAGCATAAAAAATTTCCAAAGTGATTCCTTTTCATGGTATATAGGAAACACAGACTTCTAATTGAGTTAGGCTAAAATGCTGTTAAACAGCAGTTAAAAAATATATCTTTCTTGTTTCCAAGTAGAGGAGACTTTTTTCTCAACATCAAGAGAAAGCAGGCCTCCTGGGGAATAATCATATGATCCTATCCTCTTATATGGTGTTTATTCCTTTCTCTCTCTCTCTCTCTCCACCCGTGTGTGTGTGTGTGTGTGTGTGTGTGTGTGTTTATCCTAGTACGATGGAAAGAATGACGGCCAAGGGCTTTCTAATATGGGTGATAGGACAACAGTAAAGGATAGTAGGCCCTTAGTGATATTTTGTGTGTGTGTGTGTGTGTGTGCGTTTCTAAAAACAAGATTGAACTGAAGAAGCTCTAGCTTCCGTGAAGATGAAATCCCCATCTTTAATGAGGGTGATGGCTCAATAAAATGTCCCAGATTACAGGAAGGACTTTTAATATCAACAAATTGGATTTGGATAATAGAATTTAAAGCTGTCTCAAAAGGCCTTTGAGACATTTAGTCCAGATCTTTCATTTCATGGATGAGAAAACTAAGGATCTGTGAAAGGGAAATTACTTACCCAATGTCACAAATTGAGTGAGAGGCAGAGTCAGAGATTTGAGACCAGGTTTTCTAATTCTGGAAACAGAGTTCTTTCCACTAAATTACAAAATGTTACCCACGGAACTAACCACAAAGTATGCAATTTTTCTAGTTAAGTGGTTCCCTAGGATAAAATACAAATTCTTTTATTGGTATTTAAAACTCTAGTCCCACATAACCAGGTACCTATTGGATATGATGAACTAGATGTTATGAAGGAGTCTCAACTCAACAAAACAAAACAGATCTTTTCCCACCAAATCACTTTTCTTCCAAACTTCCATATTATTGTTTTTAAAAGTAAATTTTACTGATATATTTTGTTTTGACATAGATTTCCCCTTGTATCCCTCTTCTTCCCTCTTTCAGAGAGCCATTCATTACAACTAAGAATTGTTTAATAATGAAAAAAAGAGGGAGAGAAAAAAATCCAGCAAAACAGAGCACTAAAAACAAAAATAAAAACCAACCCTGACATTGTATGAAACAGACTTGTGAAAACAAGCGGGCCCAAGTGTCTTCCCATAGCTCTTCTTTGGGGCCGTGCTGGCGAGTTCTTTATAATTTTGCAACATTCAGTTTTGATTAGTTTGCATATAGTTTTTCTGACAGATTACTGCAGATGAGCATAATAGAATAATTTTGTGTTGTAAGAAACAACAAATATGATGAATACAGAGAAGCATGGAGAGATTTGGGTGAACTTATGCTCTACTCATTTCTAAGCTGATGAATCTCAAATTTACTTATCCTCTCTCCTGATCTCCAGCCTTGCATCTTCAACTACATACTTATTGGTCATCTCAAACTGGATGTCCTGTGGATATATTAAACTCAACATGTCCAAAATGGAACTATTTTATCTTTCCCCTCATACCTCCCCCTCTTGCAAACTTCCCTTTTGTTGCAAAGGGTACCCCCATCCTCTCAAACCCAGGTGTCATCCTTGGCTCCTCATTCTCTCTCACCATTCCCTGCCCAGGTCTCGGTTATTTTACCTTCATGTACAGTATGTGCCCCCTTCTCTCCTCTAACATGGTGCCACCAGCCTGGTGCAGGCTATCATCACCTTATGCCTGCACTACTGTTGGTTGGTCTCCCTGCTTCAAGTCTCTCCCCACTCGAGTCAAACCGACCCTCACAGATCTGACAATGTCACTGCCCTAATTGAATGAAGTCCAGAGGCTCCCTATCACCTTCAGGATAGATATAAAATCCTCTGTTGATGTTAAATGGCCTGCATAACTTGGCTCCCTCCTACCTTTACAATCTTTTCACAAATTCTTCACCCCTCCACCTCCAACTCCCCACCAATGCACACAGCATCACTGGCCCCCTCACTGTTTCTAAGACCAAATATTTCCATCTCCTAACATTGGACATTTTCACTAACTATACCCCATGCCTGGAATTCTTTTCTTCCTCATATCCTATCCTTGTGGGACATCCACTGTTAGAAGATATGACCTGGATCAAGGTCCAGCAAAGGATACTGAGGAGCGGTCAGATGGGAAGGAGAGCCAGGAGAGAGTAGTGTCCTTATGAATGAAGGAATGAAAAAACATTTATTAAGCAATTACTATGTGCAAATCCCTGTGCTAACTACTAGGTATATAAACAGCCCCTGATCTCAAGGAACTCACATTCTGATGCAGGAGCAGTACATAAAGAAAGTCTCAATTACATGCCAAACAGAAAGGTGTAGCAGCAAGAAGATGTTAATGCTTCTTTAGTGTTATTTCCAGGAATAAAATCTTATTTGTTTCTGATGTTGACCCCATTCTATAGCACCAAGGATTTCAGTGGTTACCTTTCTTTTCTGAGTCTTCCCTAGCCATGGCTGTTGCAGAGACAGAGGCTGCAGAACCTGTAGGAGCAACTGCCAGGTCCTCTCTGCACAGGGCTTGCCTCCCCGGATGATGGCTGTGGGGGCTGGGCTGGAAGCAGGGCCAGCCATCTGGGAGGGGGCACAACTAACCTCCCCAGCTCCTGGACTTACCAGTGAGCGGCTGGTGGCAAGGATAATGGCCCCTTCTCCGCAGAGGCTGCCTTCCCTCAAATTATGGCTGCATTGGCAAGACCATGATGGCTTGGTAGGGACCAGGCTACTGCTATTCCAAGGGTTCTTGGGTTCAGGGTTTTGGGTTATTTCCCCTGGGGTATGAGGTGGCTATACTGTTTTTCTCCTGGTAGAATTCAGGACCTTGAGGCCAGAGATTCTTTCATTTTAGTCTTTACAGCCCCAATTTCTGGCATACAGTAGTTGCTTAATAAATGTTTACTGAACTGAAATATGCTGCTTGAAAAAAGTAATCTGCTTTTTACAAGGGTTAACAGAAATGACCTTTCCATAAATTTGTCATATGGATACAATCATCAAAATTTCAATGATTAGAAAACAGTTTTTGTCTCAGTCATAATTACTCCCTAGACAGTGAGAAAGACAGCAACATTTCTTTAGCACTCACTGTGTGCTGAGCCTTGTAGTAAGTACTAAAATTATGACCTGCATTCATATAGTGCTTTGCATGTTTTTAAGTTTCTTACAAATGACACTTTTAGGAAGTGTTGCTTATTTGTTGAAGGTTTTATGTAATGGGTTTCTTGCTGAGCTTATCTATAACCACAAATTATTCCCACCCAGGAATGAGAGTGTTTTTATCAGACAACATATCACCAGTTGTACTTGTGAATGTATTCTGTATCAGTTCTTTCTTCTCGAAGGAGAATAAATGAAGAAATAAATTAAAAATGGTAAATACAAACAGATCATCTGTCAAAATAAAACAGTTTATTTTTAAAAACTGCACACAGGAACACACAACACTAAATGAACATTTGTCAGAATATTTCTGCAAATAATTAATTACTTTAATACAATAAGGATATTCTTCTATTAACACAATCTCTTATGAGAGGATACTCATTACTTTCTAACCATCTGTCACCACACCTCCCCAAAAAACTAATTAGGTTTAATTTAATGATACATTACAAATGATTCAAATGTGGATGATAGAGAAAGACAGTTTAATAAAGTTATCATTGATGCTTAAGAAAGCTCAAGGGGCAAAGTAAGAAAGAGATGATCTTTCACACTCTAATAATTATCCTGTGTAGTTTTCTATGTTCTCTTGATGAATTATTGGATACTAAATAGGGTGGGGGGAGACCCCAACTTACAGGTAGTAGAGTTTTCCAGCTCCAGGAAGTACCCTTTTCCGATAATCTATTCCAGAATCCAACCGAACTGTGTTGCAATATTCCTACAAAACAAATGAAATCACTTGGTTAAAACAAGATCTTTAGTAAGTGCGATAGTTATTTTTTGGGTGTATAAACTTGCCTCTCATGAGAAAATAACCTAAGGGTATAAGCAGAAATCAAAAGAATGTCATTAAAACACATGAAATTGAAGCAGTAGCCAAACATTGACTCTCAAAACAGTAGAAAAAAGCATGGTGTGAGTATTCATTATCTCGGCTGCGTTATTGATTAAGTAGGTCTTGTGGATGACCTGCAAGTCTGCTGACCTTGGTCTATCAGAAAATGCATTTCATGGTACAAGGAAAGGCCAGAGGGGATCACTGAAACGCCATCTCGCCCTCCTGCTATAGCCACGGAGGGGGCAAAAAGAGGCGGAGTCCAAAGAAATTACAAACTTTTAGTCCTAGAAGGAACCTTAAAGATCATCCAGTCCAAGCACAGAGAGGTTAAACAACCTGCCTAAAACGACGGTGAGAATAGTAATACCAGACATTTATATCGCATGTATTGTCTTCCTCTGTTAGAGTGTAAGCTCCTGGAGGGTAAGGATTGTCTTGTTTGCTTGTATTTCATAGACTCCCCAGTACTTAGCACAATGCCTGGTACACAATAAGCACTTAATAAATACTCTACCTATTTATCCATCTACAAAGCACTTCACATACACAATCTCGACTTGATCATAGAGAGGTTAAGTGGTAGTGCCAGGATTCAAAGCCAGGTTTTTTGACTCCAAATCTGGAGTGTTTGGGGGCAGGTACCAAATTCAGTGCTCCAGGGGAGCACTTAGGGACTAAGTTTACATATAACACCCTCTCCCAGATATCCTAAAACCTCTGTAATGGCAATCCTTTCTCCAGGTCATAATCCCGGATATAGCTACCTCAAGAATCCCTTTAACACTAGAAATCCATCTCTCCCCTGGACCTTTTGCCTATTTCTTCCTCTCAGTAGCCTGGACCTCAGGGGACGCTGTGCCACTGGAAACAGTGTTCCTTCCCCTACTCTAGGCATGCCTATGGCCGCAGATGCCCTGCAGTTTGCTCTCCTGGGGCACAAAGGTAGACAAGCCCCATATAGTGTGGTTGTTTTGTTCAGATAACGTTTAATGTTGATGTTTTTAAGTCAAAAGGTATGGGCTTTATTACTTTATTATGTAAATGGACTTGTGATCTCACTGATATAGGTATTCTCTCCATTGAGATTGCAATGCATTGACGTCCTCTAGTCCTACACAATTCTTGTTCATGTGCTCCCACAGATCCTCCACCAAGGTTCTCCCCAACATAGTGGAGGCCCTCCTCTAAGCCTTCAGTTTAGTAGGTACCAGCACTTGGGTTGTCCACCTGGCATGCTTTGCTCTCATTATATGCCCAGTCTTCCTTTTCTAATCATATATAGCCTCAATAAATACTAGAGAATACACAAAGTATACTGAAGAGAAACTGAATACACACAATTTATTTTCCTGTATTTAATTTTTAAAAAACCCTACAAATTAATTTTTATGTAATTTACTCACTATATCCATTTAACAAAAACTTTTCTTCCTTTTCTCTTTTGCTATTAACAAAAATGAGGCCAATGAAAGTTATATAAGCTTCTATTTTTTTTTTCTGAGTAACTAACTTCTCTATCGTCAGAGTGATTAAACTCTACAAAATGATTGCATTCTTACATTCACTAATCACCACCAAGGAATACCTAATCAGCCACAAAGGAACTTTAACTACAGCCCTTAGATGCTAGTTCTTAATTGTCACAACCATAATACTCACTCCAGGTTTCTATATTTTTTGGAGCTATGATCCACAAATGTTCAGATATCATCCACTCGGTTTAGTCTTCGCAACGTCAATACCCCTCCCCCTCTAATTCCCAGGGATATTTATAAGACCTGTGACCTTTTATCTCATCCAATTCAAATGCATAAAATTAATCAGCAACCAAACTGAATTTATTTTTGAACTAGTTTGTATATTTATGTATACAAAGGACAAATACAATTACACAATCTGAAAATGTAATTAGGGAAGTTGGGGATGGGAAGAGAGAAGAGGTTAATATACTCTCATTGGTATATAAGCAAAAGAAAGGCCTTTGACTTTGGAAGGTAAAAGTGTAAGCTTTAAGGATAAATCTATCATCTAAAGTACTTTTAAAGTTTACATTTTCAACATGATCTAACAGGTATATTTCTAGTTGTTCAAAAAACACATTAGAAATAATCATTTCATGAATATAATTTTATCCAACTTTAATATTTTGACTATCCATTCTCAGAACATTAAAGAATATAGTGAATATTGTAGAGAAATACAATAGAAAACTACATGCTAGTCCCTGCAGGAAAGGCGTAAATTAAAACCCTATTAACTTTTAAATTTATATTGTTATACATTAGCTGAAAATATACCCTCTATTACTATATTCTTTTTAAAAAAGAATTCTTTTTTTCTTTTTCTCTCTTTTTTTAAGTCAAGTCTCTTGCTCCAGGTCATAGAAGTAGAAAAGGCAGGATCTGAACCCAATTCTTCTGTCTCCAAATCCGGCAAATTTTCCACTTGGTTAGACTGAAATGAATGGAATTCATCCTGGAATTCCTTAATTTCAGAAATCTCTCTACATTCTCTCTCAATCTCATCCATTCCCAAAGACAGAACGATCATAGAGCTAGACTGATTATCTAGTTTGATCCTCTTAGATAATGATAAGAAAATTGAGGTCCATGAAGATTAACTGATTTGCCCAAGGTCACAAAGGTTGGGCATGCCAGAACTCTCATCCCTAGCTTTCATCAAAACTTCCCTCAACTACTACTTTTCACAAGGCGTTTCCTGATGGGTTAAACAATCATTTCTATGAAGTAGGTCGTATATATCCACGCTTTGGCTCTCTCCTGAGCTGTGTCACTGCATCACCAACCAAACATCTCCAACTCAGATGTCCACGCTCAACATGTCCAGAACAGAAGGCCTCATCTTTCTTCTAAAACCACTTCTGAACTTCACTATTTCTGTTCCCTGTCCCAATGACTTTTTATGTATTTTGGATGTATTCCTTATATGTCTGTGTAGATGTTGTCATGTCCCCTGCCATGCTCCCATATGATACAAGCTCCTGGAGGACAGGGACTGCTTCTTTTTGTCTTTATATCTCCAGAACCCAGAACAGTTTTTGGCACATAGTAGGCTCTTTGTGGGTGCTTTTGATTGAATCTGTGTGTTATTAATAGAATAGTCAGCAACAAAACTTACATCAGAATCTTCACTATCACATAAACATTCTCACAGGAACTTAGTATATCTTTATCCTATATCTAGCTCACAAAGTTGTTATGATGTCCAATGTAAACATACATCGAGTTCTATGCCAATTGTCAAGTGGTATATAGGTATCAGTAGGAAGATATAGTGGAGAGGATGCTGGCCCTGGAGTCGAAAGACCTCAGTGTGAATCCTAACCCTGAACCTAGCTTTGTGACCATGAGCTAATCACCTTTTCTCTCTCTGTCAGTTTTTTCTTCTTTGGAATAGAGTAAATGGCATGTGAAATACCTAATTTGCAGTGCAGTTTAATTTATGTAAAGCATTCTGTAAATCTTTAAGTGCTACATATAGATTCCTCTAGCTGGGTTACCATCATCCCTTACCTTGGGCAATTTTTTGCTGCTACCTTTGAGGAGGAATTCAAAAGAGGGAAAGTTTCTCTTACAAAGACTGCATCCCTGTGTTTTTCTCTATCGTCTTTCCTCTACAGATACCATATCTTTACCCTGGCCTATGTAGGGTGATAGAATGCATTCCAGGCACAGGGGACTCCCTGCAAAAGCAGAGAGGTAGGAGAGGTGAAATGTTATGCGTGAGGGACAGAATATGGGCCAGTTTGGCTGGAATGTAGAGTATAAGAAGGTCCCAGGCAATAAGCCTGGAAAAGTAGAGACAGTCAGATTGTGAATAGCTTTAAATGCCAGATAGAGGAGTTTGTATTGTGTCCTAGAGGTAAATGGGTACCACTGGAGTTTTCTGAACCAGTAAGTAGCATGGCTGGACCTCTGTTTTATGAATATCAATATGGCAGATGTGTAGAAAATGGATGAGAAAGGAGAGAAGCTTGATACAGGGGAAACCAATTAGGAGATTATTGCAATATTGCAGGAGAGAAGTGGTGAGAATAGTAGGAACTGGGGGAACAATGTTAGGCTTTTTTTGCCGCTTTTTTTAATTTAATATATTTAGTTTTTAGCATTGATTTTCACAGGAGTTTGAATTACAAATTTTCTCCCCATTTCTACCCCCCTCCCCCCAACTCCAAGTTGGCGTATATTCTGGTTGCCCTGTTCCCCAGTCAGCCCTCCCTTCTGTCACCCCCCTCCCTTCCCATCCCCTTTTCCCTTCCTTTCTTGTAGGGCAAGATAAATTTCTACGCCCCATTGCCTGTGTATCTTATTTTCTAGTTGCATGCAAAAACTTTTTGTCTTTGATTTTGAACATCTATTTTTTAAAACTTCGAGTTCCAAATTCTCTCCCCTCTTCCCTTCCCACCCACCCTAGCAATTCAACATGGGTCACATGCGTATCATTAC
>CM053627.1:136162646-136179407 GCA_028646595.1 Phalanger gymnotis
TTTTTTTTTTCCTTTTCGCAGAAGGGAAAGCAGGGCAATTGGGGTTAAGTGACTTACCCAAGGTCATATAGCTAGTGAGTATGTCAAGTGTCTGAGGCCTCATTTGAACTCAGGTCCTCCTGACTTCAGGGCTGGTGCTCTATTCACTGCGCCACCTAGCTGCCCCCCAGGTGAGGATTTCTTAATAGCTGAAGGAGACCTGAGTATGTTTTTAGGCAGCAGGGGAAGATCCAGTAGATACAGAGAGATGGAAAATTAGAAGCAGAGGAGACAAATAGAGGGGATAACTGTAGGGCGAGCTGCTAGAGGACAGAGGAGTTGCCTCTGGGGAAGAGAAGGGCCTGAGGCTTGTAAATCATTGGTCTTTTCTTAATTCTTAGTTCACCGAGTGCATTCTCAGGCTCAGTCGAATTCTCTCTTTCAATCCTCTCTGTTTGGGCTTGGTCCTAAGTGTATCCTCAGTCTGAAATTTCTTACAGCCACATGCTTCTTTGTACTCTGCAAATTATTTTCCTGCTGGCTCTATGAACTTGGCTCCTTACTCATTTTACCAGCACATGAGGGTTATATTTTCTTTCTCAATAAGTTTTTATACAAAGCTCCCAAGCTGCATTTTAGAACCTCTTTCACTTCCTGTTTGTTCCTGACTCAATATCTCAGTCTCACCAGCCCATCTGGCTCAGCCACAAGCAGCCGCCATAACGGATCATCGATACCCCACTGTCAGAGCAATGCTTTCCCCCAGCCTTCATGTCTGGAGCACCGCTCCTCCTAGGTCAGATTTACGCAGATAACCGGCACACACTTTAACCACGGGTAATTTATTGCTTGGCTTCAGCAGGACTGAATGCCGCTATGTCCAGAATGGAACTTCCTGGAATGTCTCCTATAGGTCATTAAGAAATTTTGTTGCTGCTGTTCAGTGTTTTTCAGTTGTGTCTGACTCTTTGTGACCCCATTGGGGGCTTCTTCTCAAAGACACCGGAGCGATTTACTACTTACTTCTCTAGCTTATTTTACAGATAAAGAAACTGAGGGAAACAGGGTTAAGTGGCTTGCCCAGGGTCACACGGCTAGTAAGCATCTGAGGCCAGACTGGAACTCAGGAAGATGAGTCTTCATGATTGAAAAAGTGATTCACATCCAGAGGAAGAATTACAGAGTCTGAATGTAGACCGAAGCGAACTATTTGCTCTCTGTCTTTTTCTGTTGTTTTGTTTCTTCTTTCTCATGGTTCATTCCATTGGTTATAATTCTTCTTTACAACTTGACCATTGTGAAGGGTATATGAAAAACCTATATTGGATTGCATGCCATCTTGGATGGGGAGGGGGGAGGAGAGAGAGGGGGGAGAAAATTTGAAACTCAAAAACTTGAGGAACTGAATGTTGTAAACTAAAAATAAATAAATAAATTTAAAAGGGAAAAAAAAAAAAAGAAAAATGAGTCTTCCTGACTCCAGGCCCAGCACTCTATCACTGAACCACCTAGCTGCCATTAAGATGTAGCCAGCCATTAATGAAAATTAACATTATTTTGGAAATTGTAATATTTCATGCAAGTATATCTCACATTTCTTTAGTATTTAAAGGGTATAAAAGATTGTTAAAAAAAATTTTCCTCACAACAACACTATGAAGTAAGAGGCACACTTGTTTTTATTAACATTTACTCTATAAAGAAACCAAGACTTAGGGAATTTAAACTGATTTGCCCAGGGCTACAAAGGTCACAAGGGTTAGAACCAGGATCCAAAACCAGTTTTTCTAATTCCAAGACCAGTATTCTTTCCACTATTCTACACTGCCTCTAGTACAAACAGGCATGTAGAGATCTTCTTGCAGTCTTGAAAAAGGAAAGCTGGAGGGTAAGAATTTGTCAGTGTTTCTCCTTCGCTGTGCAGGCAAGTAGGTACCCTGACTAAAAGACACAAATATTCTGGTCTCTTTGGCAGGTAAATTAGAAAAAGAAAACAAAAACAAAGTGAAGAAAGATGATTTGCTAGGCTATAAAAACTGTAAAAAAAATTTCCCTTACAGTCCTAAACTTCCTTTGCTCTAAAAGTCAATGTTTATTAAATAACTTTCAGATTGCTGATTAAATCACTCAGGTACCCTGACACTGGGAAGGAGATACCTTAGCCAACTATGGGTTTTATGTCAGAGAAACCTACCAATATAAATTAAGTTCATATTCTGATTTATAAATTGTGGACATTTCATCAATGTAAATCAATTCCTCTGAACCAAATTAGTCCTGGGTCATCAGAATTTCATACTGTTATAAGGTAAGAGGAAATTATGATCATTCTTCTGTTTGGTTGAAGAAAGATTCGTGAAGGTAGATAGGTAACAGGAGCTGCTTAAGTGACAACCACAGCTTATATCCAGCACTAAGAACAGGGCCTGGCACATAAATGGTGCTTAATAAATGTTTGTTGACTTGATATGTACGTTGTGCTTTATGTTTACCAAATATCTTGGATATATTTTCTAATCTGATGCTCACAACTATCCTGTAAGGTAGGTAAAGACAAGTATTATTATCCCTACTCTGCAGATAATAAAGAAACAAGTGGGGAGTAGCTTGTTAAGTAACTTGACCATGGTCACACTGGAGGTAGGGTTAGATATAGGTTTTAAACATAGGTCTCTTCTGGAAGCAAAACCAAATCTCTACCTATACTGTTTGCTTCTGATGATGAAAGAAGACAGCAAGTTGGGGCAATAAAGGATATCCTAGGCACAGGACAGGTTTGGGAGAAATATTGGAGGTGCTATTAGGACTACCTGACAAACTCAGAGATTTTTTTTTTCTGGAAAAGGCAAAGGGCAAGACCAATGGGGCAGGAGAACACCAGGAAAACAAGGCAATTTGGAATGACACAGGGGTGGACTTCAACGTTTTATATTCTTCCTGGTGGCTAGATAACGTTAAGAGTTTTGAAGAATTTATTTTTCTGACTTAGTCTGAAACCAGTGTTTTCATATCTGACTTCGCAGGTATGCTGGAGTTTTTTTTCTAAGCATTCTCTCATTGTTCCACAGAGTATCACCAGATATTTTATTCTATTCTGAGTTATCTGTTATGTCAGCCAGTTTCTGGGTAATGTGAAGAATTTTTCCAAATCTATCACTAAAGGTAAACCAGATCTGTGAAAATGTGTAAAGCATCAGCATCTGTTGGCATACCTGATGAAATTATAAAATGGAGAGGTGAATCACTGCACCAACAGGTGTAGGGTCTCTTTCTCAGTGTTTGGAACTCTGAGGTAGAATCATGGGTCTTCAGAGACACCATCATTATCACCATCTATAAAAGGAAAGGTGAAAAATCTGACTGTGTTAACTGTTACTGCATGATAAGAGCTCTTGTTCACAGGGCCAAGGGTTTACTTTGTTCACCATATTGCTAATTATGCACCTTCTAAGTTTTAAAGTATAGTTAGACCCCAACAAATTATGTCATATATTGCTATTGTTTGATGCCAGACGTTGGAAAAACCTAAGGACAACATTAAGAATGCTTCAAAAAATCTGGTTTTTAATAATTCTTCATTAACACACATTAACTAAGACATTTACATTCTAAGACAACCACAAGCCTAGATGGCTGGACAAATTAGCATTAATGAAAATTAACTAGTTTCATTTCCCATCACAACTGATAACATAATAAAGGATCTTATTGGTTTGAAGAGTTGTTTCTGCTCTCTAGAAAAATGATTACACTTAAGCAAGTTGTGGCCTTTCATTGTAGCATTTCATATCACAAGATTACAGATTTAAAAACAAAAGGGACTTTAAAGGCCATCCCCTCTAACTCTTATTTTACATCAGAGGAAACTGAGGCCTAGAGAGACTGAGTGATTTATCCAATTAATCAAGAAATAAACATTTATTATGTGCTAAGCACTGTGCTAGGAACCAAAGGTCACGCAGTGGCAGAGACAAGATTGGAACCCACATTCTTGGATTCCAAAGCTAATACCTCTCCCATTGTACTAAAATGTCTTAGAGCAATACAGATCAGAGCATGTGGCCAGGCACAGCCATATTTATAAAACTGTCACTGTTTCATATGAGCTAATAATAAACAGGGTTGCAATAGGCAAATGAAAATCAGCAGCAGCACAAGATCTATATCTTTAACTACATTCAATCATCTCAATAATTACTCTGATCTAAGCACTTTGATTTTGCAGCGTTGAGTACATTGCTGACCAACAACAAATAAAAGTATTCTCAAAACTTTACCATGAGCCACATCCCATTGCAAGATGAGGGGTATTTATTAATTCCAACACGATTTTCTCATTTTTGAAGAATGATTTTCAATATGTAAATTCAACTTTGCTATTTAGCTTTTAATGCTGGAAAGTACATAAACGAAGCTCTCCCTCCAAAGTGCCAAACTAATGAAACTGTCATGATTTATACAAAGTTATTATAGTGGAAGTTATGTGATAACTCAGAAACTTGTGCTTTGTACACACAAAGGACACTGACAAAGTGATCATACCTAGTCACTCTCCTTGACACAGTGGGATGTTGGCTGGCTGAAACTGCAGCCACTCTAAACCTTTACTTTCAGGACATAAATAGCATTTTTAAATAATCGCTCCTTTTTTTCCCCTACCAAACCTATCCAAAAATACTAATATTCTCATCAGGAAAGAAATGAAAAAAGAAAAATACAAAACAATATATGAATAATTTCTATATCACCTAAAAAATCTCCTTTACTCATTCTTCCAACTGAAAATCCAAAACTATAGAGTTCCCATTATTGTAACATTTTCCTTCTCTCTATCTACCATCATGTGGTGTGATATAAAACTCCCAAAGAAAAAAGCTTTCTACTATATCTTTATTGATTTATTTACCATAAGATCATAAATTCAGAGCTGGAAAAGACCTTGGAGATAAGGTAAATTTACTTCTTAGAATTTTCTTTTTTTTTTTTTAATAAATGATACAAGGTGGATAACTTCTCTACCTAACATGTATAACCACATTGAAAGTCTATAAATACATACTGTAGAATGTGGTTAATTCCTACTATAATCACAATTTCTGGAGTAGTAAAGGAAAACTCACAGTTATGGAATGAATAATTTAACAAGATGACCCTTGTTCATTTACAGAATTGATTATGAAGGAGCTAAGTATCTAGGATAATGTTTGTGAATTATCTGAACTCCAGTTTGACTCCTTCTTCCCCCTATTTTAGTAATTTTGCTATTCATTAGCATTTTTATTAGAGAATGGAAAGTCTAGGAGAAGGAAGGTAAAACTCGGTCAGTTTTGTTACTTATTAGTAGCTCTGGCAAAAGCTCTGGTGAAGACAGTTGGAGCTCCAACTAAAAGAAGGTCCAGAGAATACTGAGTTCATTACTCAGTACTTTCTGCAATAACTTTTAAGTATGGATAATTAGAGGTTGGTTATATTGTAATATAAAAGAGAAAGCTGAAGAATCGATTCTTGGTTAAATGAGTCATGGCACCTTTCTTAGACACACAAGTATTTTGTAAATGTTTGCTGAATTGAACTAAAGTGAATCAAGATCATGGCATGAATCTTAGCCACTAATAACAAAAGATGTATTCTGAGCAGTTTAGGAGACACAGCGGCATTTAAAATAAATCGAGTATGCATATAGACAGCTTTAAGTTGATAGAATACTGGCGTCATAACACAACATTATGTGAGGTTGGTGATGTAAGTAATTTTTATCTCAATTTTATAGATTATGGAGTCGTGAAGAGGCTTTGCCCAATCTAAGAGATTTCAGAGCCAGGATTCTAATCCAGGACCTTTGACTTTTAAGAGTAGAGTAGTGCTTTTTGTACTTCCCCTTCACCACTGCTACGGTGGTGTGAGCAAAGCAGAGTGAAAAATCCTCTGTACTAGATAGGAGCCAGGCAACCTCAATTCTAGCCCAGCCAGAAGCTGACCTGTCAGCTCGGTGTGATCATTGGCAACCTGCTAAATTAATTTTTATTTTCCTTATCTACAAAATGGAGGAGTTGGACTGGAGTCTGATAATCTTCTCCTGCTCTAAAATTCTATGGCTCTCTCTATAAAATGTATAACGGAACAGAAAGGCTAGTTTTACTTTCTCTCTCTGTCCTAGGCAGATGGAACTATTTAGCGGCCAGCATGGGGAATTATCTCACCCAATGTTTTTTCACCACCAATTTTTTTCCTCTCTTAGGCAGATGTGCATATTCTCCACTCATTGCTTTTTTTTTTCTCTTTCACCACTCATGATTCAATTAATTTTATTTTAGACAATCTCTCATAAGAACATATCCTCTTTAACTCTCCTTCACTGTTACAGTTAGTTCAACAAAAATTCTGGCTATTCCTGCTCTCTCTCTTTTTTTTTTTTTTCATTTGTGAGTCCCCCTGCCCCCGCCCCAGGATTCTAATCATAGCTCTTAAGTATGAATAGCAATACTAAAATTAGACATAAAGAACCAAATCTCCAAAGTCCATGAAAGCATCAAAAAGTCTCTTTCAAAGTTTCCACGAAAATCTTCATCTATCTTCTTATCTTTCTCTAATTAAATCTGCTTTTCCTCATATACTGTCACTCCAGATAAACTTTTACATTCCATATTTTTTTTGTTTTGTTTCATTACTGTCATTGCAATAGTATTTTCTAATATTTTTTCATTACTAATCTACCTTGATTTATTTAGCTTATGAGCTAATGATTTTTGTGAAGTCAGCCCCCAGCAGACTAAGTGGACTCAGTGTGGAAAATTATGGGAGGAGGTCAAGAGTCTCCGACGATGGGCAGGCATAGATGAATTGTGTCATCTGCATCACTGGAAGGAGCATACTCACATGAATAAAATCACAAAGTAAGTAAGATGGAAGTAACCAGGTCTCAAAGTTTGTGATCCGCTTTAGGAGAGCCACAAGAACTCTTTATTACACTCTAAGTTATAGTATAATACAGTTAATAAATTGATTGCATCTTAAAAATGTAAATCTTAACATTAATCTGCTGTTACTATTAGCTAGGGAATATAATAAAACTTCCAAGTATTTTTAGAGGCAAATAGTAGAATATGAGGATTGCCAAAATGAGAATTTAGGTTCAAGTTAGGTGAATTGTTATTATAAACATCATGAGCATCTCTATAGTAAGTGAAGAACTCCTTTTCATAGGTTTGAACTTAAGCACACAGAAGTACACAGTATTTTATATTAATACACATACATGTGTTTATGTATGCCTATTTTTTTATATAAAAAGAGACTGCATGTAAATAATCCCATTGTGTACAACTTGGATAAAAGGGGAAACATAAGTAGCTTCCATATATGTTTTTAAATGTAGGATTTATAGTAAATGAATATTTAAGGTAAATTGAACCAAGCACTCCTGATACATTACAATGCAAATGAAAACAACTGAATCTACTAAGATCAGAAAAAGAATTTCTTAGATATTTTGCAGTCTAAAAAACTTGGCCAAACTATTGTTCAATATGCACACAGTTTGTGTCTTTATGCTCAGATGTTGTTGAAACAGCAGACTTAAAAGAAATAATGTCAATGAATCCTACCAAGCACTATACATGACCTCTGGGGTAATTAGCAATCATTCAAAAGCAACAAGACTAAAATGTTCTATTCTTTATTACTGTCAGCTCTTATCTTGATCAGCATTTTAATAAAGATGGTTCGTTTCTAAGACAGTTTCATGAATCAGTCATAATTACATTCTGACATGCAGTGAATAGTAAAGCAAAACTAAATATCACTTCATCAACCTTTCTAACCTTTATGCAAGTATTAACTGTAAATAATTTTTACACAATCCTACAACAGAAAATCTGCATATTTCTTAGCTTTGTACATACTTTACCCCAAATGAATTTCCTGTGACCTATACCTGAAAAACACAATCAGCCATAATTATTCAGTCTTGTGAGATGTTCAGGTGTTGCCTTTCAGAGTTCAAATCAACTTCAAATACAAAAGGCTACTTTATTCTGCCTAATGGCAAAATATGCAAAATGGGTTAACTAGCCAAAACCATTTCAGAGCACAGTGGCTTAAAAGAAATAGTTGTTTTAACTTTAATAATAAAAAAGGCACACAACACCCCCCCCCCAAAACCATCACAATAAAAAAATATGCTGAAGCTATGCTTAATAAAAAATAGATTAACACCTTACTCATTAAGATATATGCTCACAATAAATGCACATAGTCTGATGACTAAAATATATTAAAAGCAGCAGAAAAATCTAAATACTTAAGGATCAGGAGAAGGATTTGAAATATAATTTCCAGATGTCTAATAGAAAACTTTTCAAATCTTTTTATCAAGTAAAACTTGGATATATGATGCTGTTGAGTATAATGTGGCAACTGTTAATGATGACACATCACTTCTCTTAGAGCCTTGAAATTCTGAATTCCATTTTTTTCTATAAAATTAATTTAACATTTCAGATACTAAAACATGAAGAGAATTTAACCACCAGACACAATAGATACTGATACTGTTTTATACTTCAGAGAAATAAATAACAAATACCATGCTTTCTCAACAACGACCTTTTTCATCTCAAAAGATGGCAAAAAAAAAATAGTTTGGGGATTAGCAAGATTCACAATTTTTTATCTTGTTTCTTCACAGTTCCTTGCACATAGTAGGTATTCAATAAATGCTTAATGGAACAGAACCGAATGGAAATAAAACTGCTAAAATCTAGCAAGTGATCCCATTGTGTACTATTGCTAAGCTCTTATTCCTTAGATATAAATAAGGAGACCGAAACTTTTTCATACTATGTCCTCACTTAACATTTTATTTCATCTAATTTTTAAAAAGTTCTAGCCAAGGGAAAATCAGTCAATGTTTCCAATGTATTTTATTGCTCTTATGTTATTTTTAAAGAACAAAAATATTCCCAACAGAGATTAAAGACGTTTATACTGAAATGCAAATGAACATAGCAAGCAACATTTCCATACTGCATTAAAGCACACGAATATATAAATCTCACACATGAATAGCTTTGTGTTTAAATTGACCATTTCTGTTTCTTTCCTGGATGTTACTCTATGCTCTTAATGGAGGTGAAAGCAGGGAAGGGGAAAGAAGTGTTGATTTAAGAAAACAGACTTCCCAGAATTTTAAAAAAATGTGATTAAGATTTAAACAAAGGCTAAAGATGGCTTACTTTTAGATGAGGTCCACTACCTCATTACCAACAACTGAAAACTTCTGATGCATTTTGTTTCAAGAGACTCCCAAAGTCCTTGCTGTAAAGCAGACTGGGGGGTGCAGAGTCCATTCACTCTTTCTGTATCACGACCATTATGTAAGAAGCATAAAACACTGCCTTTATGCTGCCAAGACACAATGACTCTTCCTACTTCAAAGCATTTTTGCCACTAGGGTTTTTTCTTCAAAATTTATTCAAGCTAAGGGCAGAGAGACAACAATTCATACACGCTAATTACGCCTAATTATCTATTCCCTTTTCTGACCAACTTCGGCCAGTGTTATTCGCTATCTGGGTTTCTCACAACCTCCCTTTGCCCTGTCCACCCAGCCCAACAGTAAAGTCTTTGAAGAAAACAGTTGTGGCTTTTTAGAATTTTCACAATATAGAGTTCGAGCAAATGAAATAATCATTCTATTAGTTTTGACACATTTATATGTGTTAAATATGAAGACTTCTTGGTTAATTTGGCAAATTCCTCACAACTCTTCATGGTTAGAATCACTGGTAACACCCTCTCTTATAGGAGCTTCTCCTCATGCTTTCTTTTCATGATCTAAATGAAATGTTTATTGGATTAAAGTTCTTCTCTGCAGACCTCCATGGTGGCCTGTGACAAAGAGCTTAAAAGCTTTATTAATTGGCTTGAGCTTTCAGGGAGGGGAAAGAGAGGACCTTATTTCACATTACATCACAAGGAAAGAAAACTGCCACGTGTAATTAAACTAATTTATCCTGCTATCCAAAGAACCAACTCCTATATATCCTCAATATACTTCCATTAAATTGTTTTTGTAATCTAAGAAGTGATTCCCTGTAACTTAACAGAAAAGAATTATTTATGAATTAAAAGGGAAGAAACTTGAGCCCCAAGTAACACACACTAAGTAATATGGTCTGTGATACTGCATTAAACAAATCATATTTGATTTTAAAATATTTCACAGTGAGGGAGTGGGGTGCTTGCTAAAAGGTTAGCCATTTTATATAATACAGATAATGATAAGATTATAAACATACCCTCTTCTCCAAAATAAGTATTAACTTGGTAGGCTTTGAATCACATCTTGTGATACATGGGCAGATGCATGAGGAATATATTACAATAAGTAAAATAGTTATTTTTCTAAGATGAATATATCATGTGCTATTACAAGATCAAGTTCAAAGAACCAGTACAAAAATCATTTAAAAACGCTTCATATATTATAAACAATTATTAATAATCTTACATAAAATTACTTAGCTTGTCTATATTACCTTTTACAAATCACATTAACCTGTTCAACCAGAATTGTTTCTAATTGTCAGTAATTCAAATAATTATTTTCATGTGCTGAAACACTACTTCCCCCAAACAACAATCCTTTTCGATTTTGCAGTTTGCTTTGGTACTTTAATTTTTAATTTCTTTTCATGAAAAAGCATCTTATAGGTGAAGACATCACACGTACACAGGGTTAATCCCAGCAGCTGACTCAGGTGACAGTGAGCTCCCCAAAGGTCAGAGACTGACAATGGCCTCAAACACTGGTTTTGATTATCTAGCATCATGAAAGCTTTGGGGCTATCTTAGGGTTATAATGAACAAACTGACAAATCAATTTCACCAGTGAAATGAAAATCTGGGAGGGAAAATGGCAAATATCAGCTTAGCAAGTCAACAAATGCTAATGCAGGTGGCTGGACAAAGGCTGAACAATAAAACATTTCAACTGAGGACTAGAGGCAGATTTTTTGTAGTCTCTAACTGCAGGTTATTCCAGGGTATCATTCTCATCAAGTTTATGTTCAAGCAGCTAAGATTCCTTTTAGAAGACTCCTTAGAAAACTATCACCAGTAAACATTTGAATAGAAACAATAAAGGTCACTCAGAAGAAATAAAGTCATTACATGAAAATTAGACAACAAGACAGAAGAGAAAAAACACTAAAACAAATCAGAGTGTTTTCCTATCAAAACCTCTTTAAAAATAGGACTGTGCTAGATTTTTTCTTCCAAAAAAAAAGAAAAGAAATAAAATTTGCAATAACGAATGCCCGAGTCTAATTTTCTCTAATTTGTCTAACTCAAATTAATGTAAAAAATTAACACTTGAGAATGTGAGAATGGCTATTTTTGACATCATTTTATAGCAGTAATATCAATATTCTATAATCAACCAACCCATTAAATTGCTAAAATAAGTATTGAGTTTTAGAGTACATATTCTACGTAAGAAACTTGGGATGGATGACATATTTGGCAATGTTAAAGTACACGGACATAACAACAAATTTAAAATTACTGATAAAAACATCATTACATAAAGACATTATACACATTAGTGCACAGAAACATATTCCAGAGGGCAAAAAACTTTCTGCTAAAAAAAAAAAACATGCTTCAGATTTTCTACCCTATAAAGCTGTATACCTACAGATTAAGAAAGTCTCAATGGAAACAAAAATGATATTTAGGTTGAGAGATTTTCTTTTTAAAAAAAAAAGCCTAAGAAGAATATAAGTACCACTGTGACTATCAAAATTTTTAACAGAATGAATCAAATTGAATGCTTTATCTAAGTGGAAAGAGGGCCTTTCTCTCTATTTGGGACTTCAAGGGCTTCTGAATTCACAGTGCAAACCAATATATTACAAAAAGATAAATTTTTGTGGACTAAATAGATCTTCATCCGAATTTAAAACAGGACCTATCTGGACTATCTGAGATTGTAGAAATAAGATAACTGGTTGAAACAATGTATACCAGATCAATCCAATTACCAAAGAATGGCAATAATACCAGGTAGTCCAGTTGAAATTAACACAAGAAAAAAAATTCACTCTTTTTCATAAAAATGTCATTTGGCCCCTCCTTTCAACTATGGAAATTCTAATTAATGTTTACAATGCAATCAGATTCTGTTCAATGATGCTTATACTGTGGAAGCACTTTTAAAGTATTTTCATGTTTTAAAAATGTATGAAAATGAAAGCACCTTTCTAAAGGCAGCTAATCATAATTAGATTGATGTATTTCTAAAGGTACTGAAGCCTTTTATATTTATACCTGGACCATTTTCTCCTTTATAACTCACTAAGCTTCCTCTCTTCTATCAGTGAAATAGCTCTTGAAATCCCACCTTCTTCATGACCTTCCCACATAAACTGCTCTGATATATGATTTCCATTGTAAAAAAATAATTAACTGCTTCTACAAAAATATTTCATTGATGTATGTAAACTGTTTAGAAAGCTGTACATTTGTCTGTATGCCTTTTTGCATATTTGTAGACATTGCTTCTTTTTAAAGTTCAATTTCATTTTAGTTTCAAATTCTGTTCTTCCCACTTTTCCCTCCTCCACCAATCGAGAAGGCAACGAAAACAAACTCCATTACAAGTATCTATAATCAGGCAAAACAAATTCCTGTATTAACTATGTCAAGAAAGAAAGAAAAGGAAGGAAGTAAAGAAAGAAGGAAGTGAGGGAGGAAGGAAGGAAGGAAGAAAAGATGCTTTCATTTGCATTAAGTTCATCAGTTCTCTGACTGGATGTTGATAGCATGTTTCATCATGAGTCCTTCGGAATTGTGGTTGATCAGAGTTCCTAAGTCTTTCAGAGTTGTTTATTTTTACATCATTATTGCTACTGTATAAATTGTTCTCTGTTTCTGAACTCTTTACTTTACATCAGTTCATACAAGTCTACCCAGGTGTCTCTGACATCCTCCCTGTCCATCATATCTAACAGCACAATAGTATTCCATCACCTTCACATACATAACTTGTTCAGCCATTCCCCAGTTGATGAGTACCCCATGGAATAAAATATAAACTCCTGAGTTCAGCAGCTGAAGCTCTTCACAGTTTGGCTCTGACCTATCTTTTCAGGCTTGTTGCACACTGCTTCCTATCACATACTTTTATGTTCCAAACAAACTGATTAAAATTGTTACCCTCCGCACAAGACATTCTATATCCCATCTCCAAACTTTTGCACAGGTCTTCACCAAAACTTCAAATGGATTCTGTCCTCACCTCTTCCTCAAAGAACTCCTAGCGTCCTTCAATGCAGTTCAAGTGCCATTTCCTATCTGAAGTCTATGTTGGTTGATCCCTCAGCTGCTAGTTCCCTCTCCCTTTTCCAAAACAACTTTCATTTACTTTGTATATATGTTATATTTAATTATCCGCCTGTATGTTGCCCCCAAGGAGAATAAAATCTCCCTGAAGACAGGGCCTGTTTTGTTTTTATCTTTGTCTCTCTAGCACAGTGCCAGGGACATCCTATTTGCTTAATAAATGCTTGCTGAATGAGAGCAGGGCTTTAATTCCATACAACATGGGACTGTTACTAACAGATAACAATCTAACCAGATATGAGCAATGGGATTTATGTTTCTTTCTTTCTATTCAAAAGGAAGCCTCAGAAGGGTGATCAGTAGAACAGATAGGAGTTTTATATTTGGGTCAAAAGTTGGCAGGAAGAAGATTGAGCACTGAGCAGAAGTGACAACAGTGAGATGGATCATACTCTGTTGGTTCTCCTAACGCTCTTTTTCCTGTGATAGCTCTTCTTTCATTCCCTTCATGCAGTAGGAAAGAACACTGGACTTTGAGTCAGAAGATCTTTGTTTATGTCATTGTAACAACAATGTGGCTTGCTGCTACTGTGGCTATGTAAGACCAATAACACCAGCACACAGAAGGACTGCCAGCACAAGTTCTTTGATCTGCTTTTCTAAGGAAAGCAACTTTAAGGGGTTAACTATCTCACTTTAATCAAACATACATATATCATTCACTTAGCTCAGGGAGGAAAGCCAGCAACCTGAACTTCAGAGCAAATACAAACAGAAATTACAAACAGAGACAATATAAATGGAGCAAACACACATAGTTATCAACAGACAGGCCTCTAGCTATCTGACCAAAGAATTACATAGTTACCAGAGAGAGAGGCATGAACATCTGGGTTTTCAAAGCTGGGGGCTCCTTAACAGCAGCTACCCAGAGTCTCATCTGGTCAAACCACATGACACTCTTCCAGTGAGTAAGAGCCCCAAACAAAATGCTAACCTCAGAGTACATATATACTTCTTCAGGGTCAGAGTGCTTCACACTTCTCGAGGGTTTCACACCCTTTGTGACCTAACAAAAGGGTATGGGCCTTCCTACAAACAAAGGCAAGAGTCAGTCAAAGGCACTTGATTGCCTTAGTGCTGAGAAGCACTCCAAAACAAAAGAGAACAAATAAGTTCCATTTTGCTTGTTGTTACAGTCATGACATTGCTACTTATTAATTTTGTGACTCTTAGAAAGTCATTCATCTCTTTGAACCCCTTTTTCCTATTTGTAAAATAGAGTTAATAATATTTTTGAGGATAGCACTTTGTAAACTTAATTGGCTAATAAACATTTATTAAGTGCTTCACTAGGTGCTAAGCATTGGACCAAACAATGGCCAGGTTGACAAAGAAAGAACAAGCTTCTGCCCTCAAGGAGCTTATTACATCCTAACTGAGGAGACAATGCATACATAAATAAGTTCACACAAGATACATACAGAGTAGATGGACCATAACCTCAGAAGGGAAGGCACCAGCAGCTGGAGGGCCAGGGAAACCCCATACAAGGTGGGGTTTGAGGTAAGGCAGAGAAGCTACTATAGCTCAGTGGTACTCCAAGATGATCCTTGCCACGTGGCATTCAAACTGCTTCCTTCCATCCTTCTTTTCAAGTTCAAATTGAACCTGAAGAAATCCTGAAGTAAACCACTATCTAACTGTAAGCTTTCACGATTGTTACCACTCTTCAAGGTTCTTTCTTGGCCCAGTTCTCTTTCTTCTACACATTCTCTATTGGTGAACTTATCCATTTCTAGGGCTTCACCCCTCACCTTTTATATGTATGTTTCCCAGATCTTTATCTCCAGACAGAACATCTCTCCTAAGCTACAGACACACGTTTTCAATGAGTTTCCTGGACAGTTCCACTAGATATTTTGAAGTCCTGTTTTTTTTTCATATTCAACAAGTTTAAAACCGAACTCATTTCTGTGCCTCAGTTTCTTCATCTATAAAATGGGAATAAAAAAGGTTGCCCTACCTCCTGTATCAGCACTATGTTAATATGAGCTATCATTATCACTGTCTCATTCCTCCCCCCAAACCCAAACTATCCATCCTTTCCTTCTTAAGTCTCATTTAATTGATGACGGTCCACATCATACCCTTTGACTAAGAGATTAAGTGATTTGGCCCGGGTAACACAAGTAGAAAGTAGCAGAACAAGATTCAAACCTATGCCCTCTGCCCCCCAATGCGGCAGTGTTCCAATGTACCACATTAAACAGCATCAAAGGTCCCTTCCAATTCTGACATTCTGTGCTTCTATGAATGATATTCCTTCTCCAACTTCTGTGCCTTTTAGTATCCCCAGCAACTCTTTATAAATTGCACAGTAGGCCTCAATCTGTATTAAGTGAAGGAGTTTCCTGAGCCAATGACATTACAGGTCTGGTCCAAACAAACAAAAACCAGGGTGAGGAGAGGGAAAGGGAAGGGGGAGGTTCAGGAGAGTGGATAGAGTTGAAAATGGAAGAGTCACAAGCAAAACAAACCACATATAAAGGAATAAAAACAAAAGGTGAGACCTAGGGATCTGGGTCTGGATTGGGTGAAAAAATCACCCAGACCACTCCAATTAGGGATTACTAATGTTGATCTCATTCCCTTTCTTTCCCATCTTTTTTTTTTCTTTGTAAAGAGGATGCAAGGAACAAAGAGAAGAAATACTATAGTAGGGCATGACAGAAGGAAAAACATACCCAATAATGATAACTCTGAATGTGAATGGGATGAACCGATCCACAATGAATGAATGAAAAACAAAGTGCTTTCTACGTGCACGGCACTATGCTAGGCAAGAGAAATACAAACACAAAACTAATACGGCTTCTGTACTCATACAGATTATATTATAATGGGGAAGATGTCCCATAGAGGGCAATGGTGGCAAGGAAAGGGAGTTTGAATGTGGGGAATTAAAAAAAAAGGAGAAAGTGACACTAATGGATTAGAAAGTAGAGTACAATAGGGTGTTTATAGGAAAAACATTTAAAACAAATTTATACAGTTAAATGATAGGTTATATTTCAGGTGAATAAAAGAATAGCAGGGATAGCAATCATGGTGTTGGATAATTAAAGTCTAAAAATGAATATGGTTAAAAGAGATGAACAAGGAAACTACATTATGCTTAACAGCACCATAGATAATGAAATTATATCAATTATTTTTATTGTTATTACTAAATACATATGCATCAAATGGCAAAACATCTAAATATTTAAGGGGAAAACTAACAAAACTACAGAGACAAAACAGGCAGTAAAGTAACAATTGTTAGGGACTTCAAAGTGTCCCTTTCAGACCTTGACTAGTCTAACAAAAAAAGAAGGAAGTTAAGGAGCTGAACAGAATTTTTCAAATGTTAAGAGAAGAGAAACCTTTCATGAC
>CM053627.1:136179907-136213205 GCA_028646595.1 Phalanger gymnotis
CTGCCCCCAGGATGGTGGCTGAACCAAAAACTCTGTCCCAGTCCCCAGCAGATTTTCCCACTGACCTACTCTGTTGTCCTTGGTGTTTGTGGGTTGAGAAGTCTGGTAACTGCTGCAGCTCACTGATTCAGGGCACTAGGGCATGCTCCACCCAGCTTCTGGTCTGGTTGGTCCTCACCGCCCACGCTGGGCTCTGCTCTGCTCAGCTCCCCTCCCCTCCCCTCTGCTCCCAGCTTCGTGTGGGATAGACCTTACCCAGAGACCATCCAGGCTGTCCTGTGCTAGAGCCCTGCTCCCCTATGCTATTTTGTGGGTTCTGCAGTTCTAGAATTCTTTCAGAGCCATTTTTTATAGGTTTTTGGAGGGACCTGGCAGGGAGCTCACGCTAGTCCCTGCTTTCCAGCCGCCATCTTGGCTCCGGCCCCCAATTCTTAACATTCTTAAACTATTTCTCTTTGAACTATTTTCAAGGTCCGTTTTTAATATCAGATACCTATATTTTCTGAATCTTCCCATTTTGTTGTAACATTTCTTACTGTTTTATGGAGTTAATGATTTCTTTTATGTCTGTTCTAATTTTCAAAGAGTCTTAGGCCAGATTTATCATTCTCTGTTTTAGTTATACTTTCTCTTCTTTCTTTCAGCTATTTTATTTCATTTTTTTAAATCTCTTGCTTCATTTTTTCTAGGTATTCATGTCTTTGTGAAAAATCTATTTTTTTATTTGAGTCTCTACTTGGAGTTACTGCAGAGCTACTCTCTTTTTAGGTTAGATTTTTGGGTATCTTTCGCTCTATTATAGAGGTTCTTAACCTAGGGTCCATGAACTTGACTGCTTAATATTTTGATAACTGTATTTCACTATAATTGTTTTCCTTTGTACTCTTATGTATTTAATTTTATGCATTTTAAAACATTCTGAGAAGGAGTCAGTAGGCTTACAGGGGTGGTCAAGGCCACTAAAAAGGTTAAGAACCCCTGATCTATTATAAGTCTTTGTAGTGGTTTATATCTTATTAAATTTACTCATCTTTCTAGCCTTACATTCAAAACTGGGCCTTTGTGCCAGAGTCTAAGGTTCATTTTCTGTTGACCCTTTACTGTGTTGTCAGCTCTGCACAGCCTCAGTCTGGATCATCTTTTGTTCTTGTCCTGACCTTCACCTTGATAGATTTCCCCTTCCCATCTTCCTACACACACACACACACACACACACACATACACACACACACACACACACACACACCCATCTTTGAGCTTCAGCAGGTTGGATCTTCAGGTTCCCTCTATGGTATTTCAATACAGATTTCTAGGGAGTGCCGCCACACCTAGATTGGTCATAACTGCTCTGGTCACTTCCAAGGTCCCTACTGTGTGTTTCAGACCACCCTGTGGCCTACTTTGGGGAAGCCTTCTGCTCTGCTGCCTCCAGACCCAAAGCCCTAAAGGCAACAGGTGTCCCTGGCATCTCTAAGCAAGCTGGAAGGCTTCAGGCTTGTTGGATTCTTCTGGCCTTGGCTTTGCTAGAGACTCTCTTTGCTATTACCTATAGGGTTTTGACTGACATTCTGTTGTAGTTCTAAGGCATTTACAGAGACTTCTCATTAGATTTCCATATCATTATTTGGTCTAGTGAAATTTTTAGGTTTTTGTTGAAGCAGATACTTCTGTTCAGACAGCATCTTCTTTGGAAGCTCTTTTAGTGGACTTTCTGGATCTTTGTAGTTATGTTTACTTTGTAAATGTTTTGAAATGTACAGAGAAGATGCTGACCTAGTAAAGTAGACAGAGTTTCCTCACCAGGGCTTTCTCTATGCCACTGAAAAAATAGATCCAATCCCTAACTCTAACCCTGATATTTGTACATATTGTTTTCTCCAATTGATCTTAAATTATAGGAACTTTTTTTTTCCCTCCGTATACTCCATAGCTGACATAATGTCTGGCCCACTGTAGATGGTTAGTAAATGGACCATGGAATAAAATGGAATAAGATGGAAGAGACACCCAAGGAAGTTTAATGTATTCTTCTTATTTTACTGATGAGGAAACTGAGGCCCAACAGAGTCTCAGGTGATGAGACTCTCACCCCAAGGTCAACTCAGGTAGTATGCTGCAGATGTGGGATTTAAATCCAAACCCTCTGACTCCCAAATCCAGCATGATTTCTGTGCCCTGTGCTGCCTTTCAAATGTCTTTTGAATAAATGAATGAATATAGTGTACTTAATTTAAAAAAAAAACATATTGCACTTTAAGCAATTCTTAAACTCTCATCTATGACTCTCACTTGTTTTCAGCATTTGTGACCCAATCACCAGTACACTGTTAGACATTATTATTTACTCCTCCTTTTGTGTTATATTGTTTCTGACCTTTGCATCTACCAAATTGTCTTTCTCTTTGCCTTGCACCTAATAGAAACTCAATACATATTTTTTGAATGAATGAATGAATGAATGTAGTTACTATATTTAGATCATTAAATGCTAGCAAAGAAGACAACTAACAGATAATACTCTTAAGTTTAGTCAGTCCTTAAACACATCATGTTTATAATGGAAAGAACAATGACATTGGAGTCAGAGGACTTGGGTTCAAATTCTTCCTCACATACTCACTACCTTTTTGACTCTAGGGAAGTACGTTTAACTTTCCTGGTCCTTGGTCTCTTCATTTGTTAAGAGGGGAAAGGGGGATTTGGATCAGGTGGCCTCTCGTATTCTTCCCAGTTCTAGGTCTATGATCCTGTTATCTTACATGTATATAGCTTCTCTTTCATTATTAAATCAAATCTTATAATTCATAGAAACAGAATTTTAAGTGAGGAAGTAACACCAAATTTGTATTTTTAGCTAGTTTAGCATAGAAAGTAGATTCTCCTTCCCAACAAATAAGACTTGTGCTATTCAGTACAAAAGAACGTGGTTTCATTAGTTTAAGGCTAATTACAGTATTACATTACAGACATTACAGTAATCAGTATATACTGTTTAAACTAATAGTGGATTCTGGTTTTTTTTTTCCCCTTTAAGGTACAGGAAAGACAATGGTGATGGACATTTTTTATGCTTATGTAGAAATGGAGAGGAAAAAGAGAGTCCATTTTCATGGCTTCATGCTCGATGTACACAAAAGTAAGTGAATATATGGATTGATGTGTAAGGAAGTGACCCTTTTAATGAAAAGAAGATTACAGGATACTCCACTACCATGTGCTTTAAATGCTATTTGAATGAACTTAAAGAAAAAAATTCAACTTTGCTCAAAATACAAATAAAATCTCACTTTATTTGGTCTCATTTGTTTTGTCTGATGTTGGTTATTGACCTTATAGTGTAATCCTCAGTTGTTGATTCTAACACCTCTTATCTGGATAGCTCTTTAGTTTATAGATCGCTGCCTCACCTTCTCTCATTTCATCTTCACAGTAACCCTGTGAAGTAGACAAGGTAGGTATTATTGTCTATACTTTACAGATGAAGAGACTGATCCTCCAGGAACTTAAGTGACTTTCCCAAGGTTATACAGTCATCCAGTCAACAGAGGAGCTAGAACTCAGACCTTTTGACTCCCAGTCTAGTGTTCTTTCCCTGACACCATGTGGACTCTCTGATCAAATACTCGAGAAGAGAAGAGAAGGAAAGCTTTCTGTCATGGAGTGCTCCTGCGTAGAGTACCATCGTTTTAAATCTGGAGGACGGTATAGGTCCCTAAGTGAGCTGAGTTTCACCAGAGAGGGAAAGAGAGTTGTCTTGACTTTTTATTGGCATGGCTATTTTTCTTTGTTTTTTGTCATATTAAATTGAACTTGTCTTATATTCAGAAGAAATTTAAAAAGAGTACTTTTTTTCTAGATTAAGGGAAAAAGAAGGAAAAAAGATTTCAAACTCTAGTGTTTTGAGAAGTTTTAACTGATTGGTCATATCCTCAGGGATATGACTCCTATTCCCTACCTCTACAACACTTATGTTTTAAATTTGAACTATATCATTTATTTTGTGTTTGCCAATATTTTGCTCTCTAACTCATCTCATGGTGTTTCTTATATATGTGGATTTACTCAGTTGGATGGCTGCTCTGATATCTTTATTTCTACAAATATCTAGGGCAGCAATGTGTACAAGGTAGAGTCTCAATAAATGCTTGTTGGATGAATGGATGACACAAGATTGCCCCTCATTTTAGAGATGAAAGAACTGAGACCCAGGGAGGTTTGGGACCTTGCCCAAGGCCACACAGAGCAGAGATGAGATTTAAATCCATGTGATCAGACTCTGAATTTAGTATTCTGGTCTGTACATGTCTAATGTCATATACGTATCATCCACTTTGTTTTCCCTGAAAGCTAAATATGGATATGTATCTTCCTGGGTTCAAGATTTGGGCAGGAAGACCCCTCAGGTTGCTCTAAGTCCTAGTTTTTCAAGCTTAAGAGTTATCTTCTCATGGGAGCAGCTAGGTGGCGCAGTGACTGACTCCACGGCCCTGTGGAGTCAGCAGGATCTGAGTTCAAATCCGGCCTGAGACACTTAACACATACTAGCTATGTACCCTTGGGCAAGTCACTTAACCCCAACTGCCTTGCCTTTCCCCTTCCAAAAAAACAGTAATTCTCTCTGTAATAAAATTATATTCCATATGACTTTAAATTCATTATTTCCCCATTATAATTATAGTTGCATGCTTTTCCTAACATTTAATAAATATTTAAAGTAATTTTGATGTAATTTTTCATTTCTCTGTTTCCATCCATTTCAGGAATACATCGCCTTAAACAGAGTTTGCCAAAACGGAAGGCAGGATTGATGGCCAAATCATATGATCCAATAGCTCCTATAGCTGAAGAAATTAGTGAAGAGGCATGTCTCTTATGTTTTGATGAGTTTCAGGTAATGTAGAGATTAAAGAACACATTTGATGATGTTCTGAGCTAAGTATTAGGATCTGAATTCTCTTTTTGGCTTTGTCACTCATTTGCTATTTGACTCTTAGCTCTTGGTGCCTCAGGTTCCCTATTGTACAGTTGGTTTATTTTTCCCCTAACTTGCAGAAATGATAAAAAGATTAATAAAATATTATCTGTAAAGACCATTTAGGCCAGAAGCTCTTAACCATTTTTTGGTATCATGAACCTTGCTGGGATCCTATGGATCCTTTCTCAGAATAACATTTTTAAATGGATTTCCTTTGGATTGCAAAGGAAACCAATTATATTGAAAACTGGTTATTAGAATATTTAAAAAAAAAGTTCATGGACCCCAGGTTAAGAACCCCTGATTTAGAGTTGTTTTTTTAAAAAAATACTATGTAAATATCATTTCTCTTCCTTATTGCTCTGAAGAGTAATTATGGAGTGGGGACAGATATGGTTATTGTGTACTTATTTTGTATCTCACACCACACCCAGAGCGTTGCCACCACATAGGAGGCACTCAGAAGTACTGAATATTCTGTAAATGTGTAAACCAAAATATTACTTTTATAATATGACCAAAATGAGTGGTTAATTGATACTTCTTTAATACACAACATGATTGACTAATTATTATAAGAAAAGGAAAACTAGTCTACAGAAAGAAAACATAAGCTTCATTTACTGGAGTTTTATGTATCAAAATTTTGAAAAATTGATGATCAGAGAGAAATATAAAAACTAAAATAGCTTCTTGTTCAGGGTAAATGCAATCTGGACACAGCAATCTTCCCTCCTCCCACAAACTTCCACTTGATACCAGGAGGGGATACCTGATTAGGGCCCTATGAGCAATTAGGAAGAACTTAAGGAAATAGCCTTCTCTGCAGTTAAGGAGTAGAGAATATGACACTCTCATCCCTGAACTACATTGGAAATGAAGTGACCTTTGTTATATTCTCTATTCCCTTTCACTCCTTAGACTATAGAGTTCTTTTGAATTCCATAAGGAGAAAAGAATAGAGATGAAAATTTTGCCTTAACATACTGAACTTAAAAGTTAAAAAAAATAAAGCTACATGTAATCTTCCCATCATTAGCATTGAATTGATAGCTATATCGGTTTTAAAAGAATATCCTGTAGTGAATCAAATTTCTACATAGGTTTTATATTGTCCACTTTTGGGGAGAAAATGTTGCTAATTTTATACAATCAGCATGGTACATTTATTGGTTTCAGGTAATAAAATGAAAGCTTCTTTCCCTAACCCCTAACTCCCCCTCTGATCAACTTTAGAGAGTGATCCAAGTCATATATTTTTTATTGTTCTCTTAACAAAAGAGCATATAGATGACATTTTAGTTGAACATTTTGTTATACTCTTGCTTGGCATGACTTGGGCCCTAAATAAAAGTGTGAGTTGAAAAAAACAGTTACTGCTTTAGTGATTTTTCATTGTTTTTATGTTAATGCTTACTTTATGGGAAGAGACACTTTATCGTTAGCCTCTGGGTAAGGAAACTGACTTAAATTTTTTTTTCCAGTATATAGTTTAATGAGGTTTTTTTTTTTTTTTTAAATACCTCTGATTTGTATCACTGGGTAAAGATAAATTACTCACCTCTTGGAAGTTCATTAACTTTACTTTATAAAGATTTGATTTGGCAAATTGTCCTTTCTTATTACTAGAGAGATAAATTAATTTTAATCACTATTACCACAATACAACCATCAGAGTCAGCTAGGTAGTACGTCAGATAGAATGTTAGACTTGCAGTGAGGAAGATCTGAGTTCAAATCCTGCCTCAGATGCTTGCTAGTTGTCACCCTGGACAAATCATTTAGCTTCTTGGCCTCAGTTTCTGTGCCTGTAAAATGAGGATGATAATAACACCCACCTCACAGAATTTTAAGGATCAAGTGCTTTTCAAACCTTAAAGTGATTTTTTAAAGGCCAGTCATTATTATCATAATCATCAAAGTTCTCTGTGGCTGTGACCATGAAGCCTAATATTCAGTATTCACGTTTCTGTTTTCACAGATTTCTTAGGCTCTATACTGCCTCTGCTGTCTTCTAGGAGGAGCAGAAAGTTATGAATTTTAGGGTCCCGTCCCATCAGGGAAGTAAGATGTGGGGAAGGAATGCTATGGATTCCCCATACTTTTTCTCAAAGCAGGACAGCTGTAGGATATTCACATATGTCTGCCAGTGAGCAAAGATCGTTGTTCCCTTTGAGCATTATAATCCCAATGACCTGAAAATAAGCTTAGCTTTTTATGCCTCTGAAAAGGAAGCAGGTTCTTACTGATACCATCGTCTGTTAGTTTTAATCATCTTAGGAGCTGTTTGAAAACTAGTTATAAGGAGATTGCGTTAGTTTGAGTCTTTGATGGATCTGTAATCCCATCGTTATGGTCATGTCCTCAAATAATGAAGATTGTAACCCAGCCTTTTTATCTCCTTTCCTATTCTTGGCCATAGGGCAGGTAAGTGGCTCAGAGGAGACAGTGTTGAGCTTAGAGTCGGGAAAACTCATCTTCCTGGGTTCAAATCCAGCCTCAGACTCTTACTAGCTGTGTGGCCCTGGGCAAGTCACTTAACTCTGTTTGCCTCAGTTGGAACTGGAGAAGGAAATGGCGAGCCACTGCAGTACGTTTGCCAAGAAAACTCCAAATGAGGTCATGAAGAGTGGGGCATGACTGAAGACAACTGAGCAGCAATATTCTTGTCCACATATTCCCATAAATCCCCCTGGGGTGAATGGGGGAGTAGGGAGGTGTGTCCTCAGTGTGCTGGGGGGCTTTCTCCGAGCTCTTTTGATCTTGCCCATTGGATACCACTGGAGCACACAGATCTCTCGATCTAGCCCCATGACTGGCCTCCTACATTTTTTAAATTTCTCTAATCTTTTGTAGATCTTTCTACATGGCTCTAATGATTCTTGTGATAGTACTTCCTTGGGGGAATTCTTCATTGATAAGATATTGTAGTCTTCTTACACTCACCATGTACCTCTCTATTGGTCTCTGGGTGATCCTTCACTTTAATTTTTCAGAGACTTTGATATTGCTTGATTTGCAGGCATACAATATTACTAGAAGATCGATAAAGAAAAGATAGGTTTTTGTTTCTGGGAGAAGCTTGTGTTTTTGAAAGCACCTTGCAGTTTCCCAAATGTGATCCAGTCCACTTCCCTCCTCCTCTCCAATTCCAGGCTCACTGTCTGTATATATTGTTGGTCCTGGACTTATACTGACAGACCAGCTCTGTGGATTTTCAACCCATTAGCCACAGTCTGTGCCATAGTCTGGACAATAAGTGTTCATCCATTTGGTTTTTCCTGTGTGTATAGTTAGGAAATAGCAAACCACTCCAGTATCTCTGCCAAGAAATCCCGAAATGGGGTCATGAAGAGTCAGATATGACTGAAAACAACTCAGCAACAACAACAAATAGGCCAGCTTTTTTGAATGATCATGGATCCCATTTAGGATACCGTAGTATTCTAGAGCTCAAAACATATAGCAATAATATGCACCGGCATACTGAATTTGCAAACCAGAGTATCTGGAGGACTTCATAGGATCCTCGATTTAGAGCTGGACAGGACTTTAGCTAGACAGGCTATTAAGTCCAACCCCCTCATTGTACAGATGAGGAACTGAGGCCAAGAGAAGTTCAGTGACATGCCCCAAATCACACAGGTAGAAAGTGGCCAAACTTGGAATTGATCCTAGATCCTCTAAACCCAAGTCCAACACCCTTTCACTTTGCCACTTTGCTTTCTATAGGCAGCCTACTTTTTTGTTTGGACTGTGCTGGATAGCCTCAGTGACAGTGACAAATGTCTTTGGCAAGAACACATTTTCCTTTTTCATGCCTTGTTTGATACTAATCATCAAAGAGTCACCAAACAAAGTTGTCTCTATTGTTATGATTTTCAAGGAATCTTGAATGATGTTGACATGTTGTTAGGGGAGAGGTTTTAAGGTGGTATTTTGTTTTGCTGAACTAGATGCTTTTATTATAGTTGAAAAACAATAAATAGCAGAACCTTGTGTTTTCTATGCTTTTGAGTTAATAGTGTGACTATAAAGATATCTGCTATGGAATAACATTTGCAAAAATCTGCTGTTCCTTTTGCATACATTCTTCAAGGATGAGTTTGTTTACTGGTACAGTCTATTCTCATAAAAATTTTGAAAATGTAGGAAATTAGGCACATAGGATTCTAGTTTTTGATATTTTCGAGATTGATTTGAGGGGGGGGGTAATAAAAAGCTCTTAGTATTTTTCCACATCTTTGGTATCTTTGCCTCTTTCAGTCCAAATGTGGTGGCTCCACTGCTATTGATGGGAAAAGAATTGATTTTAGAAATCTTTGTAGATTTTCCCACCTATTTTTTATGTTTATTGCCCTTTTCCCAGTTTTATCTTTAAATGCCGTTAGGATTATGTGGCTTATATGTCTTAACTAAGCTTTTTATAGTATACCTAATATATTATGTATTGTTATATTTTTTTAAGTTAAAACAAAATCTTTCCTCCTTACTGATTGTTTCCATCAATCCATAACAGGAATGTTTCTTAATGGTTCTTGATAATGGATTAAGAGCCTGTTAATCTTAATCTTTCCTTTCCTAATTTTGTGATCTCTGCAGACTATGTATGTGGGTAGAAAAGTGTGATTTTTAAATTCAACAAACATTATTAAATGCCTATTGTGTATGAGGCCTTGGGAATATAAGAGAATATTAAATAGCTCTTGCCCTCTGGGAGTTAAGTTGAGGAAAGATAGAATTCTCATAGTTTGAGGAAAGGATGGGAAAAGCTTCTCAGAGGAGTTGATGCCCAAGCTAAACCTTGAAAGAAGTTAAGGATCTCAGAGGTGGTGGGGAGAACCTATATTCCAGGACTAAGGATAGCCTGCGGGATATACTGAAACAAGAGTAGAATACCTTACTGCTGATATTAGCTGGAAAAGAGCAAGGGAGAGCAGAGGCTAGTTCCTTGGAAACCTCAAACAAGGGGCAGACGTTCATTAGTAGATAATCGATCTTGAGTGTCTCCAGAGGGGAGCTTCAAGTAACATGCTGTTATGCTGTCATAAGGGAGCCAGCTTAAGCTAAAGTAATGAAAATTTTCTTGTTATACCTTTTGAAAGAGCCATTCTCTGAGCCCCAAATGGTAGATTTATTTCTTTTGAATCACCTATCACCCAGAAGCAACCTCAATTTTTACCCTTAGCCTTCATTTGATTTTTTCTTTGCCTTTGTTTTAGGAGTTTTTGAGAAGGCACTGGTTAGGTTGCATACCCTAAATCCCATTTCTCAAATCAAAAAGAAAATTCAAAAAAAATAACTACAGAAAAATCTCAAATAGTCATAGAACAGATCTCAATGACCATATTTAATTATATATGCATATACAGGAAAATATTTGCTTTGAGTTTTTGCCTTTTGCTCATATTTTGGGAAGACCAGTATGTTTGTAACTCAGAATAAAAAATTTGAACATATTCATTATAAAATAAATGCATTTTCTTCCAAATTTGCTCCGGTACATCAGATTTGGCTATATATATTATCAGAGTAGGTACCCTAATCATTGCCATTTGAGAGACACCGGGCCAGAGATGATAGCCCTGGCTACTTGGTAGGAGTAGAAAGCCAAAGATGACCTTTTCCTATATAAATTTTACCTGAGGTCAGTCCTGGAGCTCCTTCCTAGAGAAAGAAGCTCAGCAGTGAGAGAGGACAATTGAAAGGGGGTGAGGATTATGTAAGGAGTGCTTCATCCCCAAGGGTGGACTCTATACAAAGAAGCAGAGGAACGCTCCTAAAACCGAAGGGTTGTATAACCAGCGGAAGTGGGCACGTCTTGTCAGTTTTTCCAAGGTGGCATGAACTCAGATGAGGTGTATTTACTACTCTACTAGCCTATGCTCTGGTGTCTGAGCATCCACGAGCACTCTTTTCTGCCCTGGAACTGTGATGAGGATCCCTGCTCCAGCTCTGATGTGCTGGTGCTCCTGGGACTGCCACCAAGCCCTGCTGCCAGCGCCAGCACCTTCTGACCAGGGACTTAGCCCCTCACCATCTGTTGGCTGAGAGCTGCAGAAGCAGCTGCTGCAGCCGATGATTCATTCAATCCCAAGGCCTGCTCCTGGTTTGCTGGGGCCTGATCCACCTGCCCTGGACTGCACTCCACTTTCCCCTGTGGCAGACCTTTTCTGACAAACTTTTAAGTTGTCTTGGGCTGCAAAGTTTTTTCACCCCATACTTGTTTGGGTTCTGCCACTCCAGGATTTATTTTAGGGCATTAGTTAAAGGTCTTTGCTGGGATTTTGGAGGAGAGCTCAGGTCCCTGCCTTCTCTCCATCATCTTGGCTCCTCCCTCCACGAATTAATTTTTAAAAGGGAAAAGAATCATAGGACTGGAAGGTATGTTGAAAAGTCAGGATGACATGAGTTCAAATCCAGCCTTAAACATGTAGTAGCTGTGTAACCCTGAGCAAATCACTTAACCTCTGCCTCATCCCCCAAATCTAATCGGTTGCCAAGGCCTATTGTTTAACCTTTGTTATGGCCCTCAACAATGCCCCCTTTTCTCCTGTGGCACTGCTACCACCTTAATGTAAGCCCTCATTTCCTCATGCTGGCACTATTATAACAGCCTTCTATTTGATCTACCTGCTAAAAGTTTCACCATACTCTAGTCCACATTTGACCAGGTGATTTTCCTAAAGGGCAGGTCCAACCATGACACCCCTCTACTCCGTAACTCCAGTGGTTTCCTATCATATCACCTCCAGGATCAAAGAGAAAATCCTCTGTAAGATGTTCAAAATCTAGGCCCCTCCCCCTCCCTTTCCAGTCATCTTTTTCCTTTTTTTGGATTTATTTAGTATTTTATTTTTCCCCAATTACATGTAAAAATGATTTTTAACATTTGTTTTTAAAGCTTTGAGTTCCAAATTCTGTCCCTTCTTCCCTCCCCATTGAGAAAGCAAGCAATTCAAGTTATACATGTGTAGTCATGCAAAATATATCCATAATAGTCATGTTGTGAAACAAAACATAGACAAAAAAAAACCTCAAGAAAAATAAAGTTTAAAAAAGTATGCTTCAATCTATTCAGACACCATCAGTTCTTTCTCTGGGGCCAGACAGCGTTTTTCATCGTACGTCCTTCAGAGTTGCCTGGGATCATTGTATTGAGAGAATAGCTAAGTCATTCACAGCTGACATCTTACTTACTTACTGTTACTTTGTGCACAGTACATGCTGCTTTGCATCAGCCCATGCAAGTCTTTCCACGTTTTCCTGAGAGCATTCCACTCATCATTTCTTATAGTACAATAGTGTTCCATCAAAATCACATGCCGCAATTTGCTCAGCCATTCCCCAGTTGATGGGCATCCCCTCAATTTCTAATTCTTTGTCCCCAGAAAAGAGCTGATATAAATATTTTGTACATATAGGTCTTTTTCCTTTTTATTTTGTTTTTTCTTTTTTCTTTTGATCTCTTTTGGGATACAGAAGTAGTAGTGGTATTGCTAGGTCAAAGGGTATGCGTGATTTTATAGCACTTTGGGCATCTTTCCAAATTGCTCAACAGAATGGTTGAATCCATTCACAACTCCACCAGCAGTGCATTAATGCCTCATTTTTCCCACATCCCCTTCAACATTTGTCATGTACCTTTTCTGTCCTGCTAGACAATCCAATAGGTATGAGGTAGTACTTCAGAATTGTTTTATTTTGTATTTCTCCAATCAGTAGTCAGTTAACATATTTTTTCCATATGGCTATAGATAAGCTTTGATTACTTCATCTGAAAACTGATTATATCTTTTGATCACTTATCAATGACTCTTATTTTTATAAATTTGAATCAATTCTTTATATATTTGAAAAATAAGGCCTTTATCAGAGACACTTGCTTCAAAATTTTTTTTCACAGTTACTATTGCTAACTGTATTTCCCTTCATCCTATTCCTCCCACCCTCATTTATTCTATTCTCTCTCTCCTTTCACCCTGTCCCTCCTCAAAAGTGTTTTGCTTCTGATCACCCCTCCCCCAATCTGCCCTCCCTTCTATCACTGCCCCCTCTTCTCATCCCCTTCCCCTCCTACTTTCCTGTAGGGTAAGATAGATTTCTAGACCTAATTGAATGTGTATGTTATTCCCTCTTTGAGCATATTCTTATGAGTGTAAAGTTCATTTACTCCCCCCCTTCCCCCCTCTTCCTCTCTACTGTAAAAGATTTTTCTTGCCTCTTTCATGTGAAATCATTTACCAAATTCTACCTCTCCCCTTCTCTTTCTCCCAGCACATTCTTCTCTCACTCCTTACTTTTATTTTTTTGGATATCATCCCTTCATATTGAACTCACACCTGTGTCTTTTGTCTATATATACTCCTTCTAACCACCCTAATAATGAGAAAGACCTTATAAGTTACATCATATTCCCATATTGTAATGTAAAAAGTTTAACCTTATTATGTTTTTTATGATTTCCCTTTCTTATTTACCTTTTTATGCTTCTCTTGAGTCTTGTATTTGAAAGTCAAATTTTCTATTCAGCTCTGGTCTTTTCTTCAAGAATGCTTGAAAGTCCATCTCACTGAATGTCCATTTTTCCCCCGAAGGATTATACTCAGCTTTGCTGGGTAGGTAAGATTCTTGGTTGTAATCCTAGTTCCTTTGCCCTCTGGAATATCATATTCCAAACTCTCAGAATCTTTAATGTAGAAGCTGCTAAATCTTGCATTATCCTGACTGTGGCTCTACCATACTTGAATTGTTTCTTTCTGACTGCTTCCAATATTTTCTCCTTCACCTGGGAACTCTGGAATTTGGCTATAATATTCCTAGGTGTTTTCATTTTGGGATCTCTTTCTAGAGGTGATTGGTGGATTCTTTCAGTTTCTGGTTCTAGAATATCAAGGCATTTTTCCTTTATAATTTCTTGAAAAGTGATATCTAGACTTTTTTTTTTTGATCATGGCTTTCAGGTAATCCAGTAATTTTTAAGTTCTCTCTCCTGGATCTATTTTCCAGTGAGATATTTCACATCGTCTGCTATTTTTTCATTCTTTTGGTTTTGTTTTATTGCTTCTTGATTTCTCATAAAATCATTAGCTTCCATTTGTTCCATTCTAATTTTTAAAGAACTATTTTCTTCAGTGAACTTTGGGATCTCCTTTTTCATTTGGCCAATTCTGCTTTTTAAGACATTCTTCTCCTCATTGGACTTTAGGAATTCTTTTGCCATTTGGCCTAGTCTGGTTATCAGGTTGTTATTTTCTTCAGAATTTTTTTGTGCCTCCTTTACCAAACTTGACTCTTTTCTCATGATTTTCTTGCATCACTCTCATTTCTCTTCCCAATTTTTCCTCTACTTCTCTTACTTGCTTTTCCAAATGCTTTTCGAGCTCTTCCATGGCCTGAGACCAATTCATATTTTTTCTTGGAGGCATTGGATATAACAGCTTTGACTTTGCTGTCTTTTTCTGAGTGTGTATTTTGATTTTCCTTGTCACCATAATAATTTTCTATAGTCAGAGGTTTCCTGCCCCCTCTGCCCCCGTTGTTTGCTCATTTTCCCAGCCTATTACTTGACTTTTAATTGTTTATCAAAGTAGGGCTCTGCTTCCATGGTTGAGGGAGCACTGTCCCATGCTTCAGGGTTTTTTTTGTGCAGCTGTTTTCAGAGATACTTCTTGGAACTTGTAAGTTTTCAGTTCTTCCAAGGTGTTGTGATCTAAGAAAAGGTATTCACTACTCTCCTGGCCTGTGTGCTTGTCTGTGAGCAAACACAAGCACTCTTTTCTGCCCTGGAATTGTGACGAAGGTTCCCCCCTCCACTGTGGCTACGAGCTCTGCTATGCCAGTGCTCCTCCTCACCTTGGAACTGTTACCTGGGACTGTAATCTAGATCTGAGTATAGGCAAAGCACCAGAGTCCTGCCTCAGTGCTAGCAAAAAGACCCCTGTAATCTCCTTCTGACCAGTTGTTCAACCCCCTTACCATCTGTGGGCTAAGAGCTCTAGAAGCAGCTACTGCTAATTCATTCACTCCCAAGGCTTGTTCCTGGTCTGCTGGGGCTGAGGTCGTGCTGGTGTGCCTGTGCTGGACTGAGCTTCACTCTCACCCAGGTGTGACAGCCCCTTCTTGCTGACCTTTTAAATTGCCTTTGGCATATGTAGGCTGAGAGGTCTGGAAATTGCCACTGCTGCCAGTGATTCTGTCCCCTGAGCCCTTTTCAGTCTTCTTGCACCTTATATTCCCACCCTACCCCCAGTCTCCACCACTCTTCCTCTACTGACACTGGCCTCCCTGCTGTATCTTGAACAAGACACTATTTCCCAACTCTGGGAGTTTTCATTGACTGTCTCCTGTGCCTGGAATACTTTCCCTTCTCATCTCTGCCTCCTGACTTCCTTTCAGTCCCAGCTAAAATTTCACTTTCTACAGGAAGCTTTTCCCAATCTCTCCTAATTTTAGTTCCTTCCTTCTGTTGATTATTTCCTCTTTATCCTGTATATAGTTCATTTATTCATAGTTGTTTGCTTATTGTCTCCATCGTTAGATTGTGAGTTCCTGGAGGGCAGGGACTGTCTTTTGCTTTCTTTGAATCTTCAGTGCCTAGCACAGTGGCTGTCACATAGCAGACACTTATAATAAATGTTTATTGATTGACTAACTCGGTTTCCTCAGGTGTAAAATGGGGATAAGATTAGCACCTATTTCCCCAGGTTATCATGAGGATCAAATGAGATGATATTTGTAAAGTACTTAACACAGTGCTTGGCACATTGTAAGTGCTTAATAAATTCTTGTTCCCTTCCGTTTCACTTCACATGTTTTAGAACTCCAATCTGACTTTCCCTTTTATATTAGGGCTTGAAATGCCACAGCCAGCGGGCCAAATAGTAGGCCCCTCCCCATTTTTGTAGACCTGCAAGCTAAGAATGGCTTCTTAGCTTGCAATGGTACAAAAATGGGGCTGGAGTTGGTCCTTGGGCTATAGTTTTGCTGACACCTCTTCTATAGCATAATACCTCAGGAAATAACCCAATCTCATTATTTTATGACCATACTTTAGAATTATAGGATTATAGAGTCAGAGTTGGAAGGAATATAGGTATCATGTAGTCAAACCTCTGTATCTTACAGATGAGATTACTGAGGCTCGGGTAGTTTAGGTGACTTGCTCAAAGTTATACAAGTAGTAAATTGCAGAACCAGGATTCAAATTCAGGTTTTCTGACTCTATACCTTTGATAGCAGCTGTGTGTTTTACCTTCTTTTTGTATAAATAAATTTAAATATGAACCAAATATTCTATACAATTAATTTTTATACATTTTACCTCTCTATGGATTCTCTATTATTATCTAGATGCTATAAATTCCATATAGTTCAGGAAGAGATTATGCATTTGAAGGAATATATTGTTGTAGAAGAAACATTTATTCTGTTTTATAGTAGTTTTAATATACCGCATACTGGGGGGTCTTTTGCTGATTAGATATCGCTGAAAATTTCCATCAAAATTATAAGATTATATATTAAGTCTATACTGATCTTTTCTTATTTTGAATTTTAATGGGTAATGGAAAAATATATTAAAGAATCCATGAGTCTTAATTTTTTAGTGGAAAAAACATATTTTCAGTTGATACAGAGTTCAAAAGTCTTTTTGGAGTAGTGGCTGGTGAGTTCTAATACTGATAACTCAAGAGCTCCTTTAATTATATAGAATATTTTATTTATCAATTATTTGTTCCTGTTTTAACAAAATTCTTATCCATAAAGTTTATCCCAAGGTGTTTGTCCTTTGTTTATAAATACTGAACATAAAAACAATGAAAGTGCAAATGCAATTTAACTATAATCTTTGTCTTCATGTAGAAGATTATTCAACATGCTGCTACAAGGCAAGCAGTGGCTTCTTAGTGAGCACCCCTCAAAAAGGACACTGTATTTTTTTAAGCTGCTGTTCTGTAACGAGCCATTAGAATTCAATTTCTTACACTTATTCAAAGCTAACGTGAATCTCTAATTTTTGTTTTTAGTATTTTTAGTATTAAGTATTGAGAGAATGGGGCAGCTAGGTGGCGCAGTGAATAGAGCACTGGCCCTGAAGTCAGGAGGACCTGAGTTCAAATCGGGCCTGACATTTCACACCTGTACTAGCTGTGTGACCTTGGGCAAGTCACTTAACCCCAACTGCCCTGCCTTCCCCCCTCAAGAAAAAAAAAGTGTTGAGAGAAGCCTAGAAAAATATATCTTTAGTATGTTGGTAGAAAATACAGTATCATCTTTTAAGGGTATTTTTTTCTATGAAAATGATTAATATATTGATTGGCTTGAAATTCAAATGGGAATAATATACATAGTTCCATGTACTTAACAGTTGTGTAAGATATTTTAAGCAAATTCAAGAATTCTTGGATTTTGGAGCACTTGCAAAATCAACTAGTACCTGAAAATTGTCTTATAAGCCCAGCACAATACGTTGCTAATTTACCAGGGAAGATTTTTCTGGACTTCTTATTATTGGAAATGCACACTTAGCAACAGCTATATATAATGTCCCCTTCACTTTTTAATGACTCATATTAGTATGTATTTTTGAGTCTTAACCAATCACTGATTGCTCTTGGATGAATTAAATTAATTCTAATACTTTAAGAGGAAAATAGGCATGGATTACTATTGCTTAATAAATTTGGTTAGATTCTAAGACCACATTTTGAGTTAGCATTCAGATAAGAGATACTGTTTTCATTGCTGAGATTTAATTTTCTCATAAATCATCTTGGTGAACTTGAATAAAAAATGGAATTTTATTTTTTTCTGGTGTTTTCTGTTCTAATATTTTTTAAACTTCTCTAGATGGACGGTCTTTGTGTTTTTAAACAGCTGGAATAAAATTGAATACTCTTTTAGAAGATTTCCAACGATATTGCATCTTTTTCTGCTGTTTTCTATTTAGGTTTTTTTTGTTACTGTGCTCATAGTTTTGTGGACATCATTATACTCAGTGAATCTGATTTTTAATGACATTTTTCATGACTTTTGAGGACATTGGAAAGCTTTTGAATGAAAATGTCACCTCTATGTAATATGCTAAATAGTCTAGAAAACAATTCTGATGAACAGAATAAGATACTTCTTTATATACTATCAATATCTTTTTTAAAAAAATAATGTTTTTAAATAATTTTTTACAAACCAGAAAAGCTATTAAAAGCCTCTAATAAAAACTAGACGCTTATTTTTGTGCTAATACTAATTACTGATAATACATGCTTATGTTTGTCATTCATTATATGGAGCTGTACCAATCAGTGGATGACTGAGTCTCAAGCACTTACACATGTAAATTAACTATTAGATTTTTTTCCTTTTTACTTAAGTGAGTCATAATGGAAAGCAACTCTAGGTCATAAAAAATCTTTTCTCTTAAATGCTAATGAAATTTCTCCATTCTCTCCATTAGCAGACTACCCTTATTGGTAATTTGTAGCCTTCTCTTTTGTTCCTGGTGGTAATGAATGCTGGGTACTGAAAAAGCCTGAGCTACAGAATGCCTTGACAATTGTCTTCTGCTTACTTATACTGTAAAATTGCTGCTCCCTCGCCGAGCTGCGCAAGTAAGGCTACAAGATCAAAAGGGTATAAATTGGCACCCAAGTAGACAAAGTGACTCTTGCTTTATTAATTAGCTATAGCTTTCACAAGTTAATTCACTAGATCAAGGCAGACAGATCAAAATTCTGTAACATAAAACACCAAATTTTAACTTGGAAAAAAGCCTCCTATTCATTGCTTTTCTCAACTTTTTCAATTTAAACCTTTACTGCAATATAAGCTAAATGTTGTTTCCTTTTTCTCACCCTTGGGACACAAACTTGTTTCTGTTAAAAGAAAAAAAAAACACACACACACTTACTGTGATAGTCATGAACAATTTTACAGGCTCTAACGGGGTAACTTTTAATTGACATAATTCTTTTTGAAAAGTCAGTACCCAAAATTGTGTATCAGGAGTCCAATTAAAAATGCAATTGCTTCTAAAATTTGCAGGCATGTTCTGTCCTCTCATCAGAAATGCCACTGGTGTTTAAGCATTTGAAAAGGACCTTCTATGGGAGTGTTTTTGCGGAAGCTAAATTTGACAGTGATCCTAAGCTGCAAATTAAATAATGTGAGCACCACTTTCCTTTTCATGTTAGAGGGTTTTTGAGAACACTTTGGAAGTTCCTGATGTCTTACTAACTTAGGGAGCCTTCAGAAGACTCTCTTTAGTTAATATGTTTTAAAGTTGTAGCCGGAGAAAGAAGGAAAAGAAAACCTCCTGCATGTGTCTCCCCCAAACCTTTTGTTGTTGTTTTTACTATATGCTAGTTGCAGTCTGAAGGAAGTTATAAATTTCTAAGTATCTTGATTGCCATAGGCCTCGTTTATTAAAAAAAAACATGACAACTCCATAGAAAAAGATAATTTAGGCTTCCATCTGTTTGTGCTTTGTTAACAGCTATGCTTAAAGCACATTAGATTCTGAAAAATTTGGGTTTTAGATTTTAAAAATAATTTATCACATATTTGTCCTTAATAGATACTTTTATTTTAACTATTTAATAGAATTCAGTCTTTAGCAAACTTGGTTAAAACAGGATAGTGTGGGCATGGCTCTAATGATCATAGTAAAGGTTTGACAATTTTATTAAGACTATTCAGAATGTCCTCATAAAATAATATCACGAGTTATCATTAAACTAGATTATCTAAAATCTCTATTCATTTGAAGAGTTTAATGAATGGCCCTTCAAAGTTTGAATGATTCTTAACTGTACTGTTACTTTTAAGGTTAATATATTAACCTTTACCTGTACAAAAAGATGATATCTAATAGAATTATGTATTTTTAAATCTATTTAAAATATTATAATGAAGCATATTTTTACTGTGATTTTTAAAAATTTTCCAGAAAAGATCAGTTGTGTGTCTATCTCGATAATCTTAGCTCAAAGAAATAATTTGAACATTTGTAGTTTTTGTCAGATTTTTTTTTTCGTAAGATTAACTGTAGCAACCAATTCTAATTTTTTTTTTTGAGAGAATATTTGTGTTTACAAGGTTATAAGAGGCTGGCTATGCTGGAAGTGACTGCAGTGCCTTTTGATTATTCATGGACAGTAATAGAAGGCACTTAAAAAGAACAATGAAATTGCTTATTTTTGTGATGGGCCATCTGTTGAATTGTTTTGTGCAACAATTGCACAATAGTATCTATGTCATATCATTCTATTTTCAACAGCAGCTGATTATGTCTAGCTGGCTACTTGTCCTTATTTCTAAAGTCCCATGACCATTTGAAGTCACCTTCCTGGGAACCTTTGCTAGAAAGGTAATAGAAATGTAAAACAGCCGGTGTGTTTTTTTTTCTTTTCATTCTTTTTTTTTTTTCCCTGTGTTGCTTCTAATTAATTAGGTTTCCTAAATGTTTAGGATGATTTTCTGTAGTTCCCACCTGTAGTTGTATAATAGAAGTTAACAGGGAATCATTTGGTAATTTGGGTAGAAATGTTGGGCCTGCAATAAAGAGGAGACAAGTTTTAAAAGACTGCTGCTATATAGACTTCCATGCTTATTAATTATCTACCCTTTTCTTCACGGTGATAATTAGAATCATTCTCCAGGATTTTACTTTCAGCCTTTAGGAAAAAAAAAATGGAACTATTAGCAAATTTGTTAGAGCAGAAGTGAAATCAAGATCAAACAAATGTGTTGTTGTCCATAGGTCACTGACATTGCTGATGCCATGATTCTGAAACAGCTTTTTGAAAATCTGTTCAAAAATGGGGTCGTCGTTGTGGCAACATCCAACAGGCCACCTGAAGGTAAAAACAGAAATTGTGCCAGTATTATCCAATTAGGTGAACACACTAACGAGCTTTTTGGTTTTGTAATTATTCATTTTATAGTGTCAGTAAGACTGGTGGTTTTGTTTGTCATTGCTTTTGTATCTGTACTTAAGGGCTCCAAATCCAGTTGGGTATGTGAATTTTAAAATATATGAATATATACTTAAAGCAGTTAAACCTGAAAGGATCTCTTATTCCTGATATACCTGCAGACCTTTGTTGATCCTAGAGAATGTTGTCTGTGTAAATACAAAAAAAAATATTCAGGCCTTTCTGTTACTTTTAATGGGATTAAAGGAAACTTGTTAAGAAGACCACATTCCATATGCTACTTACTTAGAACTAGTTTGTAGTACTAGGTAGCAATGCATGACTTAATTTATCTTTTCTAAAAAGCACCTGTCACCACCTTCAGCTGAACTCTTTGCCAGTGATACATCTGCCCTCAGACCAGTCTCCCCTCTGCCATAATTAATGCATCTAGATTGGAGGCCCTGACAGCTGCAGTTTCCCTGACTAGGGTCATCCCTAGTCAAAAGGCCAAAGCTGTCACTGGCAGACCTCTTCCCCAATCTCAAGTCTTCTGGCCTAGGATGTCCACAAACCTCAACTCCACCTGTTTCTGCTAATACTATTGCCACCATACAGGTGAGAGAAGGTGGGGAGCAGGGGAAAAATTGGCAGGGCTTAAGTGAAATCTATACCCAGGAAGCAACCGAGGACCTTCACCAACACTGTTGTTCTGGGAGGAAGGAGCAAAGGGAGGTGTCAAAGAGGAGTTAATATAAAGTTGCAGAGACATTGACCTTCAGAAGCTACAGCTTTAAAAGTAGGCTTCCTTTCTTGGAAGTAATCACTGCCAACTGATCCGCTCCTCTCACCAGGATACCTCTCCTGGTGATTGTCCCTTTCAAGATTGTAGTGGTAAGGAGAGAAGACACCCTTCTTAAGTTCCCAGGGATCTGGACCATCCAAGACTCCCCCATTTGGAAAAATAAGTTGAATAAAAAGGCAGGAGCATAAGGAAAAGAAAGAAAAAATCCCTAGAGACAAGAATAAAAAAAATAGAACTTATCTAATTGAGTAAATAAAAGAAAAACTAACAATGATTTCTTCAATATAGGAGGGTCAAAGGATAAAATGAAAATAGAAATTCATACTAAAACATCATTAGAAATGATGTGAAAATACAAGAGGAAAAGTTAAGTTAGATGATAAATGCATCAAAGCAATTAAAGTCAGTTTCTTATTTTTTAAAAAAAAGGAGAGTGGAAGAAATGGAAGAGGTGAAATAACGAATGAAAATTCAAAGGAACATGGAAGAGCCAAAGGCATCAATAAAAATAGAAAGTATCAATATAGGTAGTCAAAGCAAAGATCACCAAACTGACAATAAATTTGAAAAACAAACTCAGAATGTAACAGAACTTTAAAAGCAACTAATGGATATGTGAGATAAAGTAATAGGCTTATCAGACAAAAAAAACCTGAACTTTAGGTTAATTCAGATTCCAGAGGTAACAACAAAAAAATAGACACCATGTTTGAGCATCTAATTAGAGATAACTTCCTGGAATGGTGATTCTACCAATGCATAGAATGTGTGGGACCTCAGTATAGAGAAATTCAAAATACAAGTTTCTAAAGGTGCATAATCATTAAATTTCAACATTACAAAGAATCTTTGAAAAGAGTGCTAAGAAAGAAAAACAAGATTACGGCTAAGAAAACACCCATTAAAATGTCATCAAATTTGCCAGCAGCTCAAGAAAGATGACAAAGCTGTACAAAAATATGTGCAAATCTACATCCTGCAATTTGAGGATATCACTTAAAAACAAAACATTTTTTGGAAATGTTGAATTTATCATTAAAACTCACAATAAAAGTAGGAATTCTAGATGAACTGAATAAATCCTTAACAAAAATAAAAATAATAAAACCTATTATTAACCACACATAAGACAACAAAATAAGATACGTAAACTTTTGTAAAAGAAAAAAGAATAACCAAATTAGGACTTGAGATAAATGCAAACTCCCGCTTGTTTAATGACCAGTTTTCGCTATGCTATTTCAGTAAATGCCTTTGCTTTGAACTAATTGTATCAAAGGATAGTAGGGTAGGGTCATGAGCTACAGATTTTAAGAGTGGACCCACAGAGTACCATGAACCTGGGATTAATTTTTTCTCACCTTGAAGGGGCCCCAACCTATGAGTGTAAATTGAGGATGGGGGGAGGGTACTACCTAGAGAATGGCCCCTTCTTGTCTTCCCAGACTTCCTATGTCTTACTGCCTTCCACACACTGCAATCAAGCTACACAGACCTAATTGATGTTTCCCCCAATTATGATACTTCCCATCTCCCATCTCTGTGTCTCTATGCTGGTTATCCCCTGCTCCTAGACAGCTCCACCCCCTAACCACCTTTTCTTCCTATCCTTGGTTTTCTTCAAGGCTCAGCTCAAATCCTGTTTCTTATCTGAGGCCTTTTCCAATACCCTCAGCTGTTTGTGTCTTCCCTTTTCAGATTACTATTTTCATTATAACATCCATGCATCTAGTTATTTACATGTCTCCCTCATTAGAAGGTGAGCTCCTGAAGGACAGAGAATTCGGATTTTGCTTTTCTTTGTATCCTTAATACTAAGTACAGTGCTTAGAACATGGTAAGCAACTAATAAACGTTTGTTGGTTTACTTACTAAATGAAGATTTGTCCAGGCAAGGGCAGCAAGGAGAGTGATTTAGCTGTTGGGTGTAGCCATGTGTCCTGCTTTATAGTTTCCTTGGAAATTTAACTAGGGCATCGTGGCAGGAGAAGCTACCCAGCTGATAAGGATTTGAGTGAATGGGGCCTGGCCAACACTAGGCCTTAAAAATTGAGTGAATTCGTATGGCCTTGAATCGAATGTCATTAACATTCCTCATCAAACTTAGCTCATAAGATGACAGAATCTCACATTTGGAAGAGAAATCAAAAGCTTTCTAGTCTAAATAAGAATCAATTCCATAAAATCTCTGACCAGTTGGTGATTGAGACATAACTTAAAGACCTTGATTAATGAAGAAATAATTACCTCATGAAACGACACATTCTTCCTTTGTATACCTCTAATTAGTATTCTGGACAGTTGAACATTTGTATAGCTCCAGCTGTTATGATGGGTAGCACAAGGGATAGAGTGCTAGGCCTGAAGTCCAGAAGACTCACCTACCTGGGTTCAAATCTGGCCTCACTTACTAGCTGTGTGACCCTGGACAAGTCACTTAACCCTGTTTGCCTTTGTTCCCTCATCTGTCAAATGAGCTGGAGAAGGAAAAGGAAAACCACCCTAGTATCTTTGCCAAGAAAATCCCAAATGGGTCACGAAGAGTCGGACACAACTAAAATGACTGAACAACAAATTGCTGTGAAGTTGGGTTTTTTTTTAATATCAACCCAAAATTTGCCTTTCTATAACTTCTCATCATTACTGTTATATACTGCTTTGCATTGTTACCTAATTGTTTCTTGAACATAGATCCTATATTTCCAACCATATCACAGATTCTGAGGAGAGGGACCTAGTTTTTCGTCCACACTAACATTTTAATAAATGCTTAAAACAATAGAGTTAGAACTTTAGAGTCAGAAGGGGCTTATCCCACTTTCCACTTAATTCAACAATTCCTTCTGTAACATTCTTGACAGTTGATCATCCAATCTCAGCTTAAAACCTTCCATTTAATAGGAACTCACTAACTTATGAGTCACTCCATTCTATTTTGGGACAAATTAAAGTAACAATATCTTATTTTTATATATTTACAGTAACAAAGCACTTGACCTATTTCATTTGATTCCCCCTTGCCCCTCCCCAAAAAACCTTAATAAGACAGGTAGTATAAAAATTATGATCTCCACTTTGTAGATGAGGAAACTAGGACTCATAGAGATTTAATGATTTGCCCAAAGTCATAAAGCCAGTGAGTGGCAGTACTAGGAATTAAACTCAGGTCTTGTGCTGCCATATCCAATGTTCTTTCCAGTATGCCTTAGCAAGATGCCTCTGTTAGAAAGTTTTTAGAGCAGAAAGAGCAATGGCTGTGGAATCAGAGGACCTAGATTCAAATCCCACCTCTAATGCTTACTACTTGTACACTTGAACTAATCACTCACCCCCTATGGGCCTCAGTTTCCTCTTCTGTAAAATGAGGGGGGGAGGGGTTGGATTAATTTGCCTCTGAAGCCCCTTCCCAGCTCCAGGTCTTTAATTCTATAATCCTCATGTTGAGCCGAATTCCTTTAATGTCTCTTGATGTGACATTCTAATAACCTTCTCCAAAAGAAAAATATTGATAGAATTGGATCCTCTTGGTATTCACAGAAATACTGAGGTGAGGATTGAGGCAACCGCTGACGTACTGATTAATAAGGAAGTAGAAAACTGAATCAAAAAGTCTAAGCATGTACTTTGGGAGACTGGCCAAGAGGACAGTGCCAACATGGCTTGAAGCTCTGGGCCAAACTGAAGCTCTGCCAAGCAGTGATAATGTCCAACTGTGTCTTTGTCGGCTGTGAGACTTGTATCAACTATGGATGATGCATCTTGCTTCTTGAGCAATTTCATCACAAACAAGGAGGTCCTTGGACACAGCCAATTTATTGGTATTGAAGGGAAACTAGCTAGTGATAATGCCTACAAAAAAGAATAAATAAGAGCAGATGACTCAAGCAGCTGCTCTGTGGTTTGCTGAGGAAGGGTGACCACAAGCACTGACTAGAAGAAATATAGTGTGTGCCAAAGGTCTTGGTTCAGTTTTAAGCTTTAATAGTTTTAAGCTAGTTGGGGCACCCTGTACTTTCAGGTTGCTTGCTAAATGTAACCGCTTCTAAAATGATCTGGTGTGCAGCGCCCAGAAAAAGTCTCTTACTTTGAATGTTGTACAAATCTAGGATGTGGTTTTGTAAATAGTAGCAATGATGACAGATCAAAGAAATCATTACAAATGCAGTGAAAACTCTTCTAGAGATCATTCCTCAATAGTGAACACAGATAGCAGTCACTAATTGTGTTATGCCATAAAGTAATCTTTTCACGTAAAGGACGAACGTATACATGTGCATTGTTTTTCTTAATCCTCTGCATATAGGCACCTGTAAATCTATTTTTCTTTACTTTTTTTTTTACTCCTTTTTCTTTACTCCATAACTCAGATTTATATCTTGTGTCTGTGGCATTAAGAAATCCCTTTTTTATGATATGATTACCTTGTACCTGAATTACTACGATGTCCTTCCTGATTTCCCAGTTTCTCTATACTTTAAACAAGGGATTTAAGGGTCTGAGAACTTGTTTTGTGTTCTGTTTTATAAATATTTTGATAACTATACTCCAATATAATAGCCATTCTTTGTACTACTATGTATTTTATTTAATGAATTTTAAAACATTATGCTGAGAAGGTGTCTATGGGCTTCACCTGCCTGTTCATGGGGTCTATGACACACCAAAAAGTTAAATAATGCTTACCCTAAAGAGTTCTACATACAAATCATCTTCTGTTTCCACCATTTTAACCTGATTGCCCCATTACCTTTCTCTTGTGGCTTCCCATCATACTAGTAAGAATAATGATCAAATTTAAATTTCTTACTATTCTCTACAAAGCTATACAATAGTTACTTCTACCCAACTTGTCTGTTTTCTCTTTAACTATGCTGTCTCCCAAGCCTTCTTCTCTAGTTAGATTTAATAATACTTTACATTTATACAGCATTGTATGGTTTTCAAAGTGCCATTATATATATTTGATCCTCACAATAATGCCTTGTCATATTTTATTCTCCTTTTTATAGATGAGGAAACTGAGGAACAGAGCAGTTAAATGATTTGTGTGTGGTCACATAGCTATAAGTATCAGAACCTGGGTCTTCTAAATCCTATTTTAGTAGTCTTTCCACTATGCGTTGTTGCCCGTTGAATTCTTGCTAGCTCTCACTCGGTCCTCCTATTCCAAATCAATGCCCAGTGGTTCTAGAATCTCTTCAATGTAGGTACTCCCTCCACTAGTCCAGATTGCGTTGCACTTACACTTTTTCATTAAAATGAGATAATGTTTGTAAAGCACTTAGCACAGTGCCTGGTACACATTCCATACTATCTAAATGTTTATTCCCTTCCTCTTTCCCTTCATTTTATGATTCGTGTCCAGATCTTCTTATTAATCTTCTACTATGAATTTCCCAAACACTAAGGAAGCTTTGCATTTTATGGACGTAATTTGATGCTTGGACTGCCATCTTACACATGATTACTTCTTTTCTAATCACAAATTTTCTAATTGTTCAGGTATCCTATTTGCTACTTTTTCTTGCATCACTCTTGTTAATATACGTTATATTTTCATTGAATTTTGATTCTTTGGATTTTGTTCTGTTCCATGACTCTCAGATGTACAACATTAGAGAAGGTGCTAGTGTTAAAAAGATGAATTTTTGTATTAGGAAGAAGTTTAGGATTGTCAAAAGTGATAGGCCGCTTCCAGAATCAATTCCAGTCTTTCTCTTTGCTTTATTCAGTTCTAGGCCCAGCTCACATGGACTGAAGTACTAACTCAGTGAACTTCCTCTCCAACTGCATATCATAGTTTGGGCATTGAGGCATTTTCTATCCTCTTGGTTTTTCCCATACGGATTGTTAGGCCTGTTTCTTTTGAGTAGCCATAGATCTTATACAATCTTCTGGGATTCAGCTGATGAAATTAGCACAATGTCATTTGCAAACAGGAGAATCTGAAGGGGTATTACTGCCTACAGGAATCCTTCCAACACTGCCTGGGATATCTTCCATGAAAGTAGCCAATGCCTTTGGTGAACATACCCATCTTTGCTATATGCCTTGCTTAATATTGATAATCAGAAGATTATTAAACAAGATGATCTTTAAGAAAGATAATCTCCATCTTTCTCAAGGAGCCTTATATGACCATAACATATACTTTGGAGAGTCCTCATTGGCAGAACAGCAGAGGCTGCATTTTTCTCTACCAGGTCAAGAGTTAAAAAAAAAAAAATGGAGTGGGAGCGTGTCATAATCAACAAATAATAAACATAGTGGTGTTTTATATTCTTATACTTTTCAATAAATTGTGCATTTCCTGTTGAAAATCACTTTCAAAAGCCTGCCTTGTCCCTTCTCAGATTTTCATCAAGGAGACCTGAGAGTTAGAAAGACCTTCAGGCCTTTCTAGCTCACAAGAATCTACATTGCAAAATACCCATAAGTGGTCATTCAGGCTTCACAGTCCTTCAGGAAAGCAGGACCTCTTACTACTCCGAACATCCTATTCGATTTGGGGGTAGCTTTAATTTTAGGGAGCTCTTGTTTTCCTGAAGCTTAGATTTGCCTCTTAGCAACTGCCACCCATTGTTCCTAGTTTTGCCCTCTAGCCATATGCAGAACAGGTTTAATCCTACTTTCACAGGATAACTTTTCACATGTTCGAAGTGGGGGGCTATTGTGTCCACTCTCATCTTCAGGGTAAACACTTTTTCACTGTTCCTCAAAGAGAAAGAATTTGAGGCCCTTTTTCATCTTAGTTGTTTTCCTCAGGAAGAACTCCAGTTAATCACTTTCATCCAAAAATATGGTGTCCAAAACTGAATATGCCGGCTGTTTTCTGACTGAAGCAAAGTACAGTGTCCAGTACTTTGTGTGAAGTACAAAGTATCATGTCCTGAGTCCTAGACACAGTGGTTCTCTTAACAGAGCCTAATATTACATTTGATTTCTTAGATACCATATTGTAGTGTTGATCCATATTGTGTCTTCAGTGCAATAAAAACTCCAGATATCTTTCCGCCATATTTGGGAAGTTGATTTATTTTTAAAAATTAAAGTATAATAATAAGCCTTTATATTTATCCCTCTTAAATTTGGCCCAATGTTTTAACCTATGAAGACATTTCTTAATCTTGACTCTCATCTAGTGTATTAGCTATCTCTCCCAACTTTGTGTCATCTGCGGATTTGAAAACCATGCTATCTATGTCATTATCTAAGTCACTGATAAAAATATAGTAAATATAGTAATAGCAAAGAACCAAGAATAGATTCTTGGGCCAGTTTACTGGAGACAGCCTTCTAAAAATGGTCGTTATAATTGTGTATAATGTCTTCCTTTTTTTTTCCTCATAAAAGATTTTTTGTGTATCTTTTTAAAATTGTGTTACAAAATGAAATTTGTTTTCTGGCAATTGTTTCTAATACGACTTGTTCAGAATAGTGGCAATGGGAAAAATCAATTATTTTTAATTTCTTCATTAGTTACATTCCTAAATGGAAAATAATTTGGTAATAAATAGGTAATAAATAGGAGATGTCTAATATGAGAATATTGACTAAACTCCAAATTCTGATTTGAATTGACCAGCAAAAGAAGTCAAAGCGAATCTTAAGCCAAAATCTCTCAGAATAAACTCTAATTGAAACTTTATCATGGTTTATGCCTTTCTTTTTCATTTTTACATTTTGAACTCTCTTACCTGGACCAGAAGTATAAGGGTTACTCACAGAACTGGTCCCATTCTTATTGACTCAGAAACTTTGACCTGTTCCATTTTCCGACCCAAATCATTTTACTACTCCTTAAGTGACCTGGCGACCATCTCATTCCTTGGGACTCACTATCTCAATGCAGAACTTAGCCCACTGCAGCTCTCCCAGTCTCAAGAAATCCACCAGCCTCAATCTCCCAAGCAGCAGGGATTATAAGCATATGCCACCACACACTTGGCTTTATGATATAAGCTTAATGCATGGCATATTTGCTTTAATGCAAATTAAATAAAAATTCAAGTAAGATTACTGCATAATTGTTTGAAATGTATTAAAATACATTCGAAAGCTTCAAAGTATGTTGACTACTTTAATAATGCTACTATCAGTCTACAAAGATGAAAGGATTCATTGTTTTTATCAGACCTTTTCCCAGTCTTTATCCCTTTCAACTTCAATAGCATTTGATGCTATTGAGCATTCTCTCTTTTTGGAATACTCTCCTCTTTGGGTTTTCATGATACTGTTTTTTCTTCCTGTCTCTCTGACTTCACAATCTCCTTTGCTGCAACATCATCCCTATCCTGCCCCCTAACTGAATGTTCCCTGACCTGAACATCACCAGGGATTTGTCCTGGACTCTTTTCACTCCTACTCTCATTCGTCTCTTCACATACTCTCTACACTCTCTCTTAGTGATCTCATCAACTCCCATAGATTCAGTTAACACAATGTAAATGATTCACAGATCTATATATCTAACTACTTTTTCTCCTGACTTCCATTTCTTATTTCCAACTGTCTATTGGACATTCCCATCTGGTTATAGGCATCTCGCATTTATTATGTGCCAAGCAGAACTTGTAATCTTTCCCCCCAAATCTACCCCTCTTTCAAGGGTACCACCATTTTTCCATTTAGTCCATATTTAGACCTAGAAGTCACCTTGACTATTCTTTCTCCCTCATCCCCAATGTTCTATAAATTATCAAATTTTATTTATTTTACCTCATAGGAGCATAGATTTACACAATAACCCGACCTATGTTGTGTGCTTTACTTAGAATTTATTTGTTCTTCATAAAAGAACAAATTTCTTGATTTGCAGGAGATAAATATAGAATCGTCCTATTAGCTGTGCCAAGCAATTTAAACCACCCCTTTTTGTGCCAACATATCTTTCTGAATTGTTAGAATTCAGGGAATGTCAGAAAAGTTAAGGGAAAGGGATACAATTTAATAGGGATAAATTAAATCAGTCTAACAATAAGCCTATCAATAATCAATAAGTCTGTCCACATTTAAGTGCCTATACCAGGTGATAGGCAATTGCTATTTCTCTTGAGGTACTCTTACACTTGCACTCAGTAAGTCATTTTGACAAAGTATAAGATGGGAGAGGTATGTCTAAATAGCAGTTCATCTGAAAAAAAGATCTGGAGGTTTTAGTGGACCACAAGTTCAGTACGGATCAGCTTTGTGATGTGGCAGCCATGAAAGCTAATATATGCCTAGGCTGCCTTAAGAGAGACAACGTCTAGGCCTAGGGTGGTGACAATCCCACTGTTCACTCCTCTGGTCAGACCCCACCTGAAGTATTGTGTTTAGTTGTGGCTAGCACTTTTTAGAGCATGCGGGGGAGTGCCATCTAAATATCTTTTGAAGGAACTGGGAATGTTTATCCTGGAGAAGACTTATGGGCTACATCACAGTTTACTTCAAGTATGGAAAGGGCTGTTGTAGGAAAGAGAGATTAGATTGGTTCTGTTCATCTCTAGTGGATAAAACTAGGAACTATGGCTTGAAGTTGCAGAAATGGCAAGTTTAGGCTTCATGTCAGGAAAAGCTATCCCCAAGTGGATTGGTCTTTGGAGGGTAGTGAGTTCCTCCTTTATTAAAAAAAAAAAACTAAATCATTAGTTGTTAGGGTATTGTAGTGAGGATTCTTGTTCTCAAGTGTAGATGGGAGTAGGTGGCCTTTGCAGTATGTTTCAGCTTTATGATACTGGAAAGCTACCATTGCAATCTCATCATCCTTTCCACTCTTGTGGAAGCCTTTTACCAACCATCACACAATGAGAGCCAGGTTCACCTGTTCATTTTAAGAGGGCAAGAGCACCAGGTACTAATTTGTCGGTCGCCTGCCCACCTTTGTTTCTCACTTCCCTTTTGCCTGGAGCCCAGATTGTTTCAGCCACTTCTCACCTTTATCCTTTCTCTTAGTTTAGGCTTCATGGTGACTTTTGCTCCAATTAGTTGGTTGTCTGACTGTTAAAATGTGATCAATTTTATTGTGATTCCTACTTTCCGTGTCCAGATCCCTTGGACTCTGTTCTTTAAGAACATATTTGTGATGTATAGACAGAAGGGCTCCAAGTAGCCCACATGCCTTTGGTCTTTGATGTCTTAATTCTGAACCATATTTTCCAACATAATTCTTACTATCCCTTCCTGAGGCCACATTTACTTTGAAGCCAGCGCGTCTCATCGGTATCATAGTATAGTAGAAAGTGCTAGAATTACAGGCAGAGGACTTGGCCTGAATCATGAATTTGTTCTTTACTACCTGTATGACCTTGGACAAATTGCTTAAAATGGCTGAGCCTTAGTTTCCTGCTTTTGTAAAGTAATGGACCAGGTGAGCTCTAAGCTCCTACCAGTTCCAGATCTATGAGAAGGAGACACATTTAAGAGATGTTACAGAGGTGAAATTGACAGGCCTTGGCAACAGCTTGGATATGGGGGTGAAAGATAGTGGGGAGTCAAAGATAATATCTAGGTTTCAGGCCTGAGAGACTTGGAGCTTAGAGTTGGCTTCTATAGTTATTAGGCAAGGTAGGAAAGGGGGCAAGTTCATGGAGAAAGATGATGAGCTCATTTTTGGACATGTTGAGTTTAAGCTATCTGCTAGATCTCCAGTTTGAGAGGTCTGAAATGTAGTTGGAGATGCGAGATTGATAGATTTGAGAATTGTCAGCATACATAATTAAATCCATGGAAGCTGATGAGATTGCCAAGTGAAATAGTATAGAAAAATAGAGAAGAGGGCCCAGGAGAGATCCTGTGGGACACTTGTTGTTAGAGAGTGTGATATGGATGAGGATGCAGCAAAGGAGACTGAATCAAAGGAGCAGTCGAGTTGGATAGGTAGGAGAAGAAGCAGGAGAGAGCAGTGTCCCAAAAACCTATAAAGAAGAGAGTATCAAGTAGGAGACAGTGATGTCAAAGGCTGCAGAGAGGGCCAAACAATCTGTCACTTGGTAGCCAGTGTATTGGCTTTAAACTTCAAAGATCTATAATTAACTGACAAAACTATAAACAGGATCCAAATTAATATATTTTTCCAGTTGATATTTACTGCTAGGTCTTTAGCTCTGACATACGCATGCCATTATATTTGAAATTTTGCTAAAGAGAATTTTAATGACCTTTTAGTGGTTCCACTCTCAGTTCTATTGACTAACCAAGATGAGAAGTTTCTGCGCCCCATTCCCATTACTTCTTATTCATAATCCCTAAAGACTGCTACTATGAATTAGTGCTATTTGGGGTCTATAGGGATCAATGAAGAGATGATCAGCCTCTCCTACACTTTTTACTTCCTGTCATCTAGCAATGAAAGTTTCTCTAAATGGGTGATTTTTGTGGTAACTCAGTGGCCAGCCACTAAGCATTTATTCAGTGCCCACAGCATGCCAGGCACTATGCTAAGCACTGGGGTTACAAAGAAAGTAAAAGACTGAGCCTGCTCTCAAGGAGCTTATGGTCTAACAGGGAAGAAAACATGAAAATAACTGTGCATAAATTGTAGATAATCAGCAGAAGGAAGGCACCTCCATTAAGGGAATTTGGGAAATGTGGGATTTTGTCTAGGACTTGGCCACGGACAAA
>CM053627.1:136232076-136251806 GCA_028646595.1 Phalanger gymnotis
AAAAAAAAAGAAATGGGAAGTCCACAGGGGAGGCCCATTGTATGTATTGTCAGATTTTCAATGCATTGAATGTTTTTGATATCTGTTTTAATGAATGGTTTTTTTTGATGAATATTTTTCTCATCTTCCTCTTTTTTTTCTCTAAAAATATTCTTTGTTACATGAGATAGCTCTCTGGGTGGAGGGAGGGGAAGGATATAAGAGGAAATTTAGGTGATATAAATATGAAAGAAATTAATAAGTATTTTTAAAAGGAAGTGCCTTATTATCAACTTTATTTCTATATGATGCAATCCCCTGACATAAGTGCTAAGAACAGCACTGTAATGAGTTAAATGTATTTGGTTTTTTGAATCTTTATTTTTATATATATATACTTCAATATGTGGGGAACCCATTTGAATTCTCAGTGTCCTGGTAATTCAAAACACTGTAAACAAGTAATGAAATTATACTGCAAAAGTCTGAATCTATAGAAGTTGAAAAGCTGTCTAACTTCCCAACCTGGGTTCCTCTTCAACTCCTCCCTTAGGGCTAACCACTTGCATGGAATATATGATCTCTCGGACTGATGCAAAGCAACAGCTTAAATCAGAATTGAAAACTCACTAACTCTGCTTATTTATACCTTTTTGTTGGCAGATATATAAGTGACATGCTCATCTACACTCTGTATCCTCCCCAGGGTCCAGCACTGTGCCCTATACAGTTACTAAATGCCATATGCACTTACTCATTGCAGAATTAATTAATTTACTCTGGCTAGGAAACAGAACTTTTTTGGTTCAAATGGCTAGCTTCTTTAGCTCCTGATAGATTAAAATCAATATATATCCTAATTATATAAACTAAGTACTTAATTGGGGGAAATGACATTAAACAGTTGACAATGTAAGAATTTGGAAGCTTTCTATATTTCATAAAAAGATTTCATTTACTGTAATTACAATAGGAGTATTCGATGTCTTCATTTCTGTGAGTTTAGACAGCTTAATATTTACAAAAGTGCTAATCACACTGAAATTCACTTAGAATTCGCTAAAAACACTTGCATACGCAAATCACATCCTCCATAATGAGTAATAAACCCAAAACAGGCATGTTTACCTTTCTGCAAAGTAGTTTTCAGAATGTTTTTATATCAAATTTTTCGAGATACTTTTGAACTATAATTGTCAAAACATATCATGAGCCACTCACTTCAAATATATCTGTACCTTTACACAATAGGCAGGTAAATAAATGGTTTTCCAGATTAGCTGCTAAAACTTTTTAAAATTAAACTACAACAAAACAAACATGCCATCTTTCTGCCCACATTTGATTTAATGATTCCTCTCGTTTCCCTTTGTTCCCTGTAGTCTTATTTTTGTTATGTTTCTTTTTTTTTTTTTTAAACCCACAAGCCAGCTTGGTCAGGAGTGATACTATTCAAGTTATAAAGTAAAACAGCCTATGCTCAGCCTCCTCTGGATTACTGTCCTCCACCTGTTCCCAGGTAACTGTCAGTGTGACAATCAGACGACAAAGGTAGTGTTACTAAAATAAAAAAGAGTGTCGTTTTTAAATTGTTTAAAATGAGACAACACTATTTTTTCCCAATTTTGTTTTCCCCTCCCCAGATCCGTTATTATCTCTCAAACGAGAAAGAATCACAGACAATGATTCCAGCTGGAATGCTGAGTGTAATTACTTCTTTAAAAAGAACTGGCATTATATCATTCTCAACATAGACCACTTCTTGATAAAAGTAGATCACTTCAGGTTTCTAAGAACATCTTTAAAAACTAAAAAGCTGAACTACATGTTAGCTCCCATAAATTGCTGTTAAATGAAAATCCTTTTTAATACATTTAGCTAATTTGCAAAAGGCCTCTCTGTAACCTAAAGTACACTAATTTGTTCAGTTTGCTAGCATAATTAAGTCTAATTTAAGTCTCTGAATAACCAGTACGCGGAGTGAAGAAGGGAAAAAAAAAAGGTATCTTAGACCAAAACAACTCCAGCATACTAGAGTAATAAACAACTGATAACTTCTAATTAGGACAAAATTTAAAGATTTAAATAACTTCTCAGTGACATCAAGAGGCAGATGTCACAGGACAATTACCAAAGAAAATCCTTCTCGCCTATTCCCTCTTGAAGGTCGTTTTAATTCTGACCCCAACAAATTGTAAGGGAATCCAGTAGGAAACATCTGGCTCAAGCCTGCATTAACACCTAGATCCAGAGAACTCACAGAAAGTCAGATTTGTTACAGACCTGAAAGAATTGGGGAATTTTATTAAGATGGGAGGACCCTAAGACCATCCTAAAATAGTGTTGAATTCCTGGAATTAAACCTGCAATTAGAGGCATCTTTTTCTAGATTAAGAAAAGCCAGACTGTGGCCAAGATAGACTCCTTGCCCTCATCAACTGAGACCCACACCCAGAGAACTATATTGACCTGTGAGGAATAGGCCAACATTTGTTAGGAAATGTCTTCCTGATGTGTCTCAGTTTATTAACCCTCAAGCTTAACATTTAGCCCAGACACTGCATTCTCCTTCTCAGAAGCATAAGTAATCCAAAACTATTAAGTTCACAATTTTGTTTAAACTGTAATGCATTTTTTTTTCATTAGCATGTATCAAAAAAGCTCAGAACATGGATGAAACCAATTGGGCATGTGACCTTGATGCTGAAGGGAGAAGTATTCAAGAATGACATCCTAAAGACAAAAAGAAAATTCAAATGAGAAAGCACAGGGATAGTTGTCTAAGGAGACCCATAGGGATGGACAGTGAACTCATCTATGACCTGGACTTTAAAATGACATATGACTGATGATGAACACAAATGTATGGCATGGTCATGTAAGAAGTATCAGGAGGGCTAAAGCAAAGAATAGAATGAAGCTGTGGAGAAAGGCTATGTAAAAAGGGCATTTTAGGTAATACTAGGCAAAGAGAAAGATAAAAGAAGAGAAGGGATGACTACTTGGAATAAATGAAACAATAACTATTCTTAACTAGCAGGCCATACAAAAAACAGGTGGCAGGCCACATATGGCCTGCAGGCCATAGTTTGCTGACCTTTTAGAAGCCTAGTTATATAAAGGGCTTGTAGCTTCTAGCTTAAATGGGCAGACCTCAGGAGTGTCTGATTTATGTCTAACTGATGTCCTCTCCAATGACTAGACTATAGAAACAAATATTAAGTTGTTTTCCTAAAGGGGAAGTTACTTCTTTAGACCAGGGGATCTCTCTCTCTGATTCCAGGTACCCTCAATTTTTTCCTTTTCCCCCAGTCTAGTGTTTGTTTCCTAATCTCACCATAAGAATTTTTAATAAAAGGGGTAACCTTGGAGTTATGAGTCATTTTTTAAAAAGGCAACATGATAACAGTACAAAAAGTGTTAGATTCAGTGTTCAAGGACCTGAGTTCAAACCCTATTTCTGCCCCTTACTCCCTGTATGATCTTGGGCAAGATGCTTAATCTTTCTGGTCTTCAGTTACTGTAACATGAGAAGGCTTGACTAGATGACCTCTAGTCTATGATCTCGTGATCTTGGAAAGATTGTGGAGGATGGGAGAGGTCTTCTAGGACTGGACAAAAACAAATTCTGTCCCAATTTTCTAAAAAAGGGCATTCCCAGATAGATGTCAGAGGATCCATGAACTCAGATTAAATCTTTATTTTGATTCATCTCTAAATAAAATGTAGAATTGCTTCCAATTATTTGAAAACATTATTCTGAGAAAGTATCCAAAGGCATCTCCAGACTTCCAGAGGGAAACACGACACAAAAAATAGTTAAGAGCCCTTAGGGGCAGCTAGGTGGCTCAGTGAATAGAGCACCAGCCCTGAAATCAGGAGGACCTCAGTTCAAATCCAGCCTTAGACACCTGACACTTACTAGCTGTGTGACCTTGGACAAATCACTTAACCCCAATTGCCTCTCATAGCCCCCCTGGTGTAGAAGAATAAAGCTAAAATAAATAGGATGAATTTCGTTTGATATGTTTAAATGTAAAGTCTTACACTGGGGCACAAAAAAAATCAATTTCACAAGTATGGGATGGTTGAATTATGACTAATAAACAGGTCACTTGAAAAAGATCAGGGAATTTTAATGAGTTCATTAACAGTGTGTTATGGAAGCCAAAGCTAATGTAATCTTAAGACTATACAACGAAGGGTATAGCATCCAGGCATAGGGAAATAATAAGCTTGCTGTGTTCCACTGTGGTCAGACCTTATGTAAAGTATTATGTTCAGTTTTGGTGCCACAGTTCAAGAAGGTCATTGATAAATGGTGGAGCATCCAAAGAAGTACAACCACAATAATGACAGGCCTCAAGATCATGTCATACAAGGAACAGAGGAAGCAAATGGAGAGTTTAATCTCTAGAAGAAAAGACTGAGGAAGAAGGCCTTGCTATTTTTTAAAAGTTATCATATAGAAAAGGAATCAGACTAAGTCTGCTTGAATATAGAAAACAATGCTAGGGACACTGGCTGATTTAGGTTTGATGTAAGGAAGAACTGCCTAACAATTAGTGCTATCTAAAAGAAGACTGGGTTGCCTCGGGAGTTAAGGGTTTCTGTCTCACCAGAGATCTTCAAGAAATGGCTGGATCACCACTTGCTGAGTAAATGACAGAGGAGTCCTACAATGCCAGGCACACAGTAGGCACTTGAGGAATACCGATTGACTGTTCAGCTACAGTCTGGACTACATGCCTTCTGAGCTCCTTTACCACTTTGAGATTCTATAATGTTGTGACATTGTGATAATCTCTCTCACACTGTGTCTTCATTTGTAAAATAAGAGAGTTTTACTATGTCATATCTGAGATCTCTTTCAATTCTAATATTCTAGAACTCAAGATTTTACTTTTTATTTAGGTTTGTAGTCTGGTAAAGGGTCAGCTAGAGGTAATTTGGTTGTCAATACAGCTTTTAAAGGTCTGTTTTCCCAAGATAAAGGTTTGGTTTTAAAGTTAGAATATAGGTTATAATACAGATTCATCCATTTGCTCAAAAAGCATTCATTAAACAGCTACTAAAGTGAAATGAGAAGAACTAGGATAACAATGTACACAGTAACAGCAATATTTTAAGGATAATCAACCATGAAAAGCTTAGCTACTCTGATCAAGATAATGACCCAATACAATTCCAAAAAATCCCTGATGAAAAATTCTATCTACCTCGGGAGAAAGAACTGATAAAGTCAGAATGCAGATTGAAGCATCCTTTATTTTTACTTTATTTTTGTTTTATTTTGTGTTTTCTTTTGCAATATGGCTAATATAGAAATATGTTTTGCATGACTTCACATATATAATCGATATCAAATTTGCCTTCTCAGGGAGCAGAGAAGGGTGTAAGTGGGGAGGGATATGAGGGAAGAAGAGAATTTGGAACTCAACATAAAAAATTTTTGTTAAAAAAATTTTACATGTAATTGGGAAATATTTAACAAAATAAACAAAAATATATTTTTGGGAGAAAAAAATAAAACCAAACATCTACTTTGTGCTAAACACTATGCTAGACCAGTGGGGATGCAAAAAAAAAAAAAGATGCAATAGTCTTGCCCCCAAGGAGCTTACATTCCATTGAGTGAAACGGTGAGGAGGAAGAGCATCCCAGGCAGAGGGGGAAGAAGAGAGGTGTACGCACACTTTCTTATACATAGTAGACACTTGATCAATGTTTGTGGAATTGGATGAAATTAAAAGTAAACACTGAGTTAGCCAGAATGTATCCAAAGCATGCCATTCAGTGGTATAGCCATGCCACTAAATTAAAGTATTACTGTATTTGGAAAACTAGAAATTCAATTAGCAACAATATGTCAAAGGTCTGTAATTTTCCTCCCAGCTCTTAGACTCTGTGACATGTTAAGTTATTAGTGTTCCCCAAGCTTAGCAACAGATTCACATACTTGCTGTGAATTTACAGACATATCAAGTTGGGGCTGAGTTTGGAATAGTGGCAAGGTGGGTAAAGCATCTACTCCATTTCTCAGGATCACAGAACTAGAGTGAAATTGGCCCTCAGAGGCCCATAAGTCCAAGGCCATCATTTCCAAATGAAGAATCAGAGGTTAAATGATCTGTCCAAGGTCACACAAGTGGTAAAAAGCAGAAATGGGCTTCAAGTGAGGTTCTGTGACTCCACAGCTAGTGTTCTTTCCACGGTGCCACATATGATTAATAGTTGTCTACCACATATGAAAAAGAAAATTACTTAAGCATACTAATTAGTTTAAGAATATGTAAAATTATAATTATCACCCGAAGTTTTAAAATTAAATTTTAAGATAATAATATATAATATACAAGAGGGAGCACAGTATAGTGAATAGAGCTGGCCTTGAAGCCCAGGAGATGGTTCAAGTCTTTCCATGACAGAACCTGTTTGTGTAACCCTGGGCAGATCACTTGACCTTTCAGTGCTCCGGGGAGGAGAGAAAGAGAATAAGCACCTATTAATTGCCCACTAAGAGTTAAGTAGTGTGCTAGGTGCTTTACAAATACTGTATTACTGGATCAGCAATCCTGGGAGGCAAGTGCTGTTGTTATCCCCATTTTGTTGTTTGGTCGTTCTAGTCATCTTCATGACTCCATTTGGGGTTTTCTTGACAAAGATACTGGCGTGGTTTGCCATTTCCTTCTCCAGCTCATTTTACAGGTAAAAAAACTGAGGCAGAGTTTAGTGACTTACACAACTAGTAAATGTCGGAGGCCAGATTTGAACTTAGGTCTTCCTGACTCTAGGCTCAGTGCTCTGATCCACCACTCACCCAACTGCCTCACGATTCTCTTAAAAAGCTTCCAGCTGTATTGGCAGAGGAAGTGCCTCCCAGGGGACTCCTGATACCAATGAAATCACAGGTCTAGAATATGGCCCTAATATATAATAAAAATTGTAATAAAAAAAAAACCAATAACATCTTATGCCTTCCTTCAAAAACTTTAAAATTCAAAATTGTTTATGGAGGCAAAAGGCAAAAGAAACACAGGAAAACAAGTAAAATGATTCTTGAGGTACATAAATATGCAAACTTCCATTGCTCTTTCGGGCCTTAATTTAAAGATGACCTCATTAAGGACCATGATGTCTAGCATATCTAGTGCTTTATTAACGAATTGCCTCTGGCTCACCCCCTCCCAAATCTCACCTTTGAAAAAAGGCTTTTCAATTCAATGTTGTATCCATTAAGGCTCTCATGTAACTTCTGCAGACTCTGTACAACTCTTCTCTGGTGTTCATCTTCTTTTAACTCTTCAGCCTTGATTAGGAAATCATAGTGTTCCAATGGTCCATTGCAAACAGCCAAAGCTTTTGAAAAAGCATCTGTTTGGGTATTTGGGGTCACACTTTCTGTGGTCTGAACTGTATAAGCTGTAAAACAAAATTTTAAACAAATTTTAACATTTTCCTTAAGAAACATATTTTGTAAATGTTCCATATGTGTCCATCAATGGCTATATGTTAAAAAAAAAAGATTTTAAGTGTCCATACATTTGAGCTCTTTTAGCATTACTGTCCATTTGGGTGCAAGCAATTATAATAAATCATATTTTATTTAGTAAATTCTTTGTAATATACTTCATTTTTGGTAAATTTTATTAATGTCCTGTACTTTTATAACCTTTGTTTCAAATATTTCCTTCCCCCTACTCTACTATGCAAGCCAGCCATTGCTTGTACCAAATTATAATGTACTTTTAAACTTATATTGCCAAAGAAATGGGGGAAAAACTACCCTCTAAATAGAAACAAGTTGACTGCAACTAAACTCGATAACCTGGAAAGCCTCAATCAATTCTGAAGTCTCTGCTCTCAACCATCATAACTGACTAGAGCACAACAGTGGTGAGGACCAGGATGGAGCTCACTCCTGGAAGAGGAGGAGTGAGATCAGGACTTTCCAAAGGTTCTCTTTTTAGGTGATTTCCTGTATCATATTCCCTTTTGCCCCTTACTCCTCTGGATTGAAGATGAAGGGATTCCTTCCTTGGATAAGCATAATTACCTTCTAGTCCAGAAAAAAAAAATTCAAATCTGCATATATAAGTTACTTTAGACTCTGACAATTCTGACAGCAGAGCCCCCTGTCTACCCAATTAAAATTATCTGCAGCATTTTCTCTAAGTTTTTCATTATGATCACATGTGAAAGCAATAGAAAATACTCAAGAAAATTAAAATAAATCAGGTATACAATAGAATAAGAGCAATCTTTTGACTCTTCTGTCACCATAACGCTTGTAAATTCAAACTTAATAAATTTCCTCATAATTGTTGCTAGTGAGAATAAAACTATTCTAATAATGCACTATATGGATGTATATGTGTGTGTATACACACACACACATGTATGCATATACACACACACATATGTATGCATACACACACACACACTTTAGGCTTGATCTCAGAAGCTAAATTTATAAATAAAATATTGCCTTTCAAAAGAAGGTCTGATTTTTTTAACGCTGGTAAAATATTGAGTTGGAGAAACAATGAAATTTTAAACTTATTTTAAGGATGACAGAAATGTATGTAAAACATGGCATGCTAGAAAGGATGGACAACTCTGATATTAACTCTATAACCTTAGGCAAGTCACTCAAACTCTCTGCACTTGAGGCTCTTCATTTACAACAAAATACTTGTACTAGCTACCTCACAGGATCGTGGTGAGTAAAACAATCTGCGAGTAGTATTTTGGGTTTGTGGTGCTTTACAGGTATTCGCTCAGGATTTCTCTAACACCTTTGTTCAGTGTATGAAAATCCTAACTTTATTTTGCAGAGAAAGAAACCAAGTCCCACTGAGGATAAAATAAATCACCACAAAAGCGGCAGAAATAAAAACAGAATCAAACTAGATTCTCAAGGCTAGCTGAGAGATTGGCCAGCTTGGGCCTTGATAGCAGCTGTATAAATTGGAACACAAAAGACTTCTCAAAAGCTGCACTAAATTAAATCTGTTACTAGATCAGTGTACACAAATTATGTGATACTGTTGTCATATTATTTTGATTTGTATTAATTTATCTTATTGTGTTCTAAAAGGACAGTGGGAAAATGCCATTCAGAAGTCCCACCCACTCTGGTGCAAACATTGACACACATCTCTGGAGGCCCAGAAAAGTCCACACTGTTCTTTATTAATCTCAGAGAAGACATCTCAAGCATCTCCCTTGCCCAAAGGCTTATTACATATGGTTGATAACACAGTATCCTACCATCTAGTGATGATATAAATAATATCTTTCATTTATATGTCACAGAACATCTTAGAATACAAAGTATTTTACAAGTAAGGAAACATTTCTCCATTGAGTTATCTTTCTTTGTATCTAGACAGTATGTGTCTAGAAATGTTCAAGGCGACAAGTTTGACTCCAGTTTCTTGGAAGTTTTATGCTCGTATTTCAGTAAGTTCAAAAACTTGTAAAGAAGTTAAGCAGGAAGATATAGGCCAAGAAGTTCATTTTAGCAACTCAAGGTCATTTTCAAAGAATTGGTCATAGTTTGGATATTCAAGGTTGACACTTTCTAGGGCTACCTACATTCCCCAAAAGATCTAACCAGATAATGCCAAGTCAGAATACGAATGTTCTGACAGCCTCACAACCCAGCACCCAGAGCCCACAACTCCTCTCCTCCTATATTGTCCAAAATTGATCCTGCTCAGCCCTTTTTCACCATTCCAGGTTAATATGCTTCTACAAATAAACACCACTACCAACTCTTCCACTATAAAATCAGCAAAGGAACGTGTTAATATGCTTCTACAAATAAACACCACTACCAACTCTTCCACAATAAAATCAGCAAAGGAACATGTCTCTGTATAAATCTATAATATAATTAGCTTCTAAGAAATGTTAGGTAATTGGGACAAAATAAAGACATAGGATCTTAGAGTTTCGACTTTAAAATCAAAATAAGACATATTTATCAAATCTGCAGAACTGCATAAAATTGGAAAGGATTTGGAAATACTTTGGATGACAATCAAGATTCGAAAACATCTCAACAGAAGATGTTTTTGTAAAGTAGATAGAAATTAGTAAGACGATTTTTAACGTATGCAATTCAGCATCAGAGAGGCAACATGGAGTAGTGAATAGAGAGCCAGCCTTGGAGTCAGAAAGACCCAGGTTCAAGTTCTGTCACTGACATAGCCTGACAGTGACTGTGAAGCAGTTACTTCACAGTGCCCCAGGCAATTCTCTAAGATTCCAAATGGCATAGCAGGTGCTGATACAGACTGGAAGAGAGTTTCCTTAGATGGAGTTTGTTGTTGATTAGTCATTCCAGTCATATCCAAATCTTTGGGTGATCCACTTGGGGTTTTATTGGCAAAGATACTGGAGTGGTTTGCCATTTTCTTCTCCAGTTCATTTTACAGATAAAGAAACTGAGGCAAAAGGGTGAAGTGACTTGTCCAGGGTCACACAGCTACTACGTATCTGAGGCTAGATTTGAATTCAGGTCTTCCTGACTCCAGGACTAACACTTGTATCTGCTAAGCCACATACCTGCCTCTTCAGAGGTGTTATTATGCCAATAAAATCAGAAGTCCAGCCCAAAAGGAAAAAAAAAAAACATCAAACTATAAATGTAAAGTCCTGCTTTATGTCTATGAATCATGGAATGCTACAGTCTCTGGAGAATTAAAAATGAATATCATGCAGAGGGTAATAAGTACAGGGCAGTTATCTACAGGCTATAATATAATAAGATTAGGAACTACAAGGAATTAAGAGGATGGTATTAAAGAAATATACATTCTGAAAATGGGATTATCACATGACAAGAGCAAGAGATAACCAATAGAAAACCTCTGTTCTTCACTAGATCTAGGGATAATGGCTCTGGAGCTGGAGGAGAGCTCTGAGATCCAGGGAATTTAAGTGATTTATCTGAGGTCACACAGATAATAAACACCAGAGACAGAATTCGGGTCAATTCTTTCCACTGTACACACTGCCTGCTATCCTTATGATGTCAAGAGATAGAGACGACCCCCCCCCCCCCGCCCATTGGAGGAATCCCCCCCTGTGATGAGGAACCAAAGTTACCTAAGCTAGAAAGGCAGAGATGGGCTATAATCTGCTTTATCGCAGGGAACATCTACATCATCATGATCATAGATTCATTTGAGGACAGTCCTACATGAAGGCTCCAAAAATGAACTGCGTGAGTACAGAATGGCAATTCATGCAAAAAAAGTGCTGGGCTTTTTAATAGAATACAGCTAAACAGAAGCCAACAGCGTGAGTCATATATATTACAAATACATTTTCAGCTTCTTGCCTTAGACACTGCTAGTGCCTAGGTATAGGCATCAGTGCTTATTATTATTAATCACTAGGAACCAGAAACCTAGACAGATCTGAAGTATTTTTGAGCTGGAAACTCATCTAGTCCAGGGGTTCTTAACTTTGTTTATGTCAAGGAAATTTTTTTGCAGTCTAGTGAAGTCAACAAATTTTTTTTGCAGTCTGGTGAAGCCAACAGAGCCCCATCTCAGAATATTTTTTTTTTTAATGAATAAGATAAAATATATAGGATTACAAAGGAAACCAACCATATTGAAAATTACCAGAAAATTTTAAAGAAAACAAATTCACAGATTCCATGTTAAGAGCCCCTGATTTTTAGCCTAATCCTTTATTTCATAAATGAGGAAACTGACACCTGAAATTAAGCAACTTGCCCAAATGACATTTAGTCAATAGCAGAAGTAGTCCTGAAACTTCAGTCTCCTGATTCCCAGGCTGGTTGCTTTTTCACTACAACTCTGCCTCTCCTCAGAGTTCTTTTCCATCCCACCAACAATCCACTGTCCCTTCTAGGAGAATAGGAGTTTTTGCCTGGTAGCTGACATTGCAACTACTGGATCCAGTTTTTAGAAGCTCCAAATCAGGCAGTAAGCATTTATTAAGAGCCTGTTATGTGTTAGCGCTGTGTTAAAGGCTCGAGTTACAGAGCATTTGGAAATCTACTTGAAAAAGAGTTATTCCAGATTAGGACCCCCTGTGGATTAGCACTTTGTCTTGGCCCTCAGATATGCTCCTGAATAAATGAGGACCTACTAATATGAGAATTGAACTCCCCTTAATGATGAGACCTGAGTTCACTCAACTTCCATGATCTTATTCTCCATCAGAAGTTTGTTATCCCTGACATTTCAATATTATAAGTGTCACTGGCATAATTTTCTTTAGGCCTTTCTATCCCTACTGTGCATTTATATGCACTTGTTATAGGTTTCAAGATGCTTTTGTATACACTGTTTTCATTCATTCATTCACTGTGTCATTTGAACCTCAAAACAATCTTCTAAGTATTATTCTCACTTTACAGATGAAAAAATTGAACCATTAGGATTGTTTAGGTGAATTGCCTAACAATTCTTGATTAAATCACTACTTCACCCTCTCTCTTAGTGTACCATTCCATGTGTTCACTACTCTTTAAACAAAACTGATCAAAATGAACAACTGTGGAAGAAAAGGAACTGCAGCTCCTTCACAAAGAGAAAGAAAATTGTTGCCAAAATGAACATACACTTAGTTAAATGAAATCAATACTATATAAGGAATCTAGATTTCCAGTTTAAAATGTTTACCCACTGCTGTGAGAAAAATGCACAATCAGGAAAAGCACTTTTAATATTTCTAAAGGGCTGAATTAAAATTTCAGCTGTAAACTTCATTACTGTAATTAGATTTTTTAAATGCATATTTATTAAACATCTATTCAAATGATGTGTTCACAATTATTCATGAGTTATTTCTGTGTTACACTGATTGTAAGAAAGTATAAATAGTGGCCACTGACCAGAAATATCTTGCTACAATGAGAGAGTCTATGGTAAGGTCATAGGCAGCTTGTTTATACTCTATTATGTCCTAATCATATCTGAAAGATAAATGTTAAAGCTGTTTTTTTTTTTTTATAAAATGGCAACAGATCAATGACCCAAAAAGTCAGACTTACCATCGACATTCAAGACCTAGGTTTGGTTCACTGATGAATAAACAAAGTATAGAAAAGAAGAAAATCAAATCATAATTAAACTCTTCAGAAAGACAACATAAGCCATCATCAAGGAATACATCACAAGATGATTTACCTTCATTTATGGAAGGCTGATTTTAGGGGCTTTAAAAGGTGCTTTTGATTTAAATAGAAAAATTATGAAAATTGGAACTGAATGCCTGCTGGTTACCATTTTCTCCCTTTAGAAGTTAGTTAATTTTGAGTATTCCATGTGTATAAAGCTGCAAGAGGAAAAAAAAAAAAAACAACAACCCAGCACCTTAAATTTTAAGACAACACATCAGTAAATACTGCCTAGAAATATGAAGGAAGCTACTTCGAAGTGATTAAAGATACAATTAGGCCTCTCGAGTAACCCCTTAATGTTCAGTTTGTCCTACATTGTCCTACGTGGGATCTGCTTGCTATCCAAAGACAACAGAAAGCAATAAATTTAGCTTCTAGTTATAATCCCATATTCAAAGAAAGCACCTTTTTATTTTCTACTTTTCAGTCTAATCAGGCTAATAAATCAGGCTAATATCAGGCTAATAAATCGTTAGAAATTGTAGCTCTGTGAGTTCACGGATTAAGAATTGGAAGGGACGTCAGAGATCATCTAGTACAGGGGTTCTTAACCTTTTCTGTGCCACAGACCCCTTGGTCAGTCTGGAGAAACTTATGGACCCCTTCTCAGAATAATGTTTTTAGATGCATAAAATAAAATAATTAGGATTGCAAAAGAAACCAATTACACTGAAATACACTGAAATAGTTCATCTCCTCATTCTACAGATGAGGAAATTGAGGCCCCAAAAGGTTAAATGCCATGACCAAGGTCATACAGGCAGTAAACAGTCATACTGGAATTCGAAACCACATCCTCTGCCCCAAATCCAACACTTTTCACTATAAAAACAGTAAGTAAAAAAGGCAAGGAAGTAAGTCTAATTTCTCTTTGAAGTTCCTAATAATGACCTAATTGTTTAAGGTTCTACAGGTAAATGGAAAAACAGTATTTAACAACTATTTTTAAAGTACACTGTTATTGTCATCATTTCAATGAATAGTTTTTCAAAAGCTTAAAACTGTTCAAATCTTGAACAAAAGAATTTCCATTCTTAGGAACTTTTAAAATATTTAAGTTGGCAGCCAAACTGTATACATGTAACAACTTGTACTTTGGTCAACTCATTTCTAAGAAAAATGTAAATATCTTATGTTGATTATGTGAAATGCCCTTACCCAATTCAGTGACTGAAATTCTAGGGAGGACACGCCAGATGGAGGGCTAGAGTTGTCTGTGATAAAATGTAAATCCTGAATTTCTGTCAATAGCAGCTAATAGTCTGTAAAGGCGTGAAGGAGCTTCAGTTTTACTAAGTACAGGGTGTACTCTAAGAGGAAACTCACAGATCTTGATTGTATTGTGAAGACATGAAGGAGATTCTGTAAAGAAATATATTGTTCTAGGAAGAGGCTAGTTGGCTAGGGGTGTGAGCAGGTAATGCTTAGGGAGTACAGAGGTCAAGTAACCAAGGGGTGGAGGAAGAAAGGGAAAAGAGGAAGGGAGAGTGAAAAGTGGAATAGTCAGCAAAGCAAAGAAAAGAAATGAGAACAATTTGGAACTATGCCCAAAGGGCTATGAAATTGTGCATACCCTTTGACCCAGAAATACCACTACTGGATCTGTATCCTAAAGATGAAAGGAAAAGGAAAAGGAAAAGGACTTATAAGTACAAAAAAATATTTATAGCAGCTCTTTTTGTGGTGACAAAGAATTGGCAATTTAAGGGATACCAATCAACTGGGGAATGGCTGAACAAGTTGGGGTATGTGATTGTGATGGAATACTGTTGTGCTATAAGAAATGATGAGCGGAATGCTTTCAGAAAAATCTGATGGGAAGTGACATGAACAAAAGAGAGCACTGTACACAATAACAACAATATTGTATGATGATCGACTGTGAGTGACTTAGCTATTATGATCAGTGCAATGATCTAAAACAGTTCCAAAGGACATAGGATAAAAAATGCCATCAATCTCCAAAGAACTGATGAACTGTGAATGCAGATTGAAACACACTTTTTAAATTTTATTATTCCTATTTTTTTTTTAGTCTGCATTCTCTTTTGCAATGCTTTGGAAATATTTTGCATTACTGTACATATATAATCTATATCAGATTGCTTTCCTTCTCAAGGAAGGTGGAAGGGAGGGAAAGAATTTGGAACTCAAAATTTTAAAAAACAAATGTTAAAAATTGTTGCCTACAAGTAGTTGAAGGAAAAAAATAAGATAAAAATTAAATATAAACAACAACAACAAAAAGGATGGAGGAGATATAAGATACCAGATCCAAAGTATATAAACAAAAGATCAGAGAGTTCTACAGAAGCCTAGGTCAGAGTAAAAAAATAGAAATAAGAAAAGAATATGCAGGAAGCTGTTAAGGTAGAGATCAAGGCCTCTGGACAAAGGCCAGAAAGGCAAATGGATGAGTTAATCTAGCTCTGAATATTAAGGCACAGAAATTTCTACACAGTCACACCCTCTTCTAAACTACAAAGTTTATTAACAGTATACAAATCCCTGGTGAAACACTCCCTCACACAAAAGGATACAGAGTCATATGCTGCCTCACCCAAACCCACTGGGTCGCAGTCTTGGTCCAGTTCTGAGAGACAAGGCTAAGAAATCAAGCTTCAGTTGGACAGAATCTTAAGATCTGATCATTTTTGGTCATTACGAAGGTCTCTGCAATTTTGTACAAAATTGAAAATTTATCCTGAATAAAAATGTTCCCTTAACAGCAACCCAGAAATCTGTTCTATCCAGACTATGGACCTGTTGGGAATGGCCTGAGGGAAATAGGGTCTATGATTTTACACAAAGACAAAGAGAACTCTAGCCTTTGACAAAGGTAATCTAGGGTAAGCAGACCCTAAGCACCTTTGAATACAAGTCATGAATAGGCTAAGTAAGGATAAACACAGGGGTAGATAGAATTCCTTTGGTGTCAGGGGGCACATATAGAGGGGATCATTAGCCCCTTCAGAAGTTTCTGTCTACCTGTCACCCCTCCTCCCACAGAGGGAAGGGGCTTAATTTCACTAGGCTACCACAATAAACTTGAAAAGTAGTAAGCTCTCTAACTCTCTGGCTTTATTCAACAACTGAATGACCATCTGTCAGAGATGTTGTATAGGGTCTTCCAGGATAGGGTAGAAGGATAAATTAAATGATCTCTCAGCTCCAGCACTCAAAGTCTTCCAAAACAAAGAATATAAAGTTCACTGGCTGTAAAGGCAAATTACTCTATTGTAAACCAATTCACTTTTAGGCTCCTGAAGTTCATTCTAAAAAATTCTCTTGGGCACTGACCTTCACCTTTGTTCCTTCGCTTTATCTCATCAGCACTGCACCCCCAGGAGTGCTGGGCCTACTTGGATTGTATTATTCCTAAATAAGCTGGCTAAATAAATCCTAGACTACTATGTTATGCTCCCACAACAGTTCTAGAGTTTGAAGTAAATGCCATTTAGGAAGGAATATTTGAATGGAAAACTTTAATGTCATTGGATGAGAAGAGGCAGGCACACAGTGAGACCTTTTGATTTCAAGTTGTATAGCAGCTATAGCAACTAAGAAATGGGCTCAAAGCGCAACTGGGAGGCACAGTGGATTAGAGTGCCAGGCCTGGGGTCAGGAAGACTCATCTTCCTGAGTTCAAATCTGGTCTCAGACACTTATTAGCTGTGTGACCCTGGGTAAGTCACTTCACTCTATTCGTCTCAGTTTCCTCATCTGTAAAATGAACAGGATAAGGAAATGGCAAACCACTCCAGGATCTTTGCCAAGAAAACCCCGAATGGGGTCATGAAGAATCAGACATGACTGAACAACAACAGGGTCAAGGAGATGTTATTCATTAGTGTAAGACAAACTTAACTAATACTAGTAGAAATCATATATCATCTGGCATAGTACTTTATTCATAGGTGGCTCAGTTTAATAATGATGACTATGATGATTAACAAAAGATAATATACTAATTCAGTTGGTAAAGTGCTTAATCTTAGATTAAAACTTATTTCCCCAATACAAACCTGATATTCATGAGGAGAGGGGTGTAGGACTTCATTGTCAAACTTGAGATATATTTTTCTTTATGTAGACAAAAAAATACAAAAATTGCTGAAGTCTTACCAATAATCAAAAGTTAACGCCTACAATTCTGTCTGATTTAAGTTTCTTAGCAAAAAAGAGAGACATGGGAGAAAATATAGAGAATATAGTAGATTTCCACATATTTGGACTTTCTCATTAGTGTCAGGACCAGAGTCTTAGTCAGTATGCCATTTACTATAATCCCCAAGCTTTCTTCTGTATATGTGTATAGTTCATTTCCCAGTTCAAAAAATGGAATTTAGAATATCACATTTTCTGAGAGATTTCAAATTGTTCCAACTGGCAAAGTAAGAAAGAGATTTGGATAATCAACATTAAGAGACTTAATTTGAGATACATAAGTTTTCTACAATTTTCCAGCCAAATGGCATTTGCCTCCAACCCTTTCTTTTGACTAATCCCTTCTTTTCTTGACAAATAGTTCATTCTCATTAACCTGGAAGAGAAGAAAAACTTGTTTGAAAAAACAAGCTAAAGTATAAAAGATTGTAGGAGACTATGATGAAAAGTGAAGCCACCAAGATTAAGAAAAGGCAAGGTTAAAATATCAAGAAAAATAAAATGAAAATATGGGTCCTTATCACAAAATAAAACTTTTTCTTTATTTTTAAATACCTTATGATTTTATATGCAAGGTAAACTATAACCAAATTTTTATACATCAACTCCTAAAAATTCACTACAGGAAATTAACTACAATTTGACTACAGAGGAAAATTATAGGAATTATTCATAAAACCAAATTTCCTGTTATGTTTCAAAAATATTTATATAGACACACAAACAGATGTCAACTGGCCAAACAATGATGTGTGGCAGAATACTGCTATAAATATTAGTCCATTACATATGGACTATAAACTGGCCCCGGAGAACTGAGTAGGAAAAAGAAAGCTGGATTGCATTCAGCAAATCATAAAATGCTTTAAACAACCACAAAGTATTCTTCAAAACAAAAACTCATTGTTTAAACAATATTCTTCAATTGAATCTCATTGTTGTTGTTTGTCCTTCATTCCTGAATCTACATGGCTGCAAATATATGACACAATGGTCTGAGTAACTGAAATTGAGGATGATCCAAAGAGCAAAAGAAAAGATACATGGTAAGGAAAAAAGGCTTAAAACATTGTGGGCAATAAGTAGCATAAAAAACATCATCCAGAAAACATATGATCAGACAGGAGATGCGCCAGCCCCACAGTGGTAGTGATAAAGAATGCAGATATTATGAAAATAAAGTGGCTAAAATGTTCATAACCTTTGATTCAGATATCCCACTGTTAGGTATATACCCCAAAGAAATCATTGACAAAAAGAAAACCTCCACACAAAACAAAATATTTACAAAAAGCAGTTTCTGCAGCAGTAGAGAAAAGTTTCTACTTTATGAAAGCAAAGTAGATGTCCAATGATTGACAAATAGCTAAACAAAGTGTGGTACTTGAATGTAATGGAATACTATATTGTGCTGTAAAAAAAAAAAAAGGATGAAAAGAATGAATGCAGAGAATCAAGGAAAGACAGGAACTCACTAAAGAGAAGTAAGCAAAGCAACGCAAGCAACATACATGATGACTACAATGTAAATGGAAAGAACAACCAAAAAACATCAAATATTAATGTTGCACTTACTACGCTACTGGTGGAGCTGTGAATTGGTCCGGCCATTATGGAAAGTGATTTGGATCTACGCCCCCAAAGTCATTAAACTAGGCATACCTTTTGATACAACTACTAGTCTTATACCTCAAAGAAATCAAAGAAAGAATAGTACTTATATGCACAAAAATACAGCAGCTCTTATTATAGTAGTCCAAAATTGGAAAATAGGGGGTGCCCACCTATTGCTGAATAGTAAACAAATTATGGTAGATGAATGCAAATAGAATATTATGACACAACAGGAAATAATGAAACTGACAGATTCAGGGGAAACAGGGAAGACCTCTATGAAATGAGGCAAAGTGAAGTGAAAAGTGGGGAAACAATTTAGACAATGACAACAACCCTATGGAGAAAAACAACTGTGAAAAAGTGAATGCAATGATAAACCACCATTCCAAAAGAATGAAGATGAAACATGCCACTCACCTCCTGCCAGTGAGGTGATGGACTTAAATGAAAATGAGACATACACTTTTAGACATGCATAAAGTAGAAATTTGTTTTGCTGAGCTATACATATTTGTTTTTTAAATTTTTTTATTATTTAATATATTTAGTTTTCAGCGTTGATTTTCATAAGAGTTTGAATTACAAATTTTCTCCCCATTTCTACCCTCCCCCTCACTGCAAGATGGCATATATTCTGGTTGTCCTGTTCCCCAGTCAGCCCTCCCTTCTGTCACCCCACTCCCCTGCCATCCCCTTTTCCCTTCCTTTCTTGTAGGGCAAGATAAATTTCTCTGCCCCATTGCCTGTGTATCTTATTTTCTAGTTGCATGCAAAAACTTTTTTGTTTTTGTTTTTG
>CM053627.1:136252306-136280775 GCA_028646595.1 Phalanger gymnotis
GTATATATATATGTATGGACAGAAGGCACAGGGTGAGTTGAATATGAAGGGATGATATCTAAGAAATAAAATAAAATTAATGGGTGAGAGAGGAATATGTTGAGGGAGGGAGAAAGGGAGAGATAGAATAGGGTCAATTATCTCACATAAAAGTGGCAAGAAAAAGCAGTTCTGATGGAGGGGAAAAGGGGGCAGGTGAGGTGGAATGAGTGAATCTTGCTTTCATCAGATTTGACTTGAGGAGGGAATACCATACACATTCAATTGGGTGTCTTACTCCACAGGAAAGTAATAGAAAGGGAATTAAAAAAGGGGGGATGATAGAAAGGAGGGCAGATGGGGGAGGAGGTAATGAAAAGCAAACACTTTTGAAAAAGGACAGGGTCAAGGGAGAAAATTGAATAAAGGGAGACAGGATAGGATGGAAGGAAATATAGTTAGCCTTTCACAACATGAATATTGTGGAAGTGTTTTACATAATGAAACATGTGTGACCTATGTTGAATTGCTTGCCTTCCTAGGAAGGGTGGGTGGGAAGGGAAGAGGGGAGAGAATTTGGAACTCAAATTTTTAAAAGCAGACGCTCAAAAAAAAAGTCATTTTTGCATGTAGCTGGGAAACAAGATATATAGGGAATGGGGCATAGAAATCTATCCTGCCCTACAAGCAAGGGGAAATGGGATGGGGTGGGAATGGGGTGACAGAAGGGAGGGTTGACTGGGGAATGAGAATGAGAATATATGCCATCTTGGAATGAGGGGGAGGGTAGAAATCGGGAGAAAATTTGTAACTCAAAATCTTGTGGAAATCAGTGTTGAAAACTAAAATATTAAATAAAAATAATAAAATTCAAAAAAATCAGAGCTCATTGGAGAACACTTTAATGGAACTATATGGGTCTCTTTTAGACACTTCCCTCTTGGTTGTTTGAATAATTTAGGATTATATTATCAAAATGTCATTCTTTGAGCTTCCCGTCCCTCTTCAGCTGACTTCTTTAAAAAAAAATTCAGAGATCATGGGGTCAGAGCTAGAGCTAGGGTGGAGGAAGCAGGGTTTTTTTTTTTTTTTGGTGTGGAACATTTGATTTATAATGGGACACTTAAGGTGCTGACAAGGTTTTGCTCCTTTAAGGAAGAAGGCAAAGATGAGGGGGCAGATCTCGGAAGGGAAACCTCTAACAGGATGGTGAAATCAACCAGCAGCCAGCTTCTTCTAAGAGAAACTACTTGGTTATAGCCTTCTCTAGTTCTCAGGTTCCCTGGGGCAAAAAGAAGGCAAAGGCCATGCCAAAGTGACAGGCAAGACCTGAGATCTGGCCTAGCTTAGGGGTGGGGAGAGAAAAGCCAGACTATGACCAGAGCCTTGGTGATCTGTTACTTGGTGTTGACATCAGCTAATAGTGGCCTGAGTTCCCAAACAATAGCATGGAAGAGACAAGAGTGATGGGTATTCAGATGGGTATAGAGGTGGTTATGTAGATGATCTGCTGCCCATAACCCAACTCATCCTGACATATTCTGGGTTATGCTGTAGCCCTTGTTTCCCCCAGAGTGAGTTGGTAGGCTGCTCTCCTTTGTGTGGGTGAGCTTAAGGTTAGAGAGCCCCTGGGAAGGACTAAAGGTTCTCTTTAACTCAGCTATTCCTCCTCAGTCAATAGTTCAGGGTCCAGTACCACCAACTAAACCTTGATCTTATCTCCAAAGATCAAATTTCAACAGTGTATCTGAAAGAGCTTTGGATTAGTAGTCTGGAGACCTAGCTTCTAAGCCCTGCTCTAACGTAAACTCTGGATCTGATTTTTCTTTTATAAAACAAAGGGAGTGAACAAGATCTAGGTTCTTTCCACCAAAAGTTGAAGAAATATGACTTTGGGCAACTCACTCCCCTTTTCTGGATCCTCAGTTTCCTCTCTTGTAAAAAGAAAAGAGTTTGACTAAATGGTGAAAGTGATGCTCCCAACTTTCATGTATTTATGATCCAGTCTTTGAATTATCCAAGGACTCTTTCCTCCCATCTCTCTTCTTCAACCTACCATTCCTAGAAGGAGAGGTCAGTATAGGGGAAGAATTGTACATCTATCTACTCTGCATGCCCAGAACAAGGATAGTTTTAAAAAGGGAGAAACAATATAGAGATGGGAGACCTAAGAGAATGTAAGTTGCTCAAAGGCAGAAATTATTTCACTTTTGTATTTGTATCCTCAATGCCTAGCACAGTGCCTGGAACATAGTAGGTATTTAATAAATGCTTGTTGAATATTGATTGATCGATTGAGCCTTAAGCCCACTTCCAGTTTTAAGATCATATATTGAGGGTTTAGGTACTTCTATGTGTTGCGGTGGGAAGGAGCTATCAATTAAGGGTATGCTTGAGTAGCCCTCAAAAGCAATTGTTAAATTTTCAATATTAGCATTTACAGCTTATAAATCAGCAATATGACAAATCAGGGCTTGGGTTTTTTTTTTTTTTGGTTTTGTTGCTTGTATAGACTAAAGAAAGTGATGGAGAAAATGTCAATGATGCTAACTAAACTTAAAAATGTGTCATGTATATAGTCTTGTTTTTAGGGAGTTGGCTGTTAAACATTTACCAGAACCACCAACCCTCTTTCAGTTCTCTTCCTAAAAACACTGATCTGTTTCATCGTAGAAATTATCATTCTACCCCTAAACTCCATTAGTCAGATTTCTTGGTTACCAAGTATGAAGAAACAACTGACTTAGCCCTTAATTGTCAAAAATAATCACTTAAAGTAGGAAGTTACCAGATGGCCAGCTTCCTCTTCTAAGGAGTATCCTCCCCAGCAATAGTGCCTTGGTGTCCCTGGAGCTCCAGCCCCAGTGGCTGGTGTCCCAGTTAAAGATGCCTTCTGTGCAGCTTGGCCCAGCATAGTCTATGGACTTATATGCAAAAATCCCTAGTCACATCAGTACCTACATTTTCTCATAGGTTCATGAACTTAGTGCCAGAAAGAACCTCAGGATCCTCTTGTTCCTCATTTTACAGAAGAGGAAGTTATCCCAACTTAGTTAAGTAATGTCCTCAAAGTCATGCAGGTAGTAATTTAGCAGAACTGAGATTTGAACCAGAATCTTTCACCTCCAATTGTGCTACTCTTTTACCAGAGTCATGAGGATGACACCACTTTCCTCCAAACTTTTTGAACTTTTCTTTCTTCAAGCAAGCAGTGTTCATCAGATTATTCCTGGAATTCTCCTCCTTATAGCCATGAATTTTAAGATGAATAGTCACTTTCTCCCAAGGTTCCTGTAATCTCTGCTTCACACAAAACTTCCTTCTTCTTACTTAGAATCAGTTCTAAAGCAGTACTTGTCTTGCTCTTCCTTTATCTTTTGGAAAATGAAATTATCATCAAGGCAAGTAAAGAGATCCATCAAATGTTCTGTTTTTAAAAGAAAGAGCCCTCCAATTGATGTCTGGATAGTTGAAGTCCTCATCATAATAGCCTGCTTCTGTCCATGTGTCAGGAACTTGTGAACTATTTATTTCTCTCATCTGTTGTGTTTTGTTTGAAGGAAAGAAACATACTAATACTCTGATGCAGTGACCTCACATAATTACCCAAACAATTAAATTTTGTGTGTTTCATTCTGAATATATTTAGTTATATCTGTGCTGCTTCTGCCCATAGAATATAAGCTCCTTGAGGGGAGAGTGCTTCATTTTTGTATCTGCAGGGTCCAACATAGGACTTGGCACCCTTTAATTAATGCTTACTTGATTGATTCTATACTCTACCACAACTTAAGTGTTTCAACACAAGATCTCCTGCAACTCTCTCCTTTAATCAATGAACTTGCAACAGTGAAAGTAGTTTGATACAGCACATTGAATGTCAAACTTAGATGCAAAGGATCTGGGTTCATGTCCTGGCTCTCTCATTTATGATTTATTTGATCTTGAGCAAATTAAAGAATCTCTCTGGGATTTGGTTTTTTTTTCACATGTAAAATGAGAGGGTTAGGCTAGATAACATCTGAGATCCTTTCTTACTCTAAACCTATGCTTCTTTAATCACAACGAAACACTCCTGGGCCTATTTTATAGATGGAAAGCCTTAAACAGAAGAACTAAATTCAAATACCTGAGTGAAGTGAAAATAAAACCCTGGAGTCTTGTTCCTCTTTCATAGCTCTAGCCATCACAGAAAGTTCCTTCCCATTGCAATTGCTTCTAATTAGATGAGACATTTTAGAACCTCAGGAAAAAAGAACCAGTATGTTTCAACTAAGAAATAACATAGAGGATGGGGGCAGAACCATGATGATGAGGAGAAGCCACGAATCTGCCTGAGCTCTCTCCTGTTTCTCTCAGAAACAATGTTAAATTAAGCCTCTAAAAGAATTCTGAAGCAAAAGAATCCATGAAAAGACAGAGTGAAACAATTTTCTAGCCCAAGATAATTTAGAAGGATTTCAGGAAAGGTCTGTCTCACTTGGGTAAAAGGGGAGTGCAGCCCAGCACAGGCAGTGTCTAGTCAAGCCAATAAGAGGCTCTTAGCCACAGTGTAGGTCAGCAACCAAGGCCCTGAGGATGTGGCTCAGCAGGCTAGCTATAAGGTCCCTAGTCCCAGCACAGCAGGCAAACTGCCAGCCCCAGATGCCCTGACCCAGAAAGAAAGTGACCAGGCCCCTGGCTCCCTGTGCAAGAAGCTTGGGACAGTGCCCCTTACACTCCAGGTGAAGAGTTCAACCTTTAAAAAATGGCCTTTAAATTAAATTTAAATTTAAAAATATCAAAATAAAAATTAAATTAAATTTAAAAGTTTAAATTATATTTAAATTTAAAATGCTTTTAAAATGAACAGAAAGGAAAATAAGAGCCATGACCATAGAAAGCTACTATGGTGACAAGGAAGATCAAAACACAAACTCAGAAGAAAACAACAATATCAAAATGCCTGTATGTGAAGCTTCAAAGGGTAATATAAATTGGTCTCAAGCCCAAAAAGTCTTGGAAGATCTCAAACAGGATGTTAAAAATCAAGTAATGTGGAGGCCTAGGGATAGGGTCTGACTTCGATGTGGTCTAGCTACTGTTGAGAATGTGCAAAAAGGCATGTGGAGATTTAGCTATATCTTGTTTAAATTAAGCCTCCTAGGCCTGTGCAAGGCAAGGCCATCTGAGGTAAGGTCTTTGCAAGGCAAGACCATACAAAGATAAGAGGTCGTGGGTCCAGAACCACCCTCACAGCTGTTAGCCACATGGGAAAGAACAGAATGTTTCAGTATGGATATCTGCATGGCAATGATCAGGAATGTTTCAATATAGTGAGCATGGTGTGTCTAAGCTACATGGGCTGCTTGAGCTACGTGGCAGGATATTCCAGTAAAGTAACAAAGCAATGCATGAGGTAATGGCTCAGAAACAGTATAAAAGTCTTTAGCTTGCCTGAATAAAGTTGAATTCTGATTCAGACTCCCCCCAACTAGTGTCATTTCATTTCTCCATGGAGCCCGTGAAGCTGCCGGTCAGCTTCAAAGTAAGAGAGGCAGAAGAAAAATTGGGAAAAGAAATTAAAATTATGCAAGTAATTATGAAAAAAAGTTAACAGTTTGGAAAAGGAAGCACAAAAGCTGACTGAAGAAAACAACTCCATGAAAAAAATAGAATTGGCCAAATGAAAAAAAAATCCACCGAAGAAAACAACTCCTTTAAAAGAAGATTTGGCCAAATGGAAAAGGAGGTACAAAAGCTAACTGAAGAAAATAATTCTTCAAAAATTAGAATTGGGCAAGTGAAAGCTAATGACTCTATAAGACATTAAGCATCAGTCAAACAAAATCAAAAGAATGAAAAGTAAAAGAAAATGTAAAATACCTCGATGGAAAAACAAGTGCCCTGGAAAACAGATCCAGGAGAGATAATTTAAGAATTATTGGACTACCTGAAAGCCATGATAAAAAAAAAAAAAGAGAGACCCTGGACAGCATCTTTCAAGAAATTATCAAGGAAAACTGCCCTGATATTCTAGAACCAGAGAGTAAAATAGTCCCTGAAAGAAGCCACTGATCACCACCTGAAAGAGATTCCAAAATGAAAACTCCAAGAAATACTGTAGCCAAATTCCAGAACTATCGGGTCAAGGAAAAATACTGCAAGCATCCAGAAAAAAAACAATTCAATTATCCAAGAGCCACAGTCAGAATTACACAAGATTTAGTTGCTTCTACATTAAAGGAACAGAGGAACTGGAATATGATATTCCAGAAGGCAAAAGAGCTTGGATTACAACCAAGAATCAGCTACCCAACAAAACTGAGCAAATCTTTCAGGGGAAAAGATAGACATTCAATGAAATTAGGAAATTTCAAACTTTCCTGATGAAAAAACCACAGCTGAACAGAAAATTTGATCTTCAAATACAGGACTCAAGAGAAGCATAAAAAGGTAAACAGGAAAGAAAAAACAGCATGGTATTGAATAAGCTGTTTATATCCCTACATGGAAAAATGATATTTGTAACTCTTAAGAACTGTATCTCTATTGTTGTTATTGTTGTTTGTCCTTTGTTCTCAAAGGAGACCATGACATCAAAGAGGTGATGCCATGATATGCAAGTGAATTGGATTTAAGCGAGGGAGGGCTCTACAAAGGCACTAGACTCATTTTCTCCTGCAGAGCCATCTGAGTCCAGTAGCAAGATGTAGATCAGGATGACTGAAGATGGCCCTGGATGTAGGGAGAGACCTTGGCCTTTTTAAGCTAAGGTCTTTAACAGTTCTCAGTTTGACTGAGGCAACACACAATCAGTGATTAAGGCTAGTTAAGAAATGAAGCAGAGAATGGCCTCTTTTACCTAGTCAAAAAAAAAAATCAATCTGGGAGAGGAAGACCCTCAGGATTTCTGGCCAAAATAGAAACAATTAAGGCTAGGTAAGATATGAGGCAGAGAATGGCCTCTTTTACCTAGTTAAAAAAGAATCATGTTATTCAATAAGATTATACTGTTTACATCCCTACATGGGAAGATGATACTTGTAACTCTTGAGAATTGTATCTCTGTTAGGGCAGTTAGAAGGAATATACTTAGAGGGTTTGGATATAAGTTGATTTTGATGTAATGGTAAAAGAAATTAATTAAGGGATAAAAAAAGGATTGTACTAGGAGAAAGAGGAAAGGGGCAGTATGGGGTAAATTATGTCACATAGAGAGGCATGAAAGACTTGTTACAGTAGAGGGAAAGAAGTGAGGGTGTGAGCATTGTTTGAACCTTACTTTCATTGGATATGGCTCAAAGAGGGAATAACATATACATTCAGTTTGGTATAGAAATCTATATTACCCTATAGGGCAGTAGGATGGGAAAGGGGAAAGAAAAGGGAAGGAGTACTAATAGAAAGGAAGGCAGATTGGGCATGGAAGTAGTCAGAAGCAAAACACTGGGACAGGGTAAAAAGAGAGAGAAAAGTATAAAAATGGGGAAGAATAGGATGGAGGGAAATACACAGTGAGTAATCATAACTGAATATTAATGGGATGAACTCTCTCATAAAAAGAAAGTAAGTAACAGAGTGGATTAAAAACCAGAATCCTACAATATGTTGTTTACAAGAAACACATTTGAAGCAGAGTTCGCAAACAGAGTAAAGGTAAAAGGCTGGAGCAGAATATATTATGCTTCAGCTGAAGTAAAACAACAACAACAACAACAGGGCTAATAATCCTGAATTCAGACAAAGCAAAAGCAAAAATACATCTAATTAAAAGAGACAAGGAAGGAAACTACATTTTACTAAAAGGTGGCATAGACAATGAAGACCAAACAAATTTGAATCAAGTGGCGTAGCATCCAAATTCTTAAAGGAAAAGTTAGGTGAGGGGGACCTCAACCTCCTCATCTCAGAACTAGATAAATCTAACCACAAAATAAACAAGAAAGAAGTTAAGAAGGTGAATAGAATTTTAGAAAAGTTAGATATGATGGACCTCTGGAGAAACCTGAATGGGAATAGAAAGGAATATACCTTTTTCTTAGCAGTACATGGCACCTACACAAAAACTGACCATGTATTAGAGCATAAACACCTCACAACCAAATGCAGAAAGGCAGAAATATTAAATACATTCTATTCAGATTATGACACAACAAAAAATTACATGTAATAAAGGGCCATGGAAAGATAGATTAAAAATCAACTGGAAATTAAATAATCTAATCCTAAAGAATGAGTGGGTCAAACAATAAATCATAGAAACAATAAGTAATTTCATCAAAGAAAATGACAATAAGTAGACAACATACCAAAATTTATGGCATGCTGCTGAATGATAAATCATTTTATCCATGTATATATTATATATATATGTGTATATATATACGTATATATACACATATGTATATATATGTGTGTGTGTGCGTGTGTGTGTGTATAATCCTTGATATTACAGTCTAGGCCCTGCACATCTTCCGACTCTCCTGCTTGGAGATATGATAGGACCAGAGCAAAGAATGACTAGCCTCTGGACTCTCCTGTTTGGAGATGTGATAAGCCTTGAGACAAACCTCTAGACTCTACTGCTTGGAGATGTGATAAGCCTTGAACAAAGGATAATTAACATTCTTGAGGTTAAACATTTGAGAAACTGCCATTCTGGGGAGCCTAGCCAGCCCCCAAGAATGATATCTCGTGAGACCCCATTGTGAAGACTGGCTCTCCTCCCAATGGGAACATCGGGCATCCAGAGTAGTTGGCAGTAAGCTTTCTTTGTTCAAGGCCTTATTTAAGTCTCTACGTGGGTGAGTCATGTTGAAATCTCACCCATGGAGAGAATGCTCTGCCTGGGACTTTCCCATTTGGGACCCTGATTGATCTGTACCCTGGGATTTCCCAGCTTTGAAGGATCAGGTGTTGGAGTTCCCCCAAAAGGCGATGCATTTATGTTGTTATTGTCTGTGTCTTTGTTGCTTTTGCTGTGATTAGCTCTGTTATTAGGAATTATTAATTATTTTTGTTGTAAATCCAATATAGCATTCCCCATCTTTTAATAAAAGTATTATTCCATTGGGAGTGTGTCATATTGCAGGTACGAATCCGAATCTAACTAAGCTTAATTGCACGGCTGCCAAAGCAGTACTTAGGAGAAATTTTATATGTCTAAATGCTTATGTGAATAAGATAAAGAGCAAATCAATGAATTGGGCATGCAATTTTAGAACCTAGAAAAATAACAAATTTAAACTTCCCAATTAAATACCAAGTTGGACATTCTGAACATCAAAGGAGAGATTAGTAAAAATGAAAGTAAGAAAACTATTGAATTAATAAATAAAACTAAGAGCTGGTTTTGTGAAAAAAGTCAATAAAAGAGATAAACCTTTGGTAAATTTGATTTTAAAAAAGAAAGAAAGAAAGAAACCAAATTACCAGTATCAAAAATGAAAAGAGCGAATTCACCACCAATGAAAAGGAAATTGATGCAATAATTAGGAGCTATTTTGCCCAACTGTATGCTAATAAATCTGATAAACTAAGTGAAATGGGTAAATATTTACAAAAGTAAAAATTGCCCCAATTAATAGAAGAGGAAAATAAAACATTTAAATAACAGAAAGAAATTGAACAAGCCATTGAAGTACTCCCTAAGAAAAAAATCTCCAGGACTGGCTGGATTTACAAGGGAAATCTACCAAACATTTAAAGAACAATTAATTCCAATACTATATAAAGTTTTTGGAAAAATAGGAGAAGAAAGAATTCTACCAAATTCCTTTTATGACACAAATATGGTGCTGATACCTAAACCACGGATAGCCCAACAGAGAAAGAAAATTGTAGACCAATTTCCCTAATGAATATTGATGCAAAAATTTTAAATAAAATATTAGCAAAAAGATTACAGCAATTTATCATAAGAATAATACACTATGACCAGGTGGGTTTTTTACCAGGAATGTAGGGCTGGCTCAATATTAGGGAAACTATTCGTATAATTGACCATATCAATAACAAAACCAACAGAAATCGTATGATTATATCAATGGATGCAGGCATTTGACAAAATGCAGCACCCGTTTCTATTAAAAACACTAGAGGATATAAGAATAAACGGAGCTTTCTTTAAAATGATAAGTAGTATCTATCTAAAACCATCAGCAAGCATTCTCTGTAATGAGGATAAGCTAGAAGCCTTCCCAATAAGATCAGGAGTGAAACAAGGATGCCCATTATCACCACCATTATTCAATATTATACTAGAAATTTTTGCTTTAGAAATAGGAAAACAAAAATAAATGGAAGGAATTAGACTAGGCAATGAGGAAACAAAACTATCACTCTTAGCACATGATATGATGGTATACTTAAGAATCCTAGAGGATCAATGAAAAAACTACTTGAAATCGTTAGCAACTTTAGCAAAGTTGCAGGATATAAAATAAACCCACATAAATCATCAGCATTTCTACATATTACTAAAAAAAACTCAGCAAGAAGAGATAGAAAGAGAAATTCCATTTAAAATAATATAGACAATGTAAAATATTTGGGAGCCTCTTGCCAAGACAAACCCAGGAACTATACGAACACAATTACAAAATACTTTTCACACAAATAAAGTCAGATCTAAACAACTGGAAAAATATCAATTGCTCATAGGTAAGCCAAGCTAATATAATAAAAAATTACAATTCTATCTAAATTAATTCACTTATTCAGTGCCATACCAATTGAACTACCAAAAATTATTTTATAGAGCTAGAAGAAATAATAACAAAATTCATCAGAAGAACAAAAGGTTAAGAATATCAAGGGAATTAATGAAAAAAATGCAAAGGAAGGTGTCCTATTTGTACTAGATTTATAATTATATTATAAAGCAGCAATCATCAAAATTGGCTAAGAAATAGAGTGGTAGATCAGTGGAATAGATTAGGTCCACAAGACATAGTAGTCAATGATTATAGTAATCTACTGTTTAATAAACCCAAAGATTCTAGGTTTTGGGATAAGAAATCACCATTTGCCAAAAATGCCAGGAAAACTGTAAAATAGTATGGCAGAAACTAGGCATATACCAATATTCTACATAATATATCAAGATAAGGTCAAAATGGTAATATTATTTAGACAAAAAGGGTGAGCAAGGAATAGTTTACCTGTCAGATCTATGAAGGAGGGAAGAATTTATGACAAAACTAAAGATAGAGAACATTATGAAATGCAAAATGGATAATTTTGATCACATTAAATTAAAAAGTTTTTGCACAAACAAAACCAATGCAACCAAGAGTAAAAAGAGAAGAAAAATGGGGAACAATTTTTACAGTAAGCGTTTCAGATAAAGACCTCATTTCTCAAATAAATAGAGAATTGAATCAAATTTATAAGAATATAAATCATTCCCCAATCAATAAATGGTCAAAGGATATAAACAGGCAGTTTCCAGATGAAGAAATTAAAGCCATCTATAGTCATATTTTTAAGAATACTCTAAATCACTATTGATTAGAAAAATGTAAACTAAAACAACTCTGAGGTACCACCTTACACCTCTCAGATTGGCTAATGACAAAAAAAGAAAAATGATAAATGTTGGAGAAAAATGTGGGAAAATTGGGACACTAATGCATTGTTGGTGGAGTTGTGAACTGATCCAACCATTCTGGAGTGCAATTAGGAACTATTCCCAAAGGGCTATAAAACTGTGCATACAACTTTGATTCAGAAATACTACTATTAGGTATATATCCCAAAGAGATCAGAAAAATGGAGAAAGGACCTACATGTGCAAAAATATTTATAGCAGCTCTTTCTGTGGTGGCCAAGAACTGGAATTCGAGGGGACGCTCATCGATTGGAGAATGGCTGAACAAGCTGTGGTATGAATATAATGGAATACCATTGTTCTATTAAGAAATGATGAGCAGGAAGATTTCAGAAAAACTTGGAAAGATTTACATGAACTGATGCTGAGTGAAGTGAGTAGAATCAGAATATTGTACACAGTTACAGCAACATTGTGTGATGATCAGTTAAGATTGACTTAGCTCTTCTCAGCAATACAATGATCCAAGACAGTTCTAAAGCACTCATGATGAAAAAGGCTATCCATATCCAGACAAAGAACTATGGAGTCTGAATGCAGATCAAAGTATACTATTTTCACTTTGGGGGTTTTTTTGTGTCTTTTCCCATTTGTTCTGTTTCTTCTTTTACAACATGACTAAAGTGGAAACATGTTTAAATGATTGCACATCTATAACATATTAGATCGCTTGCTATCTTGGAGAGAGGAGATGGGAGGGAAAAAAATTTGAAATTAAAAATCTTATAAAAATGAATGTTGAAATGATCTTTACATTAATTGGAAAAACTAAAATAGTATTTATTTAAAAAAAAAGAAAGAAATAATGATTTCACAAGGAAGCCATTCCATAATAACTAATTATAATTTCTTGGGTCAAATATCTTTTTATTAAAAAAATTCTAACATTTGCATTTTTGTATCTACAGCACTGTACAATTTATAGGTTAATTAATTTACCTTTTGAAAAACTAAACAAGTAAGTTATACACAAATGCATAATTAACTAAAGAAAATATACACCTTTTAAAAGAGCTACATGTAACCCTAAATGTGTGTTTACTGAAGGTGCTGGAACAGTTCCATTTAGTATTCTCAGTAAATGATATGCATTTTATAACCTTCCAACACAGGTTTCATCTTTTTTTAAAATTTAATATGAATGATATGCTTGGGCAAACGGTAGGATGTTTAAAGGAAAGACTAGCATTCTGTTCTTTTTTTTCCTTTTTTTTAATGTGGATATCCTGGCAGCACAGCCTGAGCTAGGATTTTGGCATGAAGAACAGTTACCACAAACTGTAAGGAGAATAAAGTATTCCTTCAATTGAGATAGGGCTCATGGCATCACCCCTTAGATGAAAAAAGGGACTATAGGGTACTAGCAGGAGGCAACTTTGAGAAACCTGCTGTGGGAGGCAGATCCTCCGTGTTTTTATTTTGAAATAATTTTTCTGGATCACCCAATGTAAGCTCTTTCTATTGTTTCTAACCTACTGAGGGACTGCAAGTGCTACCAATATTTTCAATTATGCCTCTAGGGCAAGGTTTCAGTTGCTTTGTCCCAGTTATGCTTCTGCTTGGGAAACAAAACATGGCATCAGGGTGATTGAAGGCCATAATGATAACTTTTGAATGGTCCAACAGTTAAGTTTTTTCATATTTGTAGGTCTTGTATCAGTTTTCAGATCTCCAAAAGGCCTGGAGAACATAGCTTAAGAACGAACCATTAGGAGCCCTTCTTCTCAACCTTCCTGACAATACCCCCTTTGCCTAACCCTTTCTCAGATGGACAATGACCGCTTATCCCCACCCCTGTAGGAACTCATAATCTTCTGTTCTACTCCAACACTCATACCTATTTTCTCCCTTAATGGCAACTAGGTGGCACAATGGATCAGTACTAGGCCTGGAGTCAAGAAGACTTGACTTCATGACCCTTGGCAAATCACTTAATCTTTGTTTGCCTCAGTTTCCTCAACCATAAAATGTAGACAATAACTGTACCTACAACACAAGATTGATGTGAGGATCAAATAAGATATTCGTAAAGTGCTTAGGATAGTGCCTGGCACATAGTAAGTTAGTTCTATATTGTTGTTGTTTTCCATTCCTTTGTTTTCGAAGAAAACCAATGACATCACAAATGAATGATGTCTTACTTAGGTGTGAATTGGATTTAAGTAAGGCAGAGTTTCACAAAACATCAACCTCTTCCAGAGTCATCAAAATCCAGTGACAAAACAAAAATCAGGATGACTACTGGGGGTGCAGGATGCAGTGGATGACCTTGGCATCTTCAATGTCTGACCAAGCACTAAGCGTTCCATGGCACCTGCTTCAGCTGCTTGCATGGCCATTGGACCAAATTATTCTTGTCTTCCCATTCTACCAGGAGAAGTCTTCACATGCTTAGAGTAAATATTCCTCTAACTCACCAACAGGTTTGAGGCCTGTCAGTTACACTCAACCTGGTTTAGCCCATCTGCTGAGACAGTTTACTTGAGTATGGCTGCTGTACATGTTACAGCTTCTTGGAACCACAGGTGAGAGTTAGGTGACAGGTGGACCCCAAAGATAGGTGAACAGCCCTGAAAAGATCTCAGAAAGCCCTCTCATCAGAGGTTCTAGTCCTCCTTGAATATTCCATGCACCCCAAGTGCTATATAGATGCTTATTCCCTTTCCTTCCTAAGAGCCATGGCCAGGCCCCTCCAGCCCACAGGGTAGACATGGTTGCTCTCATTACTTGGATGAGTAGAAAATCAAGAATTACAATCCTTCCAGGGGACTTTTAGCCAAAATGGCTTTCTGAACAAAAGAAGATCACCTATCACCCCCTCCCTCAGAAAACTGAAACTCTCACTAGACTAAACAATGACCAAGAAATCTGAAATGAGAAAGTGACTTCTCATACCCCCAAACTGCATAAATAGTCAGTCAGAATCCCAAAGGCAATAAGAATGTAGACTCCCTGGGGGCTGGTACTAGTGCAGGTAACCAAAGGGACAATTTCCTAGAGTGACCAGAGACAAGCCAGAGATACTTGTAGCCTGCAGAGCTTGTGTGTTCATAAGCATCAAAAGTTTATAAACCCTCAAGTAAGACCCAGGAAGGTCAGAAAATTTGAAAGTGAGGACTTTGGAAGCCTTAGAGAGTGCCAGTAACCAACGTGCCAGCACATTACTAAGATTAGACCAGATTAGGACCAAGAGCTTCAAGTTTCCTAGCATTCTGTACTGAGATGCCATAGAGAGCCCTCTAGATATAATAGTCTGAACCTCAAAGTTCCAGGGAGGCCTAATTCCAGGAAGTGGAGCTCAGCACAGAAACCAAGGTAAAAATAAGTAGGGCTGATCATCCCACCTAAAAGTGTAATGTTGGGGGAAAGGGGAAATGTGCCTAGCCCAGGCACCAAGCTCTAATTCAGGAACTAAGGTTGAAGACATAAATAAACCAAAGAAGTCACTGAATAGTATAAAAAATTATTCTAGATCTAGAGATCTGCAAAAAAGAAAAAATAACTCTGGAACAGCTACTAGTGGAGATTCAAAAAAAGGCAGATTTCCCACAAGAACTATATAAATATCTAGAAGAAATGAACCATAAAATTAAAAAATGAAAATAAAAGTTCTAGAGGAAAGAACTGGAAGGAGAATAAGTAGCTTAGAAAACAAAGTAATTAGCCATACCCAAGAAACGGACTTCTTGAAAACTGGAATAGACCAAATAGGAATCAATGACTCCATGAGGCAGCAAGAAATATTAGGACAAATTCAAAAGATGGACAAAATAGAAGAAAATATAAGATATCTGATATGAAAAAGAACTGTCTTGGAAAATAGAGTGAGAAAGAATTTAAGAATTATTGGATTCCCTAAAAACTTTGATTTAAAAAAAGAATATTTCAAAAAATCGTAAATGAAAATTGTCCAGATCTATTGGAACCAGAAAGTGACATAAAGGTAGAAAGAATCAACCAATTACCACCTAAAAGAAATCCAAAAAAGAAAAGTATCAGGAATATCATGGTCAAAACTCAAAGCTCCCATGTCGAAGAAAAATCACTGCAATATCCAGAAAGAATCAATTCAAGGACTATGGAACTATAGTCAATATTACAGAAGACCTGTCAGCTTCTATTAAAATGAGAGGAGATCTTGGAATAAGATGCCTGCAAAGCTGGATATACTCCTACAGAAAGAAAATGAATTGTTAATAGAATATAGGACTTTCAAGTAATTCTGATACAAAGACCAGAGAAGGAGAGGAGCTTATCTGAACTTGACGAAGGAGGACTGAACATACACCTGAGTTTGGCATAGAAATGATCAGACTCAATAAGAAAACAAATGAAGGATAGTGAGAGGGAATGTTAAGAGAGAGGATTATACCAGGAAGAGAATAATCAACCATAAGCAAAACAAATTTCCTGATCCTTCTTGGGAGGCAGGGAGAAAATGGAAAAGAAAGGGAAGAGAAAGAAAGGCAAGGGAAGAGAATGGAAGGGAACTGGAGACTAAGGGGGGTGCCCATAAATTGGGGAATGGTTGAACAAATAGCATAGGAATGCAACTGAATTATTGTTGTGCCATAAGAAATCATGAAAGAAATTATTTCAGAGAATCATAGAGGAAGGATAACAAATCATACAAGGACAACAATACTGTAGAGAAAAATAACTATGAAACTGATCAATGCAATGACAAATCATGTCTCCAGAGGACATATGATAAAGTAGAGAAGTAGACTCACTTATTTTGCTTAACAATGCCTATCTGTTAAAGGTCTTTTTTTTTCTTTCTCTTGTCTTTTTCTTTTTCTTTTTTTAAATTGAGGTAGTAATTGAGGGGTAAAGAGTTAGCTATAGTGATGGAAAGAAAAAGGTTATTGAAACATTTTGAAAAATGCATGGAAGTAAACAGAAAAGAGTTCAAAAGGATACACAGATAGGGAGGACTGTTTTGAAAGTAATATGTGCACTTAACCCCAATTGCCCTGCCTTCCCCCCTGCAAAAAAAAAAAAGAAAGCAATGTGTGGAATTTATTTTAGGTTCTGGGAAAAAAAAAAGGCAAATGGTATGAAATGTAAATTCAGCTTTACATAATATGTAAAGACTTTCTGTGTTCTGCTGTGTATATAGAAATGCTCTTTTTTTTGGTGATTAAGTTCAGAATAAAAACAACTAATTTAAAAAAAATTCTTCTAGTAAGATGGAGAACCACTAGGCTTTGCCATTTTCCTTGTCACTTGTGCCCTAAGGACCACCAGGCTTTACCAGCTGTCCTGTTTCCAGACCCTCTGGCTCATTGGACCCCATCAGCTATGCTGCTTTGCCCCCCTCCCCCCAGACCCTAACACACTGTTACCTTATAAGCTAATGGTATAGTAGATAGAGCATTGGACCTAGAATCAAGAAGACCTGTGTTCAAATCCAACCTCAGACACTTATTAGCCGTGTGATGCTGGGCAAGTTCCTTAATCTCTATCTGCTTCAATTTCCTCAATTGTAAAATGGAGACAATAATAGCACCTACCTTGCAAGGTTGTTATGAGGATCAAGTAAGATAATATTTGTATATAAGCACAGAGTGTGGCACATGGTAGACACTATATAAATACTTACTCCTTTACCTTCATGTTAATGCCTCCCAAGAACCACTGGTCTTTTCTTCTATACCTTAGATGAATTTCCTCACATATGCTATTTTCTCCAATTAAAATGTAAATTCATAGAAAGCAAGGACTATCTTGCTTTTTTTATTGGTATTCTCAGAACTTAGCAGAGTACTTACATAGTAAGCTATGTAAATGATTTTTCCGTCCTCCTTCCCTCCCTTCCTTCCTTCCTTCCTTCCTTCCTTCTTTTCTTCCTTCCTTCCTTCTTTCCTTCCTTCTTGAAAGTATAAATTACATGTGTATGCTATGCCTAGTTATGTACTTCTCTAGTAAAAATTTAGTAAAGTCAATAAAATCTGCTTTTCTACACAAAGTCTTTATATGCCTTATATCCCCAACCATCCTCACCTCAAATACATACATATTAGCCCAATACAGTTATAAACAATAATCACATACTATTAATATAGGATAATATAGTATGAGTATCTCTAAAAGACTTTAATTCATTAGAGTGTCATTGTTCAATCCAGCAAACCAAAAAGTTTTCAAGTCAAAGCTTTTGTCTAGAAGCTCTTCAATCTATTATAAAAATGACAATTAACTGTTTTATTCTCTTTATTTCTCTTCTAGAGGGAAAAGGACCCACCACATTCATATCCCATAAAATCATGTCTTTAAGAGACTTTAAATTAATATAATTCAAATAAAACTATAACAGGGGTCTGGCACATATACAGACTGTCTTGAATGGTATCTTCCCACAGAGAAGCTAAAGAGCTTATTTCCAAGAGAGTTGTGATGATGTGGAATGGAAATATCCCAAAGAGACTGGAGTACGTGTAGAGATTCTGTAATTGGCTCCAGCTACAAATTACATAGATAAGTCAGCTGTGGCTTGGTCTTTTGGGCCATTTTCTATTCTGCTGAGCACCTCCTAGCTCTTTTCAATGCCTTCGCTGATGATGGCCAGTGAGAGACAATGTAAGTGGTGATGTATTGGGTCCTCCCCACTGTGGCTGCCATGTATGTTGCCTTGTGAATACAGGCCTGGTTCTTTGCCCAATTCAGTTTTTGTTCTTTCACTTTAGCTGAAGGGAAAGTGGCATCCAAGTATATGGAGTTTTGTAGCTAGCTCAGTACCAATGAGCCAGGAAGCAATGGCTGATTTCAGGACCTAGCTCAGGGTAGCTGAGACAAGGACTCATCAGACAGTCATGCAATATCTGAACATCAGTTGCTGAGGACAATGTTATGTAGGAACTGTGCTACGAGTGAGTCCTCTCTCCACAGAGACCAACAGTATGATGGGAACAGTATGTCCCTAAGGTGTTGGGTGGTTCATGTATTTGTTCTAGCTACATCATCTAAGTAAATTCCCCTTGAGTAGAGAACACGGTCAGTAGGGATACAAGACAAGGATAGTAAAGAAGAGACATCCAGGGTGGAGCCAAGATGGCAAAGTAAAAGCCTGAACTCTCCCCCAAATTCTTCCAAATACCATTAAATAATGACTCTAAACAAATTCTAGAGTGGCAGAACCCTCGAAAAGATGGAGTGAAATAATTTTACATTCCAAGACAACATAGAAGGTCAGCAGGAAAGGTCCGTTGCACCCCGGTGAGAGAAGAGCCTAATCTAGTGCAGAATGCAACAATGCAGATCAAACCTCAGCAAACCAAGAGTGATGGAATCAGTAGAAGCAGTGACAGTTTCCAGACCTCTTAGCCCACAGATGGTAAGGGGATCAGACAATGGGTCAGAAGGAGATTTACAGGGGTCCCTTTGCTGGCACCAGAGGCAGGACTCTGTTGCATTGCCTATATTTGGATCTGGGTGGCAGTCCTCAGTCTTAGTCCCAGTGCAAGGAGGAGCACCAGCACAGTAGAGCTTGTGGCCATAATGGAGCAGGGACCCTGGTTGTTGTTCCAGGGTTGAAAAGAGTGTTTGTAGTCATTCACAAACCACTGCACAGTACAGAAGAATAGTAAACATACCTCTCCCTAGATCATATTACCTTACAAGGGAGCCAAAAACTTACAGATCCCTAGAATTATCTCTGAAAATAGCTGCACAAAAAAAAACCTGAAGCTTGAGACAGTGCCCCCTCCACTTGAGAAGCAGAGCCCTATTTTAGCATAGAGTTAAAAGTCAAGAAATAGGCTGGAAACTGCACAAACAACAGAAAGAAAGTTCTGACCACAAAAAGTTACTATAGTGTCAAAGATGATCAAAACGCACATCCAGAATTAAAGTCAAAGCTCCTACATCCAAAGCCACCAAAAAAAAAAAAATATGAATTGGTCTCAGGCAATGGAAGAGCTCAAAAAGGTTTTTAACAATCAAGTAAGAGAGGTAGAGGAAAAATTGGGAAGAGAAAAGAGAGTAATATAAGAAAATCATGAAAAAAGAGTCAACAGCTTGGTAAAGAAAATATAAAAAAATACTGAAGAAAATAACACCTTAAAAAACAGAATAAGCCAAATGGTAAAAGAGGCACAAAAATCCAATGAGGAGAAGAATGCCTTGAAAGGCAGAATTGGCCAAGTGGAAAAAGATATACAAAAATTCACTGAAGAGAAGAGTTTCTTAAAAAGTAGAATTGGCCAGTTTAATGCATTACCTCTCTGAAGGAGAGAAGCAGGGGTTTTTAACTTCCAATGGAAAAGGAGGTACAAAAGCTCACTGAAGAAAACAATTCCTTAAAAGTTAGAATTGGGCAAGGAGAAGCTAATGACTTTATGAGACATCAAGAAACAATCAAACAAAATCAAAATAATGAAAAAATAGAAGAAAATTAGAACTATCTTACTGGAAAAAACAATAGGTCTAAAAGAGCTAATTTAAAAATTATAGGACTACCTGAAAGTTATGATGAAAAAAAGGCCTATACATTATCTTTCAAGAAATTATCAAGGAAAGCCAAAAGGTAAAATAGAAATTGAAAGATTCCACCAATCATCTCCTGAAAGAGATTCCCAAAATGAAAACTCCCAGGAATATTATAGCCAAATTCCAGATCTCCTGGATCAGGGAGAAAATGCTATAAACAGCCAAAAAGAAACAATTCAAATATTGTTGGAGCCATGGTCAGGATAACACAAGATTAAGTGGCTTCTACATTTAAAGGATCAGAGGGCTTGGAACATGATATTACAGAGGGCAAAGGAGCAAGCAACACCTACTCAGCAAAACTGAATGTAATCCTGGGGTAGAGGGAGGTGTGGGGAATGGATATTCAATGAAAGAGAGGACTTTCAAACATTCTTGATGTAAAGACCAGAGCTGAATAATAAATTTGACTTTCAAATATAAGACTCAAGAGAAGCATAAGGGATTTGATAAGGTTAAACTGTTTGTATTCCTGCATGGGAAAATGATATTTATAACACCTCAAAACTTTCTCATTACTAGGACAGTTAGGCATATTATATATATATACACAGAAAGCAGGGGTGTGAGTTGAATATGATGGTATGATTATCTAAAAAATATACAATTAAGGTTTGAGAAAAAATAATTCACTGAGAGAAGGAGAAAGGGAGAGGTGGAGTGGGATAAATTCTCTGACATAAAAGAGGCCTGAAACAGATTTTACAGTAGAGGCGAAATTGGGGAAGTGGGGAAGGGAGCACATGAACCTTACTTTCATCGGAATTGGCTTAAAGAGGAAATAAATATACACACTTGGGTATAGAAATCTATCTTATCATACAGGAAAGTAGGAAGAGAAGGGGATAAGAGAAGGGAGGGAGGCAGAGCTGATAAGAAGGGAAGGCAGTTTGGGGAAGGCAAAAGTAGAAGCAAAAATTCTTCATACAAACCTATTTGTAATGTGCAACTTACAAACATCTATATAATTTTTAACAATTAATTTTAGGATAAAGTTATTCTCTGTGGCGAGACATGAAGAGATAAGTCTGACAAAGCTTTCTAATGTGAGGTTTTATAAACATTTAGTGCTGAATTAGATGAACTTTTTGTTCTGATTATATAATCAGATGCATCTGAAAATTTTCTTTCACTGAAACTTCCTTCCCCAGTCTCAACCCTCCCCCTTTCTATGATTGAGAAGTAATCTCTCCTTTCCAAACTACCTCATATTTTTCACTTCATTGGAAAAAAAGACAATATATTCCAAACCCAATTTACAGTAGTGAAGATGCAGACATATGAAAATAAACAACAAAAAACTTTCACACGTAGCATGACGTCCACATAAATTGAATACTGAAAGGTAATATTTAAAACATTCATCTGATGTTTTTCATGACTACACATATATAACCTATATCGAATTGCTCGCCTTCTCAATGAGGGGAAAGGAGAAGGAAGGGAGAAAATTTGGAACGCAAAATTTTTAAAAATGATTGTTAAAATTTGTTTACATATAATTAGAAAAAGTAAAATATTTGAAAAAAAACTTGCTTACTGGTTTTTTTTTTTCTGAATTGAGCTCTCTTAACCTATGATCTCCCCATGATTGGAGAGGGATTATCTTTTCAAACCATTCTTAAAGTTGGAAAGAGTCTTAGAGACCATAGAGTTAAGCCTTATTTTATTAGGAAATTTAGGCTCAGAAGTATTGAATGACTTCCTAGAAACCACACAACTAGTTGAAGATAGAATTAAAATCCAGATCTTCTGATTTTCTCAGTCCAATGCCCTTTTCTTGATACCAAAGGGCAGCCATTGACTCTAAGTGAACAACAATAATGGAAAGGATGTACTGATTATTACATGGCTATGTATTTAATGTTCTTTGATTAAAGCATTTTTAAAAATTAACTTTTAGGACAGGTTGGCTATAAGTGACTAACACACATAGAACAAATTTTTAATAGCGATCACTCCAAGCCATGATCAACTCAAATAACATCACAGTTTTTCTAGCTTTGGCATCAATGTCCAATTATTAAAGGGCCCAATATTCTTCTGCACTTAAACTTTACCCAGTACATTAAACATTTACTACTCATTTGAGAGGACACTATTTTGTTTATTCTTTCTAAAAAGTATTGTCTATTATATTTTATTTTTTTTAAAAAAGCACAGAATGTTCAAAGTGTTATATTAAGCACCAAATTAGATATGATCTTCAAAGACTCCAAAGGAATGACCAGATCAACATTAATGGAATCTTCATTTGCTTGTTTTTTAAGGAACTTCTTTGAGATGTAAAGAGAATAAAGCACAGGCGAGTCAAGTTTTCATTAACCCCAATTTGCTGACAACTGGGAGTTGATACTTTAACTTTGAGTATTTAGCATCCTAGGAGCAAGACTTTTATTCAACTAGAATTCCTTCCAAAACTGAGTGTCTTCTGTTTAGACTGGGGAAAACTGAGGTGGCTGCATGGGGAAAGCGCCGTAAGACCACTGATGTATACACACATCCAATGTAAGTGCCCAGTTTTCCCAGTATGTATCTCCTTAGCACAAGCAGTTCTCATCAATTTCAAAGGGAGAGATGTGCATCCACAGTACTGAGTTTATTGTATCCAGGGCTTACTCAGCAGGAGTACACACTATAATTCACGGTATCAGACTTCTTTGCCTTGGGTCAAATCAACCCAGGTGGATTTTTAACCTTCAGTTCTCCAAAATTTGTCAGTGCCCCTTACAACATCAAATCCACTTGGCTTTATTTTACACATTAAGCCTATTGTTTTTTCAAAGTTAGTCAAAACATAGACTTTTATACATATGCCTATGCAGCCTGCTTAAGATATGGGTGTTTCCTAAGTACTATTTGAATATCAATTTTTTTTAAAAAAAAAATTATCCTAGAGCTAATTTAATGCATTACCTCACTGAAGGAGAGAAGTAGGGGTAGAGAAAAGAGAGTAACTTCTAATGTTTGCTGCTCCACAATTTATTATATTATTATATTTATTATACTGTTTGCAAGCACTATTTTAATGCCTTAACTTGACACTGTACTCCCAGGTAAAATAGGTTTTAATGTAATTACTTTTTAATGCTATAATTATGATCTAGAAAATCTACAAAGTGATTAAAAGATATTTTCTAAGAAACATCACTTTTTTAAAAAATTAAGCTTTTTTAAAGAATAATTTTCATGTAGCTAATTCATCATCGCCACCACCACCATCACTATTATTTTATAGTAATAAAGTGGTATGTAGCTATGTAGACTTTTGCAATTACATAAGAGACTTTGAAGTTTAAAGTATTTTAATTGCATATTTTCAAAGTTGATTCAAGTATATTTCTTTTTATCTTCTTTCCCTGTGGAGCACATATTAGATTTGACTCACTCTAGCATTATACACATCAGCACCTGTGCCCATTTAGCAATGAATTTCCGTACAAATCACACTGAATTGAATAGGCTTCTCTAAGAAGCATTGCAATTGTTGCAATATTTTTAGAAACTGAAACAAGGAAATAAACAACTTCAGTAAAAGTGATTTAAATAACAAATAACGTATCTTTATAAACAGCTTATCTCCTTGAGAACAAAGAATAAACAAGGAGACAAGGTTTTTTTCCTTCTTCCACTATTAAAGCAGATCACAATATGAATGGGTGAAATGTCATGAATAATTGGAGAAAATCACAGAGTAATCTTCGACAAAAACATCTGATTTATTTAAATTGTCACTGTTTGTCTTATTAGAACCTTTATTTAACCTTGTTATCCATAATGTAGTATTCAAGCTGGTTTACATTTTTTGAAAAATACACTTTGGGATCTACTGTATTCTGAAAATGTTGACTTTTTCAAATACTTCCCATGATACATTGTAAACCTTCTATGGTAGCTGATGTATTGGAGCCCTAGTTAGCTTCTATGGACTTAGAAGTGAATTCCTACAGAAACCAGTGTTTTGAGGGTAAAACAAACAAGAAGTAAAGACCTGGAACACTGTCCTTCAAAAAAAAATATAAACTTATGCTTCTGGTCAATAGACACTAATTAGTCCTATAGACTATTGCTAGGTTAATCTTCCTGAAACATTTTTATCAGAAGCTACAATGGCTCCCTAATAGAGCAAAACTGAACTTTTGAGGTTGATATGAAAAGCCTCACTCTTACCTATCTGACCTCGGAACCATTCTCCAGCACTGTTCTGTTTTTCCATTGTAATAAATCTTATCTCCTTATCTTTTCTTGTCCATGTCCTGCCCATTCCCACTTCTATATCTTCACTCATACTATTTAACCAACTTGGCCTCTCTCTACTTCCAATCCAAATCTTACACTTCCTTTAAGGGCTGATTCAAGATTCATCTCTTTTTTGATGCCTTCCCTCATTAACCTAATCACATCTCATAAGAAATCTTCCCTAGGTATGAATTTCCTAAACACTTTTATTTATAGTTCATACTACACAATTTTGTGCTTGCTTAAATATATTGCCTAAGAATCATTGAGAGGGTAATGGAGACGTGTATGGTGAGCATGAACAGGCTGCTATAGCTATTGCATAAATGAATGAATGGATGGATGGATGGATGGATGGATGGATGGATGGATAGATGGATGGATGGATGGATGAAAAGCATTTAGTACTATGTGCTAAGTAACAGTGATACAAATACAAAAATAAGACAGTCCCTGTTCTTAAGGAACACACATTAAAATGGTAGAATCAACATATAGGAGAGTGGTGGCCAGAGAAAGAATTTATAATCTATGAAGTCACAAAGATGGCGAGTGAAATAATTGACATGTAATTCCAGAGGCAATGGTAATGATGATTTGATAACAAGTAAGTGTCAGGAGTCTGGAGCATGTGCATTAAGATGGAATCATTCCTGTATGGAGGTAGAAAAGTATTTGCTTTAGGGGGAATTATGATGACTAGAGCATGCATGGACATTCTGTAACTGGTTCCAGTCTGCTGTGTGGTTGAAAGGAGCCTTTTTCTATTAGTTATATGATCAAAATAGCTAGTATCTTCAAAATGGCCATCTTTCACTTTTCTGAATTTGCATTTGGGCTAGCAAGATGTAACTTTCACTTATGGTGTCCAATTAGACCTCCTCTAGGAGGACCTTAGGGCCTCCTCCAACCAAGGTCATTGAACTACCTAAGAAATGAGGCCTCCTTGGCCTTTTCGTTTATTCTTTTTTCATTCTAGGTACAGAGAGTAGAGTCATCTATCTCTGAAATTTCAAAGATCAGTAGTACCTGTCACAGGAATGCCAGAATCTGGGAATCCAGGCTGCATATTGTAGCCAGCACAGAACAGAGTGAAAATCTGTAGTGACTTCCAGTCTCTAGCAACAATGCTACCTTTGGATGTGAATTTGGTGGGGAAAATGCTAAGTGGAAATTGAGATAAATTATGAACCTAATTCCACCCCATCCCCCAAAACAGAGGTGGTATAGGAAGGATTGTGCCCTGAAGTGTTGGGGAATTGTTTATACATTTGTTTTTGTGTCTTTCAAGTAAATATATCTTTGTAAAAGCTACCTAATATGAAGTGGTTAATTGGAATTTGGGTGCTAGTCACCAGTTCCCTAAAAAAAATGTAGGGAATACACTCAGTGGTGGTTTGAGCCAATAGCAGAGAAACACCCACCAACCCTTTGGGGGAGATGTAACAGACTTGAATCTTTAACAGTGGGGCTAGAGCATTCATGGTATACAAGGAACTAGTATAATATTTTAAAAATACTTGCTAAGTTGAATTCTATATTTGTGTCACTGGAATGAATATATGTTATAGGATGTCACCAAAAATGTGTAAACAAGAAGAGTTGGGCTGGTCATGTGGGAAGAGCAAAGGATGCCTGTGATAGCCCATGTGCTCCATTGCTATTTTCATGATGTGATAAAGAGGTAAAGAAGACCCCCAATACTTTGGTTGAACTCTCTTTGTTGAATTTATGGAAGGGCATGCACAAGAATCACCTTGGATAGGTAGGCATGGAACAATCTGTACTACTGATAGGAACTTCCTCATCACTAAGATCATAGATCTGTCTGGGTATTCTGAATAGTATCACTGAAATGATATTTCATCTTTTTTCTCCAACAATGTAAGTTCTCTGAAGATGCATATGTAACTGTAGCAAAGCCCTGTATGTAGCCTACATGTAGCCTCTTTTTTCTACCTGCTCCTGCCTCATTTTCTTTATTCATTCTTATCTCAGGTTCTAAGGCAATCAAGGGATATGTACTGATGATTCCTCAATAATTAATAAAGTTGTAAAAATCTTTCTCATTAACCAATCAGCTTTGAGTCTGTGTCACAGTTTGGAGAAAACTTTTTCCCCCATGTCTCTCCCTCTGTCTCTCTGTCTCTGTCTTCATCTTTTTTTTCTGCTTGTTCTCTGTCTCCTTCTGTCTCAGTTTCTTTCTCTTTCTCTTTCTCTCTCTGTTTGTCTCTTTGTCTCTGTCTGTCTGCCTCTCTCTGTATATGTGTGTATGTAACAGTGATTTTCAATCCCCCATCCCACCCTAGATACCTGAATACTAAATCTGTTATATTTCAGCCCTCCCGTAATGCCTTTCTGTTAGTTTTAGGGAGCTTGGAGGGCTTCTCATCCCTGTTGCTAGTTCAAACCCTTACCAATTATGTCACCTAATTTTAGGGATCCAAGAACTTCAGTTAGCCCCTTAGTGAACAGATTTTTTTAATAAAGGAATAGTTATTTCAAAGGTATAACAAGAACAAACATATTTCCCCCAACACTACATGGGCATAAGCCCCATTACACTACCAGCCACCTCAATTTTTAGGGAAGGGGAGGGTATTAGGTTTACAGCTTACCTCACTTCCATGTAGCATTAATCCAACCAAGTTCCAAGTCCAAAGCATTCCTTGGGTTTGCATCCCAGGATATTGGCTTCTCAGTACTTCCTTCTTGGGAAAGTTAAAATATCTAGCCTGGAATTTTGGACTCCAAGGTCCCCATGGCTCAAGCTCTAGGGTCCTGAGACACCACTCTCTGCACGTAGAACTGAAAAGGACAAATGAAACAAGAACAAAACTCCGAGACCATTATCAGGGCTAGGTGGCCTAAGGGTAGGGGGAGGTGGCTCTTGAGCAATCCTTCACTAGCTTACTACCTAGTACCCCTACTGTGAGTGAAGGAGTCCTTCATCCCTAAATACTGCAGGAAAGAAACCGTGATTATGCCTCAGTCAGGTAGATTTAAAGATGCAGGCAGTTCAATATGACTTGATCTCAGGTCTCTTGATTATAAGTTGAGATCTCTTTCCATTGTACTACAAGATCTCTTGATTATGTGCTCCTAGCATAGACAGAGCTCCCCAATCCCACCCAGAGAAAGCTTGTAGTATCACTACAAGTTGTAACTACTATGAAGTTGTACTGATGTATATGAGTGACTAGGCAACACCTGCATCAAAGGAAAGGCTACTTAAAAATCTTGGTGGGAAGCTGATACTTCTGGGCATCATCAAAATGAGATTAAGTAAAGAAAGAACTAGGGAGAGACACAGAAATGTCAAATCCAAGAAAATAGGCAAGAATGGCAGCTGACACGAACTGGCCTCTCCAGGACAGGATGCTGACATAAGTAGACCAAAAGGAATAGTATGAATGGGTGGGGAAAATTAGAACAAAAAAATCAAGGATCAAAAACCAGAAAAACTAGATAAAAATACATGAAGTTAGGTTTCAATGTAGACAATTTGTCTAATGCTGAGGAGTAGCAGTTTGGCTGCCATCATTTAGAGATGGCTGTTGCTATGGCAAGCAATTCAGGTGGTAACTGTATCTGTCCAGTTATAGAAAATTTAGAGAGAGCTGGAGAGCAAGGATATGCTAAGCATACAAATATACATATGCCTGTATAAAGCTGAATGCAATAAATTCAGAAAATTCTTTGCAGAAATTATACTTCTCTCCTTTACCTCAGAGCCCCAGCAGCCAGACCCTGAACCAGATAGATGTCTTTACTTTCTTTTTTAAGATTCTGCTCAAACCTGACATTAACCCTGTTTCTGCTCCAGTTACTGCCTTTTGTATCTGGTTCCTTAGCTCATTTTATATTGCAGTTATTAATCCTTGCTTATCAGACAATATTTATGGCCTCGAAATTTGGATGAGAAATCAGTCATGGCTTTTCATCACTCTCTACCCTAGAAGGCTTCAACCCCCACCCCACCTCTACCTCTGCTGCTGCATACCAAGTCTGTTATTTCAAAGGTATGACGAGATGGAGTACTAGCATATGACAGCCATAGACAAAGGTCAAGCTTTAGAGCAGAGATCTTTAACCTAGAGTCAATAAACTTGGGTTTAAAAAATATGATAATTGTATTTCAATATAATTCATTTCCTCTGGCATCCTA
>CM053627.1:136281275-136305851 GCA_028646595.1 Phalanger gymnotis
AAAAAAGTTTTTTGCATTCACCTAGAAAATAAGACAAATAGGCAATGGGGCGTAGAAATTTATCTTGCCCTACAAGAAAGGAAAGGAAAAGGGGATGGGAGGGGAGTGGGGTGACAGAAGGGAGGGCAGACTGCAGAACAGGGCAACCAGAATATATGCCATCTTGGAGTGGGGGGGAGGGTAGAAATGGGGAGAAAATTTGTAATTCAAACTCTTGTGAAAATCAATGCTGAAAACTAAATATATTAAATAAAAAAGTTGCAGCTAAAAAAAAGAACTTATGTTTTTTAAATTAATTTTGTTATTATTTTATCAAATTCTATAAAATAACACTTCAATAAATTGATTCGTAAGATATTAAAAGTATAAATTAACTTTGGTAGTTTTGTCTTTTTTATTATATTGGCAAAGCTGAGATGATGTGCATATTCCTCTAGCTATTTAAGTTATTCTTTATTTCTTTAAGGAGAGCTCTGTAAATGAACCTGTACAAAACTTCTGTATGCTTTGGTAAATTGACCCGCAGATACTTTGTGCATTTTGGGGTTATTTAGAATGGGATTTCCTCTTCTATTGTCATAAGGGCAGTTAGGTGGAACAGCAAACACAGTGCTAGGCTTGAAGTCAAGAAGATCTGAGTTCAAGTGTGGCCACAGACACTTATTAGCTGCATGACCCTAGACAAGCCACTTAACTGTTTACCTCAGTTTCTTTATCTGTAAAATGAGCTAGAGAAAGAAATAGCAAACCACTTTAGTATCTTTGCCAAGAAAGCCCCAAATTGGGTCACGGTGTTGGACACAACTGAAACAACTGAATTTCTATTGTTACCTCTGGAATTCTGTTATTATTACATAGATACAGTTGATTTTTGAGGATTTATTTTATAGCCTAGGACTTTGCTAAAGCCATTAATTCTCTCAGATATCTTGGCTAATTCTCTGGGATTTTCTAATTAAACTATTAAATTATTAGCAAATAGGGATAGTTTCCTTCTTTGTTTATCTTTATACCTCGAATTTCTTACTCATATTCTTGGTATTACTAGCATTTTTGGAATTCTATCAAATAACAGTCGGGGAGAATGGATAGCTTTGCTTTATTCCTGTATTTATTGGGAAAGTTTGTACTGTAGCTCCATTGCGTATCATGCATGTTTTTCATTTTAAATCTATAATTTTATGATATTAAAAAGGTCTCTCTAAACCTATATTTTGTAGAGATTTTAGCACAATTGAATGCTCTACATTGTCAAAGGTTTTTTCTGTTATCTATTTAGATTAGTAAAGGGTTTGCGATTTTAAAAACATATATGATTAATCATGTTGATTGTTCTCTAACCAACCTTGAAAAACTGCTATAAATTAAGTTTGGTCATAATAAATGATTTCTTGGATAAATCACTAGTCTCTTTGACAGGATGTCATTAAAAAGTTTTAAATTTATAGTCATCAGGGATGTTGGCCTATGGTTTTTCCTTCCCTGATTTAGGTATGAGGACTATATTTGTCTCATGAAAGGAATCTGTTAGAGTGCATTCTTCCTCAATTTTGGAGAATAATTTGTATAATGTTCTATTGTGTATTATTCTTTATCATTCAATCAACATTAAGTGCTTATTATGTGCAAGACACTGTGCTAAGCACTGGAGATACAAAAAGAAGCAAAAGACAGTCCTTGCCCTCAAGGAGTTTACAATCTCATGGGAGAGACAACATGCAAACAAATATACACATAGCAAGGTATATACAGGATAAATAGGAAATAATTATCAGAAAGAAGGCACTACTGGAGTAAAGAGGGGCTGGGAAAGGCATCCTGGAGAAGGTAGGATTTTAGTTGGGATTTAAAGGAAGCCAGGAAGGTTGGGAAGGGAGGAGTGAGCCTGTTCACTAGATTGAAGAAGAGTATTTTTAGGGAGGCAGGTATAAGAAGACTGGAAAGGTAAGAGGGAGTTTGATTATGAAGGGCTTTAAATGCTAAAATGAACATTTTCCATTTGATTTTAGAGTCAATATGGAACCACACGAGCACCTTGTTGTTGCTATTGGGTTGTTTTTGTTTTTTTTAATGTATAGGGAATGAGTTGACATAATTGAACCTGCCCATAAGGAAAATCACTATAAGGGCTAAAGGAGGGTATGTTGGAATGGGGAAAGACTAGAGGCCAGCAGCCTCACTAGTGGGTTATTGCAATTATTCAGGTGGGCATGAGATGATTGAATTCTCCTGAAAATATCATCAGGACCAGGAGTTTTTTCCTTTGATAGTTCAATTACAATTTGTTCTATTTCCTTTTCTGAGATTAGATTAAGTTCTCTGTATGGTTTTCTCTTAATTTGAGCATTTTACAATTTTTGAAGACATCCCTCTATTTCTTTTATGTTCTCATGTCAGCATATAACTATATAATAGGCTCTGATTCTTCTAAGTTCTTCTTGTTTTGTTGTATCACCCCACTCATTTGGTTAAAGATTTATCACTTTTATTAGTCTTTTCAAGGTATCAGCTTTTAGCTTTAGTTATCATTTGTTTATATTTTTTGGTTTTCAGCTTACCTATTTCTCCTATAAGTTTTAATTTCTTATCCTTTATACTTACTTTAGGTTATTTCTTGGCTATCTACTTTTTAAAATGCATAGTCAGCTAAATTTCTTTTCTTTTTCCATTTTGTTAATGTATGTTTATAGGGATAATACTTTTTTTTTCTTTCCTGAGAACTGCTTTAGCTGCATCCCAGAAATTTTGGTTTGTTGCTTCATCATTATTTTCTTTCACATGTGTGAAAGCAAATATGATTTGTTCTTTAACCCACCCATTATTTAGGATTTTACTATTAAGTCTCTATTTGGACCTGTCTTTTGTTTGTATCCCTAAACCAATGATTATTTCTATTGCTTTATTCTCAGTTGTTAGTTTATTGAGGTTGGTGGACCTGCTTTTTTTTTTTAACCTTACTTGGGTTCTTGGTTTCCTAGATTGTGGAGACAGCTGAAATTGCTTTATCTCTTGTGTATAATTTCTATTTTGGAGGGGTTTGAGAGGTTGTGAAGACTGGAGAAAATATTTAGCTCTTCATCTTGTTGGTTACATGACTCCAAAGCGTCATACTGATGTTCTAAATATCAACATTCTATAGGAAGAGCAAACTCGTGATAGAGGTAGAAGAAGGAGGAGGAGGAAAAGAAGGAGAAAGAAAAGAGAGTCGTTGAAGTCTTTTTTTTTTAATGCACAGAAAAGAATATATTGCTAGAAGGAAACACCAACAAGCAAGACAGCATTGAAAATTATATGTTGTTTTCATTGTATCCTTAAAAGGAAAAGCAATATGTATATCATAGATTTTTGTGGTTTCACGTGCAATCTTGTTATTCTGTTCTACATTCTACATGGAAATTTTATTTGGTGTTAAGTTTGAAATAGAAAAAAGAAATTTTTTAAAAATATCCCCTCTCTGATGAGCACAATAGCAATTACAATGTATTGTTGCTATTTAGGTATTTTTGTAAATGTATACTTGTGAGTCTCTTAGCATTTTTCTAATGTGTTGGGGAAAGAGCTGCTCTATGCTTGATTTAAAGTATACTTTGGATACCCTTCTCGTCTTCCTTTTGGAGAGAAACTACATGGGAGCAAAATCTTAGCTTTAAGTGATGCTCAGGGTTTAGGCATCTAAAGAGCTCAAGAGTGTGAATGATCCTGACCCTTTTTTTTTAGGTGCCAGGATCCCCTAGGACTGAACTCACTCCACACATATGCATGGAGCCAGAGCTGAAATAGGCATAGAATATAATAAGTTCCTTGTCTTTATATCCCTAGTACCAGTATAATACTGGCATATAGAAGCCACTTAATGATTCCTCGAAAATTGATTTATTGACCGGTTAATTTGATATAGCTTTTTTTTTTTAACACAGCTCTTTTAGCTTCCTACTTGGACTCACCTATAGGCTTCATTTAATGTGTTCTTTTCAGGGTCGTGTACTATGCAGCTCACTATCCACTGGGGACACTGTGATTAGTAAGTCTGTCCTTGCAATGGTAATAAGATTAAGTGTTTGTCAGGTAAGGTGCTCTCTGAGTTTTGTTTGTTTTTTACTCTTTGTCGTGGTGTCTTGCATGGATTATTCTTCCCTCAGAAACGGTGAGTCATTGTCTTTACTTTTGTCCATTTCTTGTTGTTTTTTATTTTTGATGGAGGGAAATGGATGGGGAAGGACCATGGCTTGTTGACAAATATTTTCTGCCTTTTATTCTTCATAGTAAAATATATAGTACATAATAGGTGCTTAATAAATGCTTGCTGATTGATTAAATGTTAAATAGGTCATGTTGGTACTGCTTTAATCACACTTTTTTTCACTGTTATATATCCTTTTTCCAGTTGGGTTTATTTTTACTTTTGCCTTAGCCAGTTCATCTGATTGCACATTGAATCTGAATTGATTGAGACCTGATTCTGAAATGACAGTGGCCAGTCATTTCTTGTCTGTTAATATATATTGATTTTGGGGGGAGTGTTGGGGGAGGTGGTGTTATTTGGTGTTTGCCATGTGCAGTGCTTCTGACTCTCTTCCTAAAATATTTGTGATATACAGGTGTGAGAAGTCTAAGTAGCCCTCATTCATTTTTTTAACACTGAGCCATATTTTTTAAATCACATTTTTCTATTGTTCCCCTGTGACCATTTCATATCCATTGAAGTCATTGAGTATTGGGGTATACAGCGTGTCCCAAAGGTCAAAGTGCATTTTAAGCTCTAATAGCTTTAATTGCTTAAAACTATACTATGACTTTTTGGACACTGTATGCAGACTTGTCTTAGAAAGTTTTTTTCAAATTTTTTGTAGACTTCCCTTGCCATAAACAATACTACATAAGCTACAGTTACATTCCTCATGATTTCTTTCCTTACTCCCAACATAAACATTGCAAGGCAACATGACCAAGTGCCCCATAAAATGCTAATTTTTTGTTGCCTTTGGGTAACAAATGAAACCAGTGTCTACAGACCTTAATTTTTCTCTCCAGGGATAACCTATAAACCATCTTTTCTGTGTACCCATAATTCCTTTATGTCTTCTGGTTTAATTTACAACACAAAAGCCAACATTATTGTTGCTGTTCAGTTTCTCTAGAGGTCAACTTGTTGGTAGTAAGATGAAATCACACATTTAAGGAGTGCCAAGATTTAAATTAATGTCTGTAAAAGGGATAGAAAACTGTTTGAGAGGAACCATGCTATGGTAAAAAGATCAATGGATTTGGAGCAAGAAAATCTGAGTTCCAATGTTTGCTCTGCTATTTGGCCAAGTCATATAACTTCACTAGATTTTACTTTCCTCAGCAATGGGGTGTGTGTGTGTGACTTTTAAAGTCTCTTTTGCACTAAAGCTATGATTCTATATTCTCTCGCTCTCTTTAGTCCCTTTATGTGACTTGCCTAGTATTACTATTTTTTTTCCTAGTATTACTATTGGAGCTAAAGAAGGTTACCCTGGACCAGGGGACATTTTGTGTTTTCATCCATTTCATCCATTGGTCACTGTGGCCAAAAAATACTGATGGTGGCCAGCCTTCTGGTGATGAACTTCTCTGTACTTAGCTAGACTGGTTCTCATAATCTGCAAGACCCAGGGCTATGCTAAGACCAGCTCAAGCTGGCTCTAGAAAGGTAATCATTAACTTTTTAGTGTGAGCATTTGCCTCTCAGAAATTGCTAAATGCTATAAATAAGGACTTGGTTTATTGTCTTGTTAAATGTCTGGATCTAATAAAGTATTAACAATGTAGATAAACTTAAAAATGTGTCATGTGTACATCTTTTTTTAGACAGCCCATTGATAAACATTTATCAGCATACTCTTGACTAGGTCCATACTTGGAAGTCTTTTCAACTTAGTAGAATATGCCAAACTTTTCAACATTTATCAGTACAACCCTGGCTAAGTCCATACTTAAAGTCTTTTCAGCTTGGTAGCACATGCTAAACTTTTCATTCTTGAGAATGTTAGGTCACCTTTACATCACAAAGAGGCATCCAGAGACATTAGGACTTTGTATAGAAACTTAGGGTCATAACCGAGCAACTCTTATGTGTATTGTAAAGGATATAAAACAGTATAAAATACAATCCTGTCTTGCATTGCTTATACACCTCACAGTGCCTTAAACAAATATTTATTTATTGGGTTAACAAGATGAAATAACCAAGCTGCTTGAAACATCCTCTCTACAATAAATTAGGCCTTTATAGGGTTATAAGGAGTTTGACAGCAAGGGGAGGCAAAAAAAGTCTTGAAAACCTATAAAATTAGCCTGAAACTAATAAGGTTAAATTTAATACGGATAAAGGTCGTTTTTCACCTGGGTTTAAAAAAACAAACAAACCAGAGCAACCTTCTACAAATTCCCAGGTACAAGATGGGGAAGGCACGGCTAGATGTCTGAAAAAGATCTGGTAGGGTAAGCCGTTTTCAAGTAACACGCTTAAAGTAGCCAAGTGGGGGGGGGGGTAGGGAAAGAATGAGCTGCCCTAAGATAATATAGACTTTAGGAAAGACAGTGATAGTTCCATCATATTTTGTCCTGGTCGGACCACATGTGGAAGCCTAAGTCCAATTCTGGGCATTACATCTGAGGAATGATTTTGAGAGAATGTAGAGAACATTAACTAGGATAGTGAAGAGCCTTGAAAGCATGCTGTAAGAGGATTGATTAAAGGCATATGGATCCTTTGGATTATCAAAGACTACGCAGGAGAATGGCAGCGATCTTCAGGCATATGAAGGACAGTCACTTAGAAGAGTGATTAGATTTATAATATTGGACACTAGATGTCAGAAAGGCAAAATTTAGATTTTAAGAAAAACTTCCTGATAAATAAAGGAAGCCAAAACTGGCATTAATCACCTGAGGTACTGGCTTTTAAGATCTTTAAGGTTTTCATTCTAGTTCTCCTCCTACCTATCAGACCACTCCTTCTCAGTCTCCTCTAATGTCCCACAAGGTTCTGTCCTGGGCCGTCTTCTCTTCTCCCTATATATTGCTTCACTTAGTGAGCTCAGCAGCTCTCATGGATTCATTTATCTCCATGTCAATGATTTTCAAAACTACTTACCCAGCCCTAACCTCTGCTGACTTCCAGTTATGTCTCCAACTGCCTATTAGGTATTTCACATTAGATGGCCTGTGAACATCTTAAACTTAATATGTCCAGAGCTGAATTCATTGTCCTTTCCCCAAAACCTTCCACATTTCCTTATTACTGTTGTGGATACTACCACCCTCTCATTTTCTCCAGGTCCACAACCTAGGTGTCATCCTTAACTCCTTGCTATCTTTCACTCCCCCATATTCAATCTGTTACTAAGGCTTGTTGATTTCACCTTTATAGCATCTCTCACATATACACTCCCTTTTCTCCTCACCACCCCAGGACCTTATCACCTTCTGCCTGGATTATTGCAATAGTGTAATAATGCAGGTCTGTCTGCCTGCCACAATTCTCTCCCCACTCTAGTCAATTCTTTGTTCAGCTGCCGAAGTGATTTTCCTAAAGCACATGTCTGACCATGTCACTCCTCTCCAATCCCACCACACACACATACACACTCCATATATTCTAGTGGCTTCCTATCACCTCTAGGATCAAATATAAAATCTTGTTTGGCATTCACACCTAGTCCCCCACTACCTTTCCAGTCTTCTTACGCTTTCTTTACACCATGCCCTTAACCTCCAATAGACTCTTCAGTTCATTATCACAGGCCTCCTTGTTATTCTTCACACAAAACACCATATCTAGACCCAAGGCATTTTCTCTGGCTGTCCTCCATACATGGAATACTCTCCTTCCTCATCTCTACCTCCCAGCCTCCCTGGTTTCTTTCAAGTGCCAGCTTAAATCTCACCTTAGGAAGCCTTTCCCTATCTCTCTTAATTCTAGTGCCTTCCATCTGTTGATTATTTCCAATTTATCCAACATATAGTTAGTTCATATATAGTTGTTTGTATGTTTTTCCCTCTGTTAGATTGTGAGCTCCTGGAAAGCAGGAATGGTCTTTTGCTTTTTTTTTTTTTTTATAATAACTCTAGCCCATGTTGTTGCTGTTTTTCATTTGTGCCCAACTCTTCATGGCTCCATTTGGGGTTTTCTTGGCAAAGATACTGGAATGGTTTGATGTTTTCTTTTCTAGCTCATTTTACAGATGAGGAAACTGAAGCAAACAGGGTGAAGTCACTTGTCTAGGGTCACACAGCTAGTAAGTGTCTGAGTCTGGATTTGAACTCCAGGGCCAGCACTCTATCCACTTTGCCATCTCTGAGGCATAGTAGATGTTTAATAAATGTTCATTGGCTAACTGACTTAAGCCAAGACTAGATGACCATTCTTTGGGTACTGGAAAGGGGGTTGTTGTCTGGATATAGCCTGGACTAGGTGGTCTCTGATGTCCCTTCCAAGACCGAGATTCTCTGATTCTGCAGGAGAGAAAATGGTGGACATGGTGGTAAGGAGGAGTGATAGTTGAACCAAGACACCTGGGTTCGATTCCTGGCTTGGCACCTACTAGCTGTGTCTAATGGTAATCAGGGAAGGACTTTTTTTGCTGTTCTTCTCTTTTGAGGCCATCGAATACCTTTAATGAGTCTGGCCTTGGTTTAAATGGTGCAGGTAAAGGGGGATCTTTTTGTCTTGGAGTGTTTCTCAGCACTAAGGCAATTGGGAGTCATTGACTGGAAACAATGTATATGATACTTTCCCACACCCTGGTGTTAGTGATTTTTCCCACACTCTAAATGGTAGGCTTGAGCCCTCAGGGTCCTGAACAGCGTATATGTACTGGAAGGTTAGCATTTGACTTTTGCAGGGCACACTCATTGAAAGAGTGATGAGACTCTGGGCAAGCCATTGAAGCAGCACCCCCCCCCCCAGCTTTGAAAACCCAGATGTTAGTGCTTCTCTGGTATCCATTCCTATGGATAGATGGGTTTGTGTTATTTGATCTGTTTATAATATATCCTTGTACTTTCTGCTTGTATTTGCTCTGAAGTTCAGGGTGCTGGCTCTTCCCCCTGAACTAAGTGATTGATTTATGTATGTTTGATTAAAGTGAGATTGTTAACCCCTTAAAGCTGCTTTCCTTAGAAAAGCAGATCAAAGTACCTGTGCTGGTAGCCCTTCTATGTGCTGGTGTTACTGATCTTTCACCCTTACAACAGCTGCTAGCAACATTGTTGTTACACTAAGTGACCAAATCACTGTTTCTTCATTTGTAATACTTCTTGACTGTATCTCACCCTTGTTGTGAGAAAAATGCTTTGCAAACCTTGAAAATATAAAGCGTATACTGGTGGCCGGCAGGACCCATTCTCAGACTTATCTGGATAGTTGAATTGACTTCCCAATGAATGACATGTCAGTATTATCATTGTCTTAGGGGAAAACAACAGTGGAAATGTTGAAAGACAGGTACTTTCTTCAAGGCTACAGATGTGAATACGAATATATGTATATATATGTGTGTGTATATATATGGAGAGAGAGAGAAACATGTTTATCTTTGAGATTGTGACAGCAACAGGTGATCTGACCAGATAAAGTCCAAAGGCTCTTCTAGCTATGTCTTCTGAGGAGGTGGGGCAGGGGAAGAGGGGTATTAAATGCCTACTATGTTCCAGACCCTTTAAGAATATAATCTCATTTGAACCTCACAAGGGGGGAGGGGAGGCAGGTACTATTATAATCCCCATCTTATAGTTAAGGAAACTGAGGCAGACAGAAGTTAAGTGACTTGCCCAGTCACAAAGCCAATAAGTATCTGAGGCTGAATTTGAACTCATATCTTCCTATCTGATGTGTTATTTGATCTGTTTGTAATATATCCTTGTACTTTCTGCTCACCACCCTACCCACTGTAGAATTTAGCAGCTTTCTTCTGATGTTTGAAATATTAAACAAACCAAAGAATGACCTGGAGAGTGTTTGTTGGTGCCTCATTAGAGCAATGGGACGGGCTGAAATTGTCAGCCTTTGCTGCATATCCCTTTGCTCCTGTTTTGATTTTTGTCTTTACACCATTGCAATTTTCGCCTTCCATACATTTAGCTCACTTAACCCTTCCCCCGCCACGTCTCCCTTCCTCGTGACTGTCATTTCCGGTGTTCTAGCTACTCCAGCCCCAGCATCGCTGACACAGGAGAAACAGGCTGAGGAGCCCATCCCGATTTTCCCATTTTCTCCGCGGGCGGGCCCTTGAACACCCTTGGCCCAAACCCTTCCATTGTGTGCGCTCTTCTCTTCGTGCATTGTGGGAGTTGTAGTCTTACCCGGACCCCGCTCTACCCCAACGAGTACGTTCCTTCAAGCACTGGGCGATGGAGTCAGGAAGACTACAAGTCCCGTGGTGCCCTTCGCGGCTGCCTTCCCCCGCCCAGAACACCTTCCCGCCCCCTCGTGCAGCTTCTTCCTCCCTCCTCCCTGGGGCCTCCCTGCAGCTGCTGTGCGTGCGCTCGCGTTTTCCCGCACTCGACTCAGCTGTTTTCCCTTAGGGACTCGGGAGGGTGTCTCTCTGCAGAGTGACCGCTCTCCGAAGCTTCCTTCTCCCTCTTGCGCCGGAGTCCCCGAGGGTGGGGGGAGCGAGCTAGGGAGAACGAGAGCGCGCGCGCGTGAGTGCGTGCCGGCGTGCGGGAGCGCGCGAGCTCGAGCTCCGTTTCCCCCGGGTGGGCGGCGGCGGCGGCTGCGGTGGAGGTTGAAGAAGAAGCAGCGGCTGCGGCGGGAGGAGGAGGAGGAGGCGGCGGCGGAGGGAGCAGTGGCGAAATGGCGGAGACCGTAGCGGACACCCGGCGGCTGATCACCAAACCGCAGAACCTGAATGACGCCTACGGGCCGCCCAGCAACTTCCTCGAGATCGACGTGAGCAACCCGCAGACCGTGGGGGTCGGCCGAGGCCGCTTCACCACCTATGAGATAAGGGTCAAGGTGAGGCCTTTTCCGTCCTCGGCCCTCCCTGCCCCACCCCTTGGCCCAGGCTGACGCCCCCCTTTTCGAGCGCTCCCCTGCCCCCCTTCGGGGCCCCTAGCCCGCAATGGGGCGTGGCGGTGCGGGAGCGAAGGCGGCTGGGGGCCCTTCCGCCCTTCCCTCCTTCCCCTTCGGACCCTGGTCCTTGACGTGTGACCCGTTCTGGGTGGGAGAGACCCCTAAGGGCTATAGGAGAGGGGGGAATGTCACAGCGTCTCCGTCGGGGTGACCCCCCCCAGCCGCACGGAGGGGGAGGGGGAGCGGCTCACCCCACCCCTGGAGCCTCCTGCCCTCATATCAGGGATGACATTTAGGTTTGGAAGCCGTATTTCTACTCGGTGGGGGGAGGGGGGGAAACGTCTTTTAGATCGACAGCTTCTTGGGACTAGGTGCGATGGGAAAAGAGCGGTATTTAATTCGAAGCCACCCTCGCGTTCTTTTCCTGGAGACCTCTTTCTCAGTAGTTGTCAAACTGGCTGCTCCAGGCCCTTCCCTAACAGTTGGGGTATTGGTGGTGGACATGCCTGGAAAGGCCTTGGGTTGTTCACACCACCTTGGTCTAGCAAACAGAAGGGAGCAATTTCACGACTTCTATTTAAAAAAAAAAGAGGAAGGCTCACCAATAGGTGCTGCTGGTTGGGATTTGAATTGAAGATTGAAGGAATGAAGTGAAGTGGAGGCCTGGGACCCTTTAGCTCTTGGCCACCTGGATGGCTAAGGGCCTAGGGCAAGAGTGTTACTGTTGCACATTCCACAGTCCAGGGACTAGGACTGTATTAAGGAAAATGTACTCATTTAGGTAATGCACACATTCTAATTTCAAGATTTGCACTTCACTGAATGAAAGAATCAGCTGAAGTAGAAACACACACTTATAATTTTCTGACTAGTATTTGTTGGGGATAAGTAATTCAGATGATTTGAAAGATGCTAATTGAGAATAGTACTTCACTCTCAGTAGTTTAGGATTAAAGAATTTACAAGGTAAGTGTCTTTTAAAAATTAATCGAATAAGACTAATCTAGCTGTTAAAGCATAACAAATTAGTTGATTAAAATTAGGTATGACAAAATTTTGGATTTGAATGAACTGAAATTTACATAAGTTAGTATTAAGTTGTCATATTAATAGAAGTCTTTAAGAAAATGGCTTCAGCCACTCTTGGACTTCATTCTCCTATTTTAATGTTTTTGACTAATGTAAAATTTTTACTTGGGAAGTATTTACTTTTATTTTAAAATGAAACTCACAGTTTAATATTTCTAATTGCCTTGTTCTTTCTATTTGCTAAATAAATAGATGAAGTTTTATTGAACTTCAAGAATCTAAACATCATTGTACCCTAAATATCACTTTCCTCAAATGGAAGATAGCATAGTGCATGTTGACATTGTCCTAAAAACAGTTTTATTGATGTTTGTATTTATATCAGTCATTTCTGGAGAGGATACTTCATCCTTCCTTTCCAAAAGGAATCCTTCCTTATAATTAAAAAAACCCCCAAAAACATTTGGGGTAGTGGTTGCATTCAGTGCTGTATAACACATTCAGCCCTAATAATGGTATTTCCTCCACCTCCCTACTTCTGTGCCCTCAAAGTATGTTTCATTATTTGTTCTCTAGGCTTTATTTTAGTCATCTTTTCATTTACTTTGTTATACAGTCATTGTTCTTAATTTGCCCTGCATCAGTTCATAAAAAATCTTCCTATGTTTCTCCACATTTTTATTTTATCATGTATAATTATTATATTTGTATTCCATAGCTTTTTCAAACCGTTGCTCAGTTGATGGGTATCCACTTTGTTTCCAGTTCCTCAGTATGACAAAAGTGCTTTTATGAATATTATGTTCCATATTGGACCTTTTTTTTTTTTGCCTTTGACTTCTTACCTGATAGTTAATTTAATATTATATGACAGTTTTGTTTAACAGAGCCATCCCATTGGCCTTTATTCACCAGAGAGTTTTCCATTTTCTGATAAAGCAGGTCTCAGCATTCTCATTTCTGACCTTCCATAGCTAGTATGTCCTGCCACACAGATAAATCAGAATTTTCTTCTTATGCTTCCTCTTTTTTAAGACTGATGCTTCCCTTGAAAGTATTTGTTAAGTCTTTTTTGTACTAAATGGAATCTTAAATTTTTTTCTCTTGTTGGTTTTAGGGGGTCTTTTTTTTTTTAAATTCTGTAAGGAGCCCAGCTTTTTCTTCCCTTATGGTTTCCCCTTCCTGTTTACCTTTCTATGCTTCTCTTGAGTCTTGTATTTGAATGTCATATTTACTATTCAGCTCTGGTCTTTACATCAAGAATGTTCACAAGTCTTCTATATTATTGAATTTACGTTTTTTTTCCCTCTGAAGGGATTATATACTCTGATTTGCTGAGTAGGTGATTCTTGCCTAGCTCCTTTGCCCTCTGGAATATCATATTCCAAGCCCTCAGATCCTTTAATGTAGAAGCTGCTAAATCTTGTGGTATCCTGACTGGCTTTTTGTCCTTGACCTGGGAGCTCTGGAATTTGGCTATCATATTGCTGGGAGTTTTCATTTTGGGATCTCTTTCAGGAGATGATTGGTGGATTCTTTCAATTTCTATTTTACCCTCTGGTTCTACAATATCAGGGCAGTTTTCCTTGATAATTTCTTCAAGGATGATGTCTAGGCTCTTTTTTTGGTCAGGACTTTCAGGTAGTCCGATAATTTTTAAATGATCTCTCCTGATCTGTTTTCCAGGTAAGTTGTTTTTCCAATGAGATATTTCACATCATCCTCTATGTTTTATTTTGGTTTTGTTTGATTGTTTCTTTATTTCTCATAAAGTTATTTACTTCCATTTGCTCAATTCTAAGTTTTAAGGAGTTATTTTCTTCAATGAGTTTTTGTATTTTTTTTCCTTTTCCTTTTCCATTTGGCCAATTCTCTTTCTAAGGAGTTTTTTGTTCATTGAATTTTTGCATATCTTTTTCCATTTGGCCAATTCTGCCTTTCAGGGCATTCTTCTCATTGGATTTTTGTGCCTCTTTTACCATTTGGCCTATTCTGTTTTTTAAGGTGTTATTTTGTTCAGTATTTTTTCTTGTCTTCTTTACTAAGCTGTTGACACTTTTTTCATGATTTTCTTGTATCACTCTCATTTGTCTTCCTAATTTTTCCTCTGCCTCTCTTACTTGATTTTCCAAATCTTTTTTTTTTTTTTAGTTTTTCCATGGCCTAAGACCAATTCGTATTTTTCTTGGAGGCTTTGGATGGAGGAGCTTTGACTTTGTTGTCTTCTTCTGAATTTGTTTTGATCTTCCTTGTCACCATAGTACCTTTTCAGAATTTTTTTCTGTTTGCTCATTTTTCCAGCCCATTTCTTGACTTTTAACTTTTTACTAAAGTGGGGCTCTGTTTCCAGGATGGAGGGCTCACTGTCCCAAGTTTCGGGGGTTTTGTTCAGCTGTTTCTAGAGATACTTCTAGGGACCTGTAAGTTTTTAGCTCTTCCAAAGTAGTATGATCTAAGGAGGTGTGTTTACTACTCTCCTGTACTGTGCAGTGGTTTGTGAGTGACCACAAGCACTCTTTTCTACCCCTGGAACTGTGACAAGGGTCCCCACTCCACTATAGCTGCAAGCTCTGATGTACTGGTACTTTCTCATCCTGGGACTGCAATCCAGACCCAAGTATGGTCAAAGTAGCAGAGTCCTGCCTCAGTGCTAGCAAAAAGACCCCTGTAATTTCCTTTTAACCCAGTTGTTTGACTTCTTTACTGCCTGTGGGTTGAAAACTTTGGAAGCTGCTGCTGCAGCTACTGATTCATTGGCTTCCAAGGCTCGTTCATGGTTTGCTGGGTCTGGGTCTGAGCTGATATAGCTTGTGCTGGACTATGCTCCACTTTCACCCAAGTGTGACAGACCTTTCCTGCCGACCTTTAAGTTGTCTTTGGCTGGAAAATTATTTCACCTCATTCTTTTGTGGGTTCTGCTGCTTCAGGAATTATTTTATGGCGTTATCTAAAGATGTTCAGAGTGTTTTGGGGAGAGCGCAGGGAAGTTGCTGCCTTTTTTCCACCATCTTGACTCTGCCTCCTGAGCCTAGCTTTTTAAAAAGCTTTTCCTTAAATGAGACTTGTGGTTAAGGCTAAAATATGGACATTTTACAGTATTTTGAAAAGCACTTTTATCATTATGATTCATATGGAATTAACTTATTCACAAAAATCCTAGTTATGGTCATTGTCAAATAATATTTATGAAGTGCTGGGATATTTTGAGGAGGGAGTGATATTTAGTGTTTCAATATCCCTGGAAGGAGATGAAGGTTGGTAAGCCGGGAACCCCTTCCCAAAATGTAGTATTAATAAGGAACTGACTAGTGGAGAAGGGGTCCATGGCTAATGGAAGTTCGAGCATGAGGAGGTCCCAGGCTCTGAAACAAGTTCCAGGGTGAGACTAACACTGAGATATGATGGTATGATGGCACAGTCAAGAAAGTCAGAAGCAAAACTGAGAGGAAAATGAATGGGGTCACAAAATGTTAAATTTCATAAAACTGACTAATTCTTGAAGTAATTTTGTCCAGATTATGGCAGATTAAGGTGCAAGTTACCCATTCTCTATTGATCATTGGGCACAAAGATAGCATTTTAAGTCTGTAATGAACAAGATCCTTGGGAGTAGGCCATAGTGATAATTTTTTTTAAAATTGTTCTGGTGGTTTAGTAAGTCTGAAGGAGAGCAACGTGAGTGATTAAAGGTTTGGGAAAGCCAAAAGGACCTAGAATTATTTGGGCTCCTGGAGAAGAAGGCTGAGAAGGAATTGGAGGAGCCACTCTTGTTTTGGTTCATGATGTAACTTTAAAGCAAAGTTGCCAGGGAAGTTAAGAATTTGTAGTTTTAGGTATTGAAATTTTACCATTTTAACATCTTAGGAAATTAGTATCTCGATGTTCTAAAAAAAACCTTTGTAATTAAAGGCATCACAATTCACTAATCAAGTTTTAGAATAAGTTTCTGTTTCTTAATTTTTTTAAACAAGTAAAAGGGACTTGGGCAATTGGATCAACTAAATGGATTGATTTCGTTACTGATAAGCCTGTTCTTAGCTTCAAAGGACGTCATGGAACCACAGAAGGAAGATGTCATTTATGTTTTTTAAAGTCCTACCACATAGAACCACAGAACCACATGCAACATAGACAAAGAATTATTGAGTGAAATGATTTAACGCTTTGGAGAGAAGGAAGTGGCATGCAGTGGCACTTCTTTCTGCATGACCTCAGTGCTCACTGCATCTACCAAGTACTGTCTTGGTCACTTTTGAATCATATGCCAGCATGGTTATAGAGTATTAACCCAAAGAAAAGCTAACATTTTTAATAGCTTCTTTTTATTTTGGATCTTATAGTTAAAAAGTATAAGTTAGATTTTTCAGGGTCTGTAAATAAACTTATGAGACAGCTAGGTGGTGTCATGGGTGTAGTGCCAGGCCTGGAGTCAGGAAGACCTGAGTTCATTTAGATACTTCCTAGCTGTGTGACCCTGGGCAAGTCACTTAACTCTGCTTACCTCAGTTTTCTTATCTGTAAAATGAACTGGAGAAGGAAATGGCCAAACCACTCTGGTGTCTTTGTCAAGAAAACCCCAAATGAATTCCAAAACTCTGAATGGTCCAAACAAAGGTGTGGACACAACTAAAAAATAACTCAACAAATAAACTTGTACTGATAATGGTAGGATCCTAGCATTTGTGACTGAAAGGAATACTGGTGATCACCTTGTCCAGTGTACTTTGGTATTCAGTAAATATTCATTAAGCACATGCTGTGTGCCAGGGACTGTGCCAAGTGCTGGGGTACAAAAGGAGGCAAAAGACAGTCCCTGCTCTAAATCAGCTTACAATCTAAGGGGGGAGACAACGTGCAAACAAATCCAAAACAAGGGATATACAGGATAAATAGGAAATAATTAACAGGGAAAGCATGGGAAGTAAGAGGGATTTGATGAAGGCTTTCAGTAAAAGATGGGATTTTAATTGAGACTTAAAGGAAGCGGGGGGGGGGGGGGGGGGGGGGGGGGGGGGGGGGGGGGGGGGGGGGGGGGGGGGGGGGGGGGGGGGGGGGGGGGGGGGGGGGGGGGGGGGGGGGGGGAGGTCAATAGTTAAAGAGGAAGAGGAGGGAGAACATTCTATATATGGGGTAAAGCTAGAAGAAATGCCCAGAACTGAGTGATGGGATGCCTTGTTTTTAAAATTAATGTATTGATTTTAAATTCTACATGGTTGATCTCTCAGCTGGCCACTGTCACCATGTCCCTCCACTCTCAGTGACTCGCTAGAATTATCATTAAGGATACTACCAGCAATGTCTTCTCTTTCTTATGCTCAGGTTCTCAACTTCTTTAGTCACTGTAGCTACTATGATTATAAGGCTTTCGGGAAATGAAAATTGGCTACTCTTCACCGAAAAGGGAGGAGCTGTTGAGTTAAACTTTCATCCATCACAGGTGAATTGACCCCTACAGAGGCTGTGCTCTGAGTTGCACAGCTAATTAGTTTTACAGCCAGAACTATCAGGTCTCATTTAAAATTCTCCCAAGTCAGTGAGCTTTCTAGTACTATAACATGCTGCAAGTCTTCTGTTCTCTTTGTGTTTGAACTCCCTAAACCAAGATACAGGCTGAAAAACATCTTTAGGAGGCAAAGAAGTCAGGACTTCTCAGAAGTAATTTTAAAAAAGTTGCCATAAGCTTCTAATTAGAACTGGTATACATAGTTTCACCTACGTTAAAAAGAACTTGAGAGATTGACAAGTGAATGGTGACAGAAAAAAATAGCATCAAAGATTAGAAGTGGTGAGCAGCAGACACTAGAAAATGAGTCTGACGATGAAGAGAAACAATTAAACAGTTCGGTTATCTGGGCATAGGAAGGAAGCTAGTTGCATCTTTCTAGGGTCTAAAGGCATAAATTACCTTTCGGAAGGGAAAGGAAAGGTAATTCTATAGCACCTGTTACAAATATTATCTCTTTTGCTCCTCATAACAACCCTGCACAGTAGGTGATGTCATTATCCCCATTTTACAGTTGAGAAAATGAGGCAAACAGGTTAAGTGACTTGCCAAAGATCACAGGCATATCAGTTTAAGCAGTCCACAGGAAACGGCATTCATTAACTGTATACACTTGTACATTGTGATTAAATTAAGTAATTCATCCTTATGCTTAGTGTAAGGAAGAACTCAGTAACAAACATTGGTGCAAAATTGGATTGTTATGACCCTGTAAGTTGGCAGAATCCTGGTTATTACAAATGGTCAAGCAAAGGATAGATGATCTGTCAAGATATTATATTTCGGAATTGGACTAATGACATCTAATATCCCTTCCAGCTGTGATTCTCTGATTATATGTCCCACATCATCTAAATCAATAAAACAGTATGATTGGTATTCAGGATTATGACACAAAATCACCAATAAAAGATGTATATTCAATATTCTCTTAAAGCTTTACAGATCTTTCTCCAAGTCTGGCTCATTGTCCACATTGACACAAACAGTGCCAACCAGTATGAGGGTGAACATTAGGTGGGTAAAATAGTGGAGGGTCCAGAATGACAGCAGTGGCCTTCTCTTTTAGATCCATGCTGACCCATTGTTTTTGCTTTCCATGCACAACAGTAATGTCAGCACTGTTGATAGTTATTTGAGGTTGCATCTGATAGGAGTACTCTCTGTTGGTCCCTGACCTGTGTTTTGTGTTTTGTGCAATACATCATTTATCTAGAATTTCCTAATTCAGAAAAACATATTCTCATTTGATTAAGATGTGTTAACTAAGTTGTTTTAATGAAGACTACAGTTTTCAAATGATAATCCACTTAATTTAATGTTCAGTATGACATCATCCCAGTATGGTGAGAGAATATGAATGCTACATTTGCCACTAACAGAAGTATGTAGCAAATAAGTAATCACACTGGAGAAAGCTCCAGTGCCTCCTGAAATACACCTATACTTCATAGAATTACATGGTCAGAGGGGTTGTAGGAATTATCTGCATCAACCCCCTCAGCCTGTTTACTGTGCCTACAATTTAATAATTACAGATTCATTCCTTTGGCTTTAAAAAGTAAAATGGGGAATGTAACACATTCAACTTATTAGTCTTGTGAGGTAATGCAATTTTTAAATTACGGAGTTCTTTGAACGATCCCAAGTAAAAACTTATCCTTTGAATACCAGTATATTTCCATTCTTATGTGGCTTAGAGTTATGGGGACAGTATAGTCTATTAAAATAATTTCACTCAACAATAAAATAAGCATGATATACAGTGGAAAGAGCATAGGATTTGGAGTTAAGAGGACCTGGATTTGAATCCCTGCTCTTCCATTTATTGCCTGTGTGACCTTGGGGCAAATTTCTTAGGTTTCATTTTCCTCTTCTGTAAAATGAAAGGTTTGTTGTTCAGTTGTGTCCTAACCTTTGTTAACTCCATTTGGGGTTTTCGAGGCAAATGTCCTGGAGTGGTTTGCCATTTTCTTCTCCAGCTTATTTTATAGATGAGGAAACTGAGGCAAACAGGGTTAAGTGACTTGTCCAGAGTCACACAGTTAGTAAATATCTGAGGCCATATTTGAACTCAGAAAGAGGAGTCTTCCTGACTTCAGGCCCCAATCTGTGTACTGAACTTGCTACCTAGCTGCCACTTTTTACTTTGTGCAGCTATAAATGGAATGGTCACGTATAATTTTGTATGGTATACATATATACATATATATGTACATAAAGTATTTCATATGAGGATTATGTATAGTACATAAATATACTTATCTGTAAGCATATGTAATATTACTCATCCCTTTTCAGACTATGCTTATTGAAGACAGACTATACATTTTTGAATCCTGAACCAGTATATATAGGTAGATGTTTATTAAATATTTTTGACTGATCTTTTTTTCTTCAATGTTTTTAAAAAATTGTTCATTTAAATATAGTTGGTAGCAGAATGCCTAGCCGTGAATTCACTAAACATGTTTCGATTTGCCATGTAAACTTTATTAGCATTTCTTGGTTATATATGCAATTGGAGTTATAATCATTGGCTAATCAGTGTGTGTGTGTGTTAAAAATTTGAGTACTGTGTAACTCATGCCTATTTTCTTACCTCTACAATATCTTTGAGAATGATTTACACATGTATCAAGGGCATCTTTTAATCTTTGAAAACAGGATTTTTTTTTTTTGCAAACTACGTTCTATAACAAACCTTATCTTTGCAGCCATACAAATGACTAAAAGATGCAGAGAATATGAAATAAATGAAATGTCACTTGTTTGACTTTCGGTAAAGAAAAACAAATTTATTATGTACTCCTATACGTTTGTTTACTTATAAGTTTTGTAATATACTAACATGTATTTTATAAACATATGTAAAGAATTAAAATTTTAAAGGATGAGATGAAGATGAAATAGAAATCTTAAATATTTTGAAATTAATGGTACCAAATTATTGTTGTTATTGAATGCAGTATGATTGGATATGTTTCTTTATTTTTAGAAAATCTCGGTATGTCTTTGAGGGGATGGGGCAAATGTAAATAAATAATGGTTGTTGGTTGCTGTTTCCTTTGATCATTGTAGCCAAGCATTTGAATTGTTTTCAGATTTTTAATTTTCTTTTTTTAATTAAAAAATATACAATACAGTAATCAAATAGTAGGTCATAACAGTGAACAAAATCAGCAAGAGTGATACTTCTGTAAAATATTCAGCATACACATGGCAAAAATAACAAGCAAAAGTGGAATTGATTTTAATTTCAACTCGGCAGAAAAGGTTTCATTGTAAATGTATTCGAATATTTTTCTGTACGTTGTTCTGTTTAATCAAGTATATTATGCTGTAATTTTCTTTTTCATGTTTGGGTATTTTTGTATGTCTAAGAAATATTAAGATGGAAGCTGGAAAGGTAGGTTGGAGCTAGATTATGAAGAGCTTTAAAACCTGAGGAATTTACATTTGATTCTTGAATTATTAGGGAACAGCTGGAGTGTATTGAGTAGTGGGCGTGGCATGGTCAAAACTGTGCTGTAGGAAAATCATTTATTTAGCTATGTGGAGGATGGATTGGAGAAGGAAGAGACTTGAGGCAAGGAGACCAATTAGGAAGCTATGGCAGTATTGCAGCAAGAGGTATTGTGTGAGTGGAAAACTGAGACCAATATAAGCCATATTACAGAGGTAGAAATGACAAGATTTGGCAACTGTTCGATTATGTGATACAAGTGAGTTGAGGATGACACTAAAGTTATGACCCTGGGTGTTTGGAAGGATTGTATTGTGCTTGACAGCAATAGGGAAACTTGGAACAACAGTGAGACCTGTGATCAAGACCACCACCCTTCCACGCCTGCTCATCTTCTGTGACTCAGTTTGTGCTACCGTGAACAAAAAGAATTTGGGTGGGCTCTACGGCCAGAGCGACGAGTTCACCTTCTGCCGTGTACCTAAGACAGTTATGAAGTGATATGGGGGGTGGGGCGGGGGAGAACAGAAAGAGATGTGTTCCTGATGGCATTTGCCATGAGGACCAGGGTGGGATTAGGTTATAACTTCCCTCAGGGCCTAGCTTGGAAGGGGAGAGGTTGGGAGCTTGTACTGCAGCTTGAGGCATCTGAGTGGAAAGAGTATTGGGTGATAATGTGTGAAATCATAGACTGCCACACATTCTGAAGAATCAACATTATTCAGCCATTCCTCAATTGATGGTCATCCTCTTAAGACTTCCACTTCTTTGCAACAAAAGATGCCTTTGAATATTTGTGTGTTCATGGGTTGTTTCCTTCTTATTTAGGGGTATTCTTCTGGAGATTTATATAGCAGCAAGTCATCAAATGCCATAAACTCTGAAGAATCAGTATTGGAGATCACCCAAAGGTCAATGGAAAGTTCTACTTCTTCATAGAAAGCAATGTAAAAGATACCCAAAAGATCTGTTTTTCAAAATGGAAATGGGCTGGTCAGGTAGTGAAGGTGAGGGATATCAGTTGTTCTAGTCTCTTCTGTTGAGACAAGACGACAATAGAAGGGCACCCTCCCCTCTTAGATTCTAGTTCTTTGTTCTGCTTTTCTTTCAGTGGCCTCTTTAGTATTGCAAAATTTATTACCTTTTTCTCCCCAATATTATCTTCTCTTAACCCATAGCTAAAGAGTGTTTATTTGGTTCTTCACCTTTTAGGAAGTCAAGTCCATTGTGGGGTTGTCAGAAAGTACTGATTTAGGTCCCTCTTCTGTGTTAGCGATAATACCATGAAGTGAAAAACTGGAGAGGGAAGTGAAAAGCATTTTCCTTTTAGAAAAATTTGTGAACCTGTACTCCGTGACCATCGTACAATGGTAATAATGATAGCTAATATTTATGTTTTATAATTTACGAAGACATATTACAACCCTGAGAGGTAGTAGGTAATACAGGGAGTACAGGATCTTTTGTCCATTATTTTTACAGACTTGATATGATTTTGCATTTTGTTTGAAGAAAATCTTTTAGTTTTGTCTTAGTTTTAAGCATGTTGCTATAATAGTCTGGCTTGCATTTTATAGGAGAGGAAAACTGAATATTGAGAAGTTACAACCTGTCTGTGTTCACGTGGCTAGTGAATGGCAGATCTGGGGCTTAAATCCCAGGTCTCCTGACTCTTAAGTCCTCTGTTCTTTCTACTACCCCACATTTTCTTAAAGTTTTTCTTAAATTACTAACTGAAAAACGTGGCTATCAGAATAATGATACAAACATGGATTCACACTGACCAGTGTTATAAAATGCAGCTGCTTTAATGACAAATTGGAATGAAAAGTTTAAGGTCTGTTGCTGCTGTGATATACTAGGTTTCTTTTGAGAGAGAAGGTAAATTAATGATAAGTCATTTTCCAGCATTGAATCTGGGTTAAATTTTAACAGAATGTTCAGTGTTATTGGCAAGCCTTTGAACCTCCCAGCTTCCACTTTGAGCAAGATCATGGGAGTAGTAATCTGTTTTCTTTGTATTCCATGTATTTAGGGGGGAAATGCTTACCAGTATATGATCCTAAGTGTCACTCTAGGAAGATAATTTTGGACAGGGCCTGTGTGTTTCAAGAAATCAGGTTATCTGATTCACGTGATCTTTTTTCTGTTATTTTATAGACATCATTACTTTGCATTTTGTTTAAAGAAAATCTTTGAGTTAAATCTTAATTTTAGGGATGTTGCTGTGATGATCTGGTTCTAAAGGAAACTCAAAGAAGAGATATGTAGCCCCATACTCAAATCTAATTATAGGCTTTATTGATAGGATAGCCAGTATACCACCAGTAGTAATATTTGCATACAAAAAGGATAAAACATTATCTGTGCTAATTGGCTTTGCTAGCCATCCATTTTCTCAGCTATCTTTTCTGGTCAGTGAGAGGCAAAAAACCATAGTAATTCCAGGGAAAACTGTCCGTCTCTAGAATTTCGGAGTCACAGGCTAGCTCTGAGTAGCGTTGGACTGGTACGAGGAAGTACTCAGGAGAGCCTAGGGAGCCAAAGCCTTTTCAGATGCAGAAATCTAAGGTACATAAATTATACCTTTTAAGTAAGACTGTAGTTATGAGTTAGTTAATCTAAATAAGGATGCACACAGGAGTTGGTAGAATTCCTTTGGTGTCAGGCACTGGACTCAAAAATTTATCAGTCATTCTAGTTGGCCCTCCTTCCTGTGGGGGAATGGTCCCAGTTGGATCACATTTCTTGTCATACAAGCTGATTTAAGATTAAGTATTGCTTGTTACTTAAAATTATTTTTAAAAACCAACTTAAATGTTGTTGGAGTGGATACAAATCAATGGTATTTTAAAAGATGAGAGGCAGGGAATAAGCATTTATTAGGCTATGTGCCAGGCACTGTGGTAAGTGCTTTATAAATATTGTCTCATTTGATCTTCATGACAACCCTGTAGGGATAGGTGCTATTATTACCCCTACTTTACAGTTGAGACAATCAAAAAGATTAAGTGACTTACCTAGGGTAATACAGCTAGTAAATGTCTGAGCCTGGATTTGAGCTCAGATCTTCCTAACTCTAGGCCCAGCAAATGCAACACCTAATAAATCACCATAGAATATGTTACAGCTTAGTTATAATTTTCAAGATAAAATATACGCTAACCTTTAAAATTTTTCACAATCCTTAATTCTAGTGCCTTCCTTCTGTTATTTCCTATTTATTTGGAATATAGGTTATTTGTACATCATTTGCATATTGTCTTCCCCCACCCCTTGGATTGTCATCTCTTCATCTCTAAGTATTGTGGCTGGCACATAGTAGCTACTTAATAAATGCTTATTGACTGACTAAAAATATTTTGTGTACTTCCATAGGAACTAACTCATTCTTGTGGGCATTCACCAAAATTCTTGGGTAAGATTAAAGACAATCTTTCTGTTAAGTTAGGATCAGTGTTCTACTTCAGACCAGAAGATCTCATTAAGAATATGAAATTGGGGGGCGGAGCCAAGATGGCGACTGGAAAGCAGTAACTG
>CM053627.1:136306351-136361165 GCA_028646595.1 Phalanger gymnotis
TTCCTCCTTCCCCAAAAGCCCCCTACCTGGATTAGGCTTAAATCTTCAGCAGGCTCTTCACTCCTGCTCTGATCAGCCACTTAATTCCTCCCACCAAGTGGGCCTGGGGCCAGAAGCAACTGCAGCCTAGTTCTAAAGCTGCCCCACCTCCGCTGCCCCAGGGGCAAGTGGCTGGAACCAAACTCAGTCATGCAGCTTTTCCCACTAACCTTCTCCAAAGTCCCTGCTCTCTGTGGGCCGAGAGGTCCGGTACATGCCACAGCCCAGCACCTCAGGATGCCAGGGCACCCTTCACTCGTCTCCCGGTCTGGTAGGTCCGTGTCTGGTCTGTTCGCGCCGTGCTTGCTGGGCTCAGCTCTGCTCCCCTCGGCTGGGGGCTGGGAGGTCCGTGTGGGACCGACCTTACCCAGAGACCATCCAGGGTGTCCTGGGCTGGGGCCCTGCTTCCCTCTGCCACTTTGTGGGTTCTGCAGCTCTAGAATTGGTTCAGAGCCATTGTTTTTTAGGTTTTTAGAGGGATTCGGTGGGGAGCTCACGCCAGTCACTGCTTCCTAGCCACCATCTTGGCTCCGCCTCCCCATAACATGCATTTTAAAAGATGCTTCAGTAGCCTTTTTTGGAAACAACATCACTATTGGTATTCACCCACCTTTCAAATTTGTGAAAAAATAAAGTTAATGCCTGCCCAGTATGCCCCTTCCCCCTCACACCATTTCCATTTGTTTTCCTGTTGAGTTTGATGTATTGATTTTACACCAAATTTTGTGTTGTGTGTATGTGTGTATTTAACTCTCCTTTGTACATTTCAGATATGAATGAGTTTCATCTGACACATGCTTTCCATATCCCTTCTTTTAGGTTTATATATGCTCTTTTCATATACCCCAAAAAGTTCCATGCCCTTCCTTTCTGCACTAGTGTATCTTTCTTGCCCTCCCTTGTGAGTTTGAATAGGGGAAAGAGAACAGAAACAGTCCACTCCCTTCCTTCCCAGCCTCTTGTTCTTATTAAAATCAATATCCTTTGAAGACATTAAAGTTCTGAAGGGACATTTATTTCTTTTCCCCCATTAGAATGTTAACACTGTGTCATCCTACATTCCTTTACAATTGATTGAATATATTTACTCTTTTAAGATTCTCTGAACATTTATGTTTGTATTTAAAGTTCCTAATTGGCTCTGATCTTTTCATCTGAAATGCATTAAAGATGCGTTTTTTTTTCTCTATAGGATTATACTTTGCAGGATAAATTATTCTTGGTTCTAAGCCTATATCTTTTACCTTTTGTAATGTTGTTTGCCAAAATCACCTCTCATTTATAGTAGTAGTTGCTAAGACCATAGGCCTCGTGTCATCCTGAGTGTGTTCTTTTGGTATCTACAATGCTTCTTTTTGGATGCTTGTCATATTTTTTTTTCTCCTTAATTTGTAAACTAGATTTTGGCTAAGATATTCTTGAGACTTTTTGCATTTTGGAGCTGCTTTCAAGAAGTGGGTTTCTGGTTCTAACAGATTTGTATAGGTTGTTTTTCTTACAGTATCCAGGCTTTGGGGGGAATCCTGTTTCTGATGATTCTTGAATTATTATCTCTCCTTGATCTGTTTTTCTTTTGATATGAGATACATCTTTTGATTTTTGTTGCAATATTTTTTGTCTTACAGTCATTGATTTCTGTTTGGTGTATTCTAGATTTCAAGTAATTGCATTTCTTGGTAAGATTTACTATTTTATCTTCTAAGCTATTTGTTCTCCTTCCATTTCTTTCATCCAGATATTAAATGTTTGAGTTATCCATGGGTTGCAGCTGTTGTGGAATTACCCTTTTTTTGGTGCATCTCAAGATTTATAATATTTGATGTGGATTGGTGTTTTCTTTGATTGAGTCATCTCTCCAGCTTTAGTTTCATGAATGGGGCTTTGTGATAGGACCAGTTTTTGCTCCCTGTTGCACTTTTGGCCCTGCTTTTTTTCATCCTGGCTTCCTTGCCTGACCTCCACTTCCCTGAGTTAGTTCCCTGTGGATCTTTGAAGTCAAATCCCTAGATCCTCCAAGCTCTCTCTGACATCTTTATAGAGCTTTGTAGTCTACAGGTGTCTCTGGTTGTACTAGGTGGCGGCTGACTTGTTAGCCTGTATAGGCACTGGCTTTTTTGGTGGTCACCTTTCCTGTTGCCTGGGGGGTTCTTGAGTTTTGTGCAGTTCTGGGTTGGAAGAAATCTGTTAGTGTAGTGTCTTATTGGGATTCTTGAATATTTGGTCTGGTGTGGATTTCAGGTTTTTGCTGGAGTACATGTAGGGGAGGAGGGCAGAGTGCCTCTCATTCAGGCAGCCATCTTGGCCAGACATGGCTTCCTTTTCCTTTCAGCTTAGCCAAGACAAATTATTTTAAGAATAATTTTCTCGAAGAAATTAAGAGAAAACAGCATATGTGCTTAAAGGTGTATGTGTGTGAGGATAAACTTAAGCATAGAAATACACTGGTCCATAGTGTATAATGTAGCTAAACTATAACCACATTTGAGACAATAGTGGCCTAACTTATCAAATAGTAACTTAGTTTTTTTCCTCTCATTTTGGGGTGAGGGATGTATTGGCTTTGGATCCAAGTGAGATTCATTCCTTCTCCAAGCTTGCTTCTAAGTATTCTCTCTGAGAATTGGCCCAAGAGGATTATCTCTGCCTTTAGACTGTATAGCTCTTATTTTGATTGATGTCTTATTTTTATATCACTTGAAATAACTAATATATCCAAATATATGCTGAATATATTTTTCCTTTGCTCCCTACACACTATGCCCTCCTTTATAACAAGGTAATTTTAAATTACTTTAAGAGCTAAGGAAGATGAGAAGGAAGGAAAAGTTGTTTTATGGCTTCTAATAGCTAACTGTGTTATACTAGTTATAATATGAAACTAAGTTTAAGTTTTAAACTCAGTACATCATCATATCACTGAACTCTGACCCCTGATTTTCTGCCTGTTCACTACTGAATAAAATTGGTGATGAGGAGAGTCAAGAGAAATTTTATAACAAGGTCAAAGAAAGAAGAATACAGTTTGAATTTATTGAAATATTCCTACTTGCTTCACATCCACCAGGTTTTGGCTCAAGGAGGAAACACGTAGCTTACCACCAGATATGACATTTGTCATCTTTGAAGTAGGCTTACAGACTGATGGAAAAATCCTGGCTTTATTTGAATTTCAGCTGCTTTGTTGCATTTACTTTCTCAGTCTCATTGCTTATTTGTTAAAGAACAAACAAACCCAATTCATTATGCTTTTCCAGAACACATTGATTTTTCTTTACTTAAGCTTTCTGTTATCTTTTGGCGCTTAGTTATATGTTTTATCCTATCCGCTACTTATTTCTTCAGTGTTTGCCTGGGTTTCCTTAGAGTATAAGCTTTTTTACAGCAGAGATCATGTTTTATACCACTGTTGTATGTCACAATACTAAAATACATAGTAGGCACTCAATAAATACTTGTTAAATTAAGTGTCTTAATTTAAACAAATTATTGATTAGTGGAGTTTCTTAGTGAAGTTTATGGACAAGAAACTAAAATATACTTGCAAAAAAAGATTTGAGGAGTGAGAAACAAGAGGGAGGGTCTAGAATGGCTCCTATTCCTTAACCTAGTTTGTTTTGTCATCTCTCATTTAAGAAGGATAAGGACTTAAAGAGAGAACGTGAAGGGGAAAAAGAATTTGGGTGTGAAAAGGAATTGGAAGTACTGAAAAAAGAGCATGAACACATTGCTTTTACCTAACCTTAAGTATGTTTTAAAAGAATATTAAGTTGGGTGCACCTTCCAGAAAGCTTTTAAAATTGTGCTAATTTATTGTCTGTTAAAAATGCAAACACATTTCTTTGATACCTAAAAGATACTCATTGTTTTTAAACTATGTTTTTAATAGTGACTCATTACCTGAGAATCCGTGGGCAAAGTTACAATAGCAAAATACACTTTTTTCACAGAATTATTTGGATATATAGGATTTGAGCACCATCAGGCTAACAGAACAATGATGACATAGGTTGTTTCTGTTGTGGTGGCACTGCTGCTACTCTGTAGATCTGAAACATGCCGACTATAATATTTAATGTCATTTATCTGCCTGTTCTTATTCAAGTTAATCATCTATTAAAAGAGGAAGGAGTCTATAAGTGAACTGTATTGGGATTTTCCTTCTCTGTCAGTTTGGTTGTTAGATTTTGAGGAAAGTGTGTGTTTACAGAAGTAGGGACGAGGCCTAAAAATGACAGACCCTTAAATGTATTCTTTTCTTTAAGATGATGGCTGCCCACATGTAGAGATATGTGGATATCTTTATGTATAGATAAAGATAACCACAAAACCCCTCTAGAGAATTAAAAGCCTTGTTAAACTTCTCTTTTGGTGTTTCTGTGGTTTGTTTGCAAAATGATGTTTCATGCTGTAGTAAAATATGTCAATTTAATTATTTTTTGGGGGGAAGGGAGTTCCTCTGTCCTCTAGGTGGCACATTGTTTTTTTTTTGTAGGTGGCCGTATTCACTGCAGCTAATGGTATGCATTCACTTGTTTTAAGGTTTGTTTATTGCTTGGAGAAGTGTTTACCATCTTATGTGATGGTATTTAACTGTTTAGAAAATGAATATGGACCTTTCATTTAGTTCAAGGTGTAGGTTCTTTGATGAATTCATTAACACTTGATTGCCTAGAGGTCACTTATGTAACAATCTCAACTATACAGAACACAAAGATACAATTGAACAAACACATCCATTGATAATAGCCTATTATGCTCCTAGGCCCTGAGGATACATATATAAAAAAAGTAACTGCCCTTGCCTTAAAGAAGCTTACTTGTGGGGAGAAGTAACGTTTGTACAAATAAGTAAATACATATAATGCACAGAAGAGGACAGAAGGAGCTTCAGAATGAAATTAGGGATAAGCTTTGAAAGTGATATATTGAATTTATTATATGCTTTTTAAAAGCAAGCTGTATGTTAATAGAGATGTGCAGTTTCACATAATCTTTTTTATCTTCTACTTTGTATATGGAAATGCTCTTTTTTTGGTATTTGGGAAGATCAGAATTTTTAAAATAGCAAAAATAAACATGAAATAAACATAAAGTAAATTTGATTTGGTGGAGAGCACTAACAATTAGGGGATTGAGAAAGGTCTTATATAGACAGACGGTGGCACTTAAGTTGACTGAGTCGACTAGGAAGCTAGGGGTTGCAAGAAGGGAAGGTTGGGTTTCCTGTTCCCTTATTTTTGGCCTTAAGGATGCAGGGAAGCAAAAGTTCTCTGGTTCTTGTCAAATTGCACATATACTTATGTTATTTATTCTCAGAGATGCTCAGGTTCCTCAGATTCCATTTACTCTTCTTATTTTAGGTAAGGTTCTTAACAAGTTTGTTTGGTTCTCCAGACATTAGTAAATTAGAGAGGTTATATGACAAAGTGCTAAAGTAAGACACATTGACAGCAGCAAGAAGTGACAAGTCATAGACATAGAGGAAGTAGATAGAAAAACCTCCCCCCTCCCCAATAAAATTAAAAAACATAGGAGATAGGACAATCTCTCCTAGGAATAAACAGACTTCCTTACCTTGTTTCTTGTCTATTTTTTGTTGTGTATGCTGTTAGACACAGTTGTTTTGGTAGAGGCAGAACTGGTGGGAATCCTGCGATCCTGTAGATTAGGTTTATTACAGATTTATGTTATCTCATTTCAACTGAGCTCTCTTGGCATTCTTAGTTTTACTGTTCCCTAATTGATTCTAGCACAATGGCTGTTCCAGACCTCTTCTCTCAAGACTCTCATAGTACCTCCTCCCCATCTGTTCAGCCTAAAGACCTCAGATCATGCTTTGCCCGCGAAAAAGAAGCCATTTGCCATGAGCTCCCTCTTCTCCCTCTCTTCTTATCTAACATCTTCCACTACCTCTTTCTTTATGCCAGTCTCTGATGAAAAGGTAGCCCTTCTAGCCAATGTGCCAGGCACTGTGCTTCAACAGGAGAGTGCCCCCATTATCATCTTTCCTTTCTACTACTTACTTGCTTCTTAAAGACATACCTAAAGTCTTCCTTATCTTTGGAAACAAAGCCAAAACAAACAAAAAAAACCCAAACCCGGACCAAACCTTATTAGGTCCTACCATCTCTGTTAGTTGTCATCTTGTATCTTTCCTCTGTCTTAGCTAAACGCCTTAAAAATCCATCTGTACTTAGTGACTCCACTTGCATTTCTGTCATACTCTTCTAAATCCTTAGCAGTCTGGCTTCCTAGTTCACTCACTGCCCTTTCTAAAATCGCCAGTGGTCTCTTAACTATTAAATCTGATGGCCTCTTCTCAGTACTCATCATTGACCTCTCTGCAGCATTTGGCTCTTTTACTCACCCTCACCCTTGGGTTTTTCTGACATTACTCTTCTTGGTTCTCTTCCTGCCTTTCTAACCAGTCAAGTCTCTTTGATAGATATTCATCCATTTCATCCCCACTACCTGTGTGTGTGTACCACAAGGCTCTTTCTTGGTCTCTGTTCACTTTTCTCTTTAGATTCTCTTGGTGATTTCATCAAGGAAAGAGGGAAAGAAGCATGTATTTAGCAGTGTGCTAAGTGCTGGGGGTAAAATTATGAGCAAAGTAAGCAAAGAGAAAAACAGTTTTTGCCCTCAAGGAACTTATATTCTAATGGGGGAAGACAGCACACAAAAGGGAGCTGAAAGAAGTTTGGGGATGGACAGACATAACTGGCAAAGGGACATGATTTCCAGGAGCATGATTTTGAAATCCAGAAGCCAAGATCTTGGTCAGGAGGAGAATAAAGGTCCATCTGGGCCCCTTCACAAAGTGGAGGCTCCAGGGGGAACTTGCCAATGGTAAAGGAGGGTGCACTTATAAGAGAGATGTTCCATATTGAGAAGGCTGCATGGGTGGTTGGATTTCTAGGATGAGACTCCAAGAGCTGAGGGAACTAGATTAAGACAACATGGTTTGAAGAGCCAGGAATCATCAAATCCCATGGATCCAACGGATCCAACTATCATCTCTATACAGAAGACACCCAAAGGTATGCATCCAGACCTAGTCTCTCATGAGTTTCAGTCGTGCATGTTGTTGGACATTTTGAACTGAATATCCATAGACATCTCAAACTCAGTGTATTCAAAACAACTCATTTATCTTCTCCCTCAGACCTACTTTTCCTCCAAATTTCTTTATTATATTTGAGGAACTATTCTTTCATTTATCCATTTCTGACCTTAGGGTCATTTTCAATTCCTGGTACTTACTCCAGGTTTTCTAATCAGTTGCCCAATTGTTGATTCTACTTCCATTCCTACTCAGAGAGCTACTACTCTGGACTAATGCAATAGCATCCCAGTAGATCTCCCTACCTCAAGTCACTTCACACTCCAATCCATCTTCCACACCACTATGAGTGACATTTTCCCTAAAGTGCAGGTCTGACCATGTTTCCTTCTCTACCACCAGACTCCAGGATCTCCTCTCTTTCATTTCTAGGATCAAAGATAAACTCCATTTGGCATTTAGATTTTCACAACTTAACACTGTCCAACCCTTCCAGTCTTCTTACATAGTATTCCAATCTATATACCCTACAGTCCAACCAGACTAACCTACTTGTTCTTCACATGTGATATTCTCCCTCTTTTCTCTTTGCCTTTTCATTTGCTGTCCCTCATTTCTGGATTGCTCTGCGTCCAAAACCTTTTCGATTCTGGTTTTCTTTGAGATGTAGCTTAAGTGCTACCTCTTGAAGTCTTTCCTGTTCTATATCCCTTTTCTTTTCTCTCCCCAGTGATCTTGTTCCCTCTTCTCCAAGGTTACCTTGTACCTACTTTGTATGGTCTTGTTATATATGTGATGCCTCCATGTTTCAATTTTTGCAATGTTAGAATGTAAACTCCTTTAGGGCAGGGACTGTTTTGCACTTGCCTTTGTACCACAGTGCCTGGTACATAGTAGGCACTTAATAAATCTGTGTTACTTGATTGCCGGTGCTAAGCTAGGTATTGGGGATATAAATATATGGAATGAAACAGTCCTTACTCTCAAGGAACTTAGATTCTAATATGACAAAAATAAAAGTTCCTGATAAATACTAACAAAGACTATTCATTTAAGTTCTCCTAAGAATTTCTATGTTAATAGAAATGAAATGTTTATTTTTCTTTAATTGGGTTTTCTTATTCTGAGCAAATGAATTAAGAGAGTTGACCTCGATGCCTTTTGTGGTCTCTTTTAGTTCTAGTTCTGTGATCTTCTGATAGATATGAACTTGTTCATGCACCCCTGGCTTACCATTAGCAAATTAACTCATATCGAATATAGTGGTTTAAGGCCTATAAAGCATTCTCTACAGTACAACTTTGATAAATAAGCAATAGCAGTATATAAAAGAACTAAACTAGAAGTATTATAGACTATTCTAATAGTTTCAGTGTCTATATCCTGAGGCATTTCTGACCAGTCTTTTAAGTTCTTTCAAGTTCCCAAGTGTGGAGATCTTACAGATTTTCAGGTGGAGTTCTGAACTGATTTCTCTTTGTTCATGATTTATTTTTCTATTGTAGAAATTGCCCTGGTCTATGAGATCATTACTAAATTCCATTCCATAAGAGAGCTACTCATCAAAAACCCTTCTCGACCTTGTATGTGGGTGTGCATCACTGGCATCTTGTTGCTAGTTCCTAGATGAAAATGTAGGAAGATGTGTTAGTGGGGATAGCTTAGTAACAGAACTAGTTGAGATAATTTCCTCTGCACTAGTTGAAAATTATACTGTAAAGGACACTTTAAAAAAATAACGGAGAATTGTAACACTGGAAAGCCATATACTTGGAAAAAACTGAACTGAATACCTTGGCTTAGTGACAATCTACATTTCAAAAGGGTCTCCTGACTAAAAGCTTTTTCTTTACTAAATGACTTATCCCCAGATATATTTGAAGTTCATCTAGGTTATAAACCATATCTGCAGTTATTCATGCCATTCCAGATTGGGTAAAACTAGTATCAAAAGTTCTGAAGGGAGAGGTAATGGCTGGAGCACTTCTCAACTTATCCTTTATCTTAAGATGCAGATATGGGAAGAAATGCAACCATTTAATGAGAACTATAGTGGGGCATCCATTTACATCTCTGAGGATTGACTGAATAGAGCATGGCCTGTTGAGTATACTTTTGATGTAGTTGCCAGTCTCTTTTAAGATGTACACGTGACACTATCTGAAGAAATATTAGAAACAGCTAGTAAACATTTTTTCTGATATCTATTGTTAAACCGTATTCAGATGATTACATAAAGAGGTTTGGTCTTTCTGCTCAAGTTGTTGGTGATAATCCAGCCACATATAGGGTATCTGTGAGCTATTGACTTTAATAAGTCACCTTCTCTAAACTGTAAGCCCAAGTGGGAGGCAGTTCTCTGTTTGGACATGATGGGAATATCTGTCTTAGATCTATACTGAGGTGTCCAAATTCTGTTCTCGGTAAAGTATCTAATCTGGGTCCTGGGTGTGGGTTGAGATTAATTAATAGTGGTTTTAAAAACAACAACAACCAAAAAACCTCTCTTAGACCAGGGATTCTCTAACTTTCTGTCTCAAGATCCCCACTTACACTATTAAAAATTATTGAGGACCTCCTTCCAAAAAAAGCTTTTGTTTATATGTTTATTGTATCTATCAATATTTACTGTTTTAGAAATTAATATCTTAGTATTATTATAAAAATAGTTTTGATCTCACAGATTTACCTAAAGGGTTTTGAGAATCCTTAGGTTCTCAGATGATACTTTTAGATCTGATATTTTAGATAGTTACCTCAAATATCTTGAATAATGGACATATTGATATATGTCTGTAAACATTTTATCATTTCTGTTTAGGCCATTTCTCCAGTCTGAAAGATTCTCAATATAAGGAAAGAAACTGGAATTGGATAGCATGAACCTAAAAGTGTTTTTAGAAAATTATTTTGCTATTTTAGACCAAATACATAGTCATCCTGGGAAGGAAGGAGAGTAAATATTTCTAAGTGCCCTTGATATTTTGTATGATCCAACCTCTGTAGTCTACTTCATATTTTTCTGTGCTAAGTGAAAAGCTGGCTCCAGTTTTTAAATGAGAATTGCTGTCTGGGTTGCTAGTGACAAGGGAAAAAGGGACTTGTTTCTTAATGCTGTCTCACCAGGTAAAATATTAATCTAGCCTTTGAGAAATTAGGCAAATAACATACCTAAAATAAACATACATCTATAGGAAGCAGAAACAATTCCTCATTGTCAATTCTTTAAGTTAAAAATTCAGTGATACAAATTTGTGTATAGCAAGAGACAATTTCACTTTCCCAAGTTGTCATCCACTAAATTATTACATGTGCTTCAAAGATGTATGAAAATAAAATATAATGAAATTAAGGATTTAGCTTAAGCTTAATCCAGTGAGATTTGGCAATAGAGGAGAAGCTAATTGGCAGAATTTTAATTATTATTTTCTCTGCCTCCTCCCCACCCAAACTTTCCAATGAGTATAAAAAGCTTTTGAAAACAAAATATTTAAAAGAACTCTTCATATGTGATTTTTACAGTCTTGATACTTCTGTGACTCCAAGCATTGGTACAATTACAACTTTAAAGAAGACAAATTATAAAGGGATTTCATATCCAACTTAAAGCTCTGTAGTGTAGAGAGTGATTAAAAGAGCTTTCAAACAGTAAACAATAAGATGGTCTGTTTGCCAGGTGTGGGAGAAAAATATAGTTGTTAGAAAAAATTAAACTGTATTTTGTAACTTTTTTTAGTAGAGAAAGTGAAGGAGAGGTTAAGAGACTAGGGTTAGGTGAACCATTTGGTAGTACCAAGGAGTTTGGTGCTGAGAACTTTCTTTTCAAGACCTGCAGTAGTAGGGGCTGTAGTGCCTTCAGAGGCAGTTGTCAAGTCCAGTCTCAGCAAGAGTTGCTTTCTTCTATGATGTCTGTGGGGGGCAGGTTGGAGGCAGGGATTGGTGGTCTGGGTGGGAGGACCGCTATTTGGGGGTTCTTGGATCCAAGAGATGGTTTGACTATGGCTTGTAAAAGACTTGTCAGCATGGCTATGTGATTTCTTCCATGTACATTTAGGTTCAAAAGAATAAAGAAGGCATATGGTAAGAGGAACCCAGAATTGGGCTTTGGAAAGGGGTAAGCAGTGATTGGACTATAGCTTAGGATAGTATAAAGCTGAATTGGTTAACCATAAGGTCAATATTTTGGAGGAAGGACAGTGAGGCTAGGGCAGGAAGGCCAGCCTCTCCAAAGCAGGCAGCGAGTAGAGTGTCTGAAGTTGCAGTGAAGACAGAGACTATGTTTAGGAGTGTCATGGCAGAAGGAGAAAAGAAGTTAATGGTCTGCTGTAGACATGTCAGAATTTTGGGTAGTAGAAAACTTGTAGCTGATGATCAGATCAAAGTTACGACCATCCATTTGTGTGGCTTTGGTAGAGTAAAACTGCAGATCATGATAGTTGAGTTTGATAAATTGGAAAGCTAAGGTTTTTGAATCCCCAGGCATAAGTGCAGATGTTAGGGAAGAAGATTGTGAGCCAGGCATTTAACAATTTGAAGAAAAAAGATAATGATATGGGACCTCTCCAGAGATGTCACAGAAATGTATGTCTGATAAATGAAGGGATCCCGTTGTGTAAATAAGGGATAGCACTGCACACTCCACAAGTAGTTCATTGTCAAGAAATCAAAAGGAAGGCCCCTAGCTCATTAGGTAGATGCCTATGAAGGATTTTTAAAAAGATATGGACAAGAGAGTAGATGAATAAGAATGCATGCATGTATTGTGATCCTTCACAGAGGTGGAGTAACATCCAAATAGATGAGGTAACATCTAGTGAAGTATAGTGCTCTCCATACAGTCCTTCATTTGATCTTCCTAACATCCATGTGTAATAGGTATTATGGATGAGGGAATTGAGGCTTGTAGACAAGATTTAGTGACTTGTCCATAATCACATAGCTGTTAAGCATAATCTAGGATTTGCAGGCGTGTTTTCCTGCCTCTTAAGTCCACCCCTCTATCCACTAAACTTTATTGCCAACATCAAAGAATGGAGAACTTAAAATTTTAAAGATGAATAAAGTTATGTTTAATAATAAATAGCCTGTAAGTTCAACAAGGCAACAATATTCTGATCAGTGATGACTTTTCCTACCTCAGACCTCATATAGCACTTTGTTTTACACTTCTTTGACATGCTTAGAGTACTGTATATTGTAGTAATCTGTATTTATGTCTTATTCCTTATTTAGACTGTGAGCTCCATGAGGAGCCTTGATCATCTTAGGAAGAATGTAAAATGTATGTAAAGTGTAAAGTTAAAAAGCAGCTTTATGAACTAGGCTCACATGCTTAGTTTAGACTTCTGATCTCATAATAGTAATAGCTAGCATTTATATAATGCTTTAGGATTTGCAAAGCATGTGTTATTTGATCTCCATAACAACTCTGTGAGGTAGATGCATGTTCTCTGCTGACTTTTTTCCCCCTCAAAGAAGATATAAATGATTTCTAGATATAAGGCATCTCTGTAGTCTACAGCCCTTTAACTTCTCTTATGCCTGCTTAAACCATGTACTCCAAGATACTTTTTTGGAATCTTCCCCTTTGCCTATCTTCATGTTGAAGTCACCAAGTATTAAATTATGTTAATTTAATTTGGATGATCATTCTGAGTTCTTTAAAAAAAAATTTTCTACCTCTTCATCTTCTGAAACAGTTGTTAGCAGATAAGCAACAACTGTCTTGAAGAATGCAAGCAAGATAAGATGGCCAGGTATCCCACAAAATGATGTTTCTTGTTTCGAGGTATACAATAAAACCAATTTCATCAGCTCCTTCATTTGTGCCTCTAAGGTAAATCTGTGAATCATTCTTCCTTTCAACTGCAGTTTCCTTTTTCTTCCAGTTTCATTTGTATGTCTACTCATTGGTCATTGGAGAAGGATCTCACATTTCAAGTACTGGTAGCTAATATTTATAGATGCTTTTAAAACTATACAATTATTGGCACCTTTTACATGGCTCCTGCCATTCTCTCGCCCCCTCCCGTCACCCCCCCCCCACTCTGCTATCATTGTAGAAGTGGAAAAGGGATGCTGAGGACTGAGGGGCCTTGTATGTGTTGCCATGACCAGACTACTGGAAAGCTTCTTTTATTTGATAAGGCTGGTTCTTGGAAAACTAACCTAGTCTGTTGCTGGTTGTCATATTTGAGTTCTTTCCACCATGATAAAACTTGCCAAAGGGTTACCTTCTGCAGGCCTATCATTCAAAACCAGGGTAACTTCCATTCCACACTGAGGCAAAAGTATGACTCTAGAGGGAGTCGCCATTAGCCTAGGAAAATTGGGGAGCTCTTGGAATGGAAAAGAGAACTCTTAAGTGTGAAGACTTTTGGGCCTCATGTTAATATTTAGCAATCCTGGTGATGCTAAGCTATCTCGTGTTCAGTCTAAGCAGATAATTTGGAGCTTTTTCCTCTTTCCTAATTCATTCTAAATAATTGAGTGATCACAAAAGTTTGTAATCAGATGTGGTAGTTTAATGGTAAGGTTTCAGTAGTTCTTCTGTATTGATCTTCTAGTTTATTAATAAATTTTACCCTTTAAATCTGGTCGGTTCATAGTAGATAAATAACTCATTCTTTCTAAAATATGAGGTGTTATATCCAGACACTTTTAGGGTAGCAAAAGAGAAAAGGCTGAGGCAGGAAAAAAAAGGTTTTAAAAAAATACTTGAAAACTGGCCTTTGTGATGGACTTTTTGATTTTGCTCTTTTGGAAAAAGGAAAATCTTAGGGGAAGCTTTCTTATGTACCTACTCTCAAAATGGTGAAAATTCCGTATTAGAATGAGTCAGATGTAATCATGATTGTGTGTCAAAAGTTCAAAAGGGAAAATGGAAGGTAAAATGAGCTGAATTGGCACTCTTACTCCAACATTGTACCTGTAAGCTTGATATGTTGTTTCAGAGATTAACTTTATAGACTTCCGTGCCCAGAAGTATGAAAATTCTTGGGGAACTCTTTTCACAGGCTTGATCTTAAGGTATTGAATAAAAGAGAGCAGTTAATCCCCTTTGTAAGGTAATTTGAGAGGAGGGAATTCAAAATGTAAAATCTCACCTGCAGAAAACACTCAGTATTGTAAAGGCCTTTCTGTCTTTAGACACTTACAAAGACTTAATATTTTAATGCGGAAGGTTGAACTCAGTTAAAAAGCCAATAGGTGAAATTAGAGAGAAATAATCCAGTGCTTTATTTCTGGGAATCATCATCCTGCGCTCTGGGGGACCTAATTTTATTCCCTATTGGGGATAAGAATACTCCTGTACAGAAAGCCAGCATCTTTGAATATAAGCTTGACTTTTAGCATAATAAGAGTCTTGTTAGGTGCAATTTTGCTCTTAGTCATTAATACAATGAACAAATGTTGTGGTTACCTGGGAAAGAAAACTCAAGTGCTTTTAAACCTCCTGTGAGATTTGGTTTCATGCATGAAACATATACAACAGCATCTGTGTAGGACTCCAAGCTGTAAGGTATACAGTGTAGAAGCTAATACACTTTGGAAAAAGTTGAGAACACTACAAAATGAGTTTAAGGTCCTGAGCACAAAGCTTTTTTTTTTTTTTTTTTTTACCAAGCAACACACTGGCTCCCAGTAGCTTTTTTTTATTAAGCATATGACTAGAAATTTATTAGGCTTTTAGGAGTAAATTTGGTTTTAGTGCCTATTGATTTTGGTCGGCCTTTTGTACTTAAATCTCTATAGTCCTTAAAGTGACACTTGATTTGTACCTTCTATCTTCAATACAACTTGTCATTCTAAAAGTATTAAACCTATTTAACCTTAGTTGCATATTTCCCCTAAGAGAGAAGAAAAACCTTGTTAGCATAACATAGAGGGTTTTCCTCCCCTTGGAATCTTTGTTTAAATTCCTGAAACGATCAATTTAATTTTTTTTGTTGTAAAATAAAATATCAATGTCAAATAGCAAATAATTTATTTTCCATAAATCAAAAATGACCACCAATCCATTGGTTTCTAATTTATGTCTTCCCTAAGAGAAGGGAACAGAGTAGATTTATCTCTGTTCTTAAAAGGTAAAAAGATCCTGAAAGGCTTTCATTTGAACTGTCAGAAATTGTGAAAAGCTTCTGTGTGAGATTGTAAAGACTGCAAGTCCCTAAATGTTTTCTCACATTCCTGTATAACCTCAGAGTGTTAGAGATCATGTTTTCAGTTTTACTTCAACATTTAATTTAACCCATAGCCTGTAAGAGCCTGGATCCCATGAACCTGATCTAGTTTGCATGGCTGCTTTAATTTCCAGCTAATGGGAAGACCGAAGATAAATTTACTTATTTTCAAGTTATTTCACAATATTTTAGTGGCATTGGAGGGGCAATAATACTTTATTCAAATCTTTATTATATCAGACATATAGTTTCACATTTGTAATACAAAAAAAATTTGTTTTAAAATATATTTTTAAAAATTTGCTACATGTACATGCCTTAACTGAGGTAGTATGTAGAAATTGATTGTAATTAGATGTTGCCTTCCTGTACTACAGTTATTTTTGAGATATTTTACTGCTTCCTGAAATGCAGGAAAGCACTTAATATTTGTATAAAACATCTTGGAAGGCATGACCAGCCACAGTCTTGAACAGGAACAACTTTTTGTCCAGTCGTTTAAACTCATGCTCTTTAAATAATGTTCCCTTTAATGATTAATACAAAATCTATACTTTTTGTCTTTTCAAAGACAAAATACTACCTCTTTAGGCTATCTAACAGTTTCCTTCCTAAGTCAAATTGGTCTAGCATTTTATACAATTATACTGATTTGACAGCTAGACATATTTTTCTTTTTTAAAAAAAATTTTTTTCCAAACATATAATGTAAACTTTTTAACTTTTTTGTCTTTCAGACAAATCTTCCTATTTTCAAGTTGAAGGAGTCTTCTGTGAGAAGAAGATACAGTGATTTTGAGTGGCTTCGAAGTGAATTAGAAAGAGAAAGCAAGGTGAGAATTGGGGTAGAACAACATTATTATAATGTTACCTCTAAACAAAATGTATGCTGAACTAAAATAGAAAATAGTCTTGGTTTCTGTTTTGTGTTTTTGAGGGTGTGTCAGCTTCTTAATAGAAAATGAGGAGCTAAATGATGATCTCTGGGGTTTTTTTTATGTTCTTTGGTTTCATTTTTATTCAGTGATACCTGCAAAGATACATGAGATGCACAGCATGCTGGGCCTAATTAGGGGGAGACATGGCTGTCTTTGAATCATCTCATGAATATTGATTGCTTTCCCAAAGGGTTATTTCTAGGCCTGCCCCTCCCTCTCTCTCTCTCTCTCTCTCTCTCTCTCTCTCTCTCTCTTTCTCTCTCTCTCTCTCTCTCTCTCTCTCTATCTCTCTCTCTATCTGTCTATCTATATATATATATATGTGTCTATCATCATAATACCCTATGTAAATGTAAGCTGCTGCTGGCATCATCACTATTGTTGTTCTTGGTTTTCTCCTCCAGAAAAGTGTGGAATAAGTTTAAACCTAATAACTTTTAAGATCATCTTTTTCTCCCCTTTTAATACCATGGCTATTAACTTGTTTGTAGTCCTTATTCTGTCCTTTCAAACCCTCCAAAGGCTTTGTATTGGAAAAACTTTACCATAACTAAATAGAAGTAATGATTTTCTCAGATACTTTCATGCACTACCATCCCAGTGCTTCATCCAGAATCCTGTTTCTCCTCAGTTTAATTCTCAGTTTAAATGTGTGTTGATAAAATTCTAGTCTTTTAGTAGATCTGTAATCTCAAATTGGAATGTTCCCACCACTGTTACAGATAACGCCCAACCACATCCTTCCCACTCCATTAGTTCACCTAAAGGGTGCTTACTCCCAAAAGGCTAGGGACCTTCCATGTATTCCCCTAACATTATGAAAAGCTGTTTGGTTTCCATCATTGGGCGTCTACTTTCTTGATGTGTTTCTTTGATGACATCTTTTACATTGCTTTTTCTGAGCAGTTTCTTGGTTTAATGTTTTGTAACGTGTTCATGCCCACTATGCTCTTCTATGTTGTCCTTTATGTAGTCATTAATATCAGTTCAACAAAGACTGTACTGTGCTACAACTTACCCAATCATAAGATAATTTTTTGCTAAGTTTAGAATGCAGATGACGACAGTATATGACTGTCTTTAATCTTGAATTAAATTTTACATTGAGCTATGCCTTGACTATATTAAAAATATCCTGTACCCTAAAATTAGAAGCAACTTTATGTTGATCAACCACTGAAGAACCTGTTATTTCTGGTGTATACAAAATTAGTAATGCAGACTTTCTGAGAATAACTTTCAAATTTTTATCTTGACTTCTCAGTTTAGCTATGGATCTTCATTTCCCAACTGCCTGACAGATATGTACATTCAGTTGTTCTCTAGCATTTCAAATTCAGCATGTCCAAAACTGAATTAGTTTTCTTCCATGCCTTCCCTCCACTCTGTCAAAGGAAAACTAGTTTCTTCTGTGTCTTCTCTGTTTCTGTTAACATCACCACCATCCTTGAAGTTGTCTGGGCTAAAACACTCAGAGTCACCTTTGACTGTCCTTTCCCTCACCATCCCCATCTCAAACTGATTGCCAGCCAGGTCCTATTGATTCTGCCTTCATAGTGCTTTTTGCCTTCATCCTCTCCTTTTCTTTCCATTTCCTACTGGGTCCTGGTTCAGAATCTTTTTTTTTTCTTTTTTTGGCAGGGCAATTGGGGTTAAGTGACTTGCCCAAGGTCACACAGCTAGTACATGTGTCAAGTGTCTGAGGCCGAATTTGAACTCAGGTCCTCCTAACTCCAGGGCCAGTGCTCTACTCACTACGCCACCTATCTGCCCCACCTGGTTCAGAATGTTAACACTTTTTACTTGAACAATTAGAATAGCTTTCCTAACATGTTAGTTGTTGTAGTAGAAAGATCACTTAGTTTAGAATTGAGAGGACCTGGGTTCAAGTCTTAGCTCTAAATAAGTTTTGTGATATTGAAAAAATGTTTCATATCCTCTCAGCTTTAGTTTTCTTATTTATAAAACATGGCCGTTAGCAAAACTCCTCATAAAGTTTAAGATACTACATAATTGAATCTAGTCTCCCTTCTTCTGCCTTCTGCATTGTTTGAATGTGCAAACATGAACAAGTAGCCCTTCTTCACAAGACAAACCTTCTATGTGCACAAATGTTCCCATTCCATTCTCTTCTCCAGCAGAGTGCTTTCTCTATCTGTTCTACTTTCTCTAATCTTCTAATCTTCAATTGCTCTTTGTCTACTAGGTGCTTCCTAACTGTTTACAAACATGCTTTTGTTGCTCCCATCCTCAAAAAACTGTCACTTGATCCATCTTTCCCCGTTAGCTGTCCTATATTTATCTTCACTTTTGTGCCTAAACTTCTTGTGAAGCTCTCTCTTAACTCTTTGCAGTCTGGCTTCCTTATCATTCAATAGAAACTGTTCTCTCCAAAGTCCCTAATGATGTTAAATCAAATGAATGGCCTTTTCCCAATCTTCATATTTCTTTAATTTCTTTCTTGCAGCCTTAGGTACCAATGATTACCCTCTTTTCCTTGATAACTCTGTTCTCTCTAGGTTTTCATGATACTCCTTCATCCTTCCTTTCTGACTGCTCCTTGTCTGCCTCCTTTGCTGGATTTCCATTTATGTCATCTAGGTAACCATAGGAGGCCCCCAAGGCTCTGCTCTGTCCTGGGCTTTCTTTTCTTCTCCCTCTATACTCTTTCACTTGGTGAGATCATAATCAGCTCTGATGGTTTCAGTTATCTCTATACAGATGATCTTCACATCTACCTATCAAGTCCTAACCTCTCTTCTGATCTCCAGATTCACATCTCCAACTGCCTGTTAGACTTTTCAAAATGGGATGTTCCCTGAACAGCTTAAATTCAACATTTTCACAACTGAATTCATCTTTCCCATGATACTCTCCTCTCTTCCCTTGTCAAGGATGCCATCATCCAGGCTGAAAACCTAGGTGCCATCCTCAGCTCCTCATTCTCTTTCACCCTCCTTCCCCCATCCAGTCAGCTGTCAAGTCCTATTGTTTCTACTATCATAACATTTCTTGTATAGGCACCCTTCCCTCTTCAGACACTAGTGCTATTCTGGTACAGGCCTTTGTCACCTCATTCCTGAACTATTGTAATAGCCTTCTGGTTGGTGTCCCTGCCACAGGTTTCTTCCCCACTCCAGTCTGCCTACCTTTCAGCTGTCAAAGTGGTTTTCCTTTAAAATACAGATCTGATCAGGTCAGCAATACCCCGTAGCCCCTTACCCATTCAATAAACTCCAGTCTCTCCCTAGCTCCTTGCTACCCTTCTTATAACTTACTCCCTTCCAGGTACTCTGAGATCCAGGTATGCCGGCTTCCTTGCTGTTTCTGATACATGACACTCCATTTCCCAACTCTTGTGTGTTTTTACTGGCTGTCTGTCATGGCTAGAATACCCTCCCTCATATCTATCTCTTGGCTTCCCTGGTCTCCTTAAAGTTGCAGCCAAAGCTTCACCTTCTGCAAAAAGCCTTTCCTAGTCCTTCTCAATCTTAGTGCTTTCTCTCTGCATTCATCTCTTTATTTTTATATACATACATACACAAGCATATATACACATATATATATCTATCTCTATATATATACAGATACATCTTTTTTACATAGTTTTTTGCATATTGTCTTCCCCCGTTAGACAATGAGCTCCTTGAGAGCAGAGGTTATCTTTTACCTTTATTTATTTCCCTAGTGCCTAGCACAGTGATTAGTACATAATAGGTGCCTAATAAACACTAGTTTATTTCACTGACTGACTACATAATCTTTCTAAAGCATAACTTTGGCTGTGTTACTCCCCCGTTCTGGTAGTCAAGGTATACCATGATGTGGCCCCAACTTGCCTTTCCAGTCTTTTGTGTCATTGCTGCAGTGTGTAGCAATGAGACCACTGCTTTGGAATCAGGAGACCTAGGTTCAAAAACCTTATCAGATACTACTAGTGTTGTAACCTTTGGCAAGTTACTGAACCTCCTTGAGCCTCAGTCTCCTCACTTTTGAAATAAGAGGATTGGTCTAAATGGCCTCTGACATCCATTTTAGCTCTAGATTTAAATGTTACCATGCTGTAATCAACCTGCACCATTTTTTATTCCTTAAATATAACCCATATTTTTTTTCTTAATCTCTGCATGAAAATACATGCGATGCTTTGCCTGAAATACTCTTAGTATCTCTGTCTGTCTCCTCCTACCCATTATCCCTTATCTCTACTCTACCTTCTCTTTTGATTGAAATTGTGTCTCAACCTCAACTCAAATGTTTAAACCCATCATTAAACATTCTAGACTTTTACCCACTGCCCAGCCACTGAATTTTTGTTATTTGTGCCTCCTTTTATAATATCTATCACAGCCCTACTTTGTATTATTGGGCATGTTTCTTTTTTCCCCCTGTTAAAATATAACCCCTACAGATTGAGGAGTATTTGAATCACCAGTATGCCCTTGGTGACATCTTACGCATATTTTTTGTTGTTTAGTCATTTTTTTTCAGTTGTGTCCAGCTCTTCATGACCCCATTTGGGGTAATACACTCTCAAATATTTGTGGTTTGGAGGAGGCAATCACAAAATGATTCTTGCTCCCAAAATACTTGTATTCTGGTTGGGTGAGATAAAACTGATAATATGAAAGAATGAGAGCAATTGAGTGCTAAAAACTGTGTGGGATAGACTCCAGGGTAATTTGTTCAGCAAATTTAGGTTAAGCATTTTCTAGTTGAGAAGAAAGATGAGAATGATCCCCAATAGTTAAAGAAGGCTTCATTGAGGACCCTGCAGAATGATGATAGATGTTGCATTCCATTATGGTAGAACAGCATGAATAAAGGCAGGGAGGTAAGAATGAGGATGTGTTGTGTCCCGGAACCAGTGCAGAGGTTGATTTTATTGGAGTGGAGGGCTTATTTTACAAAGTTGCAAAAAAATAAGATTGATTAAGGGCCTGGAATATCAAGCAAATGTTTGTACTTTAGTGCAGTAGGTAAAAAGAAATGTGGTAGTTTTCTAAAACAGGAGAGTAGATTTGCTAAATTAGGTCAGATTAGTTTGATGACTATGCAGAATGTAATAGAAGAGGGACAGGAGAAAAACAGGGAGATAAATGTAGCCATCTAGACGTAAGAGTTTGAGGGCTCAGATTGGGCTGAGGGAAGTGGGAATGGAAAGATGTTGGCAAATATGAGATACCTTTAAAGGGAGGAAAAAAACCAAGATTTACTAACAGACTCTTCCTTCATCTTCATATCCAAAGCTGACTCAGACATTTATTAAGCACTTATTGCTAAGCCCTCAGGATCCAAAAAGATAACAGCGAAATAATCTCTGCCCTCAGAGTGCTCACATTCTAACAGGGTAGACAACAAATACACATGTAGACACATATTTGTAGCCTGACAGAAGATGAGGGTTAGTTGCATGTCCCACTGTTCCCTCAAATTCTAGATGTCTAAAAGTACACTCATATTCCTCCCTTAGCAAACTGCTATTTCCAAGTGGAGATGTCCAGAAAGAAGTTGGAAAGACACTAGAAGTAAAAGTGCGTTTAACCACACCAGTACTAAGCAGTCCAGCAGACACAAATGTTAGCATTTTTTCTTAATCATTAAATTCTTTGAAGCCTTTTTTTTCACCTTCCACTTATCTTAAAGATCACTCTCATTTACCTTGGTATATTTTTCATAGAAAACTCCAGATCCTGGAACCTTTAAGCTAAGAGAAACACCCCATCGTGTTACAGATGAGAAAACTGAGTTGACTTGCCTGTGGTCATCCTATGAATTAGTAATACTGTTAAGGGGAGACTTTGGCCTCCCACTGCTGTGTTCTTTCTAAAATCTCAAATTCTGAGTAAGGAAAGTGTTTTTGACAAGGAATATCCAAATTTAATTTCTTAACCTTGTAATATCCTCATCTTGTGTTACCTTTTACCTTTTATAGCATTTCCTCTTTTGCCAGGCTTTGTTCCCTCCTCCTCTTTTTCTCTGTAGTAGCTGATGAAGCATTCTTCTTTTGCATTTTTCCCCCATTCTTCCAGGCAATTACACTTTTCGTTTGCTAGTCACTAAAATTTTTTAAGCTTTAAAAAAAAATAACCCTGACCTGGGTCAGGCATTTGGCAATAGGTAGTTTGGATAGGAGGTTTTCACATTCGGAATTTCCTTAAACAGTGGTTCTGTAGTTGTGCATCTTCAGAATGTAGTGCAAATAATCTTTCCCCCAACACTTTTTCTTAGCAGAGACCTCTGTAAACTAGCTAAGAAGATGTGAAATTGCAATGAGGGCTCTCACTAGCCTGGGATGAATTACTCAAGAACTACTCTACAGATCAGCATTTCTTAGCTTCAGATCTGCATGAATTAAACTTTCTTTTCTTTTTCCTCTTTAGGTTGTAGTCCCACCCCTTCCTGGGAAAGCATTTCTGCGTCAGCTTCCTTTTCGAGGAGATGATGGAATATTCGATGATTCTTTTATAGAGGAAAGGAAGCAAGGGCTTGAACAATTTATAAACAAGTAAGTACTCCATCCTTTAAGGCAAGTGCAGGTAACCTTTTCTAATGTGGTATTAAACATAGACTTTTTTTTTTTACCAGTACAACAGGCAAATACCAGTTTTGCGTATTGTATAAAATACTTCATTTCCTTTTGGACTTGACAACCATTTCTAAGCTTGTGTAACTTTTGCATAATTTAAACTTCAAAAATGGAGAAGTATCTAACAAGTTGAATGATGTGTATGATGTTAAATATTAACACACTTGAGTGATTGAAATGAGTATCTTTGTGTTGACCTAAGTTTTGTATTTGTTTTCCTTGGTTAATTTATGCAAATTACTACTGAAATTACAGCATTTAAAAAAATGCAGTTTTACTTGTGTGGATCTTTCTGATTTAAGGTATGTTCTATCATGAACAATAAAACTTACAATGCACTTGCAATCATTTTGTTTGATTGCAGATGGAGGTATTATCAGCATGTCTTGTGTAAAGGTGCACGTTTTTCTTTAATTTTCATGGTAAAATGTATTCTTTTGAAACTGTAAGAATACTTAGGATTGTTTGTCTCAATTTGGTCTTTTACTTTAGAAACCCTTAATAGACTGCATACCAAAATTTCTAGCCATATATTTCATTCCTATTTGAATTGTAGCTCTTTTAAAAGTGAAGGTAATAGGAAGATTTATGAAAGGGAAAAGGACTGACTATAATTGTGCATTGGCCTTAATAAAGAGCTCCCTGGACTTATTGTTAACAGTAAGCATTTTTTCCTTTAAAGAAGAGTCTTGGGAAATATGCTTGTGTTACGTATGTGTTCAGTGGTTAAAGGAACTTGGAGAGTTTTGATGAATTATGCCTAGTAACTTCAGGATGTACTTGATAAACCAAAGCAGAACAAACCAGAAGGGAGTCGTACAAAGCCCAAGAATTGTCTCTGCAGTTTCTTAGCAATTACTATTGCTCTCTTTTGTGAGCATGCTGCCCTTCTGGGAAAGACCTTGGAACCCTGGGAATTTTCTACCATATATGAGATATTACAGAAGCCGAACAGTCCTGTTTGATCTCATCTTACTTGAAATCTCATCTGCTTTTCTAGTGGGTGGTGGTGCTGTTGGTGGTGGTGGTGGTATTAGTAGTAGTAGTAGTAGAAGATACTTTAGGAGATCTCCTCAACTTTAAATGAAGAAAGGGAGAGAGAAAAATGTGCCTCGATTGGTTCCTATATGTGCACTGAAGGTTTTTGTTGCTAGAGACTTTATCTGGATTTGAGGGAAGGTATTGAATGATGTTGCTTTTTTAATGTTAAGAAATAGGTGTCTGTGTAAGGCCAAACTTAGTCTCTTTTCCTCATTTTTGTGAAATCTAGTGAATTGAGTCTCTTTTTTATTCTTATTTCTAGGGTTGCTGGCCACCCGTTGGCACAGAATGAACGTTGTCTTCACATGTTTTTACAAGATGAAATAATAGATAAAAGTTATACTCCATCCAAAATCAGACATGCCTGAATGCTGTAAAAAAAAAATCTGTGTAAAAATAAACAAAACTATTACCATGAATATTAGTGATTCATACGCACCGGTGAAGAGGTTCTCGCTGATTTTAGCATGCTGCACAGAAATAGGCCAATAAGCCTCCAGTATACTAACACTCATTATGATGCTCAGTTTTGCTTTGTTTTGGCAGTTAAATTCATTTGCTTTAGCAAAAATCCCTCGTTCTACTTTTTAAAAAAATAGCTCTTGACTGCTGTCTTAATTCGGTGCACACTCCTTGGTTCCCCCTCAATTATCTGCTGTGTCCTGCCTAAAGTTACTGACTTGGCCTTACTGGAATTTGCACAGTTTCCCGTGTCACATCTGCTTCTTGTGTATGATTGACTCTAATGTTTCTCACGCTTTTTTTGATATGCAGTGTCACCTGTTCTAATTTATGTGTAGGAGCATTAGGCAGTTGTTTTCCAGTACCCCACTTGTGAGAGAAACACTTGTGTGCAGAAAGTATCTTCCTTCAGTCTTGTAAAACACTTTGTATGGAAGACTAATGAGGGAAATCTTTATATTCTGTATAAAAAAAAACAATCAAATTTATATACTAAAATCATTTGTCTAAAAATTTAAGTTGTTTTGAAATAAAAATGGAAATACATTTCTAATGTGTATTGATTGTTACTTTGCTTCAGGCCTTTCTTCCTTTAGGGTTTTATTACTTCATTTGTTGGGAGGGTTTGTTTACTAATTATATATTCTCCTGTAACTTCACTCCTCTTTAAAAAAAAAGTGGTGATATCAAATATGCTGCTGCCTCTGAATGGGGCAATTTTTAAAGACATTGTAGTGCTTTAAAGAAGCACTGCCTTTTAAGGTTTATTGAATAATTCATGAAGTGCTTATTTGCAAAATACTATGTAACCTCAAGTCATTGTTTAAAAAAATAAACCTTTGAGTTAGGCATAGTATGTCTTTTTTCCACTTTGTTCCAGCTAACTTGAGTAACTTATTTGAACTACATTCCATAGCCACAGTCTTTTTTCCTGAATCTGAGCAGCAAACAGTAGCAGTCTACATAAACTTGGGAAAGCTGTGCACAAAAAATGATACCTTAGTGCTGAAGACTGTGCCCTGGCCAGTTCACAGTAGGCATAAGATGCCCCTGATGTACATCACCAGAATTCTGGAGCAGGGAGAACTCCAAGATCTCTTTGGTCATTAATTACCCAAATTAAAGTAGTATTCTGTAATAATGAGATACGTCAGTATATGAAGTCTGTGTAAGGAGCCAAGTTGGGCTGACAGGTGCAGAGGTTTATCCCTCCATAAAAGGTGAGTCAAGTACAGATAAATATCACTACAGGATGCTAATTTCTTTGTAGAGGGCCTTTGGGGAATCCATTAAACTGAGATGTATCCCTCGCCATATTAGAAGCCTCAGCAAAGGAATTGCTCTGGAATTTCATGGCATCTGTTGCTACTACCAGGCACTTGATTGATTGCAAGTGGAATGCTCCTTGGCATAAGCTGTGAATCCCCTTTAACTTAAATAAGTTTTCCCCTGTTCAGATCAAAAAAATGACTAAGGGATATCAATTGTGAGTATAAAACAGTGGAGTGTAATAAGCTATTCCTGAGTAAGTTGCTTTATTAGAGCACTCATAAGGAAGAACTTTGGAAAGAGTGTTGATACGGTTGGATTTGGTGGATCAATGAATGTCATGTACAATGTGACCCTGGAATACTCATACCCCTGAAAACATTCCACAAAGTCCTTTTAAAGTCAATTTTTGCTTTTCATGATATGACAAAAACAGCTGGATTTGGCATTTCAGAGGAACTGGCTTTAAATCTTATCTCTGCTATTTTCTATCCTCGTGACTAGGAAAGTCACTGACACTCTCTGGACCTCAGAGACCTCAGCTATAAAATGAGAAAGGTTAGATTAGATTATCCCTCTGTTCTCTTCCAACTGTTAAGTGTGTGATGCTATTAACTACCTTGATTTCTCCTTTTGTGCATCTAAAAATCTAAGCAAAAGTAATACCTACAGAGGAAATGTACAGAATGATGAAAAGTCACCTTAACTTGGAGTACGCTTTTGCCAGCACCATTTCCATACTTTTCACTCATTAATGGAACCATACCTAAAAGGTGTTGTTCTTAATTGGGGACAGGAGGGGTGGTAACGTGATTTTTGTCATTATCTTTACTGTTTTGCATTATCGAATGGCCTGTAAATACTAGTTTCAGATTAGGTTTTATTTGTGATTTCTTAGATTGAAGGGTGGGTTTTTATCCACAACCATTATACCAAGCACCCATGGACTTTGGTGCGATGATGGTAGAGAACCATGGATTAGAGTGGAGGGTGGACTGATACCTTTAGTTCTTCCACTTCTCTCCCTCTTAAGCATATCTAAGGTGTGTAAAGGAATTGCTTAATGCTGGGATGCTTGTGGAGTGGAGTGACACATTGGTGGATCGTGGGGTTAATGTGGGACTTCTAATTTTTTATTTTTTCTTCTTAACAGCAGTTGTCCTCAATACAACTTTAGCATCTAAAACCCTAGTTCCCCCATTTGATGATGCAATAGAACAATGACTTTGAAGTCAGAGAACTTGGGATCAGATTCCAATGCTGCCACTGATAATCTGTATGAACTACTACAAATTGCTTCATCTTTTTTGGGCCTCAGTTTCCTCTTCTGTGAAATAAGAGGATTGGACTAGACCTTGAAGGTCCCTTCAAACTATTAATGTATGATATTGTGAGGATATGTGATCCTATGAGAATCACAGGTGAAGGCCTCAAGTCTTCAACTGATGGTAACATTCTTGTACCAGGTGTAATATAGTGGCCTGAATGAGAGGGTTAATGTGAAGAAAAGCATAATTGAAGTGCACCTGTAATACCTCATAAGTGACACCTGCCAAGCAGAAGAAAGGAGCTGATAGGAGAAAAAGGTTTCTGGAAAGATCTTTAAATCATTAGAAGGAATATCTGAAATTTACCCCTTCCAAAGCATGAACATGTGGAAGAGGTTAGAGGAAATGGTACAGGGTAGTGAAATACAGTATATCTGGCACTGAGTGGGGTCTGTAGTTGATGCCAATCCTTGTGCTACTTGAACTTAAAAAAAAAATACAAACATGCTTTTTCTTAATTTTTTCAGTGAACAAAATAGACTTTTCTGTCCTTCCCAACCTCCCCAATTGAGAAGAAAAAAAGAAAAATCCCTTTTAACAAAGGTGCAAAAGGAAGAACTGCAGAGTATTCACAACCACTTCAAAAAATGCCCCAAATCATTAATGAGATAAGAAAATTTAAAAAAAGTCAGCAGTCAACATTGAAGTAGTGGAAAGTTAGGCACATTAATACATTATTGGTGGAGCTGTAAGTAGTACAACCATTTTTGGAAAGCACTTTGGAATTATGCAGATAAAATGACTAAAATACTTATACCCTTTGGACCAAAGACTCCATTACTGGGCTTATACCCCAAGGAAGATAAGAAAAAGTCCCTTACATACTCCAAACTATTAATTATGCAGATAAAATGACTAAAATGCTCATGCCCTTTGAACTAAAGACTCTCTTACCAGGTTTATACCCCAAGGAAGATAAGAAAAAGTCCCCCATATACTCCAAAAAATGCTTAGAGCAGCACTTTTTGTGTTAGCTAAGAGTTGAAAGCAAAATAGATGCCTATCAGTTGGGGAATGGCCAAATTGTACGTGAATGTAATGGAATATTACTGTGTAGTAATAAGTGATGTGTGTGAATAAAGAAGTATGGAAAGATCTACATGAAATGATGCAGAGTGAAGCATGCAGAGCCAAGAAAATAATATATACAATAACTACAACAATAAAAATGAACAACACACCAAAAAATCAAAACTGAATGTAACAAAAGTATAAAGATCAAGCAGTGTACAGCAGAGAACAAAAGAAAACAAGGAAGCACAGAAAAGCAGTGTTGCTTGGGAAACAATGTGTAGTATTTATTACATAATTTTTCAAAAAAGTAAACTGAAAGGTGATTCATGGTTTCATTGTGAATCCTCTGCATTGCGTTGTGTAAATGAAATCTTTTTGTATTTAAGTTTAAAATTAATAAATTAAAAAAGATCAAACAGGACTGAAATGAAGAGATATGAGTAGGTACCCCCAACCTACCTCTTTGTGGATGTGGGAGATAAACAGGTGTAAGACATTGCACGAGTTTTCAGATTATTTTCAAAGTATTGATCCTCATGAGATGACTACAGAAAATACCAGTAAAAGTTTATTTTTAAAAAAAGACATACATAGTTAAGCAAAGCAAATTCTTGCATTGGCCAAAGCATGTCAAATTCCACGTCCTCGATCCATCACCTCTCAGGACATGGGCAGCATGTTCCATCATTGGCCTTCTGGAATCATGATTCCACATCATGTGGAGCAGAGTTCTTAAGTCTTTTCAAAGTTACTAGTTTTGACCGTGTTGTTAGTACAAATTGTTCTGCCCATCCCACATTGCATCAGTTCAGGTCTTCTCAGGTTTCACCAAAATTCACTTTCATCAGTTCTTAAGACATGATATCATTCTGTTATATTCATATACCATAATTCGTTCAACCTTTCCCCAATCGATGGACACATACTTGGTTTCTAGTTCTTGACCACTGGAAAGAGAACTACCGTAAATGTTTTTGTACATATAGATCGTTTTCCTCTTCAACAATTTTTAAAAATTTTATTTCTTTTATAATAAATTCTTTATCTCCCACCCCCAACCACTTTGGAAGAAAAAAAAAGGAAAATAAATTCTCATGTAACAAATATGCACAGTCAAGTAAAACAAATTCTCTTGTTGGCTGTGCTAAAAATAAGCAAATAAATTAATGAATAAATAAATGAATGTCTCATTTTTGTACCTTGAATCTGTCACTGTTCTGTCAGAAGGTAGATGGCTTGTTTAATCATTGGCCCTCTGGAATAATGGATGGTCGTTCTGTTGATCATAGTTCTTATAGCCTTCAAAGTTTATCATTACGGTGTTATTATTGCATAAATTGAGATATAGACCTAATTTGACTTGGCTTTCTAATCTGCATATCCAGGCAGCAGTAAAGGTTTGGTTCACATGCTGTCATATCTTGCAAGTTGTATTTCAGTACTACTGTTTCAGGACCAACACTAACCTTTTAAAAAAAAGCGTAATACAGACATATGTGTGTATGAATGCAAATGTGCATATATATATGTAGATATCTATGTATATATATATACATATATATGTATATGTGTATATATATATAAACACACACGTTTCATTGTAGCCTTCTTTATGGAGGTGGGGGGACGATAAAGTAAAAAGTGAACAGCAGAAAACAAAAGAAAACCAACAAGGAAGCAAAGCTGGGCAGCTTTGAAAACAATGTGTAGTATTTGTTACGTAGGTTTTCTTGAAATGGAAAATAATTGTTTTGTATTGAATCCTCTCTTATGGTCTGCTGTGTACATGGCACTTTTTTTTTCTTATTCTCATTTTGTACCTAAGTGTAAAATTTTAAAAATTTACAAAAAAAATTTATAAGAAAAACTGGTATCAAAATTAAAATGTCAAATACATGTTTTAAAGTAAGACCAGGCTACCAGTGTAGGTGATAGTGGAGGAAAGCCAGGATTGTGTTAGGACTTGTCTTCGAGTTCACAGATTCTAAACTTTGGAAAGGACCTCAAAAGGAAGCTAGTCCATGCCATAGCTGAAAAGGAATCTCATATGTGCCCATCCAGTCTTGGCTTGAATGAGAAGGAAACCACTAGCTCCTGGGCTGTTTCAATGGAAGAACTCTAGTGTCATTGCTGTTTATCCTTACTGTAAGCTTGGATTTGCCTTTTCTGAACTTTCCCTCTACTTCCCCTTGTTCTGTGCTCTGGCACTAAGCAGAACAAACAAGTCACACTTTCCCTATCATATACTTGCAAAGTTGATTTTTGGACCCAAGTGTTAGAATTTATATTTACCTCTATTCGAGTTCATTTTATTAGATTTGGCTCGATGTTACAGCCTTTTGAGAGCTTTTTGAACCTGTTAGCTATTCTTTTTGCTTTGTGCTGTTGCAAAATTTGATAAGCACACCATCTATGCCTATAATCAAGTTATTAATAAAAACGTTCAACAGCAAAAAGCCAGGAATTGATCCCCAGGGCACTCCACTGGAGCCTCCCTTCGAAGCTGACATTGAACCATTATTGACGACTCTTTGAATCTGTCCATTCAACTAGAACCAAATCCATGTAATTGTCTAGTTTATGCTTTAGACCTATTCCACAAGGGCTTGAAAAACTGTCAAATGTTTTACTAAAATCTGTCTGTACCAATCCCTATGTACCTGTCTATTAACCTGTCATAAAAGCATAAGAGGTCAAATCTGGCATGATTTGTTCTGATCCCTGCTTTTTCTCAATGCTCACTATCCTGTTAATGATAGGTTCTAGAAATTTGTCAAGAATTGAAGTTAAGCTCCCTGGCCTATAGTTTGCAAATTCCAGCCCTTTCCTCCCTTTCTACTTTGTCTCTCCCCGCCTCTCCCCTCACACTTTTTTTTGTGCTTGATATGTGGTAAGTGCTTAACCAATGATTGATGGGTTGCCTATTTTGCTAGCTACCAGCTTTCCCTTCTGGTCTCCATAGGTTCCTTTGTTCTTTCCTTTAACCATCTGCAAGCTAGGAAGTAGTGTACAATGTCTCTCTGGCTTCCATTCAAAATTTCCTCGATACAGCTTTTCCCTAAAAGGGGCAAATAAGCCATGATTCAGAGAAGACCATGTTTTTTGGAAGCTGGAAAGCTGGAAACTCGTGGAATCTTGAGTTGGAAGACTTAAGACATTGTTTAGTCCAACACATGCGTATACACGAATCTCTCCTCATACAAGCAGTGAGGTAGTGCCTTGAACTTTGGGGCTCACTAAGAGTTATAGGTCCAGAACTAGTGAAAGTGTAGCTTTAGTCCTCTGAGCTATAGAGACAGAATCTTTCACATTTAACTACAAAAAGGCATGCCAGAAACACTAAATCGTAGCTTCCTACTAAACGAGATGTAAGCTTAATCTACTAGTAATTAATACAGTAGGAATCTGACTCTTGTTGCCACTGATTACCTTGGAATCCATGCTCATGTCACTGCTTTTTCTCAGCTTTGAGGGCAAGGAATAGCAGGGCATTAGAAAAGGGTCCATTTCATTATTGTCTTTAAGAGTATCTGATAGTATTATAGAACACTTGGAAATGCTCTCTTGCCCTCTTTTGTGGCTTTGCTTTACATGGTGGAGTTACCTGGTACCTGGGTTCCCTACATGGGGGTCCTGTTATAATGACTCAGTTCTCTGTCCTGGGCTAAGATGAGGACATCTTGATTCACAGACTTGGATAAGTTAGGTGAGAGACAATGAAGATGATAACCCAGCTTTTGAACAAAGATGGTGGTGCCTTTGACTGCAGTAAGGAAGTTTGGAAGACAATATAGGTTTAGAAAGATTACGTAATGAGATTTGTTATGCCGACTGTAGTCCATTCATGCCTGTTCATCCTGTGTAAATTGCTCAGTTCTAAACCAATGAAAAAAGGGAGGGTATGTCTTATCAGCTACTGGAGCAAAGAGCCTAGCCCTTTCCACTTCCCGGAACTAATCTGGAGGGCAGGAGTGCAGGAGGTCAGAATGCTGAGAGAGGTAGTAGGTAGGAAATTTTGCCTGTGCAGCTGCTGTGGGTACCTGAGTTGGGTTATACGAAGTGTTGATGCCAGAATGTGGCCAGGGGAAGCCAGTGAAAAGAGCTGATAAATTGGGAGTATTGAGTAATTATAGTTGAAGTGGGTGGTGTGTTTCTGCTAAGATATCACAGATGCAACCTATCTTCCCACCCTATAACTGATCATATACCCTTTGGGTTCATGTCATGTTGCCCTGGGAGGGTACAGCTCTCACTTTGGAGATCACTGTTCTCAAAAGGCATTTTTTTATTTCACACCCTGGTTTGCTGGGGTTTTTTTTTTGTTTGTTTTGTTTTGTTTTTTTACCAAGAGTGGAAGAGGAAGTGTGCAAATATCCATATATCTCTATGTGTGTGTATACGCACACAAGTATGTATATACATATGCATATGTGTGGTTATATACATATATACTTATGTAGATGAAATGTGGTTGGAACATGAGAAGTGTTGATGGATAGATAGCTGTAGACTGGATAGCTGAACAATGCAAAGGGAGTTGAGAAATATTGCCTTAGGGAGTCAGGAGAATTCCCTTTTGTACAACCCATCTACATCCTCTTCTCAGCAATTTACCTGCCTTCCTACATGTAGATTATAGCATCAGGAAGCAACCTGTGTCCAACGGTTCTGGAAAGCAATTTGGAATTATATTTACAAAGTGACCAAAATGTCCATATTCTCTGAACCAGAATTCTTGTCCCTAGGAATTTACTCCAAAAGGGTCAAAGACAAAAAGAAAAGTCCCATACCGAGAAAAATATCCATAGCAACACTTTTTGTGGTAGCAAAGAGCTGGAAAGAAAGTAGATATCTTATTGATTGAGGAATAACTAAACGAGTTGTGGTACATGAATATTATGGAATATTACCACACTATAAGAAATGGTGAATATGAAGAATTCAGAAAAGCCTAGGAAGACTTCCCTGAACTACTATAGATTGAAGTAGGCAGATCTAGTAAAACAATATACATAAAAACCAAAACATGTAAATGAAAAGACCGCTAACCTAAGAAAAGCCTAAATAGTATGAAATTATAATGACCAGGAAGCTTCTGGAGAATTGTGAAAAATGCATCTTCTTCCCTTCTGTATATAGATGGAAAGACTATGGATGGGTAATAATGTATATGCTGTTAAATATGGTTGATGTTTTAGTTGATTGGCTGAACTGCTTCCCCTTGCCCCCGCCTTTCCTCTTGTTTAATGGGGGAGGGATATATTTGGAAGAGAAGATGATATAAAAACAAAAGATATTTTTAAAAATAATGTGACCCAGATGGGTAAGATTTTTTTTCACTTGTAAAGCCTTTATATATAAAAATGGATATTTCCCTCTTGGAAATAAAATGATTATCTGTTGAAAGTTTTCCCTTTTTCGCTGGAGAGGAGTGGCATCCCCTGAAATCCGGTTCAATTTCACCATGTGCAGCTATTTGGACCAACAAAGAAGAATGGGATTTATTGAATTTATGGATGTTAGAATTAGGTCTTGAAATCTACTAAATGGAGGTCATTTGGTATTTAAGGATATACTCCTCCTCCCCCCAACTCAATTGATGTAGTTGCAGAATTTAGTCATAGATCATGTGATAACTAGGTGTTAAACTAGCTATAAAATTGCTTTTCCTGGTGATCCCTTTATGAGCTCCTTTAATGAATCAGAAAGGGAGTCTGGATATTGGCTGAACAAATTGGTTTTGTCCCTGCAGGCTTTAAATAGCTAAGCCCTGGAGGTAAGAAGGCAATTGAGACAGTTGAAGAGAGAATTAGTAGACTAGGGAAAAAACCGTTTCTTTACCTCTTAGAACAGAGCTATTTTCTCTTCACCACTATAGGTCATAGTGTCTAACAACAGATTTACTCACCCAGAAGGCACCTCATAGTTGGAGACCACTGCTCTACGGCACACAAAGATGAGGGGTCCTTCATTAAAGAAGCTTTCTTAATCAATCAATTAGTAAATGTTAATTAAGCTTTTACCACAGAAAGGCATCCAGTAAACACTGGGGGATGCAAAGACTGAAGTGAATCAGTCTTTGCCCTCGAGGAGTTTACATTCTAACAGAGGAGACCATGTTTAGATATATATAGATGCATATACTGTACAAAATGAACAGAAGGTAGTTTTGAGATGGAGTGCACTTGAACAGCTGGGAGATGAGAAAAGTCTCTATATGGGGGTGGCCTGTGAGATGAGTCTTGGAGAAAACCCAGAATTTCAAAAGTCAGAGATGAGGAGGGAGTGCATTCCAGACATGGGGAAGACCCAAGTCAAAAACACAGAGATGGGAGATGGAACATCCTTCTAGCAAGGAGTCCAGAGCTTGGGGGAGTCAGTCAACAAACCTTTGTTAAGCATCTGCTATGTGCCAGACACTGTGTTAAGTACTGGGAGAATACAAAGAAAGATTCAAGACAGTCTCTGCTCTCAAGGAGCATCCCAGTCTAAAGGAAGGGAAGTCATAGGGTAAGGAGACTAGAAAAGACTAGAAAAGAAGTTGGGGAGAAAGGATTTATACATTAACAGAAACATTGCAATAGAGGGTAACATCATGAGAAGCAGTAAGCCCTCTGAGAATTCAGATTCAGAGAGAAAGGGAGTGGTTTAAAATTTTTAAAATTTAATTAAATAATTTTATGTTAATATTAATTATTAAGTTTTAATCGATATTATATAATGTTAATATTTAATTAATATTAATAAGTTGCATTTTAAGTTCCAAACTATCTCCTTTCTCACTCCACATTAGAGAAGGTCAACATTTGACACACACATGTATACACATACGTGTAATACACATACATGCACACATATACATGTACATATACACCTACATATAACACATCTGTATAGACATCTATACATATATATGTATGCACACAATATACATATATACATATACCTATATATAGATATACATACACCTACATATACCTATACATATATGCAAATATATATACATATCTATATATATGTATATATATTATATATGCACATACATATATATAATATATATGCATATGCACACTATGCATGCTTCTATTTATCAGTTCTTTTTCTGGAAGTGGGAGTGCTTTAAATAGGAGTAAGGACATACTATTTGTCAGACACCCTTTTATGAATGAGGCTTTTAGAGATCAGAGAGAATCTCTTTGGTAATACTACGTAAAACTCACTCCGTGTACCATCTAGCATAGGCAAGCACCTTGTGAACCTTAAACTGAGGCGTTAGTTTAATTTCCAAATTAGTGTGATTTAATAATAATGGCTCACATGTATATAGAGCTTTACGGTATATGTTTTGCTATGCTTGCAGTAACCCTGTGATGTGGGTAATGGAAGTAGTAGCATCCTCATCTAAAGCTAGAAAGTCATGGTTAAGTAGCTGGGAGGTGTCAAAGCTGGTCTTGAGCCAGGTTTTCTGGATTTAAATCCAGTACTGGTTCTGCTGCCTTTTGTGCCATAGTGGGAACCACAGATCAATGTTGTGGTAGTAGCTGGGCATCAGTACCCCCATTCTGAGTGACCTAACTTGGTACCAAGTAGTCAGTAACTTTAGTAGAGAGAGTCTTTCTTTAAGGGTAGGGAGACTAATCTTACTTGTGTGTGGTTGCCTTGATAACCAATTCTCTTATCAGAATGGCAACCATGAACCTGATTATTATTTTAACCTAATGGAAGGCTAAAACGTTTAAAAGAATTTAATTTTAATGCTGGAAAGTCTATCTCTGCTTGGCAGAGGTAAACACTGCGTCTTTGTGATTGCTTTCTTCATGCTTCCATTTCCTTTCTAGGTAGATTATACCTTAATCCCGTTATTTTCACATTCAGTAAATCCAAACCGTGTTTAACCGGTTTATTCATGAGTGACTAAAGTGAGGAAAGTTTTGTCCTTTCAACTCAAGTGGGGATTTACTCTTTGCTAGAAGGGAGGGTAGGGAGGAAGGGGGTCCTAAGTCTGTAACCTGACCAGCTTCTCCTGTGGTTTTCTTCCTTTTTCTTTTCTTTTTTTTTTTTTTTCCAGTTTGCCCAATCTTGTGAGACAGGTCCTTTGTGTCTTGGTGCATTGACAGCAACCCATTTGCTTTCTTCCTTTATGAGCAACATCTTCTCCTTTTTATCATTCTAGTCATAGGACCATAGAATCATAAACTTGGGCTTAGAAGGGACTTTAATTCCCTCATTTTACAGATGAGGAACTGAGGTGTGGTAACTTCTTCTAAGGTCACATGGGTAGTAAGCGGTTGGTAGAGTCCGGATTTGAACCCAGGCCCTTTGACTTTAAAACCAATGCTTTTTCCTATGTCCTCATATAATATAAGGAGAGTTGTCCTCATTGTTAGAAAAGCCTGAATTCAAATCCCACTTTTTGACATATATTGTTTGTGTGACCATGGGCAAGTCACTTAACTTTTTAATGGCCCAGGCAACACTCTAAGACTAGAAGTCACATAGAAGGTACCCATTTGTGTTGGTAGAGGAAAATCCCTCACCTGGAGCTCCCTGTATTCCTTGAAATCTCAGGTCCATTAAAAAAAAGCCCCACCAATCAAGAAAGCCCAAACCATGCTGCTTTGATCAGCAAAGCTTTTCAAAGGGCAAGATTTAACAGAATTTCATATTTTTCTTTCAGTCTCAAACACCTAGTATGGTGCTTGGTACTTTGTTGGCTCTTAATAAATGCTTATCAAAATGAAGGAAATTGAATATTCTCTTCCTAGCTTTGCCACTCAGTACTCAGAGTCACTTGCCTTCTCATCTCTTGTTCCTGCTTGAAATCATGCAAGAATCAAGCAATCTCAATTGAAAGGGGCCTCTGAGATCATCTGTTTCCACTTCCCCAACCTTCTGTGCTGATCAAGCAAAATTTCAGGCTGTTGTATTTGTCAATCTTTTCAGAGTTGATGAGTCAAAGTGTGGCATAAAGGAAGGAAGGCCTAGGTTCAAGTCCCATCTCTGACTCTGAATAAGTCACAACTTCTCAGTTCTCTGAGCAACTCTCTAAGACCATACATTTCTGAGGAAAGTGCTAACCTGCACCTGCATCTTACCTGAGAGTTGCCCATTGCAATGTAGTCCCTATCTCTACCCATCTAAAGCAAAACTGAAATGCAAGTTAGAATCATCCTTTCAGCAGAACTTAAAGAAGGGATTGGGAGCCATCTCCAGTTGTCCTGATCTATATCGCGCCACTGGCTCCAGATGGTGCCAGAGGAGAAAGGAAGGCTGGCGACTTTACACAGCCCTCCCTCTCTTAAATCCAATTCATGTGCAAGTTGTGGCATCATCTTCCTGATGCCGCAATAACAACATAATAACAACAACAAAGAAGGGAATAAAGATAATTTCCCTAACACTACAATGCTTTTTCCCTTCTCTGCACTCCCATGGTAGGATATGGAAGGGGTTCTTAAGGAGGCTGAGTTCTGAGAAGCTACCTGAAGCCTGCCCCTCATGCATTCTAAGGGAGATCATGTCATCTGGGGGGTGAGGCCTGAAGTAAACCCCTATTCCTCAAGCCCCAGGGAAGTGAGCTCCATTGGTGTATCTCTTTTACTTTGAGTGGGTGGGCAGTCACTTCTGTCTTTATATACCTTTATTTCTCTGATTCCAGATCCTTTTGTGGTTCTGTCTCTATGTGGTTTGTCTGGCGATTTACTTCTCCGTAGAGGAGAATGAAAATGAAACATATAGTGGTGTCAAGATGGGGTTCTCATGCAAGTCTCCATAGCTAGTTAGTGAGAGAATGAGAACTATTCCCCAGGTCTCCTGACATCCAGGCTTATGTGCTTTTTCCTACACTAAGTACCAGATACTAAACTCTAATATTCCATAAGCTGCAGTCATACAATCCATTGCCCCCAAATCTTATTAACTGTGGTTAGATCTATGCAGTTGCTCATTGTTTGGACACAAGAGAATATCATGGGTCTAGGTAGGCCTCAATGAAGGAATCATTGGAAAAGCTACTGGATTGGGAGACAGAGAACCAGGGATAAGAATTCTGCCTTTGCTGCTTACTACCTTTGTGACTGATGTTGGGTAGCCCTCTTACCCTCTCTTTCCCTCAGTTTACTCATCTGTAAAAGGGGAGGATTAGATTATCACTAGATAACTCCTTCTAGCTCCATATCTGTGATGATGATTTAGACCAGTTGTCTGGCTGCTACACAAACCTCTTGGAGCAGTCCTGACCCTTGGGCATGAGAATAAGTTTTGATTTATCTTTTGTTGACACTATCTATGATTTCATAGGAGTCAAGGATCCCTAGTGTGGAAAATCCTCCAATGATTCAGAGCAGCAATTTATTTGTACCCTAGAGAGGTGCCTGAGGCCTTGAAAGGTTAAGTGACTTATTCCACATATGTTACTTCATAACATTTGCATAGCGCTTTAAAAGTTGCATGTTAATTTACCTGATCCTCACAACAACTTTGTGAAGGAGCTGCTATTACTATCCCCATTTAACAGATGGGGAAACTGAGGCCCAGAGAAGTTAAAGGACTCACTGGATCACACTGCCAGTAAGTGTCTGAGGTAGCATTTAAACTTAGGTATTCCTGATCCCTCAGGCAGCACTCTATCCACTATGCTCCTAGCCACCATCCAATGATACGATGTATTAAATACACTGTTGGCAGAACTATGAACATTTTGGAAAGCAGTTTGGATGATGTGGTGTGACTGGTTTTAACAAACTGCTTCCCCATCCCCCATCCCCTACCCCCCAACCCCACCCTTCCTTTCTTAATTCTTTGATGAAAGGGTAGGAGAGAGGAGACAGATCTCTTTGGAAAAAATGGACTCGTGGGACAGGAACTGGGAAGGTGTGAGTTAAGCCTCCCCTTCTCCTCCCCAAGTACCCACAATGCCAGCCAGGACAATTGCAAACTAGGAAGCTGTGATGCAGATCAGAGGTGGTTGGAGTTAACTTCGCACCCATGTAGGTGATGGTCCTTTGGGCAAGGAGGAAAGGAAACAAGCATTTACTAAGCACTTACTATGTGTCAGCCACTGTGCTAAGAGCTGTTCTAAATATATGATGTGATCCTCACAACACCCCTGGGAGGTAGATGCTCTCATTATCCCTATTTTACAGTTGAGGAAATTAAGATAGACAGGTTAAATGACTTGCCAGGGTCACACAGCTAGGAAGTGTGTGATGCTGGATTTGAACTCAGGTCTTCCTGCCTCTAGCATTAGCTCTATCTACTACTGTACCACCTAGCGGCCAAGAGGAGTATAAAAGTAATTTTTTGAGGCTGGCGGAGAGCTCCAGAGCCTCCGAAGAAATTCCTTGTTGACTGCTTTTTAAACCCCACTGGCATCTTCTATTTGATTTTATCCTTTGTGCTCCTTTTAAATTGCTGTGAGGTGAGCCTCTACCTGAGGGTGCTGGAATATAACTTCAATAAAAGAACTGTTCAAACCCTCTGTCTTGGCATGAAAGATCTATCATACTAGATGCTGCATTGTGACCCCAACAGACGAGGATGTAAATATGGAAGGGCTCAATAATTAAAAAAAAATAGATTGTTGTTGTCCAGCCTTTGTTCTTGAAGAAGACTGCTGATATCAGGAGGGTGGCAAGAAAAAGAGCAAATGACTTTCCATGGTCACACAGTGTTATCCTAGATAGGACTTGAACCCATAACTTCCTATTCCAAAACCGACCATGTATCACTATGCTATAAAATCTGCCAGTTTACAGTAAGGATAATGCATAGCTTAGATATACCGAGCTCACCTATGGAGACAAACAGCTTATTAGAGATTTGTTGTTATTCAGTCATTTCAGTTGTATCTGACTCTTCATGACCCCATTTGGGGTTTTCTGGGCAAAGATACTGAAGTGGTTTGCCGTTTCCTTCTCCTGCTCATTTTACAGACAAGGAAACTGAGGCAAATAGGGTTAAGTGACTTGCCCAGGGTCATAGAGCTAGTAAGTGTCTGAGGCTGGTTTTGAAGTCAGGTTTTTCTCACTCCAGGCCCAGCCCTTGATGCGCTGAGCTACTTAGCTGTCCTTTGTTAGAGATACATTTCTTTATAAAAGTTCAAAAGTCCCTACCTAGGACCATAGGTGGAAGGGACCTAGTGCTGTCTCTTTATTTTATAGTTGCATAAATTGAAACCTAGACAACTATAATGTCCTAGCCTTTTGAAAATACTTTCAGGCCTGAACAACTTGAAAAATGTGTGTTGCCTCATATTTTCTCTCTAATCTCCTATCTGGAGATATGCATCCCTTAGCTTTCTGGAGATGTCTGAAGGATATCCAAGGTCCATTGTCTACTAGAGTGTCACCCGCTGTTCTCTTTCTGTTCCTGATTGCTCACACCATTGCTGGTATGATTCTCCTAAAGAAACCCATCAAGTAGTGAAATACGGCTCCTTCCTTGTGGCAGAGAGCTGGGGAGCTATTTGGAAAGAACATTATATACATTGTCAGAGAACTCCCTTGTCTGTTAAGTGCTCCTGACTCCAGGCCCAATGATTCCATACACTAAGCCTTGTTGCCTCTTTGTTAAAGACACAAAACATTCTCTGTGTTGATTTGTTTTCCTTGACTGTGCTCATGATTTTTAAAACATTGTTGTTTTATAAGGTAAGGCTTCTGTTAGAGGAAGGAATGAGTTAATGGGAAGTGGAAGAAATGCAAAAAAAAAAAAAAAAGAATAGAAAAGGAAAGTACTCCATGAAACAAAAGATTACATGGAATAAGACAAAAAGGTTAAAATGGGACACGAACAGGACAATTTTGTTAATGTCACTTAAAAAAACAAGCAAAGGAGAAACAAGTTCATATATTGTCTGTATACATTGGAATACTTCTGTTTGTTGATGCTCACGTTCGTAATTAAAAAAAAAACATTTTAAGGCAAAAGGTATCAATTAATAATTTCTTCAGTACCACCTCACACTTATCAGATTGGCTAGCATGACAGAAAAGGAATATGACAAATGCTGGAAGGGATGTGGAAAACTAGAGACCCTAATGCACTGTTGGTGGAGTTGTGAACTGGTCCAGCCATTCTGGAGAATAATTTGGAATTACCTTAAAAAGGTTAGAAAACTGTACATACCCTTTGCCCCAGCAAAACCACTACTAAGTCTGTATCCCAAAGAGATCAGAGAAAAAGGAAAAGGACTATATGCATAAAAATATTTATAGCAGCTTTTTTTTGTGGTAGCAAAGAACTGGAAATTGAAGGGATGCCTATCAATTGGGAAATGGCTGAACAAGTTGACCTATGTGATTGGGATGGAATACTATTGTGCTATAAGAAATTATGAGGGGGATGGTTTCGGAAAACCCTGGGAAGACGTATATGAACTGATACAAAGCAAAGTGAGATTAACCAGAGGAACACTATATACAGTAACAGCAATGTTGTAGCAATAATCAACTATGAAAGACAGCTACTCTTGTCAATACAATGATCCACAACAATTTCAAAGGACTTATGATGAAAAATACTACCCACCTTCAGAGAGAGAACTCATGAACTCAGTGCAGATCGAAGCGTATTCTCTTCTTCTTGCTTTTTCTTTATTTTGTAACATGGCTAATGTAGAATTATGATTTACATGACTTCATATGTATGGTGGATATTATTGTTCTGCCTTCTCAATTCGAGGGGGAGAGAGGATAAGAATTTGAAACTGGAAATGAAAAATTTTAAAAATAAAATAATTTCCTCAGGGAGCAAAATTCAGCCCTAAGTAAGGAATGAACAAGTTGAAATACTTATCAAAGGAAAATCTAGTGACTTTTATTTCATGTGGCCTCCTCTTATTAAAGCATCTGAACCTTCGCAAGATAGAGTTAAAGGAACATCTCCTTTATCTTTATGGAGATCAAAGGCTCTTGTTGCCATTTTGCTGGTGAAAAACTAAGTGGACAGTTAAAAAACCTCCCTATGTAGTAGATGCTAGATAGCAACCCAGACAGATGGTTGTGTAAATAGCAGCACTGTGCACTACCACTTTTCCCATGTGGGAAAGAAATAATTACCAGCATTCCACTCTCTGCCACCACTTTTCCTTGAGTGGACTATCCCCAGACTGTATACCTTTGAGGCAGAAGTAGAGAAATGCTGAATTTGGGTAGAAAGAGTGGGCCAGATTTAGAATGCAAGCCATCTCTTTAATGAAAAAAAAAGTTAGATCATAAGAGATAAAGCTGGAAGGACCTTAGAGACCATGGGATCCAACTTCTTCCCTTTACAGACAAGGAAACGTTTTCACATCTTATTTTTCCTCCTGACTCAAAACCAAACTGACACCCCACTTTTGAATTTGGGGGAACTGCCCTGTGGGGAAGTGAAGGCTTTCAGGTAAGCTCTAATGCTGTAAAGCTAGAGGCCTTAATTCCTCTGCTGGCATCCTCTTCTGGAGGAGAGATACTATTTCCATGTTCTTTGCCTGCCAAATGGGGCAGCTATATAGTCTGTCAACCTAAATTCCCTCTGGTATTTGTTGCTTAAATTTCCTGCTGGTTGTGGGTCTGCTGTTATGCAATAAACAGCTTCCATTTTCCTTCCCCAGAGGCAGCTGTGTTTCAGATGCTAGGGAGATGGCTTTTTATAATAAGGCAAAGCCTCATTGGGACTATGTCAGATGAAAGGGGATCCAAGAACAAATGTAAGCTATTGGGTTACCCTGTGGGGTTTGGAGGGAACTACAGAGAACCAGTAATTGCTGAAGTGGTCCTACTTGGCCACTTATCCACTGGCTGTGCTTTGGGAAAGTCATTAGACCTTTCTGTAACTCAGTCTTCCCATCTATCGAATGGGATAGTAAGTAGTATTGGCCTTTGCCTCCTGAGAATAGTTGAACATCTAACTGCATGCGTTCAACTTACACTAACTTACATAGGCAAGCTATATGGAACAGCAGACAGGACTAGGAGTTAAGAGGATCTAGGTTCAAATCCTGCTTCACTTACTAGCTTTGAGATCCTGGACAAGACAGTTAAGTTCTCTCAGCCTCAGTTTCCTCATCTGTAATTGGGAATAACAACAGCAAGGCCCTCATTGGGTTATTATGAAGATCAAATGAGGCGACCCATGTAAAGCACCTTGCAAACCTCAGAGTCCTTTATTTATGTCATATCACCCAATATCATCATTCCTTTAGAAGTCCAAGCATCTCCCTTTTTCTTCTCCTAATCCAAACTTCTATTCCTACTAAGCTCTGCTAGGTTTTAGGACACCTGGCTTCCTGATTCAAGAACACTGGACTCAGAGTCAGAAGACCTGGGATCATAACATAACTTCACTATATCCTCTAGTAATACCTCTGGGCTTTGGAACCCTAAGCTGCTATGGAGGGGACTGGACTAGGGGGTCTCTAATTCACATTTCCATAGCACTTGAAGTGTTGTCCTCTTAACTCCTTAAGGTAGGGACGGAGTGTCTGTATATTTAGTCCTGTTTTACAGATGAGGAGAGGACAGTTAGGTGGCATAGTGAATAGAGTGCTGGGCTTAAAGTTAGGAAAACTCATCTTCCTGAGTTCAAATCTGGCCCCAGACACTTACTAGCTGTGTGGCCCGGGGCAAGTCACTTAACCCTGTTTGCCTCAGTTTCCTCATCTGTAAAATGAGCTGCAAAAGGAAATGGCAAATCACTGTACTATCTTTGCCAAGAAAACCCCAAATGGGGTCACCAAGAGTCAGACATGACTGAAACAACACAACAATAACAGATGAGGAAATAAGCTCTGAGAGGTGCTGAGAGAGGTGACCTTGGACTTTGTTCACAGTCCCACAGACAATGAGTGTTAGATCCCACAGTCAAGTCAAATCTCCTGCCTTCAAGTCCAGGGCTCTTTCCATCATTCCATGTTATCTCTAAGGTCCTTTCAATCTAATTCTCCTGTAATTAAAGTAGTTCACAAAGGGGTGAATTAATGACAACCTCCCCAAGAAGTATTGAAGTTTTTGAAGTACTGAAGGTGGAATTATCTTCCCAGGGATGCTCTGCTTGAGTGCAGCTAGGTGACCCAGCAGATGGAATACCAGGCCTGGAGTCAGGAAGAGTCATCTTCTTGAATTCAAATCTGGCCTCAGACACTTATTAGCTATGTGACCCTGGGTAGGTCACATTACCCCATTTGCTTCAGTTTCCTCATCTGGAAAATGAGTTAGAAAAGGAAATGGCAATCCATTCCAGTATATCTGCCAAGAAAATCCCATAAGGAGTCAGGAAGAGTCAAACCTGGCTAAAAATGACTGAACAAAAACTAAGTGAATCTCTACGTAATAGATTAGCTCATCCTTAAGATCCTTCCACCTGCTCCCAAATTCCATATGCTGAATCTGTATCTATGAAGGCACATGGGAGCTCTGTGAAGACAGTAGGTAGCATGCTGGACCTCCAATCACGAAAAGTTGGGCTTAGATCCCACCTTAGACACTTACAGCCTGTGTGACCTTAGGCAAATTACTTAACCTCTCTCTAAGGTTCCTTCTCCTTCTAAATCTAGGAACCTATATGAATATGGGTCAGCTAGGTGTCAAAGTAGATAGAGAGCTGGGCCTAAAGTTAGGAACACTCTTCTCCTTAAGTTTAAATCTGACCTCTGACACTTACAAGCTGTGTGACCCGGGGCAAGTCACTTAACCCTGTTACCTCAGTTTCCTCATCTATAAAACGAGCTGGAGAAGGAAATAGCAATCCACTCTAGTATCTTTGCCAAGAAAACCCCAAATGGAGTCATGAAGAGTCAAACATGATCGAAACAACTGAACAACAAAATATGAACGTGATATGAATCCTTCCTATTTAAGTTCTATGAAAAGAAGAGGGGCAAATTTTCCAACTGGCTACATTTTTCATTATATATCCACATATGTCCATATATTCTGTCCCCAGGAGCCTACTGAAGATATTTTTGGATTGGGGGTATGTGCTTTCCTAGGAACCTCCTGGAAAAATAGGGAAGCACCCCCTGCCCTCTTGCCTGAATTATGAGAATTTGGATTCTTTTAGAAGATAATTTCTTCGAGCCTCTCTCACTTCAGAAAGTTCAAGGTCTTTGGGTCTAGAGGACCTGCATCAGATAAATAATTTATTCTGTGATTGTTAGGTAAGAGAAGGATTTTTAATTTGTCATTTCATCAAGTTATAATTTGCATCTAGAGGTTTTAATAAGGCTATTAATGGCATAATGATGGTTTTGTGTTTAAATACCCTTTTTGAAAGGAAATACTGCTATTGAATCCTGATCCCAGATTCCTATCCTCTTCTGTTCCATAGACTTAATGACTGCTTACAAGGTTTCAATGTTCTTCAGGACCGGTTTCCTTTTGTGACTCAGAGTTCCATTACCCCTCTAAGGATTGTGTATTAGTCTGGTTAACAAGGTACTTATCTTCAGTGGCTCCCTATGGCTTTTAGAATCCAATATAAGCTTCCCAGCCTGGTTTTGAAGCCCATAACATTCTAACTCTAGCTCTCTCTCCTGCCTTCCCAGACTCATTTCACATTACTTCTCATTTAGGCATCGATTGTCCCAACCAATTTGGCCTGTTTGCTATTCTCCAGACTTGATATTCCATCTCCCTCCTCCACACTTTTGTATAGTTTATAGAATAGATTGCTTCCTCACCTCTTTCTATTAGAATCCTTGGCTTCCTTTAAAGCTCAGCTCATGGGAAGCCTATCCTGATCCCCTAGTTGTCAGCAAATATAGTTGGAGTGTAAGGGTTGTTCAGGGAAGACTAGCACCTCTGATGTGAGGGCTTGCTGAGCCCTTTTCAGGGCTACTCATCCACTTTGGTGTGTACCTTTTCACCCAGCCCTCAAGTCAGCATGTCCTATGTGAAAGTGAGATGGTTCAGTGGATAGAGAGCACCGGTCCTGCGGTCACGAGGACCTGAATCAGATCACATCTCCTAGGTATGCAGTAAAGAAATTTTTTTGTCTTCTATCAGGTAGGTGGCACAGTGGATAGACCACTGGGTCTGGAGTCAGGAAGATCTGAGTTCAAATGCAGCTTCAGGCACTTAATAGCTGTGTGACCCTGGGCAAGTCACTTAACCCCGATTGCCATTGCCTCGCCAATAAACAAACAAATAAATAAATTCAGCATCTCCCAAACTGAATTAGTGATTTTTCTTCTACTCCCTCCTTCTCCGCTAACCTAATCCTCCTAATTTTTAGTAGGATCATCATTACAAGTTCTTCAGTCTATAGTGGACCTCAGAGGTCATTTAGCTAGCTCAAACATCTTACTTGACTGATACGGAAAGCTAGGACCAGAGCTGGGTGTACTTGCCCAAAGTCATAAACGAGTAATTCATATAGGCAACATTTAAACTCAGGTCCTTTGACCAGTAAACAGCTAGGTGGCTGGGTCTGGAATCAGGAATACCTGAGTTCAAATCCAGCCTTAGACACTAGCTGTGTGACTCTGGGCAAGTCACTTAATTCTGTCTGCCTCAGTTTCCTCATCTGTAAATTGCGCTGGAGAAGGAAATGGCAAACTACTCCAGGATCTTGGCCAAGAAAACCCCAAAGGGGGTCATGAAGAGTCAGACAGGACTGAACAGTAATAACAAATCTTTGATTTCGATCAATGATCCTTCAAGTGTACCACATTGGCTACCTTGGGCAATTTACTGAGCTTCAGTTTCCTCATCACTAAAACATATATTCTCTACCTCACAAGGGTGTTGAGAGGATGAATATATATATATTAAGTACATCTTTTGTAGACTACAATGAAACAAATTTATATTCAGTAAAGGCTCCTGGAGAAATTGTTAAAAATTAGAGATTAAATAACTTATACCTAAAGAATAGGTGGGTTTAAAAGCAAATCATGAAAACAATTGATAATTTCATTACAGTTAGTGACAATAATGTAACAACATGACAAAATTTATTGAATAAAGCCATAGCAATCCTTAGGGAAATGTTATATCTCCAACCATTCCCACAATAAAAGACAGAAAGAGCAAATGTATGAATTGGGTATAAAACAAAAAAAAACCTTAGAAAACTCAAAAATTAAAAATTCCCAATTAAACAGCAAATTTGAAATCTTGAAATTCAAAAAAGAGACTCACAAAATTGAAATTTTAAAAAGGTCATTGAATTAATAAATAAAATTAGGAGCTTTTTTGGGGGGGGAGAAAGGGAAAACCAATAAAACAGATAAATCATTAGATAACAATTTTTTAAAAGAAAGAAAACCAAATTACCAGTATCAAAAATGAAAAAGTTGAATTCACAACTAGTGAAAAGCAAATACATTATTAAGCTCCATGTTGTCCAATTATACACCAATAAAACTGACCAGATAGTGAAATGGATGAATATTTACAAAAATAGAAAATGTCCCGATTAACAGAACAAGAAATAGAAGAATTAAGAACCAAATTTTAGAAGCAGAAATTGAATAAGTCCTAAATGAACTCTCAAAGGAAAACAAAGAAACCTAGTACTAGATTTATTTAAAAGCAAATTCTGTCAAACATTTCAAGAACAACGAATTACAATATTACATAAACTGCTTGAAAAAAATAGGAAAAGGAGTCCTAGCAAATTCCTTCTATAATACAAATATGGTGTTGATACCTATACCATATAGAATCAATATAGGGAAAGAAAACTATGGACCAATATTCCTAATGAAAATTGAACAATAAAATAATTTAATTATATCAATAGATACATAAAAGCTTTTCTTTTCATAAAAGCTTTTAAAAACAAGATACAATGCCCATTGATCCCACTAGCATTTATTTACTAGGAAATTATTAAGTGCCTAATATATGCCAGATGTTGTATTAATTAGTTCAATGACCTAGAAAGCACAGAAATAAAGAAATCTTTCCTTAATATGATAAATAGTATCTTTCTAAAAGAAAGAGCAAGCATTATCTGTAATGGGAGTAAACAAAAGACCTTTCCGGTAAGACCACGTGTTAATCAAGAATGTCCATTATTACCATTGAAGTTATTATAGTGTTAGAAATTCTAGCTATAGCAATACAAGAAAAAGACATTGAGGGAATAAACAGTCAAAAAGGAAACCAAAGTATTGCTTTTGAAAGATGATATGCTAGTTTACTTAGAGAACCTTAGAGAGTCAGATAAAAAACTAATTGAAACAATGAAAACTTAAGCAAGTTTACAGGAAATAACATAAACTTACATAAACCATCAACATTTCTATTACCAACAATATCCACTAGGAAGAGATAGAAAGTGAAATTCTATTTAAAATAACTACAGAAAGTCTAAGATACCTGGGAATCTACCTGCCAAGATACACATAGGAACTATATAAACATAATTCTGAAACGATCTTTACCCAAATAAATGCGGTTCTCAATAACTGGAAAAATATTCGTTGTTCATGGATAGGCTGAAGCATAATAGGGTAGGCTGAATATAATAAAAATGGCAATGATACCTAAATTAATTGACTTATGGAGTGCCATACCAATCAAACCAAAGAGCTAGGGGAAAAGATTCATCTGGAGGTACAAAAAGTCGAGAATCTCAAGGGAAATAATAAAAATAAAATGAGAAGGAAGCCTCAATCCAGATACAATACCAGATACAGTACCAGATCTCAATATACTACAAAGCAGTAAACATCAATATGATTTGGTACTGGCTAAGAATAAGAGAAGTCAATGTGTAGAACAGATTAGGCACACCATATACAGAAGCAAATGAGCACAGTAGTTTAGTGTTTGAGAAATTTAAAGATCCCAGCTATTGATAATTTGCAGAGAAGGTTCCAATCTTCATTGCTGAAGGAAATTTTTCACTTAGAATTCCCCAGGATGAAATCTCAGACCCAGTAAGAAAAAAAGTCAGTAAGATCATGGTCTAAATTTTGAGGGTTTAAGATGAAGACTCTTCTTCTTGCCTCTGTTTTTCTCTTCCTCTTTTCTTCCTAGGAATCTGCGTTCTTCTTTGGCCATTGGAAAGACCTTCCTCCTGATTGTCTTTAACAATAGTTATCACAAGTGAGTTCATGCAAATATCTGGCCAAAATAATACTGTAATCTCATTTATCTAACTCCACGCCCCCAACGGAAATTAGAGCATTCATTTCAACTGGGTCTGCCAGCTTGCACCAAAAGACCTCAGCATCCTGTCCATTAGATCAGATTCTTTGTATTTTATCCTCCAGCACCTAGGATACCTCATAGCACATAGTAGGTGCTTAACAGTGCTTGCTGACTTGCTGACCTGGATTGTTTTCTACTGGAGAAGTCTCAAAGTGAAGACTTAACAAAAAGTGCTTCTGTTCTGTTGTAACAACAATGTTGCTAGCAGCTGCTGTGGAGGTGTAAGACCAACAACATCAGCAAACAGGAGGGCTGCTAGCACAAGTTCTTTGATCTGCTTTTCTACAGAAAGCAACACTAAGGGGTTTACAATCTCATTTTAATTAAACATACATATGTTTAAATAAACGTATGTTGAACTAATTAACACATCCGGCATATGTTAGGCACCTAATTTCCTAGTAAATAAATACAGGTAGGCTAAATAGGCATTGTATCTTCTTTTAAAATGCTTTTAGGTATGTATTGATATAATTATATTACCATTACGCCTATGTCTGACCTCCTCTAACCCTCTCCCATGTTTGGCAAGAGACCTGAGACATAGTCCCAACCCATGTCGACAGGTGAGGTTGTCCTGTGCACTTCCTTTTAGAAGCCTGGGAAAGTAGAAAGTGAATGGAACCTGGTATCTAAAGACTTGCTATTTCATACCTGTGGGATCTTGAATAAGTCATTTAATGTCTCCAGGTCTGTTTCTTTGCATAGGGAGTTGAATTAGATGATATAGATTTCTATTTTTTACATTTCAAAGAACTGAGAGGGAGCTGGGGCTGAGAAGGGCCAGCTAGTGACAGCAATAAGAATCCAGCCTGGAGCATTTGCTTCTTTTTGATATTTATGGAAGCTGACCAAGTCAGGTGGTCCTGCAACTGTCTATACGTGGAAGGCATTCTGTTCTTACAAACAGGCAGATTGATGGGAACACCATAGCCAGTTACTGGAGCCGAGGCTTGCATTGCCTTCAGTCCTGTGCTCCGCCTCCGCCTCCCCCGCTTTCCTCCCCACACTCCCTTACAGAGCTCAGGCAGCTACCAATTATAAGAAAACCCTTAACTCTATTTCTGAGCTCCTTGATTGATAGCCCTGGTGAGTAAAATTATAAGCCTTAATGGGAGCATTAATTTCTGGGAAAAGGGAATTGATCAGAAGAGGGTTCTCAATCATAAGTGCTGCAATCAGTGGGTCGAGTTCAATAATGGGCTCAAAAAGGGAATAGAGTTAAAAGAATTAACTTTTTTAAAGGTCATCAAAGTGTATAAGAAAGAAAGACAGAGATGGAGGCAGAAACAGATGTAGAGATACATGGAGACAGAGAAGAGAGACAGACAAAAACAGAGAAAGAAAGATAAACCGACAGCAAGGGGTGGGGGGAAGGGAAGAGAGATACAGAGAAAGTAAAAGAGAGAGGGAGGGATAGAGAAAGGCACAGAGATAGAGAGGATGAGAGAGGAAGAAAGGGAGAGAGAGGGAGACAGAAAGCAAGAAAAAAAGGAAGCAGGGAAAGGGAAGAAAGGGAAGGAAGGAGAGAAAAGGAAGGAGCAAGAGAAAAAGTGAAGAGAGATATACAGTGAGAAAAAGAAGGTGAGGGAAGGCAACAAGAGAAGAGAGATAGAGGACAAGAGAAGGACAGAGAGTGAGGTGGGGAAGAGAAAGAGGGAGGAGGGATAGAGGGGTAAAGGGAGAGACAGAAGGGGAGAGAAAGAAAGAATAAAAAAACCAAGGTAGAGGGAAGAGCTGAATATGAGAAAACTTGCATAAAGTAATGTAGAGCACAATGAACAGGACCAAGAAAATAATATATACAAGTAACTGCAATAACGTAAACAAAGGCAACAATAAGACACAGCCAGGTTCTAATTAATTACAGTGAGCAAACTTGGTACCAGAGAATATATTTCATTCTTCTCAGTAGAGAAGTGGGAGGCCATGGGTGTGAAGCTTATTAAATGTAGTCATTTGGCTGGTCAGTTTTGCTGAAATGTTTTTCTTTTTTGCAAGAGATAGCTCAATGGACAGAAACACATTGGCAAGAGAATATGGCATAAAAATATAAGATAGCAACACAATTTTTAAAAAATCAAGTTGATAGATAAGTTCCCTTAACAGATCAGTTTCTTTAAACAACTCTTCCTGTTTTTCCACTTCATTATTTTTTCTTTGCATCTTCAAAATTTCATTCCTGAGGTCTTCCTATCCCCTTGGGCCTGACTTGACCTGTACAATTTTAGCCTATGAGGTCTTGTTTATTCTTTCTCTGAACTCTTTGAAATTTATTTTCCTAAAATCGAAGATGCATAGCAGACTGGGCCCTATTTTGCTCTCCTTCTCTATCACAAATTCTGAGTGGTCATTACTTCCCCACCAAGGTCCAATTATTTTCATCAGAGGAGACAGTTTGTCCTTGTGGGTGAGAATCTGAACCAGCATAGAAGTCGCCTTTGTGGGTCCTTCAACCTGGTTGATTCATGATTATCATTAAAGGCAAGATCAGAATCTATGAGCTGTTCTGCATCTGCTGGAGAGAGATCTCCAGCGGATATCAAGGTTCTCAGAGTCCTTTTCTTTGCCATCAAGGAATTACTTCTGAAATGGAGACTCGATTATTTTTGGTTTATCCTGTCTGAGGCCTGTTTGTACATAATCATTAGCATGTCTTCTTCCCCATTAGTCTGTGAGAGCAGAGACTGTCTTTTTCCTTATCCCTAGTGCTTAGCAGAGTGCCTGGCAAATAATAGGCATTTAATAAATGTTTACTGACTGACTAACTGATTGACTATGTTCCATATTGTAACAGAGACTCTGTGCCTGAGGTCCATCTGGCTTCATTGATTGCCCCAAAACATTTTTTGACTGAATCCACTGATCAAAACTAGGTATGAATAAGGCCCAAACACCTCATTTAGCACGTTCTTCAATCAAAGGTTGTGGATGAGAGATTTGGTCGTGTCTCGACCGGGGAGAGATCCAGAGTGAAAGGAATGGGGACCTCCAGGCACAAGCCAGAAACAACCTAATTCAACAGGAGCAGCCAGAGATAGAAGCTGGCACTGTGCTGTGCCAGAGAATGGAGATATTTTCCCTCCAGGCTTCTCTGACAGTTGATGCCACTTCGGAAAGCAATTTGAAATCATGCAAATAAAGTGACTAAAATGTCTGTACTCTTTGACCCAGAAATCACACTAAAGGCTTATACCCCAAGGAGGTTATTTATTTGAAGAAAGGCCCTATATACACCTAAATATTTATAGCAGCACTTTTTGGGATAGCAAAGAACTGGAAACAAAGAAAATGACTATCATATGGGGACTGCCTAGACAAGTCGTGGTATATTAATATAATGGAATGTTACTGTGTTGTAAGAAATGATGAATGTGTTGAATACAGAGAAGCATGGAATGATTTACCTAATCTGATGAGACATGAAGCAGAGCCAAGGAAACGATACACATGACTACAGCAATGTAAACAAGAAATAAAATCAAAGCAATCAAAAGTGAATGTTGCAAAATTACAAACAACAAGCATGACTCCAAAGAATAAATGTGAGAAGACACCCCCATCCCACTCTTTTGCTATGGATGTGGTACATTGCACATATTTTCAGACTTTTTGATGTATTGATCAGTTTTGCTCATTTTTTCCCTTTTTCCTAAAAAATATCTGTTATATGGAATGGTTCTCTAGGAGGGGAGGGAAGAGAAATGTCAGGAGAAAATTTAATGAAATAAAAACCAAAAGACATCAATAAAATTTATTAAAATAAAAATGATAATTTATGAATGTAATGGATTATTATTATACCTCAAGAAATGATGAAAGGGATGATGTCAGAGAAATCTTTGAAGACTGCAATGAACTGATGCAGAATGAAGTAAGCATAACCAAGAGAACAACTTATGTAATAACAATCACATTGTAAAGGAAAAGAATGTTGGAAGATTTAAGAATAGTCAAGGCAATGACTAATCATGATTCCATCTCCATACAGAGAGGTGATATACCCAAGATGAATGAATTAGGAGCAAGGCTGGCCTTAGAGTTCCTAGGGAGGAAATCATCTGTATAATAGAAACTGTTTTGTGTTGTGTATTGAGCTACTTCTGCTTTCATCTCCCCCGACCAATTAATAAACATTTATTAAGCACCTACTATGTGCCAGGCAGGATGCTAAGGACTGAGTATACAAAAAAAGGCAAAAGACAATCCATGGCCTCAGGGAATTTGTAATCTGATTCTCCTCATCTCTTGGATAGTCATTTCAAAGATGTGTCAAACTGCAAAGGCTTGGAGGCATCCAGCCAACTAACTTCAAACTTCATGGAAAGAAGGAAACAACCATTGATTAGGTGCTACTATATTCTAGGTACTGTGCTAAGGGCTTTACAAATATCTCTTTTAGATCCTCACAACAACCCTGTAAGGTAGATGTTATTATTATCCCTATTTTAGAGCTAAGGAAACTGAGGCAAAGAGAAGTTCCCCAAACTTCCCCAAAAGTCTCATGAGTAGTAAGTATCTGAGACCAGATTTAAAGTAAAGCCTTCTTGACTCCTGGCTCAGTGCTGTATCCACTGTTCCATCTGGTTGCCTTTGGGCATACTCTGAGACTTATTTATTATTGTAGGAGGCATTTTGGCCAAGATCTGAATTCAAATATTTGAAAAGACATTTTGATGTATTTGATGATTTGATATGCAATTTGAGAGAAATGCACTTCTCTTTATTTTGCTAAAAGGGCATAGTGCTCATGAAGCAGCTATCCAAATAAGGACTTTGTAGTCTAAGCCAAAATATGGGCAAGTCAGAGTGCTTAATCCTTAGATAATTTTCTTGATTATTTTTTCTTGATTTTTCTTGATTCTTGAAGAAGTTACATGAAGGACAGAGCCAATAAGTTGAGTCAATAGCAGAAGCATTCAATCATTGGTTTCTAGTTTGGACTTGAAATCTTTTGCTTTAAGTGAAATAATTTTTGTTTCAATTTATCCTCTCCTCTTAGAAGCCCCAAACCATTTGAAAATTTAAAAGAAAAGCCCTTCACAAGAATCCCAACAATTGGGGGGGGGACAGAGCCAAGATGGCGGCTGGAAAGCAGGGACTAGCATGAGCTCCCCGCCAAGTCCCTCCCAAAACCTATAAAAAATGGCTCTGAAGCAATTCTAGAATGGTAGAACCCCAAAAATAGCAGAGGGAAGCAGGGCTCCAGCCCAGGACAGCCTGGATGGTCTCTGGGTAAGGTCTATCCTGCACTGGGAGGTGGGAGCAGAGCGGAGCAGAGCCCAGCATGGGCGGAGCAGAACAACCAGACCAGGAGCCAGGTGGAGCATGCCCTAGTGTCCTGAATCAGTGAGCTGTGGCAGTTACCAGACTTGTCAACCCACAAACACCAAAGACAACAGAGAAGGTTAGTGGGAAAAACTGCTGGGGACAGGGAGTTTATGGTTCAGTCACTGCCCCAGGGGCAGCAGAGGTGGGGCAGCTTCAGAACTACAGCTGCAGTTGCTTCTGGCCCCAGGCCCACCTGGTGGGAGGAATTAAGTGGCTGATCAGAGCAGGAGTGCAGAGCCTGCTGAAGATCTGAGTCCAGTCCAGGTTGGGGGTTCTTGGGGAAGGAGGAGTGCTGGTGTGGCAGAGCTGGCACATCCCCCCAGGCTTGGAACATAGAACTCTTTAGTCTACAAGCAGTCATACCCCGCTGAAAAACTCAAGGGTCAAGTAAGTTGGCTGAGAACATGGCCAATC
>CM053627.1:136361665-136393567 GCA_028646595.1 Phalanger gymnotis
GGGAGGGAAGAAAATCTGGAACCCAAAATTATGTAGAACTGTTTGTTGCAATCTAAAAATAAAAAAATTTAAAAAAGAGAAAATTACAGGTCCAGAACAAAAATAAAATAAAATAAAACAACAAATGTAGATTTTAAGAAAAAAAAAAAGAAAAGAGCTTTGTAAACGTTAATGTTTGCAAAGTGGCATATTGGATACAGGGTTGGCCTCAGAGTCAGGAAGACCTCTGACATATATTGGCTGTGTGACCTCCAGTTAGGCACTTAACTTCACCCTCTAAGACTATGTGTTACATAGCAGATGCTGAAATGCATCAGTACATAGTGTCCTCACTAGGAGTTCCTATACCCATGAAATTACAAGTCTGGTACAAAAAGAAAAACTAAGCCCTTCTATAGCATGCCATAGAAATGTGAGCTACTGTTATTATTGTCATTCAAAGTTCTGAAGCTTTCACATGATTAAAAACCCACGTGGGAGTCAATTACTTTCTCAAAGACAGTCAACTCTTGATTTATTATGAGTAAGTCATCCCTTCTATAGTCTTCTCCCAAGGCTGGTCCTGAGTCAAAAAAAGGAAGGCAGCGATAAGTCCATCAAAAAACGTGAATTGAACATGTCACTTTGGGTGTTATTGAACTCAGCAGAAACAGAGAGAGCCATATACATGATCTGAAGCATGTATTTGAAAATTACCCCATGTCACTAATTTCTTTTTTTAATACTGTGATTTTCTTTTTCATAATATTTTATTTTTTCCAATTACATCTGAAGACAAATTTTAACATTTATTTTTTTAGATTTGAATTCTAAATTTTTCCCTCCCTCTCTCCCTCACCTCCCTCTTCCCTAAGACAGTAAGCAATTTGACATAGGTTATATATATGCAATCATGTAAAACATATTTCCACATCAGTCATGTTGTAGGTCATTAATTTCTAAATGTGGTTTTAAAAAAATCATAGGTCTTGTCACACACCCAGGAACAAGAATATTTGAGAACTGATTCTGCCCATGTGTGCTTGTTTATTTTATATGACACAGATCAGTTGTGTGGACCCTTCAATCCTAGTGGGGGCTGGGAAGAAGAGTGATAGCCAAAGGTCACTGAGTCAAAGATACAGCCTTTAGTGGCCCTGTGATATCAGCTGATCACAGATCACTTCCCAGATGGGCAATTCACACCTAGACCTCAGGTAACTTGGTTGCAAGGTGTGACATGCAAGATTCCCTCAGGATAACACTCATAGGACAAGGGAAAAGCACTGATAGAGATGATTAAAAAGATGCTCAGGACCCACCTGCCCCCATAGTTCTTCAATCCTTTTTTTGGAAACAATACTCTACCCTACCCCTCTCTCACTCTCCCCTACTAAAATGGCTTTGAATGCCAGTTTTCAATCACCAGCAGAGGCAACTCTGTTTCTCCCAGTTTATATATGCTGACTGCAGACAACTTCAGTATAGGAGAGATGCTGGAATACACATTCAGATAACTGCCTGCAGCTATTACATTTCCACACCCCAGAATTCATCTGCACTACCATCTTTGCTATGATAACTCAATAGCATTTGTTCCTTAACTATTCCATTTTTCGTAAGGGAGATTGTGAGTCTATGTTCACTAGTTTCATGGAACTAAGAGCTGACATAGGGAAAATCTCATAACAAGCATGATTCTAAATGCACAAACTGAGAAGGGTGGGTCGAGGCAGATATTTTATTGCTCCTAATGATGGAAGGCTGTGTGCTGTGGAGAAAGCACATGACATGACAGAAAAACCAAACCAAACCAAACCCTGGTTTGAGAGTTAAAGGACCTGGATTTGATTTCTAGTTTAACAACTTCCTAGCAGTTCAGACTTTCATCACCTCTTCCCAAGATTATTGCAACTGCCTCCGAATTGTTCACCCCACCTTGTGCCTCCCCACTTCAATCCAACCACCACACTGCTGCCAAAGTGATTTTCCTTAAGTTTTTCTAACTATGTCACTTCTCCATGGAATAAACTTCAGTGACTTTCTATCACCTCTAGCTTCAAATCCTCTGTTTAGCTTGCAAAGCTCTTTACAAGCTTGCCTCAGTCTACCTTTCTAGACTTACTTCTCCTTGCACTCTTCAGTCTAGCCAAAATGGTTTTTTATCTGTTCCTCATGTGTTGATGTTCCATCTTCCTTCTCTTTTCAAAAGCTGTCCTCCCATGCCGGAAGGTACTTCTTCCTCACCTTTACCTCACAGAGTCCCTCTTTTCCTCCAAGATATAGATCATGAACTAACTTCTAGATAAAGCGCTTCTTTATTCCTTGCTCTCTCCACCTCCCTAACTACTTTGAATTTAGCTAACATATTGATTTTGCATTTATTTTATATTTACTCATGTTTACATGCAGTTGCTCCTGATAAAATGTAGGCTCCTTGGGAATGGAGATTGTTTCATTTTTTGTAGGTCTATACCCAGCACCTAGCAGAGTACCCAGTACATAGTAGACACCTAATAAATAATCATTGATAAACTATTTATAGGAAAATAATTTTATCTCTCTGAGTTTCAGTTTCCCTATCTGCCAAAAAGGGGATGGTAATACTTACATTATCTACTTAGCATATATATAATATGTATCTATTCCTTTGTAAACCTTAAATCACTATATAAATGCAACCATTTATTTTGGTGGTAATAATATTTATTTAGGGGAGCTAGGTACAGTGGATGGACCTTGGGCAAGTCACTTAATCCTGTTTGCCTCAGTTTCCTCATCTGTAAAATGAGCTGGAGAAGGAAATGGCAAACCACTCCAGTATCTTTGCCAAGAAAACCTCAAGTAGGGCCATGAAGAGTTGGACATGACTGAAAATGACTGAACAACAACAACACTTATTATCTCCTTGCACTGATGGATCAAAGTTTGACAATTGCCTTTCCATAAAATGCTTTTATTGTTTTGTTGTAGTTTTACTTCATCATTAATTTTATCTGAAGTCCATGTAAGATATGATGTTCTTTGTAGAAAACACAATGCATTGTTTTCTATGACTATTACTCAGACTGAGAATCAATTCTAAAAGAAAGCTAGTTTGTGGTTAACTGACTAAATGGATTTCAAATTTGTCCTACCCTTATTTAAAAAAAAACCTTTAATTTTGAGGGAAAACACCATACTGTTACTTAATAACTCAAATAATTCTCTGAGCATATGTAGCAGCCTCCCATATAAAAGGGATTTTGTAATAAAAATTGAGTCCCTAGGGGAAGGAATGTCAGCCAAGACAAAAATGTTGACTTGGGCAGGAGTCTCTCATTCCAACTCTTTTTAGAATTGGCCATATCTAGAGAGTTAGAAATAAATGTTAATAACAGGTTGAATTTTAATTTGGGGAGGCTTTGTGAAGGTGGTGATTCCTTTGAAGTTTTCCAAACTGGTTCTCATGTTTAATCCTTCCCTTCAAGATCAATATAGTGAACTAGCAACCAGATTAACTGGGGCCACTCCTTGATCTGGTCATCAACTAAAAAGTAAGCAAAGATAAAAATGTTCTATTCTTAATAAACCTTTCTCCATTTGAAAAAAATGGAAGCAGAAATTCTATACCTCAAAATTTTGTTTCTTGGCTAAACCATATTTCTCAAGAGTTTAAAAATCTTTGGGCAAAAACCGCTTTGGAAGTGTCATGAGAAGTAGAGTTGAAGGCAAGGAATGAATTTTGATCTCTAAATTCTCTTCCGTCTCTAAATCTACTATGACATGAACTCAATTGTGGTAAGGGACTAGATCCTAGCCTATGATATTATAATTATCACTCACTAGAATTTATTAAAATAGTTATTAAAATAGCAGTCAATACTGCCCATTATGCCCTGACACTTAGCATTTTGAGGGTAAAGGATGTAAAAAACAAAGAAGTAAAGAAAGGATGGAAAGATCACTGAAAAACATGACTATCCTTTGAGGTCTTTTATGGTCCATGTATAACCTGTTTCCCTCAAACTCTAGATCTTATGGCTACCATTCTGCCTAGTGTCTTTCCCCATCACCAGTATATATTTCACTTCTAATTCTTACAGATGAAGTCTTTGGAATAAGATATCTATCCATTTTTATTTAAATGGTCAAAAGAGTTCACATATAAAGAGAGAAAACATACCTCTTTCTCCTTCACCCCCACATCTCATCCTTACTACCTCCAGCTACTCATCCTTTAGAACTCATCCTTTCAAACGAAGGGACAATACGGGCAGAAACAGTACACTATTCTATGGAATAAGGAGAGAAATGTGGGCTGGGATCATTAAGTTGCCCACATACTTGGAGTATTAAAACTCGGCTGATTAGTGGGTTTTGAGTAGAATGGAACCGTTTCATAACAAACTTGCTTATTTTAGGGCATAATAATAGATGTTATTTATATAGTGCTTTAAGGTTCACAAAGTACTTCATGTATGTTATCTCATTAGATTATAAACTCCTTGAGGTCAGGAACTGTCTTTTCCCTCTTTTTGTATCCTCAGAGCCTAGCAGAGCGCTTGGCACATAATGGGCATTTAAGAAATGTTTATCGATTGATTGATAGATATTTGGTTGTTGGGCTTTTTTATACCATCTCTCTGGTACCCAAAAGGTGTCATGCATAAGTAGAAAAAAAATTTTTGTATTTGATGGTGATTGATTGGCTAAGGAAGCCAAGTGTATTATTTGCATGAGTTATAGAACAAGAATTCTCAACTTTTTTGTGTCATGGACCCCTTCGGTAGTCTGATGACATTTATGGACTTCTCAGAATAATATTGTTAAATGCAATGAAGAAAATGCATAGAAAGTACATACCAATTATATTGAAATGCAGTTATCAAAATTTCAAAAAAATTCAAAGATTCCAGGTTAAGAACCCGTGTTTTAGAGGAATATGGGGTTTCTCACGATCACAGAGGAGGTTATATCCTGAAACAATGCTGGCAGCCAATAATAATCCAGAGTCATAGGATAGAAAGCACTGCCTTCTATTTTTTGCGAGTAAGTAGAAATGTCATTGTAAAGGTGGCTCCTGGAAACTAGAATAAATCCCATATTATAGCCTTTCCATGCTCCAGTCCACTGTATTTTCTCACAAGGTTTCCCTGAAATGTGCTTCCCATTGCCAGGAATAGTGTGAAGCTATCTGTGTCTATTCATGACTGCCAATCAAAAAGATCCTTTCTGTCTGCCTTCACAATCAGAGATGCAGCCAATCACAGAGGGCTTACCAGTCAGGTGGTTAAAGAAGCCCCAAATGAATGAATCATCAATGTGAAAGCCTATCTTTTCTTTGGACATCTAGTTGGCATCCCTGTAAAGACACCCTCATTTCTTTAGGAGTATCCAACCCCCCTCAAGATGTTAGTGTCCACAACCATAAGACTTTGGTCATTATGTTTGACCTTTCTCAATGTGGTTGAGTCTAAGCACAAATATCAGTTGGACCATTTTGACTAACTGGCCTGCTGTTGGTGCTCTTTTCACTGAACTGATTGGATTCAATGGTTAATTATCCTAATTGGTCGAACTTGCTTTTTGGGGAGACATACACACACAGAGCTTGAATCTCCTTCACAAAAGTAATTTCCCATGGTACAGTGGAAAAAGTGCTGGACTTCAAATCAGATTTAATTAAAAACTCTGCCCCTTTACTATTTGTATGGTCTTAGGCCAGTTACTTCACCTCTGAGTCTAAATTGAGGAACATGGCCTAATTGATAAATCCTTCCAGTAGTCTGTACTCCTCCTCCCTTAATTTGTAAATATTTTTCATATATTTCTAACTGCACATATTGTCTCCTGCATTAAAATATAAACTCCTTGAGGGCAGGCACTATTTTATTTTTGTCTTTGTATTCCCATCACTAGATCATCACCAGGTCTGGCACCAGTAGGTGCTTAAGATGCTTTTTGATTGATCGATAGATTAAATGATCCCTAAAGTCCCTTTCAAACCTAAAACTTATGATCCTTTTTAGGTCCATGATCAAAGTAAATGAGATGATGCTGGGGCGGGGAGGGGAAACACTTTGTAAACTATACCTCATGTAAAATAGGGTTATTGCCATGGCTATGGTTATTGTTATTCTTAATTATCAAACAAATAAAGTTCACCTGGTGTGGATATAACTGTTAAGTGTTAGCTGAGCTTCATCTTGAAGTGCTGCAATGGCCGCGGCATTCCGGAAACTTCTCAGTTCAGAACCACTGTGTGTAGGTACTAGAAAAGAGATCAGGAACCAGTCGGTCAGTTGACCTCCAGGTGGGTGCAACGGTATAAAGCAGCGATGAAATGCAAAGCTGGTCCAGCATGAAAGAAGACCGTGGCTCTCTAAAATGGAGTCAAAGGGTCCGAAAGATCAGCTCCATTTTATGAGGCTCTTTCTGACTCTGAAGTGGCTGTTATCATGAAGGGGACAGGCTTGGTCAGGGGCGGGGAGGGGAAGCTGTTGAGACAGGGGAAAGGGATAATGAAGAGGAAGAAGAAGAAGAAAGGGTTCACATCTGCTTACCAGCTTTGAAAGTGACAATGCATTTGAGACAGGCAAATTCAGTTGCGTCCAGCCGAAGTTGTCTGAATCTGGCCACTACCTCCTGCAAAGCCTGGATTTCAGAGATGATCTTACTCAGCTTCTGGGAATCTGTATTTTCACCATTCATGCCTAGAATGGGAATGTGAAATTAATGTCTTAATATTAGGGCATTTTCATGATTTCATATTGATTTTTGACAAAATTCTGCATACAAATATCTATTCAATTGTCACTCTGAGATCTCTGATTCCATGTAGACTGACTATATTGTATGGAAGTTAATATAAAATCTTCTCTGGGATGATAACAAACACAGTAATTTGCATTTAAATAACAATGAAAGCAGTCATGAATACAACAAAACAACATTATTTGCATTTAAATATAGATTTATAAATGACAGGTATACTCTATTGTTCAGCAGGAATTTGTTATTCTTTACATGTTGTTCTTTTTTCAGTAATGTATTTTTATGGTAATTTCTACAACAAAGTCATTAAATTGTGCAGTTCTTACCAGATACAGCCAGTAGAGTGTTAGCATCAACTGGAATGGCCCATTGTGCTATTCCTAGAACAAACAGTTCTCTCCAAGCATCTTCCAAAAGCATCAGCTGTCATATAATAGATGTATAATAGAATATAGTGTATAATTTATAAATTTATAAACAATCTCAATATGTAAATTTCCATTATTTAAAAAACTGGTTTAAATGCCTGTCTTGGTAATTTCTCCGGAATATTTTATCTTTTTCTTTTATCTTTTTCACAAGGTGCCTATAGATAAAAGTAATATGTTACTTCAGAGCCTATTTTCCCAAAGTTTGCTTCTTCCAGGAAAGGGTCTGCTTTTTCTTTCTTGTCCTTTTATTCCAGCCAAACCTAGGAGTTGCTCATGAGATTAGTGCTCTATGAAATGCCAAACTGTAGCATACTGGAATGCCATCTAAAGTGACCCCTCTGGAATATTAACTCTGAAATTCTCGAGGATTACTGACTGGCCTACCGAATCTCTGTCTGACTCTTATTCTCAGAAAAGAACTGAAAAACTAGTAGACCAAGAACAGTATGTATGTGAGGGATAATAGCCACAGTACTTATCAAAGACAAGCATTAGGAGAGGAAAAACAGTGATACGATTAAGTTAATCAGGGTTTCCACATTTAACTCCTTGTTGGTTTTCTGATTTTTCACATAAGCATAAAGGGACAGATTGAATTCATTTTTATGTGCTGTAACATAGACGACTTGAAACCAAAATTTGGTTGTCTTCAAATTATCATCTTCAGTTCCCTTTCCCATTCTGACTTGTTATTGTAAGATTTTCTTCTGAAGGCTGAAAAGAGAACCGGTTTATATTTGGTTTCCAACAGATTCTAGCCATTTATTTGGAAGAGTTATAATATGGCACAAAGACAGGGACTTCAAAAATGGATCTAATGTTAGGTAAATGAGTCAAGATAGCTGATGAACATTTTAAAATGGTTTCTGTCTTCCAAAATGAGCAAAAGTAGCTCATTTTAAGTGGAAGGCTTTTTTTTGAATAAGTTAGTTCCAAGAACTGGTTCATTAAATGTTTGTCAAAAATACTCTTAATGACTCATGCCTAGTTCTAATCTTTAAAAATCAATGCTTTGTCAAATTTATTACCTAAGGGACAAGAAAACGAATTGAAGAATTGAGGGGGGAATCACCCAATTTTGCCTATTCTGGATGTGTGATGCAAATAGACCTTATTCAGACTAAGTAAATGTTTTGAACATGTTAGCATGTGTCTCAGTAATGAAATGCATTTTATATTTGGGAGAGCTAGTATAACCTAATTAGGCACAACAGGATTCAAATCTTTAAATTATTATTATTATTTTTAAAAGGATTTATATCTTTTGCTTGTATAACCACTTAATTTTTGGTAGACCTTGCCACTAGTCCCTCTGAATACATTTGCCAAACCAGTTCTTTAGAAAGCAACCCAGAGAGCATTTTCTTTGTAGTCATCTTAAATAAGATGAATAAAAATTATTCTTCCTAGGCATGATGCAATTTTAGGTACAATCTTAGTCTTTTTAAAGTCTTTTTGTGACCACAGGACTGTGAGAGATGTTTTTAGGGATTTATAAAAAAACTTTAAGAATTAAATGAACTCTTGTCTCTATGGAGGTTTAAAATACATTCTAGGTTCCTATTTGCTGTTTGTCTCCATATAGTTTAGTGACCCAGACTCTATGTATCATCTTCAGAGAACACAAAACTGTGACCATAATGTAATGAGACTAAGTCTTCAGGTGAGGAATGGAAATATCTCATGATTTATTAGCCACATCTTATTTCTCCCTTTCCTAATTTCCTACAAAGGTTTCAACAATTTTAAAATATACATGGCAATATTTTAAAATTCCTCTTGCAAGAAAAGAGCATATTTTCTTATGCATTTATAAGCTTCATTCTACTTTCCTGAAGTAAAGGAATGTTCTAACTGATGGAAATATGAGGGGAAAGGGCAACTTCTCAAAAGTAAGTCTTTTTTCCTTCCAATTTACTGAGTTTCTCAAATGAGCTTTATTTTAATAATTTCCTTGGTGTTTCTGTGTATCATCAAGACCTAGCACAAGGCCACGTACATTTTTTTTGAGTTTGGATTTATGATTTCATTGGTGTATGGATGCAGTACAGTAATTCATCTGTAACTTATAGTCTCTGAGAGTTGCTGAGAACCTAAGAAGTAAAGTGAATCACTTATGATCAAGCTAGTATGTTTCAGAGGCAGAATTTGAACCCATTTCTTCTTGACTCCAAGGTCAGTCCTATGTCATGCTGCATCTCACCTTGCATTTAATAAATGCTTAACAAATATTTGTGGAGTTGACTTCATGGTTATGTTTTTAGATATCACAAAACACTTTATCAGTGGTTGTTTAGCCAGCTAAGGATTTCAGGCTGAGATATTCACCTGACTGGTAACAAGGAGTTGTTACAGATGTTATCCCTAGATTTTCCAGCCTTGTGAAACTGGGATTACTAACTCTTATCCTCTCTTGTGTCCTATCTCCTATAATCCTTATTGTTCAAGGATCTCAAAGCACACTCAAGCTTACCTGATCTTGTAAGGATAGAGTAGAGAAGGCTGGAACACTTTTGGCCCATTTAATGCTCATGAAAAGGAGTCTGGCTGCTGATTCACATACAGACTCAGTGGCCACTTCATAGAGATACATGGGGGCTCCATTAACCTCATGAGGATACTGGAAGGGGAGAAGAAAGGAGGAAGCCTGGATTAAGGAGGCCAGAGTGAGAAAACCACAGCATTTTAAAAAGAAAGCAATCTTCTGTTATTTTGAATAAGAACTAAGAATTCATAGGAAAAGGATGCACTAAAGAAAAAGGAAACACTTAAGTTTTATATAATTTTGTACAATTAAAATACCTGCATATAGTTTAAGAACTATTACTTGTAACCCTCTATGAGAAGCCATACTCTGCACTAACTTTTTTGATCCCCTTGGGAGAGGCCTCATTTCTAAACTCTTATTTAGATGGCTGTATTCATTTTGTAGAGGTAGACCTTGGTTGAGTCATTTCCCTTCTTTGGGAGTTAAAATGAGAATGTTGGCCTAAATGATTACTAAGGTCTCTTCCAGAGTGAGTAGTCTATGAGTCTTTCAGTCTTTCTCTATCCTCACCAGAAAATTTACACAGGGCTGAGCCAAGTGGCAGGCCTGGCTCCCAATTTAGACAAGAGCAGCTTGTATTTGTATAAATAAAAATAGACATGAAAAAGTATAAATTAATAGGCATCCAAAACACAAATATGCATATGAATATTTTTAGAAAGGATTAGTATATTATGGAAATATTTCAATTAGACATTTTAATCATTCATAGAGCATTCTCATTCACAACTGACAACATATTCATAGCAGCACTTTCCCATGCTTATTATACACATCAAGGGGTAAGGAAAAAAAACATTAAATATTGTGTATGCATGTGTTCGTGTAGGGGTGCACAGGTGTTTTGCTTTTCTGAGACTATGTGTGTGTGTGTGTGTGTGTGTGTGTGTGTGTGTGTGTGTGTGTGTGTGTCTGTGTGTGAACTCTGACAGTGTAGAACTCCATGCAGTTGTTGGATCTCCTTTTAGAGATCTTGAGGTAACTGTCTTAGACTTTCCCGGGTCACCACAAACCCTTAGGGGTTATAAATGCGGTCTCTAGACGGCAGTATTCTAAATTGGCGATAAATGTCATACCCCTTTTTATGCTAGACGACTAGCACTGGAATAAATCCAAGCAGTTTGGAAGTGACTGAAGGGTGTCAGGGAAGGAGCCAAAGCAATCCAGATGGGTTTGCATTTGTGGGTTTTCCCTCTTTATTGATACGATAGAATTTAACGTTTTCACACTAGGTAATGAGCAACTCTCTTTCGGCTTCTAGGTCTAATATTAGATTTTGGGGATAAAAAGTGACTAGTTGGTTTAATCCCAGCAGATTGTAAACTCCTTGGAGGCAAGAATTATTTTAACTATTGTCTTCATAGTACTAGCACCCTGGACAGTACCTCGCACATTCGATGGCTACTTCTTGAATTAAATCGGATTGAATTTTGAGGTCCTACAGCAATGACCTAAATTAAGCTCCAATTTGGAGGTCATTTTCCCGTAAGGCACACTGCTGTTCAACTGATCTACAGGGAAATCCAAGTTTTATCAGGGATGGGGTATTGACAGCAAAGAGAACCAGTTCCGGGTTCCTCCCTCCCACCCTCACCCCCCCCCCCCCATCTTGGCCATGGGGAGGGAAGTCCTAAGATGAATACTCCGATTTAAGGGAGTATTTCTCCCTTCTAAATCCAAGGGAAAAAGAAAAGACATATAACCTTGTTTTCTTTCTCAATCTCCTTAGTGAACCTTTGACCCTCAGCCCTCCGATCCCTCCTATCTTTCCTCTGTTGGAGTGGAGCCACTGACCTTGGGCGTGGGCTGGGCCAACCCCACCAATGTTTGTCTCTCCGGGGTGCCGGACACGGCCGCCAGCTCCATGTTATGTTGCTCCAATTGCGTGACTGCAGTGAAGAAAGCCGGGGCAGGCAGGGCGGCGGAAGGGAAGTGAGGGCCTGCACCATTCTCCTCCTTGTGGCCGCGGAAATACAGGGCAACCTGCTTGCGGATAGTGGACGTCCTGGGCCCTCGCTCGTGCTGTACAGCTGGAGGAATAGACAGACAGTGATAAGCTGAGCTTGATTCTAACAAATTTGGTAACTCAAGAACTCGAGCCTCAGCTGATCAGCCTCACTCTGGGTTTGGAATCAGAATATGCGGTTTTGAATCCTGTCTCCTTCACCAACAAGCGGCATGACCTTGGGCAAGTGGTTTCAGGGCTCCTAGACTCAAGTTTCCTCATCTGCAAAACGAGGGAGTAGGACCAGGTTGTATCTAAATTGCTAAACCCCATAAGTCTCTAACCTTATTTTTCCATGAACTTACTTGGTGTGTGCACTAAGAGACCCGGATAATCTCGTTGTTTCTCGGTTCCCCACTGGGTCATCCGGAAAGACCCAGGACCATATGGGTTCCGAGCCCTAGAATTGGTCCAGGGACGCGGGGCTAGGGAGCTGATACCTTCAGTATCTGGGGATTATTTTTTGGAAATCAGAGACATGTGGAGGCAAGGTTGGACACTAGCATCTTTGTCACCTGCCTGATCACAGAGAGGGACACAGAGAGAGGAGGGCTCACTGCAGAGTTCTGATAATAGCCTTTTATCAGGCAGCAGTTTTAGGCCTTGTCGCCCCCGGGCCTAGTTCAAAGAGCAGCTCCCACCCGCAACAGCAGCACGGGAGCCCGGTTCTGAGCCAGTACCAACGGGGAGCCCCTGGGGGCGAATTGACTTTCTACCTTCAAGGCTTCGAGAGAGAAAGGTGCCAGCGGCCTGGGGAATGGAGAAGGGAAAATGTGATACGAAAGAGAAGGAAAGCTAGCCTCGGAAGAGTGTGCGGGAAGGGAGGCAGGCAGGCAAGCAGCAGGAGAGAGATCTGACAATTACCGCAAACAGTTTAAACAAACAAATTAATTCAGGGGCAATCTCCCGCCCGCGGAGCTTGACAACTTGTCAATACAGAAGTTCAACAGGTTTTTCCGCTCCTGCTTTTTTCCGCTGCTGAGAGAGAGCTTCTTGGGCTGGCAACTAGACGCTTCGGGATTGTGGTCCCTGGCCTTGGTCTCGAAGGTCAAATCCTCCCTAACCTTGACCCTGGTGCCCAACACTGGTACCTCAGCCTGGGCAGCAGCGGCCTCCAGCCGGGTATTTCCCAAACTTTTAGGAATTGTAGTATATATACTCTCCCAGTCCCCTGCAGAGTCCCAGTCCTTGGTCCCTCCTCGTGCTACGAAGAGGGCATAGTGCCCCTCCGAAGCAGGGGGGGGGGGAGGGACCCATAGGAGATGCTCCTCTGCCTCCCAGAGACATTCTTTCCTCTTCATCTCTGTAGAGGATGCAGAAATGTCCCTTGTGGGATCTCTGAGTAGCAGCCTCGGAGTACGCTCCTTTGTTGATTTGCTAAAGAGGGTTTTCTTCTCTTTTCACTTTATTCTCATCTTCAGAAAACTTGTTTCACGAATTCCATTCTCTGTCCTCCGGGTTCACTTAGGATGAAGTAGTAATGGGACGCCAAGGTCCCAGGGATGTCTAATAGGCTTAAAGGCTGGTCACAAAAGGGAAGCAAAGAGAAGTGACTCCGAAAAGAGGAGAGAAGGGAGATTAGGACACGAGGCTGGAAATATTGCTGGATCACTTATTCTTCCTTCCCACAGCGATAACGGGAGATCCTGGACCAGCATTTTAGAAGCAGTCTCTTCCTACCCCATTTTTTTTTTCAGGAATGGTGGTAGTGATCCTGGACTCTCTTCGTGATAGTGGGAGTCAGGTCCCATAGTTCACAGAATGATAGAGCTGGAAGAGATTTCTAGGATCCCTTCCAACTCTAGGCCAGCTCCCACATTTTACAGATGAAGAAATTGAGGTTCGGAGAGCTTAGATGACCTTCCCAGGGTGATAGAACTAATAAGCAAGCAGAAGCAGGTCTTATGATTTCAGTGCCCACACTGCCTCCTACCAGAGTGGTTCCCCCTACAAGGGGGAATTCTAAGTGGACTGGCACTGATCAGGGTCGAAGGGAGAGATTTTGGCTGAAACACTGGGACAACTTCCCAGGCATCTGGTAGAAGTGTTTGGGGAAGATGATTTACATGCATATGAATGCAATGTATTTTCTGTACATATAATTTACTTACTACTCAATCAACATTAGAAGAATAAAGGAATGTGCTGATTACCATCTTTGTTCATGTTGACTTCCAAACACTTCTTCAAGCGACAAGCCCTGCATTGGTTTCTGTGCGTCTTATCCACTGGGCAGCCTCCCTGAAACAGAAAGGGAGAATCAGAGTCTACAAGCAAGGGGAAAGGGGTGCTTTTTGTTCATGGAAGAAGGACAAATCAGGACAGATTCAAGGAAAATAAACAAATCAACATATAAGAGGAGGTTAGAGAAGAGCAGAGGGACAGAATGCTGTCCCACTTGTTTTATTTTCACCTTTAATATTGTTGCGTTTGCCTCTGAGTTTCCAAGAAGGGAGAGGTCTTATATCCTGAAGGCTAAAGTCCATTTTGGGTTTCCCAACTTGAGATAACTTCTTTTGGGTGTTTTAGAGAGGCAATGAATAGCTGGGTTCCTGATCTGAGTTTGCTACTATGAGCTTCAAAAAGTCAGTTGGTATTGTGAGTACTGGTTGCCTCAGTCAGGCAAGTACAGAATCCTGGGGTAAATGGCCAAATGCAAGAGGAAGAGGAAAAGGAAGATGTGAGAGCAGAAGTACGAATACTGAGCTCATCATTCTCCTAGAGTTTGAATCAAGCTGAGACTACTAAATTTTGAGAGGCATTTTCAAATACAGAACTGACAAAGAGGTTGGTGAGGCCTTTTCAGCACCAAAGACAGCAGCCTACCTTGAAGGTTTCTTTTCTCTTCCCCTGCCTCCTCCCTGCCCCACCCTTAGTGAGAAGGTTTCCATCCCTAGGCCAGGTAGGGGCAGAACTTTGAGCTACAGCTCCTCCCCTTCCCTCCATTCTCCATTCTTTCCTTTTATCTCTTCAGTCTGCCTCCTTACTCCACTTTTTCTAGTCAGGTTTTCCTTTTAGATACTGTTTCCCTGGTCTGGACTCCCTATGGGTTCAGTCCTTTCTTGCTTTCCTAAATCAATTCTTTGGTCCAACGTTTTGAATGCTTTCCTGAAGATTTGACTCGATCTAGAGTTATGAAAATACACATTGATATGGAGACAAAAGTGGCACAAGAGAGAAGCAAGTTTAAGATCAAAGAAACCAGGGGAAAAAGAAACCTACAATGAGGGGTGAAAAGGGAAGAATTGAAAAGCATGAACAAAATCCCAAACTATAGCATACAGTATAATTTTGGGAAGGAAATAATGACATGACAGGGAAGGAAATAACGACAGATCAGTATGCTACAAACACTAACTTTAAAAAGTTAGTTCAAACTCCTCAGGTTTGCAATTTAGAAATAAATGTGAGAAAGGAACAATTTGACTCAGGCAATATTCTGGGAAATGAGCTCTTTAAGAGAGGAGATTAACCTGGGAAATTGCTTATTTATTTAAAAATAGTGTTTACTGCCAAGTCTTTGTGATCACTAAATGACAGACATGCATACCTATTTATGTATACATGTACAGTATGATAGACGTGTATACTTATGTGTATGTTTACATGTGCATAGCTACATAACTACATATTTATTCACAAACACACAGAGAGGAACACGATGAGGATGTGCTCTGTGTTTATTTTATTTTTGATCTGGACCTAGGATGTTATCTGTGTAGGAAACTTGAGGTGTGAAAACTCCCTCTACTAAAGGCAATTCATCTGTAACAGAATCTTAGAGAGCTGCAGAGGTTAAGTCACATAGCTAGTATTTGACAGGGACAGGACTTGAATCTGGATTTTTCTGATTCCATGACCAGCCCTTTATCCACTAAGGGCACGTGCCTCTCTTTTTGTACATGTTAGTACTTTAACATAAGTGGTAGAAAAAGTGGAACAAAGATGCACTTTAAATAAAAGTTGCTTCTTTTAAAAAGCTGCTTCAAAAGTTCATATAAATAAAGGAAACTTGGATTTAAATGTTCAGATCTGTCCTTCTTCAGAATATTCTCTTTGGGGGGAAAAGGATACTATCATAGGATGTACAGTAAGATCAGTGTAGTATCCACACATTTATTGTGTAGATGGATAAAGAGAAGCTACCTTTGAAGTCTTTAAAAAGGAGGTAAAGGGTTCGTGGTAATTTCTAATTATTGACGTTCTGCTACTAAACGGAGTAAAATGAAAAATTATTTTTGGGAGGTGAGGGGAGGAGATCCCTGGGGCAATTCTATAGCACACATTCCCTGACCCCCCAAAAAGCAATTGAAAGAGATTCCTAATTTTTTTTAAAGTTCATTAACATTTAATTGTCATCTCACTCTTCTGTCAAACATTTTAACTCCAACTAAAGGCCTTCATTAGTGTTTATGTGCATCTTTTAATCAAATTAAATGTATATCACTATCAAAAGCCTGGGACAAAGGTATCTGACAAAGATTAATTTATGTATTCTGCCTTGCAAAGTGGGGAAGGAACAGGCTAGTTAAGGCTCACTGTTGCTTATTTACAAATGCTAGTGTCATCAATATGTTTTGAGTTGGCTACTTTCCCAGTGTTTAAAAGAACATTCCCCACATTTTGAATTCCCCAATTCTGTTTGTTGCATATGGCATGCTGTATTTCAATAAATAAAATCAAGTGGAAAAGGCAGCATGGTGAAACTGATTTGGAGTCAAAAGATCTGGGTTAGACACTTACGACATGTAAATTTCGACCAGTCAATTAATCTTAATTAGGGCTCAGTTTCCTCAACTGTTTTATGTGAAGGGGTATTGGACTAGATAACTTTAAAGGTGCCTTCCATATCTAAAACTGTGATCTTGTGATTCTAAGACACTGTTCCAATGTTGTGACTGTAATAATCCTCCCCACATCCCAAGAAGCATATATGTATGGAAATTTTTGTTATTCAGTCCTGTCCAAGTCTTTGTGACCTCATTTGGAGTTTTCTTGGCAAAGATGCTGGAGTGATTTCTTATTTCCTTCTGCAGCTCATTTTACAGATTAGGAAACTGAGGCAAACACAGGGTTAAATGACTTGCCATGGTCACACAGCTAGTAAGTGTCTGAGGCCAGATTTGAACTCAGACCTTCCTGACTCCGGGCCCAGTACTTTATCCACTGAGCCACATAATTGCCCATGTATGGAGATACCCAAGTACATATTAAGTACATAACTCTGATTTACTAACAAAGTGGTAAAATGACCAATCACAAAATGAAAAATTTAATCAAATTATTTGGGGGGATAGAACCCTCCTTCAAGTTTTGCTCTATTCATATGATTTTTAAAAATAGAATTCTATCAAATTATTCCATAAGTGTAGATATAGCCCAAGATAGAAATCAGAACAATTTAGTAAAAATGAACAGCATAGTGTCTGTGTCTATATGTATATATTTTATGTGTGTATGCATGTTTATATATCTATATCTATATATCTATATCTATCTATCATCTATCTATCTATCTATCTATCTATCTATCTATCTATCTATCTATCTATCTATCTACAGTGGGTTTCCATAATTCTGTAAAGCAGCAACTACCTCTGTAGTTTTGATCATTCCCTCAGTATTATGAAGAAAGCTTCTAGGCGTTTCTTGCCATATTAACACCATAAGCATTTAGCTAGAGCTCTGTCTTCACTGAAGTGAGCATTTATGGTTTAATGGCTGATGAGAGGGAAGATTCTATGACTATAAGGCTGGTATGAAAAGGAAAAGCTAAGCCTATTAAAAAGCTGGCCATCTCTTTTCTATTGATAGAGGCATCTGCTTTTCCTTTCAGGAGGCTTTTCTGAAATTCTCACACTGCCCTGGCTTGGGCTTTTGGTTGGTCTCCCCCACTTCCTATGCCAGAATTCAGTTAGTCCTATTGGTGATTGCTGAATTCTGCAGGAACATACCAACTACAATTTCCCTAAGCTTCCAAAAGCCTTTCTTAAGTCATTTCTTTCCTAATTTGATCTGTGCAAGGTGACACTGGCCCAGAATATGATGGCCAAGATGGGAAGAGGAAAACTCACTCTAGGTCTGGGGGTTGGAGGAGATTGCTTTGATCCCACTTGTCTTATCATTCACCCTGCCCTAATATTCTGTGCAAGTGTTCCTAGAGGTTGCTTCCACTAAAACTACAGTGTATAAATGAAACTTGACTCCTTGGATCTTGAAGGGACCTACCTTATGATTGGAATCATTCGGGTGGATTCCTGTAAAGGTTTCTCCTTTTCTCGGGCTGAGTCCAGAGTTTAGAGGAAGAAAAAAGCTCTCCAGAATTCCCTAAGGTATCAGGGCACTTCTACAGCATCAGATTTGTGTAAGGGTGGATGCATGCAACTGAGAACGAAGAAGATCTTCCAAGGAGGTATATGTCCCAAGGTTATGCGGCCAGGTAGAAATCTGAGCACTTTTCTCTTGCTTGTTATTTGATTTTAAGAAACTAAAAGCATGTTCTGAGTTGGAAATTGTGATCTACTTTCCAAGCACTTGTGCCTATGTCTTACCATTTATCAAAATCATTTCTGCAGGTCGAAAACACTGTAACCTCTGTGACCCTGCTTTTCTTATTGAAAACAAATCTATTTCTCCTCCTACGCCTCTCCTTTCCCACTCTGCCTTTTACCCACGTTCATCAGGCGGAGGTTTGACGCCTGTGAAGACCAGGGGGAGGAGATGAAAGGCAAAAAAAGTACGGAAAAGATTACAAATGGAAGAACTGTGTGTGCACTCTTTAGCAGATGGCAGGAGAGACTCTGAGTAGGAGGAGGGAGTGATATCTGGGAAGGAGCGGGCGAAGTGACTGGTACCTGGTTTCCAGATTTGCAGACATACGTCCGATTCCTCCTGATACTCCGTTTGAAAAACCCCGAGCATCCATCACAGGCATAAACTCCGTAGTGCTTTCCAGAGCTGCGATCTCCACACACTTTACAGGGAATGTCTAAAATACGACCTGAAATCAGAGGGAAAGAAGACCGAAAGAAGAGAGAGAAGAGAAAGAGAAGAAAGTGGGGAAGCAGACGGGGATGGGGAGGGGGGAGAGCGAGAGAGCGAGAGCGAGAGAGAGAGAGAGAGAGAGAGAGAGAGAGAGAGAGAGAGAGAGAGGCTAAGCAATCTGACCTGAGAAGGGATTAGCACTGGAGCTGTGGTAAACGCAAATAATGAAGTTATTTTATAGCCAACCTTTCCCCCCACCCTCCCTTGAGCAAGTGTCAGTTTCCTACAATGACCATTATTCATGCACCGCTACATTTATTTGGATCCTCTACAATCGCCGAGGCCCATTTTGGAATAAAAGGGCCCTGCAGCCCCGGGCTCGGCGGCGGCAGCCTCAGCAGCCGTAAAGGGAACAGCAAAAACGTCCTTCGCCTTTCTGCTCCGACAAAAAGTTTGGTCTGCTTGCCTGGGCTCCTCCATTGAGCCTGGGAAGCTGTTAGTATGGAGCGACGTGACAAACTTGAAATTTAAAAACGGACAAGCAAAAGCAACATTCAGGGAACCCGCGATGGAGTCTGGGGCCCATCTCTGAGATTCATTGTTGGTATTATTGCATAGTTTGTAGCAGAAGTGGTAACAATAATACCACATAGTTGCCAAACTTTCACCTTAATTTTCTTTGGTGAATCTTAGAAACAATTTCCCCTCTCTTCCCCTCCCCACGGCGCTTAGCACAGTAGGTTAATAAATATTTGTTTAATAATGTTAATTACCAGACTGGGGGTCTGAAAAGTATCTCCTCTCCAACCCCCCTTCCCGTGCCAACTTGTCTGAAGTAGCTTTCCCTTCTCTACAAGCCTCAGTTCCTCAGTTGACCTTTTCTTTAAAGTAGACACACTCTTTGGCTCTGTCTGTCCCCAGGCTTGGGGAGGAAAAAAAACTGGCATTGATTGAAAAGTCATTTCACTCCTGTTCTCCGCACTCGGCGCCCCTCTGGCAAACACACACACACACACACACACACACACACACACACACACACACACACACACACACACCACAACTTGATTCTACTTCTCTCCCAGTTTCTCCTTTCCAGTCTCCATTAGTTACTTTCTCATTACAAGCTTCCATGCCCCCGAAGTAGGCTGGGGAGGGGATGAGGCGTAAAATAGGGCCCCGGAGGCAGGGGGTGGGGCACAATTCAGTTTCCCGATCCACGGAGCCCACAGGGACTTACACTAAGGGGCTCAGAAAGGCTCCCTTTTCGAAGACAATGAAGACATTAGATAAAGTGTTAACTTAATGATTTTCTCATTGAAACCCATTTGACTGCTCCCAATCAGTACAACCTGCCAGCTTCTTCCCTAAATGAAACTCGACAGACAGCTGCTATATACAACATAGCTAGAGGACTGGGGATTAAGTTGGGGACTGGAAGGGGGGGGGGAGAAAAAAAGCGGAGGGGGGAAGGGAAGTAGAAAGGCGAGCAGTGTGTGCATGTGTGTGTGTGTAGTCGTTGGAGTAGGGTAAACTTTCTTTCCATTCCTAACCACTTTGGGCACGTCCAGGCCAGCTTTCCCCGCCAGGGGTGCAAGGTCAGTGGTGGCGGAGGGACTGGTCCAGGTAGGAGGTCGCGGGGCAGAAATGGGAGGAGGGGAGGAGAGGGAGGGTGGGCGACAAGGAATAGTTCCTGGGACTGTGTAATTACAAACCCTTCTTACCACCTGCCTATAGAGTCACCAGTGACCCGTCAAAAAGGGTAGCATGGGAATTCGGATATCACACAATGCCAAAAGGGGAAAGCACTCAATTCTCTCTCTTCTACCGCGCGCCACCCCCCGCTCCCACTCCAACCCCAGTCTCCTCTCCATCTCCACATCAACTGAGACATTTTCCGCGCCCACAGGCTCATACAAAGCCGGAGAGAAGTTGGGGGGGTGGGGGTGGTACTGTAGGGTGGGTGGAAGACAGTGAGAATGTACCGGCAACAGTGCCATCTCCCCTCTCTTCATGTGGCGGGTCATCACAGCCAAGAAAACTCGTTGTTGCCCGGCTTTGGAGTCCCGGGCATCAGACCCTCTCTGCAGGAGGAGCTCCCAGGCCACTCTCTGAGTTTGGAGAAATCAGAGAACTTGACATTGCCTCTAATGGAAGGACTCTGTCTGCCTGCCTACCTACGTGCCAATCTCCTTCCCTTTGGACTAATTCTAATTTCCTTTTGTGCCTATCTGTAAATGTCCTCTCACTCCTTGAAATAATTTTGTTTCTATTTCCTATATGTCCTGTATTTACTTCTTTGTTTACACTTTGTAACCTCTCAGTAGAAAGAAGGGAGTTCCTTGAGGGGGACAATCTTGTTTTTGTCTTTGTACCCCGAAGGCCCAACACAGTTTCTAGCACAGAACTGTTCCAAGTATTTGTTTTTTGAATTGAATTGGAGTTGTGGTCACTAGAAATGAAAGCATGAAGACGTCCTTTCCTTATCCTCTCTTCGCAGCTTCCAGATGCCTTTAGTAAATGGGAGGGAACAGGTTTCCAAGCCAGATGGTCCGGCTGTCCTTCAAGTTTGGAAGACTTGTTGCAGTCCCTACTGCTCTTCTGCTTCACGTTGGATAACGCTGCTCATTTTTCGGGTTGACCTTGTTTATTTTATTGCTGTTGTGGTTGTCCCTGATGTTTTTCCTTAACTGAGCTTTCAGGAGAAATTGATACTTAGTCCCTGCAAACTTCTGCAGCCACCTCCAGTTGTGGAGACAGGCTCATCCAAGACAAACAGACTCTCCCCCCCACCCCGACTTCTAGTCCTGATTCTAGCTCCCTGGGCCAAATCTGTCCTCATGGGTCAGCCTTACTTAAGCTTCTAGGGCCTCCTACTACCTAGACTCTAGATGCCGGGCCCTCTGGCTGATTAGAGACAGCCTTAGTAGACTACTCTAGGCGGAGGGGATTGGGAGGGGGGAAGCCAAGGATCCTGGGGGACAAGAGGGGATGAGAAAAATTCCTGGTCAGAGCAAATCTACTCAAAAAAAAAAAAAAAAACCTCAACAACAAAAAAAACCAACCCTACCAAGCCACGTTACGGTGACATGGGGTCATGAGATAACTGGCTGGTCCAGTTGTAAAGCTCCTCTGATTTGGCCAGCCGAGGTACAACGTGAGGAAAGTGGGATTTTATTGGGGCCGGGAAACCGTTCTTAACATCCCTCGCCAGGGGGTCCCCTCGGGCTTTTTGTGTGTTATAATTGCTTAAAGATATATGGCAGCTTCGATTACTGTAATTACCATCAGAGGCTGTTGAAAGAAGTTAGTCTGGGCTGGAGGGGTGACTGGCTGGGGTCTTGTTACCACCCAGGCAGGGATCACATCTGACACAGCTCTTACACTCCAACAGAGGGAAGCCAAGCGAGGCGAGGTCCGCAGGCCGGGTGTGTCCCCCCTGCCCCTATTCCCGCCCCCTCCCTAGGCGACCTGTCTAGCCCTACTCTGCCGGCACCCCGAGCCCAACTTGGCCCCTAGAACCGGCGCCGCTTGGTTCTGGCTGCGCCCGGACACGTACTGTTTCTCGGCCTATATTTTTATGAGAGGAGCTTCAGTGAACCCTGATCCCAGAAACCGGCTGGGCGATCGAGTGAAAGAAAGCGAAGTCAGAAAGGCAGAGATCGGGGCTCTACCTGGGCCCTAATCACCCTCCGAGAACGTAGGGTGAACCCTGGGTTTTGTTTCGCTGGGCAGATAGGATACGCGCAATTGAGTAGATAAAGAGCCGCGGGAGTTTGTGACCTCTGTCCGAATTACTCCTGGACTTCTGGACCTGACCTCAGTCGTCCTCTCGCAAACCAGTTTAGAAGAGCTAAACATTAGAAGCATAGAGAAAGTTTAAGAGATTGCATTTTGTGTCTTCTTCCGAAAACCTGAAGTTCTTTTCTTCTCTTCCCTCCCCCCTCCCGCCCCCCACCCCCACCCTCTGGAACATAGCCGCTCCCAGCGCCGGGCTCAGGAAAAACCAGCCTTCATTGTTTTTATTTTCTTTTTTAACTGGCTCAGCCCAGCAGCTTCCGATGCAGAATAAACCGGGTCTTGGAGCAGGCAGCCAAACGTCTTGTCCTGAGGGGTGAAAGGGTTCTTTGGTTTCCTTCTTACGACCGGAGAGAGAATTGGATGCGTTTGCTTCCACTTTCCTCAGACGCTCTGGGTTCAGCCAAAATGACCACAAGGCGGGTAAGAAGCGTTACTTTCTGCTCCTTTCGTAGGAAGAAATCTCGGGAAGCAATCCACCACCATCAAGTGACAAAAATCAACCCCGAATTACTTGTACAAGTGACTGGAAATGAGGACCCCAGAAAGGCGTATTTTCTATTGCTATGCGTAGCAAGAGGCAGAACAGGGAGTTTTTGCATTACCTCTAATTCCAGTTCCTCATTTCCTCATAAATAAAGCTCTTTCCTTTCCTTTCCCTTGCTTTCCTTTCCTTTCCTTTCCTTTCCTTTCCTTTCCTTTCCTTTCCCTTGCTTTCCTTTCCTTTCCTTTCCTTTCCTTTCCTTTCCTTTCCTTTCCTTTCCTTTCCTTTCCTTTCCTTTCCTTTCCTTCCTCTCCAAACAGTTCTTTTTTTTCATAATGTCTACTTTTATTTAAAAAAAATTAATAACCCAAACACCACATGCTCAGAGTGCTCCTCTGCCCTCAACAAAGCAAAATCCCAACCCAGTTCTTTGGGGGGAAAATAAACTCCCACCTGCATAAGACTTTCTGCCAATCACCAGGGAGTTCTCCAGCTCGCCTTTGGCCTACAACTTAAGCTTCCCTCGCCACACACACCTCGAGGACAAGGGGGGTGGGAAGGGAAGAGGACATAAAACTAAATAAAACAGAAGAAAACAACTATATCAACAAGAACAACAAAACCTCCAGGAGGAAGTGGTGAGACCAGGGGGCTGCAACGACCACGTTGCAGCTTCCAAAGTACCTGCACTCCAGTAAACCTCGGATCAAACCAAAGGTGGACGGAGGAAAATAGTAACAAGGACCAAAGTAAAAATCAAACCGACGAGGGTGTGCGACAAGCGATGTCTCTGTGTGGTATGTGTATATAGTCATCACCACATACACACGTACACACACAGTGTAGATCGGTTTCCCTGAGAAGTTACAGGACAGCAGCCCAGTGGGGATGTAAAGCTTAATATTGAACAGCAAATGAAATTCGAAGGGAAAAAAAGCCATTGTCAAAGGAAATGCTTCACATGGTATCGGGATGGACGAATTGGGCACATACGAACCCCCTACTAAATGCATATGTATGCAACAGACACACAATAATAATTAGCCCCAGCCCCATTTTGCTTCTTCCAAAAGTTCCCTCTGGGATTATGGATTTGAGCCCCTCTTTGCAATACTTTAAATTCCCCAGTTATGAGGTACACGGATTTAGGATTAAGGAGAGTGTGACTTTTCAGTCGTTTCTGCTTCCCTCTTTGCAGGATTATTTGGAGGAACTAGAAATGGTGTGCACGGCATTGAATTTTAAATCCGCTTTCCGCAGCTGCTTAAGAGATTCTCGGGCGCGCAGTGTCCAGAGTTTGGAACTGTCTCTTGTTGGACTGCGCGGCGGAGGGGAATTGTACAAATTCGTTGTTAGAGACAGAACAAGGAGTTTCGGCATCACCCCCGCTCCTAGTTCTCCTCCCCCCTCTCTCCTTCCCCCTCCCCGCTTACTTGCCCTTCCCTCCGCCCCACAATGGTGTCTGCAATGGTGGGGGATACCCAATTCGTAGGGACAGATCTGATGCGCGTTCTGCTGTCTTGCAAACAAGCTGTAAAACCCAGTCACCAAAATAATAAGCACTAAAGGGAAGAAAATAGTTCTCTTTGTAAAAGACTCGGGATCCCTCGGCAAAGAATCAGATCAAAACCTCCTAGACCCAACAAGAAGTACATTTTTAGAGAAGGGGAGTTGGTGTTTCCTAGGGGCTCGGGAGGATACTAAGATTCCCCGACCCTAGCCGCCCACTCCCCCACTTCCCACCCCCAGGTCTTCCAGGATTGGAGAATCCGCTAAGAACCTGGCCGGCGATTGTACCCACTTGTTGATCCCGCCGGCTTGCTCATGCTGACAGTCCTGGAGTGAAGGGGCTTGTTGGCTCTGATCAAGTCTCGGCCTGTAGCTCCCTCTTCTCTTGGGTGCCTTTCTCCCGCCTGCGAGCCTCTGTCGCTGTGACAGGTGGATTTTGATTGTTGTGTGTATGTGTGAGTGTGTGTGAGTGTGTTTCCCCTGGGCTGTCAGAATTCGTGTCACTGTGGAAATTTAAGCATCCTCGAGTTTCTTCCCGGCTCTTGCAAATATGCAGCTTCTAGGAATGTTTCTTGGTGTGGACAAATACATGGATAGATACATAGACAGGCTGACAGACTGAAAGAAATGCGGAGAAGGGAGAAGGGGGGGAGGAGGCTTAAAGGACAGTCACAGATACAAAGATTATTTTTTTCTTGGGAATCCAGAGGAATTCTCTCTCTCTCTCTCTCTCTCTCTCTCTCTCTCTCTCTCTCTCTCTCTCTCTCTCTCTCTCTCTCTCTCTCTCTCTCTCTCTCTCTCTCTCTCTCTCTTTCTCTCTCCTTCTACGAGTAGACTACGGGCAAATGTATACAGACCGCTTGATCTTCTAAGCAAACAACGACAAATCACAACGTCCGAGTTTCAGAAGCAGCTGGGCTCGGCGCTGCCCAGAAAGAGGCTCCAAGCCTGGGAGATAGATTCTGGCTGGGGGAGAAGGCTTCCGAGGAAGCAGCGCCTCGGCTTTCAGCAAGGGAATGGCACCAACCAGCAAAGGTTTCCAGAAGTTCATTGCACTGTGACTTTGTGTCTGGAGCTCCGGGCTGGATTCCCTATAATACCTCCAGAGCAGCTCTGACAGCAGCAGTAGGGAGGGGAATAGGGCGTCCCTTGCCCACTTAGCTTTTCCCTGCTTTTCCCCCAACTCCTGGCGGGGTCTGACGTCAGCTGTGTGCTGGGAGGGGGCGAAGAAGGGGGAGGGGGTTAAATGCTAATGATATTAATGAACCTCCAAGCGGCTTCCATAGAAAATGCAAGCGCTCGGGGAGCCGATTTGCAGGGTGTGTGCATTATATGGGAGTGTGACTTGGGTGTATGCGTGTGTGCGTTTGTTTTGTGCTTCCACAGTAATAAAAGTGAATTATGATTATTTTTTCTTGGGGAATGGGTAAGGAGGAGGGGATACTGGGGCTTCCTCGAAATACTTTTTCCACTCCTCCAGGGCTGAGAGTGAGACCTGTATGTGAGAGCGTGCGTGCGTGTGTGTGTGTGTGTGTGTGTGTTTGTGTGTGAGAGCGCTCTGGACGTGGCCCATGTGAGCTTGGTTCATTCTGTGCCCTGTGTCCCTTCTGTTGAGGGTAAAACTTGCATCTGACCCGAGGTGAGTAACTGTTCATTTTGCAACTACCTGCGAGAAGTTTTGGAGGCTTGCAAGCATGTATTCCGGCCTGGGCTAGGATATTGGGGTCACACAGGGAAGATGGAGGGTGGGACCAGGAAGCTGAAGGGGAAGAGCCTGTAGGTGCCTAGTTTCTGTTTTTTGCAATAGGTCTGGGCCAGGGTTGTTGGTGGTGCTAGTGTTGCTGCTGTTAGTGTCTGTGCGGATTTCCCGCCCCACTCCTCTCACTTAGATGCTTTCTTCCTTCCTAGAACAAAGATAGGCCCATCTGGGTCAGAGGGACCGAAGCATCCGTAGCCTTCACTTTTTTTTCCGAGGGGAAGGGGGAACAAGGTGTGCGTCTGAGCCTGACCCTCGGACCTCCTCTGCCCATCCAGGATTGAGGCATTCCTCTGCCGGAACACCCTGTGGGTCCCCACCCCAGTCGCTGCCTCCTCTAGCCCAGTCCCCTCCGCTATTCACCCCGCGCTTCCACCTGGAAAAGAAGAGAGGCAGGGAAGGAGGGAGGGGTGGAGCGAGGGCTCTGAGGATCATTAGCCGCATCCCACATCTTTATTACAAGATTAATACTCCTTTAAGCCCTGAGGGAAGATCGAACTTGTCCTACCAGAGCTATGTTAACCACTCCTTGGGGCGTGGGCTAGGCCTTGGGTTGAAGGTCACGGATTCTGTCTTCCTCTACCTTCCCTCACCTTCCCCCCTTCCTACCCCTTAGTTGGCCCCCATCGCGAAGCCCTTTAACGTGACCAGTAGGGGGCTGTGTGAGCCCCTGGAGATCAAGCTTCTCGGCCCCTGCTCCCTCCACCCCTTCACAGTACCTTGGGCTCGGGTCTCCCGAACCCGGAATCTAAGGGGTGTGGAGCTGGGCGGAGAGGGGAGGTTCTTTTGCTTTGTCTAAATCTGTCACGTAGGTCAAGGCATAGTTTATTCCTCGGGATTCTGGGACAAATTCCTGGCTTTAAAAAGTGTATGCGTGTGTGTGTGTGTGTGTGTGTCAGTTGGTTTTGGAAAAGCCTTAATGGGTAAATAACTCCCTTAAGAAACAGGAGCAGTGAGTGCCCCTTACTCAGCCTGAGTCAACATGTGACACTAACTTTCTGGACACAACAGACTGAGAAAACAGCGCATTAACAGACAAGAAATCACAGGGTCTTCCTATGATCAGTGGGCTCATCCTTAACCACAATCGGCATCTGGTAGGAGGTGGGATGGGGTATTTATATGCGTGCAAAGAGAGCAGTCTGCGTTGGTAGTCGGAAGCCCTGGGTTCAAATCCAAACTCTACTTTTGTGACCTCCGAGAAGTCACATCTCTGCGCATATATTTCTTCATCAAAATGAGGGAGTTAGACCAAGTGACCTCTAAGGTCGCTTACAGCTAGAAACCTATGATTCTGTGATCCCTTGTAGAGAGTTAGGAAGGGTTATATAACCCAATTATTTTCATTTTGGAGACCCGACGAGGGAAATGTTGGTGCAGTCTACTAGAATCAGAGTTTTTAGTAGGTACAAGACAAATCAGATGAAATGACAGCTCACTTGCGAATGTCCTTAGGTATCTTAATTTAAAGAGGAAGGAGAAGCAAATGCCGCATCCAGCCTATGCTTTTTGAAAGGGGTGGGGGGAGGGAGAATGATTACTAATATAGTCAAACACCAGTGCAGTCACGAACCCCACTCACAAAACTCCTGATACTGAAGCTTTAAAGAAACCCACAGAGCTCGAAATCTAGAGCATCTGGAGCTAAGGAATGCCAGCTTCATGCCAGAGTTTAGTTTGAAAACCCTGCTTCCTGTTTGAGGGGATTGGACCAAATGACCTCTGAGGTCTCTTCCAGCTTTAAATCTGTGACATGCGTTCTACCGAGCTCCACAGAGGCTGCTGCAGAAAACCTTCTTTACTACACATTCCTCGTTCACTCTCACACGCATGGTCAGCAACACCATCCTCACTCCCGTTATGCCCTAGGACCTCTGGGCAGCTGATTGTCAAGTTCGGAAAAGAAAAATCATAGGTGCTAAGACAGAGACTTCTTTTTTTCTTTTTGGGTAATCTGAAGGAAGAATTTTCGCTTTCTTGGTACCTAATAAGTCCTAAGAAGCACAGGGGTAAGGCTCTCCCCACCCCCACTCGCAGCCTGCGTAGCTCTAGCTCTTCTTAGAGGTTCTGAATGAAATTAATTCAACTGCACTCTGGGAGAACCATTGTTCCTCTGGGTAGGAGACTCTTCCTGGCCTGGCCTCAATGGTTTGCTTTCCAGAACATTTTGGGCGGTGGTCACAAGCTATCTCAACTTCTAGGTGGGAATATAGATGCCCCTGCCCCCCTCCAGTTAACCCCAGTTAACCAGGACGTCTAGGAAAACTCCACAGAAGAGAAACCACCCCAGGCAACACAAGTGCTCCTGGGGTTCCTTTAGCTCTCTGTCTACTCTAGTTCTTGTTGCTCTTTCTCTCCCTCTGTGTGTCTAGGTGTCAGTCTGTTTCTCCGTTTGTTTCTCTCGTCTGTCTTCTTTTCCTCTCTCCTCTTTTTCTATCTCTGTTTCCTTTCTCCCTCTCTGTCTCGGTCGGTCCATCTATCTCCCTTTCCCCTCCCCCTCCTCTTTTACTCCCCCCGCCCTGTGCGTCCTTGTGTTCCTCTCTCTTAGCGCCCGGCTGTAATTATCCGCGTGCTTTGCATAAATCACAATGCCTCTCTGAAATCATCGTGATGACTTTCTGGCGTGATTGGTACGGTGGCAATAGCAGAGAAAGCGCCTTGAACAGGAGGGACGGGGAGGGGGAATGCAGGGATGACGGGCGGGCAGCGGGCGAAGGCAAGGAAACCTCTGGAGAACACCCGCAGCCCACAGTTGTTCCGACGGTTAAAGGCTTCAGACTTACTCGACCTTGGAAGCCCAGACTTTAGCCCTGGCTGAGGAAGAAGGAGGGGGTGAGAAAGGGGAGGGGGAAGGTAGAAAGCGTTTCGACTGCAACAAAAAACCAACAATAACGGAGAGTAATCAGAAGTCGGGGTGGGTGTAGGGTTAAATCTGTTCCTGTATCTTTAGGTGCATCCACTAAATTGAAGAGATTGGCTTTTAGGAAACAGGAAGAGTAGTTATTGATCTATGGTAAATATTTTTTGAGGAACCTCGGGAGCCACAGATAGTCTGACCACCAAAAAGAAAAGGGGGTGTGTGTGTGTGTGTGTGTGTGTGTGTGTGTTGGGGGTGAGGAGGTAGTATCAGAGGATAGAGGAAAAAAGTCTCCACATCCAGGTGTGCCTGGATGGATAGAGAGGAGACCTAGTAATCCCTCTTCAGAGGAAACCCTGAGAAGCTGTAAAAGAGGCTGCCATACTCAACTCTGGAGTTGGTCAAATCTCTATTCCCACCCTCATCAACCTGTAGGTTCAGAGAAAATATATCCTGGCACCCCCAAGTAGAGACATTTACTAGGTTTCTGTACAGCTTTCCTGGGCCAAGAAGATCCAAGCTTTTTTTTTTTTTTACCAAGATGATTTTACTCATCCGCCACTCACCTCTACCCATGTCCCAACACATACTTACACCAATTCCATTAAAAGGCAAGAAGTAAACAGGAAAACAATTAAGTAGCTACAGGATTCATTTGGTCATCTCAGTGGCTAAGTCATATCCATTCAACTAAGTCATTAAGGAGCATCAATCTTTCAATAAACAATTATTATTTATTATGGCCCCTCTATATGCCAGGCACTGAGCTAAGCATTGAGGATAAAAAAAAGAGGCAAAAGACAGTTGCTGCCTTAACTATGTTAGAGAACTTCTGATTAATAACAACAAGGGATACAGAAAAACAGGTGTTCACCAAAGGTGTTCACCATTGTCATGGAGCACAACCAGCACATAGTCCAAATAATCCCAGAGAGATTCTTTCATTTGTACTATGAGGTCATTAGACTTCACCACCTTTAGATGGTGAATTCTACCAGATGCTTCTGTCTGCAGATGATATTGTGCTGATTGTATCAAATTCTTGAAAACTGAAGTGCCTCATGACTGTGAGCATAGTCATTCAAAAGAGTTCTAACAATCCACAAAGGAAAACCCAAGGAGATGAAGATTGCCTTTTCTGAGACTATGATGCAGTTTGTTAGATGCAGTTAGATGGACAACTCAAAGAGCTCATCTATAAGGACATATATCTTCAACAGGAACTCCAAACAGACAATGAGTTAGATTCAGAATTTGAAAGAAGAGCAGGATACATTGCCTTGAAGGCATTTCAATATTATTAATGACCTCAAACTTTCTCTGAAACAAATATTCATCTTTAAAAAAATAATTCAATTTAAACCATTTATTGAATGAATCAATCAATAAATCATTTATTAAGCACTAACTTATGTGCAAAGCACTTTACTAGGTGCTGGGGATACAAATAGAAAAGTAAGAGGTGGGGGTGGAGCCTAGATGGTAGCTGGAAAGCAGAGACTTGTGTGAGCTCCTCCCCTCCTAGGTCCTTCCAAACAACTATATAAAAAATGGCTCTGAACAAATTCTAGAACTGCAGAAACCATGAAATAGCAGAGGGAAGCAGGACTCCAGCCCAGGACAGCCTGGGTGGTTTAGAGGTAAGGTCTATCCCACGGAGCTGGGAGATGAGTGGAGCAGAGCACAGTGTGAGCCACACCTGGACCAACTAGACCAGGAGCCAGGAGGAACAGGCCCTAGTGCCCTGAATCAGTGAGCTTTAGCAGTTACCAGACTTCTCAGCCCACAAACACCAAAGACAACTGAGAATGTTAGTGAGAAAAGCTGCAGGGGACAGAGTGAAAAGAGGTTGTGGTTCAGCCACTGCCCCAGGAGCAGCACAGGTGACACAGCTCTGAGGCTGCTTACAGAGCTATAGCTGCAGTTGCTTTCAGCCCCAGGCCCAGCTGGTGGGAGAAATTAAGTGGCGGATCTGAGCAGGAGTTCAGAACCTGCAAAAGATCTGAGTCAGGTCTGGGTTGGCGGTTCTTGTGGGAGGAGTAGCGCTGGTGTGGCAGAGCTTGCTGTGTAGAAATAGCTCTGAAAGCAACAGCACAGCCCCTCAAGCTTGAGACAAAGTGCTCTATACTCTACAAGCAGTCATGCCCTGATGAAAAACTCAAAGGTCAAGTAAGTTGACAGGAAACATGGCCAGGCAGCGAAAATGGACTCAGATTCAGACTCAGACTTCGGAATCTTTCTTTGGTGACAAAGAAGGACCAAAACATACAGTCAGAAGAAGTCAACAAAGTCATAGAGCCTACAACAAAAACCTCCAAGAAAAACATGAACTGGTCTCAGGCCGTGGAAGAGCTCAAAAAGGATTTGGAAAAGCAAGTTAAAGAAGTAGAGGAAAAAATGGGAAGAGAAATGAGAGTGATGCAAAAAAAAACCAAACCCATTAAAAACAAGTCAATAACTGGCTAAAGTAGACCCAAAAAAATCCTGAAGAAAATAACACCTTAAAAAATAGACTAACTCAAATGGCAAAAGAGCTTCAAAAAGCCAATGAGGAGAAGAATGCCTTGAAAGGCAGAATTAGCCAAATGGAAAAGGAGGTCCAAAAGACCACTGAAGAAAATACTACCTTAAAAATTAGATTGGGGCAAGTGGAAGCTAGTGACTTTACGAGAAATCAAGATATTATAAAACAGAACCAAAGGAAGGAAAAAATGGAAGACAATATGAAATATCTCTTTGGGAAAACCACTGACCTGGAAAAAAGATCCAGGAGAGATAATTTAAAAATTATTGGA
>CM053627.1:136394067-136444054 GCA_028646595.1 Phalanger gymnotis
TTCAGAGCTATTACAGCTAGCTCTGCCACACCAGCACTCCTCCTTCCCCAAGAACCTCCGCCTGGACTGGACTTAGATCTTCAGCAGGCTCTGCACTCCTGCTCTGATCAGCCACTTAATTCCTCCCACCTGGGGCCAGAAGCAACTGCAGCTGTAGTTCCTTTAGCTGCCCCACCTGTGCTGCGGTGGTGGCTGAACTGTGAACTCTATCCTCCTGTCCCCGGCAGCTTTTCCCACTAACCTTCTCCGTTGTCTTTGGTTTTTGTGGTTTGACAAGTCTGGTAACTGCTGCAGCTCACTGATTCAGGGCACTAGGGCACGCTCCATCTGGCTCCTGGTCTAGTTGGTGCGTGCCCCCCACGCTGGGCTCTCCTCCGCTCCCAGCTCCATGCGAGATAGACCTTACCCAGAGACCATCCAGGCTGTCCTGAGCTAGAGCCCTGCTTCCCTCCCCTATTTTGTAGGTTCTGCAGTTCTAGAATTGGTTCAGAGCCATTTTTATAGGTTTTTGGAGGGACTTGGCGGGGAGCTCATGCTAGTCCCTACTTTCCAGCTGCCATCTTGGCTCCGCCCCTACATATGATGTTTTAATATAACATGTTACACCTATATAACACAAGTCATTTGGTCATCCTCCATTCAATGGGCACCATTTTCTTTCCAGTTCTGTGTTGTTACCAAAAAATGCTGCTATAAATATTTTTGTATGTATGAGATCTTTCTCTCTGTTTGGTCTCTTAGTAATATGTACTTAACAGTGTTATTGCTGGATCAAAGGGCATGGGCAATTTGTAAACTTTTTAGAGTATAATTCCAGACTCTTTCCCCAAACAAATGGACCAATTCATAGGCTCCACCAGTGGTAAGTCTGTGTGCCTGTCTTCTTACAGCCCCTTTGAGATTTATTATTTTTGTCTTTTGTCATCTTTATCAATCTTATGGATGTGGGCCATCTTTCCTTTTGAAGTATGCTAGATTAAAGCATGGAGTGCAGTAGTTAAGCTTCTGGCCCTAAATCATACCAAAAAGAAAAATATCTGGTAATCCTCCCAGGGTTATTTGCTTTTTTAACGAGATTTAAAGCCTTCAATCAATGGGATGAATCTGTAGTGGTGAATTTTAGGCCTTGGCTACAGGCTAGTGAGATTTAGTTATGCCATGCAGCTGGAGATGTCACTCTGTCCATGACTAATATTAACTTTGCAGTTCTTAACCAGGGGTCTGTGACCTTCTCCCCGACTCAAAATCTGTTAATCATATTTTCATATAATTGATTGATTTGTAATCTATTTATTTTATGCCTTTAGAAATATTATTCTGAGAAGCAGCCCCTAAGCAAACTAGATGAAGTTGTCCATGACCCAAAAAAGGTTAAGATTCCTTGTCCTACAGCCTGACTCTCTAATTGTCTTTTTCAACTTCACCAGACTTTGCCAAGTACTTCCTATATACCTTTATGGAACTCTGTTTGATAGGAACTTCAGGAAATCCAAGGATTAAATAAGACATTATTCCTACTTATAATGAGCTTACTGTCTAGGATAGGTAAACAATACAGCCTTAATTATGATATAAATTAGAAAAGCGTCAAGGCATAAGAGAAGTGCCAACTAAATGCCACATGATGAGTGAGAAGGGAAGCCATTTCTCACTGGGGAAATCAGAGAAAACTTAGTCAAGGTGGTAAGGGCTTTTCAGTTGGGTCTTAAAGAATGGGTAGGAATTTAACAGGTAGAGATGGAAAGGGTTTTTGGGGTGGGGTATTCCAGAGCCCAAAGAGAAGTTCAGAGGTGAGAGAGCAGGGAATTATATATGGGGAATTGTGATGAGCAGTCCTGTTTGACTGTGGCATATGGTACATGGAGAGCAGTAGAGTGAAATGAGGCTGGAAAGGGAGGGTGGTATCCTCTTGAGTGCCAAGCTAAGGAGTTTGAGCCCTATTCAGTGGACAACAAGGATAAGTGAAACAAACAAACAAGACAAGTGAGTACTTTGAGCTACAAGATCCCTATAAACTTTGTAGCATCACAGCTTTTTAGCTGAGAGGGACCCTAGAGGCTCATATGATTCTCACAGCAACCCTGAGAGATAGGTGCTATTATTTTCTCCATTTTAAAGTTGAGGAAACTGAGGCAAACAGAGGTAAAGTGACTTGCCCAAGAACTTAGTTCTTCCCAACTCCGGGCCCACTTCTCTATCTATTGTGCTATTTAGCTATTCTGATAAATTACTTTCTTCCAACATTTCTCCCTTTACTCCTTCCCCTCTCCTTACCCATTTCCCCCCTTAAAAATGTTTCTATTACCTGCACATAAAGCTCAATGAAGTAAATGAAATAAGTGGCTACCAAAGGTATGGAATATGAAAGGGGGACTGGGCAGGGCATACTGCCCAAAATTACCAACCTCACTGCCTGGCATTCCATTTTTAGGTGACATCTTATCCCTTTTGGTTCTTTTGACCTCTTTAATCTTCAAGAACCATAGACTTATAGGCCAGAAGGGACTAAAAAGATCTTCTACAGCCTTTCTTTTTACAGATGAGGAAATCTAGGCCAAGAGAGGAAAAGGGACTTGATACATTGCATAGATTGTTAATGAAACAGTCACAAGGGGAATGTGCCACAGAAATTATGTTCTCCTATAAAATGCAAACACTCCTGGAAGAGTAGAAGCCTTAACCCCTGAGAAGCTAATAATACCTTATAAAGCTGACCAAAACTGTAGATTCACAAAGTACTTTCTTCATGACTCCCTCCAGGCATTATTATTCTTATTTCCTTATCATTTTACAAGCTAAGGAAACTGAGGCACTGATTTGTTACTTGCCCTGCCCACTGTCATAGAGCTAGAAAGAGCCCAAACTAGAGAGCTTTACCTCAATCTTCTGAAACAAGGTTCAACACACTTTTCTCTCTCCCACAGTCTCTAGTTGAAGTATGGCTCAATTCATCTAAATTCACTAGTCAGTCAATAAGTATTTATTAATCACCTACTATGTGACAGGCCCTGTATTAAGTACCAGGGATACAAAGAAAGGCAAAAATAGTCCCTGCTCTCAAAAAGCTCACAGTATTAATGTTGGAGACAACATACAAATAGGATATACAGTTATCCCTTCCACATCTCGACTTTCTCTATCTTGCTTTGGATATATCTCAGGTCGGCATAAGAAATTAAATGGGAATTTTTGGGGAGTTTTGCAGAAGCTGTAGATGACATGGAAAGGCCAGCAGATGACAGAAAAAGTTTAGAAACTCAGAAGTGCATTAAATATATGTATAGTATTGTATAATATCAACACATTTTATCTTTTAATACCATAATAATTCAGACTTCTTCTCTGGTACAAAGAGAAGGTCAAAAAATTTTACTTGGATTTTCCAGATCCAGGGGCACTGCACTCCTAAATCCCCCACCCCCAGATGTGGAAGGGATAACTGTATACAGGGCATTAGGGGGACTCAAGAAAGGCTTCTTGTAGAAGATGAGATTTTTAGCTGCAATCTAGGCAGGTGAAGAGGCAGAGATGAGGGAGGGAGAACATTCTAGGCATGGGGGGTAGCAAGAGAAAATGCCAGGACTCTGGAGATGGAGTGTCTTGTTTTAGGTACATCAAGGAGGCCCGTGTCACTGGATTGCAGTGTAGGGGGAGGGCAATAAGGTGGGAAAAGACTAGAAAGGTAGGAGGGGGCCAGGTTATGAAGGGCTTTGAAGGTCAAACAGAGGATTTTATATTTGATTCTAGAGGTGATAGGAAGCTGATAGAGTTTATTGAAAGAGAGCAGAAGCCGGTGACATGATCAGATCTATACTTTACGAAGACGAATTTGACAGCTGAGTGGAAGTTGTAGGAAGAGACTTGAGACAAGAGTACAACCTGCAATAGTTTTAGGCACTATTCTAGACTCTGAGAGACATGTCAAGTTTAGATATGACAGCTTCTCACCTCATGGAGTTTATATCCTAGTAAGCAGAGTAGTATGTGTGTGTGTGTGTGTGTGTGTGTGTGTATGTGTGTGTGTGTATGTGTGCGTCTAGATATCAAAAGGGCTTTAGACTGAAAAGGAGGAAGATAAAAATACCTATCTACCAAGTTATATATCACAGAAAGTAGCTTTGATATAGGAAAAAAAGAATAGCAGTATGTATCCAGAAATCCATAGAACATAAATTCTCAGAAGAGAACCAACAATAAAATCTATGGTTTTGAATGTCTACACACATGCTCACTAATTATGGATAATAAGAAAAGTGAGCTAGCAATTATAATATAAGAAAGCAGATTTGACATGAGAGCCATCACTGAGATGCAAGGAGGGTAGAAATGTCTCAATGGTTACCTACGTATAGGAAGGAGCACGAGGAACATCATCTAGGAAATGTATGATCTGAAAAGAAAATTCTCTGGTCAGATGGTTGGAGCAAGGGAAAACACATGGACAATCAGAATATTCCATTGTTCCTGTGAAGTATAACAATTCCTACAAGGTATCCAGGATGATTGGGAGAGGCTAAGGAATAACATGGATAAGAATTACCAAAATGAGAAGATTTGAATGAGTCATAATCTGAACTGATAAAGGCAGTGCACACATGGATAAGATCACATATTACAGTATTCCAAGTATCACTCTCTCCGTTCCTAACTTTCAGAAATATATCACCTCTGTCCATGGCAGCTTTCTCACTCAAGAAATGCCTCAGCCCTTGAGGCTCTCTTTACTAATAGGTGAGCTCCTGCCTGCTCCATCTAGGGAAGTGCACAGGCCATCATCCCTGATCACTTCACTCCTGACTTTTTTTTTTTCATCGTGGCCTTGCTTGGACATTCCTCCTCACTGCCAATTCCTAAGCTCCCTTTTGTGTATTATTGTAAGTTCCTTGAGGGTAAAAACTGCATTTTATTTTACTTTGTATTTATATTCTCAGCATTTAGTTCAATGCCTAGAATTCAGCAGGTATTTAACAGTTGCTCTGTGTATCTATCTGGCTATGTATCTCTATCTACCTAGATTTGAAAATTGTGCTAAAGCTAATAAGGTGACATGTAAAGTCATACTTGGGTTGAAAAAACAAAACACTTCACAAGTGCATGGCATAAAGAGATTGACAGCAAGTTACCTGAAAATGATATGAAAGCTCTAAAAGAACACAAACTCAATATGAGTCAACAGTGTGATATGGTGGCCAGCAAACTGATCGTATAGTCTTAGAGGGGTCTCACAGGCCATCTAGTCCAACCATATCCTAAGTACATCACCTTTACATACCAACATGCCTTACAAAGGTTATACTTCATCATATAACTTCCTCATTTCCAGTGAGGAAGAACTCACTATCTCCTAGTATAGTCCATTCAACTTTTAGATAGGCCTAATTTTTAGGAAGTTTTTCCTGACATTAAGCTTAAATCCAATTCTTTTTAACTTCTACTCATTGTTCCTAGTTTTACTCTCTGGAGACAGAGAAAATTGAATCCCTCTTCTAGATAGAGGCAGCTAGGTAGCATAGGGGAAAGAGTGATGGGTTTGGAGTCAGGAAGACCTGAATTCAAATGTGACCTCAGATACTTGCTATCTGTGTGACCCTGGGAAAGTCCCTTAACTGCCATTTGCCTGATACTGTACCACCTAGCTGCCCATATTGGTATTGGCTATGGCTATAAGGTAAAGGCTAGGGACTGGTATTGGGATGCTTCCTGGAAGGAGATGGGCCAACTTTGCCTATTTCATAATTCTGCCCATTTTGCCTTGGGCCTCAATTTCATCATCCATAAAATGAAAGGGTTCAACTAAATGGCCTTTGAGGTCCTTTTTCAGTTCTAGCTCTCTGGTGTTATGATCCTCACAACAACCTTATAAGATATGTGCTATTATTGTCCCTTTCTGTTCCCCATGAACGTGGACGGAGACTCAGAAAAGTTAAATGATTTTTTCCAGTCTTACAATTAGTATTGGAAGCAAAATTTAAACCCAGGTCTTGTTTTCAAGTCTAGCAGGATACAATATTGCCTATTAGTGACTTGCCTATTTTCATACAACTAAGTGTCAAAGGTAAAGCTTCAACTCAAGTCTTCCTAAGTCTAAGGCTCGAATTCTCTCCATTACTGCAGGTGGACTCTTTGATATTGATGATAGTGATGTTTGTTGATATTATACTGTGTTTTATGGTCACAAAGTGCTTTAAATACATACTTTCAAGATTAAGCTATTTGATTTTTAAGACAACAGCAAGCCATAGTGACATGCGAAGAGAGAAAAGGAGAAAGGAAAGAGCCAAGGAAGAGATCTTTACAAGGGAAAGGCTACCTCTTCTCTTTGTTTAATAGCTGGCAGAACTTGGCAGGCTATTGGTGGTAAGTGAGGGAAGAGAGCCTCTTATCTGCCTGGTGGTGTTCATGTTCAAAGCCAAAAATATTAGCAAGTGGCTTCTTAGGGGTATTTCCATTTGAGTATCTGACATCTGAAAAGGAGTTATTTTTTTCCTTAAGAGGCCGGGGAGCCTGCTTGGTGTGTTGTGTTATGTTGTGTGTTATCCCCAAATAAACGTCTTTACTTGAAAAAAAAATTGTTACCTTATTTGTTACTTCATGTACTTTCCTTATGCACTTATCATGTATTTGTAGGGACCAAGAAAAGCTTTTCTGCTAGTCAAAGAACAAGAGCAAAGCAATGGCATAGTTCTTCTGTAAAGCAATGAATTTTTTTTTCCACTGACAGTAATACATAACAAAGGCAGAAAATTCTTGGTAAGTGGGTAGAGAACAATGATGACCTTGACTACCTTGCTTACCTTTTGTTCCGGCTCAGGTTAATTTGCATGCCAGAGAGGGTCTTAGTAATTTTACCAATAACTGAGACAGTTGGATGTGATGTCCACATAAATATAGAGATTGAAAAGATTTAATCTTATCCTGGTTGCAGTCTACATATCTCTCTCTCTCTCTCTCTCTCTCTCTCTCTCTCTCTCTCTCTCTCTCTCTCTTTCTCTCTCTTATACTACTAGGTATAGTAAGTATGACTAAAGAGCTATCAGCCTTCCCAGATTTGGAAGAGGTTTTTTCCACTATACTCTAGTGAACTGGAGATGAATTGATTGGTAGGTGGCCCTAAAAAGATGAAGCCTAGAAGATGCTAACAGGGAGTAATTTCCAGCAGAGTTTATCTCACTTCCAAACCAAGGGACCACTGAAGTAGTGCCCAGTTGTCACTGATAAAGGACCAACAAAATATTATGTCCAATGGATAAAATCACATCCATCAGTTATCAGGAACAATAAGATCATCATGACATCACCATAAGATAACAATGGTCTAGAAATATGGAAAGTATAAGTTGTCTTGACACATGGATGCCCTGGCTACATGCATTCTCCCTCCCATGTGATCCTGATACAGGACCACACTCCCCACTGAGGATGTGTTTATGGGAGTAATGTTGTATTGAATTTTTCATATTCTGCTATTGAATTAAATGCCTTTGCTTTGAACTGTACCCTCTGGCTGACTAGAAAAAAAGGTAAATATATTAGTGGGGCTCTTAGACTATGGTTTTGGAGTATATGTGGATCCAGAGAATATCTTGAATCTGGGATATATATTTTGAAGTAAAAAGGGGATGACCTACATGCTACATAATCTGTCTTGTAGTTATCTGTCATTATATCATATCCCCTGTGGAAGCTCTATGAAGGAAAGGATCATGTTGATCCAAAAGTGATGTTTTACCAGGGTTCTAGCACAGTGCTCTGCATACGTTCAAGTTCAATCGAATTGCTAAGGCCGTGGACTGGAATTTGTCTTCCAATCTCCTTGAAACTTGAAGGTAAGCCATAGGATGGTTTCAGGCCCAGGAATAAAAGAACATTGGCTATTGATTTCTGAAACTAGAGGTTTAAGAAGCAAACTTCCCAGACATCAGGGAGCTGCTGATCTTATCACACACCACATTCTGGGTGAACAATGTAGTCTGATCTTTCACTTCTGAATGATCTCATTTAGATATGGTATTTTAAGAGTCTTAAACATTCCAAATAAGGCAATTCCTTGATCAATCTCTGCATTTGGATTATCTATACCCAATTATTTCCAAATAATAATACCTGACAAAATCATAGAGCCCAGTGGTTTAATTACCCTGCTAGTAAATTAGCTGAAGGTTAAGAAAAGTTAATTTGGTAGGGGATTAAGTAATTTTTACTTCATTAACTCTATCCTTTTCCATGTTCTGGATCCTTCCCTCTTACTTTTTAAGACTGACCACTTTCCCATAATTGTGGGTCTCTCCTCTGTCTCTTTCGCTCCTCTCTGTCTCTGTCTGTCTGTTTCTCTGTAGCTGGAGGCCATTCCTCTGCTAATTTTGTGAGAAGTTGTAAAATGGATTCAGAGATGGCAGACACACAGCCATTTTCATTTAAGGAATGTATATACAGAAGTAAAGTTAGGGGCAACGTTATAGCGATAATCTGGATCTAAACCTACTTCTATGGAAAAACTATTGTTTTAATGAGAATGACTCCAACTGATGTGCTATGGGCACAGTTTACACATATGTAGGTAAGAATCACCTTACCTATAGTTTACACATATGTAGGTAAGAATCACCTTTGGATAAAGAATCTTAATCTGTATCTAAAGGAGGTGTGAGGTAAGATACAATAGAAACTTTTTAGAACCAAACCCCATTGAGGCAAATGGAAACCACAGCATATTGCCCAATGAATCAACTTAATGTAGAGTGAGCCTGATGCAGTAAAGAAGGATAAAAACAAGATAAGCTTTTTGTGCTATAGTGGATTGGACCCTGGACTCAGAATAAGAAAGATACAGGATTTGATACATGACTTTTTGCAAGCCGTTTCATCTCTTTGTGTCTTGTATTGCATTTGATGGTCTCTAAAGTCCTTTCCGACTCTTAAGTCTGTGATCATTTAGTCTGACTTCCTGTCCCTACTTTGACATTTGTTTTTATCTTTGGTCTTGGGGTGTATTCCTGGTAGTGTAATTTTTGAGTCAAAGGACAAGAAAGAATTAGTCGCTTTTAACAGTTAGACCAAGTCACAGCTTTGTTGCTATTGTTTAGCCATTTTCAGTCGTGACCTCTTTCGGGATTTTCTTGTCAAAGATGCTAGAGTGGTTTGCCATTTCCTTCTTTAGCTCATTTTACAAAGTAGGAAATGGAGGCAAAACAGGGTTAAGTGATTTGTCCAGGGTCACACAGCTAGTAAGTATCTGAGGTCAGCTTTGAACTCTGGAAAATGAGGCTTCCTGACTCCAGGCCCAGCCCTTGATCCATTACGCCACCTAGCCGCCGAAATTCACAGCTTACATCCAGTTTAATAGTAGTGGTTTTCTCAGTGTCTCTAACATTTGTTCCTACATTTTGCCCCCTTTGCCTATTCTTTGCGTGTTCAGTGAAAACCTCGAGATTGTTTGAATTAGCTTTTCTCTTACTGTTAGTGATTTGAAACATGTTTTTATGTAATCGTTTATAATTTGCATTTCTTCTTTTGAAACCTATTTGTTTTCATCCCGTCTGCCACTTGCTAGTTGTATAACCTTAAGCCAATCATTTAGTTTTTCCAGATCTTAGTTTTCTCATCTATAACATAGAAGTAATAATAAAATAACACTTGCCCTATTCTAAGGCTGCTGTGAACTTCCAATAAGATTCTGCATTTAAAGGTGATTCTTGCCCACGTATAGATCTTAACTTAAAAAGGCCAAGGTCTCCCACTGCATCTGGGGCCATCTCCAGTCATCTTGATCTCTATCTTGCCATTGGACCTAAATGGCTCCAGAGGAGAGAAGCTGGTGACTTTGCATAGCCTTCCTTTACTTAAATCCAATTCACTTGCAAGTCATGACATCACCTTCCTAATGTCATGGTCCTTGTCAAGAACAAAAGACAAACAACTACACACACACACACACACACACACACACACACACTACACCAGTAGCACCTCAGTTGGGGTCATTTCTATTAAAACAGTAGTTTTTCTGTAGCTGTAGGTTAGGATCCAGATCATGGTTACAACATTGTCCTTAACTTTGCTTTTGTATATATGGTCCTTAAATGAAAATAGCTGACCCAGTTTATGTGTTTCTGCCATCTCTGATCCGTTTTACAATTCCTCACAGAATTAGCAAAGGAATGGCTTGACTATCTGGTCTATCCTAAAGCAAGGAAGAAAAAGCAGAACAGATTTTACTAAATATGTTTTATTTCAGACTGATCTGGCTTTCTCACTGTGTAAACCATTGTGTAAACTGCCCTTTTCCAATAGATAATTCCAGACTCCTCAATACTGCCACCAACCACAGATACTGAGCAGTTTCTGGGGTTGATGGGGGGGGAGGTGATTAGAAGGAAAAACAAAACATAACAAAACAAAACTCCCACTTCCCCAAACTCCAACTGCTTTGTGCAGGGCAGAGTCAACTGGTGGAATTTGTAGGGGGTCCTCAAGTCAACTGCTGCAGCTGGGTTTTTTAAAAAGATTGGATAAACTACAACCGTTAATAACATCTGTATCTATGCAAGCCAAGAGAATGATAGGGGTAAGCAGATCTCATGCTTCAGGGCATAAGATGATTGCCTGCTGGGATCAGGAAGGAGTTGCCCCTTCAGGTACATCAGCGGCTTAGGACCCAGGAGGTGAGTTGGAAGCCTTGTGTTTCTTTCTTGGTCTTCTTGGTCTCTGAAATTTCAGATACTGGCTAATGTAGCCACCATCATTTCAGGGCAGAGGAGATCAGTGATTTGAAATCAAGACTTTAAATTTGGAGAGGGCATGTGTGTGCAGGTTTGCATATCCCCATCTATATGTATTATCTAAACTAGGGAGACTCACAAACTCACATCTTCAAAATATGTTATTTCAGAAATGTGGAACAAAATGTCAACTTTACGTTACAGAAACTATTAAGTATAACATTTAGACACTACTAAAAGGGTATGTATATTGTCTATGTGATAGGTAAATAATGTCTGAGAAATGAAATTTCTCTTTCAGCATTGGTTTTTTCTCATACATAGATACACCCTTATTTTGAAGACAGGGAGATTCCTCCTTTTCTGTGTTTTGCACACTTCCATGTACAAAGTAGGTGCTTAATGAATGCCAAATAACAACAAAAATACCCCTGGGTGATAATGCAACATCAGTCCATGCATCCATGATTAGATAAATTGAATGTATAATCACCCAAGTATTCATAACTGCACATATTTGGATATCCAAATGTATGTGCTTCCACTTGAATTAGCTAAATTAATTGGAAGTGAATATGATTGGAAGTGCATATTTTAGGTGTTCAGGACAATATGTTTATTAAAATGTCCAATTTGTTCAGTGGGGTCACTTAAGAAACCAGACTTTGTTTAGGAAAGTGAGAGCTCAAAGGATGATCCAAGACAATCTTGCTTTCCTTCTCTCGATTCCTTTAGGCATTTTCAGTCCTCAGGGAATAAAGAATTCTAGGCTGTCAGAACTGAGTAGTATACTTTAGCACACTTAAGGCAATTTTAGCTGGTGTTAATCAGTTTAGAAAACAGTTTTGACTAAGTATGCAGAGATTCATTTTCTACTTTGGATTTTATGATCCAATATGAAAGCAGCACCTTGGGTGCAACATTCTTCCAGAAAGAATGGTTCTTACTGGCAGATGCACAAGTTACAGAGGAATGTGTGGTCATGAGAAGGAGCAGATTTTTGGTTGTGTGGTTACAAAAGAGTCCTCTTTGGCATGATAACATATCTACTGCCACTAATGCCCTAACAGTGAAGTTTATTTCCACAGTTTATTTCCTGGTTCAAAGAAGGTGGCATTAAAAAATAATGATTTTCACCAATGAGTTTAAAAGGAGAAAAATCCTGCAGCTGTTTGGCTGCAGATGTACATGGGAAATTAGTCAGAAGCCCAAAGTGCCATAGTTAATAACCATTATTCTGTTGTCTGGGATGTTTGTTTAAATATTGTTGACACTGTGTATGTATTGTCATCTTCAGTAAATTGTAGCTCTTAACTACTGAAATCTTGTTAAAGACCACCTAGGGTTTTCCCCTCTATGGTGTTTAAGTGTCTATTCACCTGATGGATAAACAAAGCACAGGTTTTTTTTTTTTTCATTTTCTGTCTTGTGCAACTTGCAGGACATTTTTGCAGCCTAAAGAAACTGGCTGCTCATCTACAGTGGAAACAGCCTCTGCCATGAAACCAAACCTTTGGATTTCCAGTCTAGTTACAGAAAAATGCGCAAACCCATCAACTGATTAATACAATTCAGTTCTGCTTAAAATTCATAGCTCTGTTTGGCATGAGACTGTATTTTAAAAGGCTCATATTTGCCATTAAGTGTGAAGAAATCAGTAACTATTCTTTTCATCAACAGCACCAGGGCTTTTATTCTCCTCCCTCCCCTTCCCCCATTTTAATTTTGCATATTAAGTGAGGTCACTTGGGAGAAGAGTGGCTTTAGTGAATAGAAAAAAAAATACTTAACAGTCTAACACCCAGGTTGGGAGCAATTGATCAGGGAGTGGGTATTCGATGGAGTGTGTTTTCTGTCTTGACTTATGAAGGGGACAATGGCTTGACTTACAAAGGCACCACCTGTGAAGAGCTAGCACAACTGACATCTTTGTTAAGGAGGGGCTCTCAGAGCTGAGCACACCAAGCACGTGCATAGCTCTTCCTTCACCTGTTACCGAGCTTCAAGGCTGTTTCAAATAGACGCCTTGGTTCTGCCAGTCTCTTGGGTTGAGGTTTTTGTCATTCTTTGAGTGTCCTCCTCCCTCCCAAACAACCCAATTTGTTCTTGCCAACCTCGGCTGATAAGCTCCAAGCAATACCATTTCACAGAAAGGATAAGCAAAGGCTGGGCTGGTGGACTGAGTGCCTTAATCATGGGGTACGACCAGGGTCGGCGTAGTTAGGACTTTAATGTTGGAAAGGAGGAGAGTCCGAGCTTTGGCCCAGCTGGCGGTGGAATAGCTGGGGTGCAGATGTGCTCTGGGGTGGCGCAAATGTGCTCTGTTGTGGCGCAAATGTGCTCTGGTGTGGGGCAGATGTGCACGATGAATGCGCGCAGCCACTGGGGCCAGTGTGCGCTGAGGACCCAGTACTTGGATCTCGCAGGCTCGGGGGACTAGGACTGGCACTGGGACTCGGGAGAAGGGCCGTAGAAGAGCCCGTCAGGCCGGACCTGGGTAGCTCGTTGTCGGTGTCCCCTGCCTCTGGACGCACCTTTCCGGCCATTGGCTTTTTGCTTCCTTTCCGAAGGTCGCTGCTGACAAATCTATCTATTTGGGGCAAATTGTCAGTGAGAAACTTCCGCTCGAACTGGCCCGGACAAAACCGGCTGTTTGAAAAGGGTAAATCCCGCGGCCTGGAGAGGCCGAACAATGGGCCGCTGGTGCTGCTGCGGCGGGGGCCGCCGGGGCGGCCGGGGCCCGGCCCGCCACAAAGAGCGGATTAATTGGTGCCGCGGCTGAGTGATTCGCGTTGGCTCCACTCAGCCCGCGCTGCGGGGCGCCCCATTGACTGGGCCCCGAGTCCCACTTTTCACAAACTCCAAACAAAAGTCAATTTCTTTTTTATAAGGCGGGGGAAGGGGGCATGGCCAGCAAGCGCCTGCTCTCCTAGTTGCACTCTGGGAGGGGGAGGCACCGAGAGGCAGGCAGGGACTTGGGGAGCTGACATGAGAGGACAGGGTGTGTGTGTGTGGGGGGGGGTCATGGAATAAAAGGTGACCAGAGAGTGGGCTGTGTTGTCGTACAATACCCTCAAGCCCTCGGTCCCCATCTTCTTCCCCAAGTCTTTGCTTTCCTCAGATGAACATAGTAGGCGATTAATAAATGTTTATTGCCTGACTGAATCGAGGGGAGGTATAGGGAGAGAGAAAGTGCTAGCAGTTAACGTTGAAGAGTCTTGCTGTTTGGGGGGAGATGAAAAGGGTCGGCAGCTGACTTCAGGAGGAGGTTTGGTGAGCTTGTCACTGGCTGGTGGTTTACAAGGAAGGTAGGACTGTAAAACAAGGTGTTGGATTGGGAGAGGGAGTCAGTTGTTCGTATAAATCAGTTTTCTTATCTGAAAGATCCCTACCCCGAACTCAAAGCAATGAGCTGTAAGAAAAGTGAAGTGGTTTTATCATTCTCCAGCACGTGATTAGTCCAAAGGTGATGAGGTCCAGTACCCCAGATCCTCAGCCCATGGACAAGAAAGTATGGAGAGGTCCATTCCTCAAAGTTACACAAGAAAGGCTTTCTTTGAAAATAACAGTTAATGCTTCTCCACTCTAGAGGCTAAGCTCTCCACTTCTTTGGCCCAATGTAGAAAGGGCAGGTTGGTTTTCTTTGGTTGTTGTGTGTTTCCACAGGCCATATCCCCTTCCTCAGCCCATCTTTCTTTGGGAGTCCCCCAGGATTGTGCATAATGCATAAGGTTAAGGCGAACCAAAAAGATAGTAACATGTCTGATATGCAGACCAAAAGCATTTAGGACTCCTCTAAACGAGGGACTTGATGTGCAGGTGAAAGAGGTCCCAAAGGAGGCTAAATGACTTTGATAACTGGGGTAAAGGCTTTAATAGAGAGGCTCTGAAGTGAAGTCACTCTAAAGGCATCAAAAGCCATTGTATGGCCACCCAGCTGTGTTGGGCTGGCACCAGGAAGAGATTGCTATGATGCCAGGTACTTAATCTATGGCAAACTGAATGGGAAGGGGGAAGAAACACTTCAAGGACGTACTGAAGCACAATTGGAGGCCCTGTAACCTTGAGGTTGATACCTGGGAAACAGCAGCAACAGACAGACTGTGCAGCCAAGGTCCAACATAGACTTCTTTTCAACCAAATATTAAAGCTGAAGATTTTAAAAAACAGTGATTCTTAGTTTTCAGGCTTTCAGAATCACCATTCATTCAGAGAATCTGAAAGCTGGGTACCAAATAGTTGTCAAATATAGCTCAACTTTGTATTTAAATAATGATGAGATGCTATGGAGTGGGTAAGAGGCAGTATAGTATGGGATAAAGGGACAAGATTTAGACACAGTGGAGACTTAGGTTCAAAAATAAATGCCATTCACTCCCTGTTTGACCCTGGGCAAGTCAATCAACCTCTATCCTCATTTTTCTTATCTGTAAATCAGGAATAGTAGTACTTTCATAACCTGTCAATCACTAAACATTTATTAAATGCCTACTATGTGCTACGAACTGTGCTAAGCACTGGGGATACAAAAAGAGGCAAATGACAGTCCCTGCCCTCAAGAAGCTTACAATCTAATGGGGGAGGCAACCTGCAAACAAGAGTTTGTTGTGAGGAAAGTACATTACAAACTTTAAAGTACTAGAAAGGAATGAAAATTTGTTATTCATCTCACTTTCCTCATCTGTAATGTGAGGAGTTTGGACTAGAAAAGGTCCCTACCAATTCTAAAACTCTGTAACTCTAATGATTTATCTACTGATCTCTGATGAGACTCTCAAAACAGCTGTTCCTAACTGTACATTTTGGAATCCCCAAAGTTAATCTGGGAAATATTGGTATTTTTATTCCAGTGGTTCTCTGGGTATGATTATTTCCATCTTAAGTCAACAAGCATTTATTAAGCACCTGCTATGTGCCAGGCACTATGCTAAGCCCTGTGTATACTAAGAAGGGCAAAAACAATTTCTGCTCTCTAGGAACTAAAAGTCTAATGAGGAAGGAAACAACATATAAAACCTATGTACAAACAAGGTCTATACAGGATAAATGGAGGTAATTTTGGAGGAAAGGCACTAGGATTAAGGGGAATAGGGAAAGGCTTCTTGCAGAAAGCGGATTTTAGCAGAGATTTGACAGAAGCCGGGAGGCAGAGATGAGGAGGGAGAGTAATTCAGGCATGGGAGATAACCAGTGAAAATGCATGGGGTCAGGAGATAGAGTGTTATTAAGTTATATTTTCTGAAAGTTTAAATCGAAAGGAAGAAAGAAAGGAGAGAAAGGAAGGAGGGAAAAAAGAAGGAAGAAAGAAAAGAAGGAATAAAGAAAAAGAAAGAAAAAGAGAGGGAGGAAAAAAAGCAGGAAAGCTAGAATTTTTCACATATTATTCAAAGCCCATAAAGTCTGCAGAACAAGGTCATCTTTGACCTTAGCAAGGTGTGGGATGAATTTGCTAGATGTTAAGGTCAGTAAGAAAAAAAAAAGGAGATGAGAACACAAAAACTGACATAACACAATATCTAGAAAAGGAGACTTTGAATCTCATAGAGTAATACTATCATGAATTTTAAAAGCTGACAAACATAGAAATGTTTAGGTTGGGTTTGGGGTTGGGCTGGAGAGAGACAAGGAGTTAAGTGATTGAAAATTCCTGTTTGTTTATTCTGTGCTTACGATCATAACCTTTACTTTAGCCAAGAAAGAATCCTGTCATCTTATTTCAAGAAGCAGTTTCATAAAAATGCTATCCTCCTCCACAGAGAGAACTGATGAACTCTGAGTGCAAACTGAAATACAATTTTTTTCATTTATTTTTCTTTCTTTTTTGCAACATGGCTAATAGGAAAATATGTTTTGCATGATTTCACATGTATAATTGATATCATATTGCTTGCTTTTTCAATGAGTGGAAGAGGGGCTGGAGGGAGGGGGAAAATTTAGAACTCAAAATAAAAAAGAAAGCCATAAATAAATAATTTTAAATTGAAAAGAGATGCAGATTTTAAAAAAAGAAGCGGTTTCATAGAAGCGAAAAGAATGATGTACATGTAGTCAGAGATTTATGTTCAAATTGCAGACCATGTGGCCTTGGGCCAGTCTTTTCATCTGTGAAATGAGGGATATTAATATATTGTTATCATTTAATATATAGTAATACTATATACAATAATACTTAACTTATTTTGTAAGGTTTTTGTGAGGGGAGTGATTTGCAAATCTTAAAGTGCTATTTAAATATGAATTGTTATTTTATAGTTGGAGACATTCAAAGAGTGGTAAATTTGGAATTAGAATTCTCCAGTTCTGATTATCTGGTTTGCCATTCAAATCTTGGAATTGCTGTCCCTTTTAGGGAGATGTAGTGAGTTGGTTCTTTTTACTTGCTATTGAAATCATCAGAGGAAAAAAGGCACTGGAAATATGATTATAATTAAACTTAATTTTCCCTGGCACTCGTTGGTTGAGCAAACATTTCTGTGGAAGGAAGATGGGAATCTTGAGGTGTGGTAATAGAATGACAGACAAATATAGAAATGTGGCTTTTATGGTAACAGAAGAGGAAGGAAGAATATATTCACCAATTAAAAAGGGAGTATTTCTGTTTTTTAAAAATCTTTTATTGATGTCTTTTGTTTTTATATCACATCAGTTTTGGACGTAGATTTGAACTCTCTTCTGTAACAAAGAAAAATAGTTAAGTATTTTTGTGTAGTTAAAAAAAAAGATAGAAACAAAGTGGGTGACTATAGACTGGGGAGTAGCTGAAAAAACTGTGGTCTTTGAAAGTAATAGAATATTATTGTGGCATAAGACATGACAAACATAAGGAATTGAGAGAGATATGGGAAGATTTGTATGAACTGACACATGGAAAAGTAAGAACCAGGAAAACAATATACACAATGACCACAACAATATAAAAGAACAATAAAATGAAACTGACCATGGTAATTGCAATGAACATTCTTGGTCCAAGAGAAGAACGAAAGAAATCACCTTTCTCCTTTGGTTGGAAAGGGGGAAATTATATGGGCATGGCATGTTGCATATGCTATCAGATGCAGCCCCTTTGTCAATTTTTTTTTTGTCCAACTAGTTTTCTTTGTCACAAGGACAAAGGACTAAATGCAGGGGCAGGGGGAGTGAGGTGGGAAGAAGGTCAGGAGGATCAGATCTGGAAAGAATTGTGATGTTAAAACAAAAGACAGCAATAAAACTTTAAAAAATAAAAACAAGTAAGCAAAATTGACTGATACAGTGACTATATCTGACACATGCAGCAGTTTGCCCAACTATTTCTGACCTATCTAATGAGAGGATGTTTTAGAATAGGGTTTTCCTTTTCTGGGGAAAAAATGTGCAAAAAACCACTTGCACTGGACAGTTGGATTTAGATTAAAAAGAGATTGGCATTTTCCAACACTTAGGACATGAAAAAACCCAATAGTTTTATCCTGGGCAGAGCAACAATCTATGAAGCAAAATACTAGAAACAAGTCTAGGGTTGTATCCCAAACAGATCACACAAGTGGGAAAAGGACCCATACGTACAAAAGTATTTATAGCGGCTCTTTTTGTAGTAGCAAAGAATTGGAAATCAAGGGGATGCCCATCAATTGGGGAATGGCTAAACAAGTTGTGGTATGTGAAGGTAATGGAATACTGTTGTGCTATGAGAAATGGGGATGATATGGACGTCATAACAACCTGGAAAAACCTACACGATATAATGCTGAGTCAGCGGAGCAAAGGAGAACATTATACACAACCAAAGATATATGGATTCTGTGATGACTAACCCTGATAGACTTTGCTCTTGTCAGCAATACAAGGTGCAAAGACAACTCCAAAGGACTCACGGAGAATGCATCCAGAGAAAGAACTATGGAGTCTGAATGCAGATTGAGGCACACCTTATGCTCGACTTGTTTTTCCTTTGTTTTTTTTTTCTCTTTTGTTTTTGGGGGTTTTTTTTTTTGGTTCTGTTTCTTCTTTCTCATGATTCATTCCATTGGTCATAATTGTTCTTTACAACTTGACTATTGTGTAAATAAGTTCAATTCAAAGTTATATATAGAAGATATATCAGATTCATGCCATCTTGGGGAGGGGCAGGAAGGGGGGGAAATCTGGAATTCAAAATTATGTAGAACCAAGTGTAAACTAAAAATAAAAAATCTCAAGAAAAATTAAAAAAAATTATTTTCAGGCCATAAAAAAAGAATTATCAACTCACATTTCTATGGTGCTTTTGTAGCTCCTGGAACTTTCCTCACAATGACAACAAAACTGTTTATGAAGTGCCTGCTATATGCCAGGCACTGTTCTAGGTTTTGGAGACAAAAAGTATGACTTCAAAAATCCTTGCCCTCAAGAAGATTGTATTTTACAACACTTGTTATAAAGGGATGTAAGGAATATCCCAAGCCAGTTTTCATCAGTTTCATTTAAAACATACATACTACTACGAATGCAAGCATATTAACAAAGGAGTCAGGAAATAAATTTAAGATGATAACAGAATGCTTTGATTATGTAATGTCTACATTTGTAATACCAACATGCTTTTGAAACAGAGGTGATTTTAATATCAAATAGCAGCAAAAAAAATTTTTTTAAGTACCTCTGCTGCAGTGGTTTTCAAACTTTTTGGTCCTAGAACATCTTTGTACTCTTAAAATTATTGAAAATTCCTGCCCCACCCCACACAAAGAGCTTTTGCTTATGTGAGATATAGCTACTGATATTTATTTATTAGAAATCAAAACAGATAGTTTTAAAAATAAGAATTCATTTAAAAATAACAAACCTATTACATGCATACATAAATAAAAATTTCAATGAAAAATAACTATTTTTCTAAGCAAAAAAAATTTAGAAAAATGGTATTGTTTTACATATTTTTTACAAATCTAATATTGGGCTTAATAGAAGACAGCTGGATCCTCAAATCTGCTTCTGCATTCAATCTGTTTTGATCTGTTATTTTAATCTAAGTATATGAAGAAAAACTGGCCTCACAAAGATATGTAGCTGGAAAAGTAAGAAGTAAATAAAGTCTTAGTATTATAATCAAAATAATTGTGAACTTATGGGCCCCTTGAAAGGTTTTCAGGGATCCCCAGTTATCTGAGGACCACATTTTAAAGTTCCAAATGAGTGTTACTATCCAATCAGTTCAATCTAATTAAACAAATCCTAAATACGGAAGCACTGTGCTAAGTCTAGACAAGAAATGGTCCCTATCCTCAGGGAGCTTCCTCAAGGCTTACTCAAGAGAAGAGGCTTCAGGAAGGCAGCACTGGATATGTAGTCAGAAAATCTGGTCGAAACATGGGTTTTGGATGCTTATTACCTATATGACCTTGGTAAGTCACTTCCCTTCCCACCCCCCATCTCAACTTCCTCATCTGTAGAATGAATTGTAGATGATTGCTAAGGTCTATTCTAGCTCCAAATCCTATGACCTTAAGCAGAAAAGCACATAAAGAGAAATTTAAATTAAAAAATTAAAAATCCATTTTTCCCTCCAGCCTCCTTCTCCCATTGAAAAAGAAAAAGAAAACCCTTGTAACAAATATGTATAGTCAAGTAAAATGAATTTCTTCATTGGTCATGCCCCCAAAATGCCACATTTTGTATACATTAGAAGATGGATAGATAGCATGTTTCATCATCAGGCTTCAGTAATTGTGATTGGTGTAAAGCAGAATTTTTAAGTCTTTCAAAGTTGTTTGTCTTTACATTTATTGTATAAATATGTATTTGTATAAAATTGTATAAATTTATTGTATAAATTGTTCTGGTTCTACTTACTTCACTCTGCATCCATTCACACAGGTCTTCCTAGGTTTCTCTGAAACGCTCTTTCATCATTTCTTACAGCACAGCAGTGTTCCATTAAATGTATATTCCATAATTTGTTCAGTCATTCCCCAACTTTGGGCACCAGTTTAGTTCTCAGTTCTTGCCACTACGAAAAGAGCTGCTATAAATAATAAATACTTCTTTTGCAGGCATACAGCTAGGGGGACACTTCCATGTAAGCAATGCTTTGTGGTGAGTGGAATTTATAACATTCTTTAACTTATATAGGAAGAGGTGAGCAAAATCAACTCCTTTTTAGATAGACAAAGAGTAGGTCCCAGAGTTGAACAAGAGGAGGAAAGTAGGCTGGATTACTTTCAGGAAACTGCAAAACTCATTTACTAACCCCAAGTTTTTCATGAAACCAAAGACCCATATTTCAAAACCAACATTTTATCAGTGTTGCTCATATCAAGACACGGAACTCAATCGACTCTGAAAAACCAAAAATGAGTATCACACTGAGGGCATTAGAGAGCTATATGGTGGGGAGGGTGGTCCTGACTACATGTAACATAACCAATGAGGAACTTCAAAGAAGAATGGAAATGAAAGTGTCATCAAGGACCTATGTAGTGGAAAAAATAGATGGTCTGGTCATGAGACATGAATGAGGGATGACAGGTAGCCAGCCAAAGTGCTCCACTGGTACCCTTACGACATCAGGAGAAATAAAAGAAAACCTTGAGCATATTGGATGTGGTTAACTTTTGGGAGGACATATAATCTTAGTTGCATAGTATGGGCTAGCATGGATGGATTATGGTCTGCATGTTGCAGGGAACATATGAATCAGTGAGCTGCTTTTGATACTTGAGTATTATTCATTCAACAAATGTTTAAGTAATTGCTATGTGCTGAACACTAAGCAATGCAGGCACTGGTGGGATACAAAGTTCAAATAATTCATTCTTCTTTCCCCCATAGAATTTGCAGCCTTGTAAGGAGATAGGGTACATAGAGATTAAGAGCCTGGCATGTCGTAGGCACTCAATAAATGTTTATTGATTGATTGATTATAATGTATTATTTTAATAGCATTTTCTCCAACTACATGTAAACAATTTTTAGCATTCATTTTTACAAGATTTTGAATTCCTTGAGGACTAGGCAAAAAAGGACTCTTGTCAGGAAAAAGGATCCAAGATTTAGATTTGGAAGATACTGAAAAGATGATCTAGGCCAACTCTCTCGCTAGAGAAAACAGACTCAGCAAAGTGGTTTGCCTGTAGTTAGTCACTCAGCTGCTCAGTAGTTCCTATATTCCATCCCAGATCTCTGGCACTAAAGTTAGTATTCTTTCCAATACGCCAAGGGGGCAGTAAACAAAGGATGGATTGGAAGAGGAAGAGAATGAAGTCAGGAAAATCTTTTAGGTGGCTATGCTGATAGTCCAGTAGGATGGTAATGAAGACCTGTACTAAAGTGGTAGCAGGGGAAATAAAAAGGAGACTCAAGCAAAAGATGTAGAGTTAGAATTTACAAGACTTGATAATTGCATTTATGAGATGAAGGAAAGGAATGAGTTAAAAATAAGCTCAACTTTGGACATGCTAAATTTAAGGTCTGGAGGGACATATAAGTGCAAGTGCTCTTTAGGCAGTTGGAGATGGAAGTGTAGAGCTCAAAAACAGTTCATCTAAAATTGATTTGTGCTACTAATGAAACATTTCTCCAGGTCTATCATAAACTCAGTTGTGCCTGACTTTTATCGCTGTTGTTCAGTCATTTCAGTCATGTCCAATTCTTTGGTGACCCCATTTGGGGTTTTCTTGGTAAAGATACTGGAGTGGTTTGCCATTTCCTTCTTCAGCTCATTTTACAGATGAGGAAACTGAGGCAAACAGCATTAAATGAGTGGCCCAAGGTCATACAGCTAGTAAGTGTCTGAGGCTGGATTTGTACTCAGATCTTTCTCACTCCAGGCCTGGTGCTCTATTCACTGCACCTGCCAAATGGAAATTCTACTTGGTAATATGTGTAACAGGTTTCAGATACAAAGTGTTCGTTTGTAGGCTGTCATTGCATGTGGAGCTATTAAAAGTCTGAATTGTTAGGTAGTCATTTGTAACATTTGTTATTTTTTGAAATATACCATCACAGAAATACCAAAATGAGTAGTTTAGCTAGAGGAGGGTTCAAAGTAGATTCCTGATACGTTCCCTTTCACAGAATCTACCTTTGCTAATAGAAAAAAACTCAAAATTGTTCCTACAGACACTTGACCACTGACTGAACTAGGAAGAAATTAATGTTTTAGATGCAAGATCTCCTTAGAATTTGACTAGCTTTTCCTAGGGGTGGAAGTGGAGGGAAGGGGGACAGTGGAAGGGATAGTGATGACAGGATGACAGCAAAGCGTATACTAAAAAGTTAGTAAATAAAAAAATGTTTTGTACTGCTATTCCATTGTTTATCCCTGGAGGGTTATCAGGATGGGTGTTCAGCGACCCCTCAGAAATGTTACAAAGAATTGTGGCATCTGGATTAGTACTGAAATTAACATGCAGACTAGACATCAAAGGAAGAAGCAAATCCAGGAACATCTTTAATATATATGCACACCTATACATATAAGTGTATATATTATGCATGTATATCTATATGTGAATATCTACAACTAGGTTCTACAGATCGATTCTGGATAAACTTGCTAGGCAGCTTCATTGTATGGTTCCCATTGTCTAATTGATGGATATCGAATGTTTATTCATTGTGAAGGATGCTGGCCAACTTCTCCCTCCTAGTACTAAGCTGACCTTTGTCAGAGTGTAGCAGTCGGAATCTAGGAGTCAAGAACTCATTTTAGTAGACAGAGTATGGGTTTTATTAGGAACATTAAATGTATAGCCAAATATGAATGGAATAAAAAGAAATGGGAAAGAGAAGTGAGGAATGAGATGGAGAAGGGTTGGAGAAAAGTAAGGGAAGGAAAATAACAGAAAACAAAAGGTTAAGAGAAAGAGTAAAGGGAGAGAAAACCAGTAAGGAATGGAATGAGGGGATTAAATTATGCCAAGGAGAAGAATACATCTCCACAGGACCCCTCTCCCTATGAACTTTAAAAAATAGAGAACCCAACCCTTAAACAAGATGTAACCTTTCAGCAGAGACAACACCCAACTTTCTTACATGTTAGGAAGTTTCTTCACACTGGGAGGAAGTCTTCCTTCTTGTGGGTCGGATCTCATAGATATTGAATACAAAGAGGAAAGAACGGATGCCAGGGATAATATGCAAGGGTGACCAAATGACTGCAGTCCATTTATTCCCAGCTCTCATTGGTGATATCTAACCCTACTGATTAACAACTGGGATTATAAAATGTCCTTCTTTATTCTTTCCCTTTCTTTCTTTCTTTCTTTTCTTTCCTTTTTTTGTTGTTGTTCAAGATGTGGGCAACTTGGGTTCCATTCCAATGGAGAGTTTTCTAATCTCACTAGCAAATCACTTGCTTGCTCATCTCCTCCCCACTCATCCTTGTGCAAATTGCTGCATTGTGTTTTCCACAAGGGCAAACAGAAAGACTGCTGAAGCAGATAGATCTTCTGGAAACCTGTGACCATGTAAATTGATCAGTAACAGCAGTGAAACCCTAAAGAATGTATGGGGAAGACACTGCTTTGCTTGCCCTCCCCCCATCCCTTCCCCAATTATTGCTCTTTCTCAAAATGTGTGAGGTCATGGCTAATAGGAAATATTCTAAGGTAGCACTTGAGTCCCCCACTTTTTCACTATGCTTCTGTCTTGTTCTATGGAAGGGTCATGTATTCTATTAGCTCTAGTCATCGGTAGCTCATGACTTCCCTTCCAAAGCTCTATCATCAAGCTGTGTGACTGGGTAAAATTGTTTAACCTTAGTTTCTTCCAGTGTAAAATGCAGGGAAAATAAAATAAGTAAAAATGCAGGGAAAAAATGTTAAACTTAGTTCACTGCACTGACATATGCAAGACTGGCAGATACGCGATAAAAGTTTGCTGATAAACCAAATTGTTATCTTGCAGAAATAGCATTTGTTTGAATGCATTTGTATTTATGAAAGAAAAGATACTGCACTAGCATGTGGGTTTTAAGCAATTGTACTATTGAGGAATGATGTGTTTTTAAGTATCAATGCTAATAGCTCCAAAAATGAAATCTGAACTAAGGAAATGCTTCCTCTTAACCTCAGCTAATATTTGGAGTTGCATGGAGAATGAGGACTGTATTGGCTACCAGAGAAACAAACAAATAAACAATAGTCATTCACACAAATGCTATTTCAGACTCCATTCCTCCAAAGGAATTTAGGTTTAAAAGATTTTCAATAAGTGCTGTGTCCTGGGTTGTCATACTCAGACTATTAAATTTAAAATTTCTAAAAATCCAAATTTCTATTCCTACTTATTTCAAAATCTGAATAGAGAGTCAACAAATTTGTTGACCTATTTGTCTTTCACTTTGTAGTAGCAGTAGTAGTGATCATGGTGATCATAATAACTATAAAATCTAAAAGCATAACAACAGGATAGTGAATTGTCCTAGGACCACTTCTTTCTGAATTCTATTGAATAAGAAGCAAATAACAACAATAATGATAATAATAAAAATAGTGATATATGGCCCATGCACAAAGAGCCTGACTTGCTGATCAATTTAGAGTAAGCCAGAAAACAGTAGAAACTGAGCAAGATACAAAATGCTGACTAGAATTATTCAACAGCAGCTTACTGTACGTCATAAACTAAGAGAAAACAAATACCCATATATAAAAATTTAAAGACCTCAAAATATCCTTGAGAATTCAACAAAGAAACTGAAGTAGAAGTAGGCCATTATCACACAGAACTGTTATTTATATTTGTCCAGATATAACATTGATTTACGAACAATGTTTTTAATAGATGTCATGTTACCAAATACTCACAAACTCCAATGAATGAAAACATTTTAAAATATAGAGACCTAGGAGAAAAAAATAAGAAAATCATGTGGGATTAGGATGAGGTACATACCATCCTTGTTATGTTGTCTGCCATTGGATTTATTCCAAAAATGCTTTGAATGAGCATACAATCCTACAAAGATGACCAAATACTTTTATTCAATTACAAGTGCTTTTTTTACCCACTTGTGCAAAGTTTGTAGAATATTAAATACGAATGAGTAATAGTAGGTAGACTAGCATCTTGTCCCAGTACCATTTCTATCCAAATTGAATTGAAAAAGAAGAGAAGAATTAGATGAAGGATAATAATAATAACAATAAGGCATTGTGCCATAGGAGAGAGAGAGAGAGCTGCCTTCAGAGTCAGGAAGACATAGATTCAAGCTTCTAAGACTACGAGTTGCCAATTAGTTTGCTGATAAGTATTGGTGGAAGAGGCTTCCTCACCTGGAATTTTTTCTACCAATGAAATCACAGGTTTGGGACAAAAATAAACCCATTCTTTTATTTCTCAAAAATTATCCATGTTTGCAAACAAGGAAATTTTCTGACCTTTGATGAACTGATGTAAGATTTTAGTAATGCCATCTTTCTCCCTCACTAGCTAATAGCGTCCACTTTTACAACAATCTATGACTACACTTATCAAGATGGAACCTTCATTGACTTTGACTAAAATGTCAGTATTTTCAACTCTTTGTTAATCACATTAGAGAAAAAAAATAATTCTTGTTTCATAAGCCGGTCAGTTTTTGTTGAATATGGGTTCTCACTTGATGACTATAAATAATCACGGGCAAGCATGGGAATCTAGCTTCATCTGAAATAATTCTAGTTGTGAGAGAAACATCTTTTTCTCTTTGGGAGGCATCTTCAAATGACAACTCAGTGTTAGTATTTGTGGAAAAGTTTGTAACATCATATGGTGAAAAATAATTTCCCATAAAATTGTGACAGATTGGGCAGAAAACATTGGCACTAAGTTTCTGCTTTCTCATTTAATATGGTTCATGAATGTGAATTAGCTAAATTGATTGATAAAAGTAAATCAGACTCTTGTGAGCACAGAACAATTTACATATTACAAGATGTTAGTTGATATCTTTTTCTCTTTCTTGGCACATCTCAAACGTTAGGAAATATTTTCACAATCCAGAGACCAACAGCATTTGTCCTGATACACGTGCTGATGAAGCCTGTGAATGTCTTATTTATTCAGTCTTAACAGTGTGTTGAATTGGAATCTTGAACAATTAAAGCACAGAATACATTATTCTTCTTTTTTATTAAAGACATTTAAAGATTTCAAGGCATTCAAAAGAGAGGTTGACATTGTGCCTAGGAATCTCTTATTTCAGAACATCCCTCCTCCAGAAGCAGACAAGGCACTGAGCCTCATGAGGCCAGCTACTGTTTGGAACAGTGGGGTGAAATGAACTTTTATGAGATTTGGATACAGAGCTAGCAAGAAGCATGAGGATAGGGATATGAAAAATTCCCTGGAGGCATTTTCCAGCCCGAACTCCTTTCAGACCTGGAAAGTCTTTTGCTCATAAGATTATAATAGATTTAGTTCTAGAAGGGTCCTCAGAGGTTACCTATTCCAATACCCACATTTACAGATGAGAACCAAGGAGGTATAAGTTGCAGATCAGGATTCAATCCCAATTATTCTAACACATGTTCCATTAGACTCACTATGCACTAGTGATAACATAAATAAATGTGTTGTTGATGATTTTTACCCATGTGACCTTCAGCAAGTCACTTAACCCTCCTGGGTCTCAGTAATATGGCTCTACATATCTATAAAATAGAGTTAGACTAGATAAATGAAATAGAATTTATTAAGCACTTTGTTGTTCAGTCATGTGCAACTCTTTGTGACGCAGTTTTGGAGTTTTCTTGTCAAAGATACTGGAGTGGTTTGCCATTTCCTTCTTAACTCATTTTACAAATAAGGAAATTGAGGCAAATAGGATTAAGTGATTTGACTAAGGTCACACAGATAGTGTCCGAGGCCAGAAAAGTGAGATGTTCCCTGCCTTCAAGGAGCTCACATTCTAATATGGAAAGATTGTATTTAAGATGATTGACTATTGAGGTAGCTTTGAGCTTTAGATCTAGGAGACTATGTCTAATCTTCACCCAGCATCAGTAGTACCTATGCTGACTTGTAGACTGCAACAGTGAGGATGGAATTGTGCTTATTCAACCATAATCCCTTACTTGGTCTCTAAAGTGGCCAAAGTCTCTATCTACAAGGTGGCTGACTGCTTTAGGGGTTCAGTCTGTCTAGAATAGAGATTCACCTTTTTTTAAGGCTAGGAAAGATAGACTATGATAGCCTCATTAGCACTTTTCTCAAGCTAGCTGTGACAAAACCATCTGTCACCTTAGCATACAACTGTGTGTCCACTGGAATCTTTACTATGAGGAGAAGTTAAATGCCAAAGCTAGTGCCTATTAAACACTTCTGATTTTCTATGTGTCTCTTCACAGACAAGAAGTCCTAAAGATATCTCAAATGGAAATATTTGAATTCAACTCAATTATATAATCGATACTAGAGCAGATATATTCCCTAATGAAAATTCCCAAATGGTACTGATTTGGTGAAGCCAGTGGTAGGTGCTTGCTACAAGTTACCAGTAAACAGTTGCATGTACCTACGCATCTGTGTAGATATTATTTAAAGGAATATTCTTAGAAATCTCCCTTCTATTACAGATAACTCAAAAAATAATACTTTCACTACCCTATCCACATTGTGCTTATGAAGAAAGCACTTTGTAGTTCTTGAGGTGTTGTCTAATTTACTTGGAGAAGGAGGGGGCATGTTACATTATCATGTAACATTAAGCAAATGAGAACACACAAATTGCCCAGAACAAAACTTGTCCTTTGTGCTTTTTTTTTTTTTTGTATGGATATCTCCCGGGCAACTTACTGGAGGAGTCAGATTCTTAACTAAAGCCTCTTTTTAAAGTCTGGGCACTTTTTTTGTTGATTGGTGTTGTTTGTTGGTCCAGACCTATGATTTCTTTTATAGATGCTTCCTCTACCACTAAAGATAGGCAACACAACTAACAACTTGTATTCTTCAAGAACCAGGGCACTCAGAGGCTCTATGACAAGTCTGTGGTCATACAGCTAGTACTCACCCAACGTAGGACTTAAATAGAGATTGTCTGACTCTAAGACTAATTCTGTATCCACTATGCCATTTTCCTCTCAAGCCGCAAGCTTGCTTTAAATGTTTATTTGTGAAGGAAATTTGAAAGCTAATGGAATTAAGAGAAATTTTCCACAGGAAAATCTTGCTATAGTTTTCTCTATATCCTACACATAGAATTATGGAAATAGTCTGTATTTTTTCTACAACTTTTTCCTATAATTTTAAAACAGGAAAGACTGCCATGACTAATCCACCCCCCACCTTTTATTTTACAGATGAGGAAACTGAGGCTCAGAGAAGGGAAGCCTGTGTGGCAAGTCCATCAAAAACACACAAACACCAGGCAGTCAGATTAATTCCTTTTAGCAAATAGCTCAGGCACATCAGTTTTGCATTCTGCTGTTGTTTCCAACGCCTTGCTTTCTCTGCTGATTTCAGTTCACTGCTAAGACCATTAGAATATTTCCAGACAGAAAAAGGCCACCCAGTCCAGTGGGCCCACCTCCCGCCTGGCTCTTTGGGCTTGTAGCTGCTACTCGCAGGAGAAGAAATGCTAATGATTTTTGATGGCTTTGGGGCCTCATTGCAGTCTCTCCTCGAGCCCACAAAAGGTGGCATATTTGGAGTATTTCATCAGAGTGGCGGTAACTTGGGGCCATTGGAACTGCTTGCTCCTCCTGTTGCCCTGGAGTCGCTCAGCATAAAGGCTGATGGCTGATGCAGTTGCAATTTTTTTTTCTATAAAGCCCAATGTCTTTTGTGGACCTGCAGAGGCTTACATTCCCCCCAAAAAAGGTAATTTGAATGTGCAGCTGAATTTAGATGCATTTTGCTAATTTGTTTTATTATGCATAGAAATATTAGTATAAAAGGTGTTTCAATTATTTTCTAAGGCAGAGACCTATGCATTCTCTGGGGCCACAAAGACTTTAAATGGAGTTATTTTTCTCGGCCTATAATCATTCTCCCTTTTAAGTACCCCAGCAGAAAAAGTAAGTTTACTGCTCCTTGCACAATGGCCCTCTTCACTTTTAGGTTTGGGAGACCTGGGTGACCTACGAAAGTTAATTAGAAGGTTAACAAAGACTAAGGCAGAGTAGAATACATCGCCTCTCCTTCAGCCAAAGATGTCATCCATTAATTAGGGAAATCGTTAAGGTGGCCTTTATTGAATCCATAGAAAATCTGCCGTTGGCGGTCGACAGTTTTGATCAGATTTTCTCCCCAATAATGCTATCCTTAATAGTACGAAAAGCAGAGGGCTTGGGGTGGGGGTGGTGGGGGGAGAGTTGGGGGTGGGAAGGATTTGTTTCAGCAACATTACAGTTAAACAGCCGCCAATTGTGACGGCTTTGATTCTCAGGCTACAGGGCATACTTTCTCCATGATGTAATCTTTATTGAACCTGGAAGCTCAGAGAGAAGGAGCGAGGGGGAGAGAGAGAGGGAGAGAGAGGGAAAGAGAGAAAAGGAGAGGGAAAGAGGGGCCGAAGCTGCTCTTACTGCCTCTTGGCCACAGGAGGCCCTGGGAGTTACTATCACGGGGATCTTGGGCAGGCTGCACTAGCAAAATGTTACCTGATACCCCACCCTGCTCCCCAACACACATACCCCTTTTCTACTGCTAAACTTGGGAGGCTCCACCAACTGCAAGGGGATGCCCAGCTGCACAAATAGGTGTTTGTCCTCTACCCTCACCCACTGGCTGGAGAAAGGAAGGAACTGGAGGCATTGCCGTGCAGTCTGTGACCTACGGTCTGTTCAGGAGGGCTGGGGCTTCTTGGCTTGTGGAGATGCTTGAAAGCTATGATGCTAAAGCCCAGTGCCTTTAAGAATGAATATTTAATGATACAGAAGGGAAAGTTTTCTCTTTGTGTGTCTCTGTCTTTCTGTCTCTATCTCTGTCTTCCCCTTCTCCCCCTTCCCATCTACCGCCTCCCTCCAACTCCTTTCTTCTCGACACCAAGACAACCAGTCAATTCACTCCAAAAAGGAACCAAACTGGTTGTTAGCTATTGTGGAAACCAAACAACTTGACTACATTTTAAACTTTTCAACTTTTTTGTTTTGGTGTTTTTAGACCCAGTGTGTCTGTCATCCCCTCCCCTTACTCCTTCCCTCAACTCCCCCACCCCCTCACCCCCCTAGCTCCCTGCTCCTGGGCAATTTCATGAATTTTGGGTTCTCAAAGAACCCTTCTAGGAAAGTCTCTAGGATTTCCATTTCTGCATTCTATCAAGTAGAAAGTCTCACTTGATTTTTGTAATAGATTTTTCACCAATATTTACTGCTGAAATGTCGAATTTATTTCTGAAACTACATTGCAGAGCTCTAAATTGGCTCCATGGGTCTAGTGTTCTCATGAATTCCTCCCTAATGAACTGGCATCTTTTGATGTGTCAAGAGTTTGTGTACATTTCCCCTCTGTCCATGGCAAGAGCCAGAAAAATGAAACTGTTTTATTTTGAAAAGATTTCTAAAGTAAGGTTAATTGTTTTTTTTTTTTAGTAAGCTGCATGTGAAAATTAAAGAGCTATTTCAAGATCTTGGTTTTATTCCCATCATGAAAGCTTTCCTACAGCTGTGTATCAGAAGTGTCTCCCTCAATTCCTTTAGGCTGAAGTTACTTTATTTATATACCATGACGTCCTGCATTTTGTACTTCTGTTTGTCCCCTTTCTCCCAGTGACCAGAGGGCCTTCTCTATGCTTTCCCTCTGCTCTCGGCTCGGGCCCACCCACAGCTCCAACTTCTGTGTGGGTGGATGAGAAGCCAACTCATGAGGTGGGGTGATGGACGGGTCGGAAAAAGGGAGAAAAGGTTTTAGGGGTGGTGACAGTAATCCCTGGGGCAGAGGTGACAGGCAATGACCTCAGGGACACATCTAAACACCACATACTTGGTGTTTTCCAAAGTTGGGAAAAATTGGGCCCTTCTATCTGCTCTGTTAGTACTCCAGTTGGAGCAGAGGTCTGTCAAATGAGAGGACTGGACTAGTTGACACCTGAGGTCCCTACCAGTTCTAAATCCTATGATCCTAAATGGAAGTGTGTTCTTACCCCTATATGAGCTAGGAATAAGAGCAAACCTAGGGTTGGCCAGAAGTGGCTTTGCTCTATTTCCTCAGGATTTGGATGGGAAAACTCAAAGATATCTTTCATGCCTCTTTCACACATGCCTTTCCAGCACTCTTCCTCTTTCCATCCCTGCCACAAAACAGTTCCTCCACCTGCCATCATCCACTCCTGTCCCACAACTTCCTCCCTACCCACCTGCAGCCCCAACAACAGGAAACCTGTGGGCCAGGCTGGAGAAGGGAGCAGAAATAGCAGCCAAGGCCATGACTGTATCACCTCCAGTTCTCTGCCAGTTAGAACCCAAGCTAGGAGGAGGCAATTGGAGCTTTGCTCCAGGGTACCAAAAATTTAGTGGGTGCTGGTAGCAATTAAAGTCCATTAGTAGGCAGAAAGAGCTGAGCTTAGCCTCTGGTTAGCAATAATTAGTTAAAATAGGAAACCAACAGATGGTATGCTTCCTCTCTCCAGAGTCTATATGCCCAGGTGAGATCCACCCTGCCATGACTTTGTTCTCCTCCCTTTACTGGCCACAGACTCTCCAGTATCACCTTCATGTGTCCTAAAGTCTGAGGTCCTCGCACCAAATGAATTTGAGAATGTTGTTTATGTGTGTTGTCTTGAATGTGGTTTTATTCTAGCCCTCCAAAGGCCAGTCTATGTCCACCGTTGACAATCTATGTCCACTCTCTCCTTCCCAGGCTATCCCCCTAGCTGTAAAGTCCCATCCCTTCCAGGCAGCTTTCTCTAATGAACTCTACTTGACTCTTCACAGCTTTATTCTTGGTCTTCTGCGCACTCCTAAATTTATTCCTTCACTGCTGAGACATCACTAGTCATCCACAATGAAAAGGATACTGCTCCTGGAGTCACAGAAACTATGTTCAAATGCCAAATGTACCCACATACTATCAATGGGTATCAATGACCCATTGGGAAGTCTCTTCACTTCCCTAGGCCAGAGTGTCATGATTTGTAAAATGAAGAAGCAGGACTCAATGACTTACTTCTGTGGTGCCTTCTAGCTCTGAAGCTCCTCTGTTGCCCCCATCCATCCATATATCAATGTTGTGTCTAACTAAGATGTAAACTCCTTGAAGTCAGTGGCTATTTCTCCCACTTGTTTATCACCCCACCCTCTCCTCCCAGGTCAAAGATTGGTGATATTTGAAGTTCATAAAATATTTTCTTTACAAAAGCCCTTGAGGTAGGTACATTGACCCCTTCTTATAAACGAGGACACTGAGACTCAAAGCAGTTAAAAAATTTGCCTAAGAGTCACATAGCCAATAGTAATAATGATAGTGATGTTGATACTAGCTGACATATATAAAGATTTTAAGGTTTGTAAAGCATCTTACTTACACAGGTGGCAGTATAGCATAGTGGATAGAAAGCTAACCATAGAGGCAAAAGACCTGGGTTCAAGTTCTGCTTTTGACAGATACTGGCTGTGTGAGCCTGGACAAATCATTTAAACTCTGAGTGCCCTAAGCAACTCTTTTAAGATTATGAGTTGCAAAGGAGGTGCTAATTGATAGAAGGAGTTTCCTCATCTAAAGGTCCTCTGCACCAATAAAATCATAGGTTTACTCCCTAACATGCATTACCTTTTTGACTGTCACAACGATGTCTTAAAACAGATATTGCAGGTATTATTATCCCCATTTAACAGATGAGAAAACTAGCCCAGAGAGATGAGGTGATTTTCCCATAGATTTTATTAATTATGATTGCATTCAAGCTAACAAGAAATTAAACCTATTAGTCATGTATACTTCAGCATGAATTACTTTTATCAGATAATTTTAAAATACCTTTTCATACTGAGAGAAATGGAATTAAAATTCTCATATATAAAATAAAGGACTTGGCCTAGGTTATTTCTGATGTTCTTTCCAGCTCTAAAGTTCAATGACATTACATGCCACAAAGAGAGAATAACGAGTCATATCAATTAATCAATTATGTTCCTTGCCTTCAATAAGCTTATGGCCTAATAGGCAAGTCACTCAGCAAGACAAAAAATAGACACTTTAGAAAAACTTTCAAGAAGGATTAATAGCAAAATATTTTTAGGTTAGGGAGGCAGCGTAGTATAGAAGAAGGGGGATGCTAATTCTTGCTTCTTTGAAATTCGACCCACAGCCCTGGTGGAACTTATTTTAATTAACTAACTACATGGCACACATTATGCTAGGTTGTTAATACCAGATCTCAAATTGTATTACAAAGCAATGATCATGAAAACAATCTGGCACTGGTTAAGAAACAGAGTGGCAGATCAATGGGTTAGACTAGGTACACAATATACAGTAGTAAATAACCACAATATTCTAGTGTCTGATAAACCCAAAGATCCAAGTTTTAGGGGCAAGATCTCAAAAATTGCTGGGAAAATTGGAAAACAGTTTGACAGAAACTAGATATAGATCAACATCTCACACCATATACCAAGGTAAGGTCAAAATAGGTACATAAAGGGTGATAGTATAAGCAAATTAGGGGAACATGGAAAATTTCTTCCTGTCAGATCTATGGGTAGGAGAAGAATTTATAATGAAACAAGAGATAGAGAGGACTTCAGGAAGTAAAATAGATTTTGATTACATTAAATTGAAAAGGTTTTGCACAGACATTGTACTACTCTTTGAACATAAAGACAAAAGTAAAGTAGTCCCTACCTTCAAGAAGCTTACATTCTAATAGGATGGGAGGAATGAACAACATGCACATATATCATACATATGAACAAATTTGCATTTATATATTATATTATGTACATATTCATAATGTGTATACACACATACAACAGACATAAAGTAGCATTGGAGGGCAGGAACTACTAGCATTGAGAGAGACTAGAACAAGTCTTCTGCAGGAAATGGTGCTTGAATTGAATCTTGAAGGATTCCAAGAAGCAGAAGTAATGAGGAAATGTATTTCAGGCTTGAGAGACAGCCTGTGCAGAGGCATGGAGATAGGAGATTCAGTGTCCTCTGTGGAAAAGCAAGAGGGCAAGTACAGATAGACTGTAGAGTGTTTGGTGGGCAATAATGTTCACTAAAGCAGGAGAGACAAGGTTGGGGGCAGGTTGTAAAGAATTTTGAATGACACAGGTATTTTTATTTAATCCTTGAGGTAACAAGGAGCCACTGAATTTATTGAATTGGGTGTGTGTGTGACATGGTGAAACTTACACTTCTGGAAAATCACTTCAGTAGCTTATGGAGGATGGATTAGAATAAATAGAGACTTGAAGTAGGGAGAGAAATATGATTGATTAATTGATATGACTCATTTTCTCTTCATGGTGTGTAATGTCATTGAACTTTAGAGCCAGAAAGAACATTAGAAATAATATAGGCCAAGTCCTTTATTTTATATATGAGAATTTTAATTCCCTTTTTCTCAGTGTGAAAAGAAAGTTATTCTTTATAATTCAATAGAAAGGTGATTAGGGTGGTGACTGTGTGAGTGGAGAAAAAGAGACTTATGCAAGAGAAATGACAGTATTTGGTAAACAGGATATGTGGAGTGACAGTGAAAAGTTGAGGATGATATTGAGGTTTTAAATTTGAGTGACTGAAGGATAATGTTGCCTTTAACAGAATTAGGGAAGTTCATAAAAGAGTAGGTTGGGGGAAAAGATAATATGTTCCATTTTGGACATGTTCAGTTTGAGGGGCCAAATTTCCAATTGTTAATGTGGGGCTGTAGCTCAGGAGTGAGACTAAAGCTGAATATATAGCTCTGGGGGTCATTTGCATAGGGATGATAATTAAACCTATAGGAGCTGATGAGGTCACTAAATAACAATTTAGAGAAGAGGGTACAGGACAGAGCCTTGGGGATATTCCCATGGTTAAGACAGTGGGACATCCATGATGGTATAACAAAGCAATCTGAGAAGGATCAGTTTGACAAATAGGAGGAGGACTAAGAGAGAGCTGGGTAAAAAAAAACCAGCCCAAAAGAGAGATTATCCAAAAGGAGGGGTGGTGATCAGTGCCAAATGCTGTTGTGATGGAGATTGAGAAAAGATTTGGTAATTAAGAGAGCACTGGTAACTTTGGAGAGAGAGCAGTGTCAGCTGAGCAATGAGATGAGAAAACAAAGAATTTACTGGAAAAACCCATGTTAGAAGTATTTATTCATATTGTAGAAGTCACCCAAAACAGATAATTTCGTGTCTTATGTCATATTTTTCTATCAAATGACAGTAAAACTTTAACTTGCTAGACTGCTTTGGGAAGAGGGATAGTTTTGTTCATTGTACTTCAGTACCATAAGATTTCAAGCAGGAAGAAGAGACCTTACAAGTCATACATTTTATCTTGTCTGTTAGTTTTACAGTTGAAGAAATTGAGGGTCCAGATAGGAGAAGTGACTAAGATTACACAGGAAATAAGTACAAGAGCCAGTCTCCAAATCTGAATCCTTTGTTTCCAGATTCAGTGTTCTTTCCCCTACAATATATGGCAGCCTGAATCTGAAAATCTTTCTTTTAATCCATCTTGAAAATATTTCTAAAGTGTTTTTTGTCTTATTAAGCAATTTGCCTATTAGGCTATAAGCTTGTTGAGGGCAAGGATCATGTTTTCTCCAGGCACGTATGTGGTGAGGTTGATAGTGATGTGCTGCAGCCAGCTTGTACTGGTTCAAAAGAGCCTATGCCTTAATTTCGAGTGACAGAATTTATACCTTGGGAATCGGCAAACACTACAAAATGGGGCTTGATTTATTGTTTGGTTTATTAAGAAAGTGGTGGAAGAAATGTTCATAACAGAGATTAAATTTAAAAGTGGGTGATTCATAAGTGAGTTTATTTGAGTGTTTTTTGAATCAGTTGTTGAACATTTATAAGCACATCTCTGTCAGGAAGACCTCAGTTCAAATCCTTCGTCAGACACTTACTAGCCATGTGACCCTGGACAAGTCACTTAGAAAAAGTCTGCTTGTTTCCTTATTTGTAAAATGGAGAAATAATAACACCTACTTCCCAGAAGTGTTGTGAAGATCAGATGAGATATTTATAAAGTGCTTTGCAAACCTTAAAGCCCTATAGGAGTGCTAGCTGTTATGTGTCTCTCCAATATCTTTCCTCCTTATGGCATTGTGCTTTTTGCATAGTAGGTGCTTCATAGCTATATGTTGAACTGAATTCAATTAGTAAATACAGTAAAATGGTCATGATCTTACCTCTCTTGGATGATTATGGATCTTACAATGCCTCAAGACAAAACCAGAAGCAACAAACATAGAATCATGGGGGGAAGTTACAAAGGTACCAATTTATGCTTGATGTCAGGAAAGATTTGTTTACAATTAGAACTTCCCCAAAGTGAAAGGAACTGCTTTAGGAGGTAGTGGATCCTCCCTTCTTGGGCATCTTCAAGCATTGGCTGTATGACTGCTGGTTGGGGAAGTGATAAGGTGATGTGTTTTTGGCTGTGGGCTGGATCAGAGAATTGATGAGGTCCCTTCCAATCCTTGAATTACTTGATTTTATCACTGCTTCAGTTCTGAACATCAACTTTAACTGTACAGTACTATAGATATAAAAAAGGAAGTAGAGTCTGTACTGAGTTACTGTGTACAGACAACAGTGCCAGGTAAGGGTGGAAGCACAAGGTTCAGATAACATATAGCGCTTGCCTTCATAGAATCTACAGTAAAGTGAGAGACTAGAACACAAACATAAATCATTGTAATGAATTATCTCATTAGATCTTCATAACAACCTTGTGAGGCAAGCAATGCAGGTATAATTTTTACACAGGGGGAAAATAAAATCTATATATGAGTGAAATGACTTGCCCAAGATCAAGATTAGGAAGTGACAGAGCTAAGGTTTGAATCCAAGATAAAAAACACACCATCCTAAAGCAGTAGTACCCTTTCACTAAATGGTATGTAGTGAGCCAACAAAAAAGCAGCTAGGTGGCGCAGTGGATACGGTGCCAGGCCTAGAGTCAGGAAGACTCACCTTGAGTTCAAATCTGGCCTTAGACATTTACTAGTGATGTGACCCTAGGCAAGTCACTTAACCTTATTTGCCTCAGTTTCCTCAACTATAAAATGAGCAGGAAGAGGAAATGGCAAACCACTCCAGTATCTTTGCCAAGAAAACACCAAATGGGGTCATGAAGAGATTTTATTGAACAATAATGAGCCAACAAAAGGCACAGCAATACTCTCCTATGTTTCCTAATTAAAGATTAGCCAAGAAAAAGGATTTGATGGAAGGGTTGTGGGTTCCTATGCTAGTGAAAGTATCTTTCCATCTATTAGTAAATAGCATAGAGAGAAAGACATCTAGATTCATGTATTCAACAAGCTTTTATGAAGTGCCCACAATATACCATGCACTGTGGTGGTAGATAGATATGGATGATGATAATGTTAATAATTATATTAGTAGCTAACATTCATTCATATAACACTTTAAGATTTGCAAAGCACTTTGCAGATATCAACTCATGATCCTCATAACAACCCTCTGAGGTAGTTGCTATAATATTGAAATAGAAGTCAATTTAAAAAAAGGCAGTGTGGTATATGGTGGATGGAGAACCAGGCTGGTGGTAAGGAAGACCTGGGTCTAAATCTTGCCTCAGACTCATTTGGGTTGTGTGACTTTGGGAAAGGCATGTAATCTCTTACTACCACAGGTAACTCACTAAGATAATAAAATTCATAATAGTTGCTAATCTTCATTGGCTAGAGAGGCTTTCCTTGATGAGAATTCCCAATGAAATCATAGCCCTGGGTACAGGTGCCCTCTAATTTAGGTTCGGCTTCTAAATAATTGGATCTAGTCTACATCTGTGATTGCCTCGAGGGATCTTGATGAAGCCATCCAGTTAGATCACTGCTCTAGAATTCAGTCTTGCTCTAAATCGTAGCTTTTAAAAATTCAGGACAATTTCATTTCTCATATAACCTTCATATCATGGTTCCCAAAAGGCTTACTGGGGGATAAACATTGTTAAGAGTAAGAAGTACCTCAGTAAAATACTTTAAAATGGACAGAAGAAAATACAAGTGCATTATTAAAATTAATCTATTTTTTCAAAAACAACAAACTGTATATAATAGAGGCTCACAGTTTCTTGTACAATACTATTGTATAAGATCTTGTTCTTTAAATTTGTGGATGATATTTAGGTTCACAATAAAAATTTTGAAAAGAGAATAAAGTACATAGTTGTCTAGTTCTTCCTCTAGTAATTGCTTTGTATTTATCTTACATACATTGGTATCCACTTATATGTATACACACTACAGCTCACAAGAGAATGTAAGCTCCTTGAAGACGGGATTTGTTTTGTTTTTGTATTGTTTCATTTTTGCTGTGTCCCAGCACCTATCACAATATCTGGGACACAGCAGATAATTAATAACTACTTGTTAACTGACTGACTGATTCTCAATCTCTGAGGACACTAATAGAATATGCCAAATAATTAGAAGCAGCTTTACATACCAAGGAAGACCAGGCATCCCAGGATACCAACTAAATTTATTCCTATAAGTTTCCAGCAGAATCAGTTGAAAGGTGAAGAATTCAGTCAAGCAAGTTAGGGTTTGTTTTCCTGACATTATTGCAAAGCGACAAATTCCCTGACCCATCCAATGAGACTGTTAGACTGAATTCACCGAGTTGACTACTTTTGGCATCATGTAGCCACACAAATATCTGTTTGGGAGGAATACAGAAGTAGACTTAGCTGTCTCAGAATACCTAGGGAATCAGGCATGTAACCTTACTAATTTTCTGGTCAAACTTGGGAAACTCACAGTTTTGAATCTTTGGTTACACCTGTGTATAAAATGAGGACAATACTCACCATACATACACATATCTGCAATAAGTTATTTGAGGCAAGTTGAGGTCCATGGTTCTGAACCTAGTACTCAGCATGCCACATACCATCTGGGTACTTGACAAATATTAATTAAATGGATTAAGTAAACAGAATATAATTATTTCCACTCCACATTTGCCGTGCCTTTGCTTTACCAGAAGAAAAAGTTTCCCTGGGAATTGGTTAGTGTAATCAAAAACCAAAATTAAATTAAGAGGTCACACGTCAGCAGCAAAGACAAAATAGGGGAAGCCTTTTCTAATCAAAAACGGCAGAGAAATAGGGGCTTTTACATAATAGCAAAATTAGGGTTTGGATGGCTGGTATTCTTCAACCAACTTTTCACAAATATTTCCTGGAAAAAGCCCAAGGGATGAATCCTAATTTAGCCTATTCTTTTTCTGATGTAATTGAATTCCCTTGTTTAGGTTGCAGCCTCCCCCACCTTTTCATCCTGTGGCTATGTGAGTGCTACTAATCTCCCTGAGCAGCCCACAGTTCAGTCGTCTCTTCACTAGCGATCATTCAGAGATCTCTGAAGCTTTGATCCCCTCCCCCCTATAGCCACAATCTCTCCCTAACCCCCATCCAACTTCTATGAGGACAATCCCTCTATCCCTCCCCCTCAAAGGTTCTATTAGTAAAAACTCATCCACTGAGGGGGTGCCCTTAGTTAGCCTGGGGATGTTCCCCTCTGTGCTGATTTCATGGTGGAAGAGTCTGATGGAGAGGAAGTCAAAGAGGACCAGAAGCTATGTCTGAAATAAGTCTCGTTTGTAGCTTAAGCAAATCACCCTGCCAAACACAGAAAAATGCATTCTTGGGATCACAGGATTTAGAGCTGGAAGGATCTTTAGGGATCATCTGGTCCAGGGGTTCTTAACCTTTTTGTGTCATAGACTGCTTTGACAATCTGGTGAAGTCTATGGACTCCTTTTGTTAATAATATTTTTAAATGTATAAAAGAAAATGCACAGGATTATAAAGAAAAATCAATTATATTGAAATATAATTATCAGTTAAAAAATTCGCAGGCCCCAGGTTAAGAACCCTTGATTTAGTACAATTGCAGCCTTCCCTTCTTCCCAAACTCCATTACTCCTGTTCCTGCTCTTTTTTTTTTTTTACGAAGGACACAGCTGAGAGAGTCTCATCTAGGACTATTTCTACTACTAATGGTGGTCAACATTCCTATAAATAAATCACTAACTCTTTGTAGCTGAGCCTTCCCACACACATTAGGTTAAAGTGAAGAGTTGCTTGTAGTCTCCACTAATGCATTTCTATATTTACTATACTTAATAAACAGGACACTGGTTTTGACATTTTTGCAATATGGATATAAGAAAACTAATTCCATAGGCGACTATCCCACTTGCTAATCAAATACAGGGTGACTGGTCTGGAGATGCCCTTCAGTTTTGCACAGAGCTAGGGTAAGTGGGTTGGCCTGACTGATCTGCTGCCCTTCTTTCCCCCCAGCTTATTTACAAATATTTGTTTTACACCTGTTCCAATGAGGTTCCAGTATGTGCTGATGGAGGAGGGCTTGGGACTCTCAGTTCTTGGTTTTTCTTCTCTATAAGTTTTCACTGAAGTATAATAGGAGTTTTAAAAAAGGAAATTTTGTTTGCATCTATCTAGAAGCTACTCAGTCAAAAGGAGCAGCCCCTTTGCCCACACTTGTGTCCTCTAATCCCCCAATTCTTTCTAAAAGCTAAAGAAAACCGTTTAAAGCAGGGACCCCCAAATCAGTGCTATATCAGTACTACTACATCTCCAGTTCTTTGGAGATGATCTTTCCCAAGAGTTTAGGTTGATGTGAAAGGTTCCTTTGTTATTCTGTGATTCTGTGCTTATATTTCATCTACCCAAGAAAACTAAGATGAAATAGACAGGTAGGTGGCACAGTGGATAGAGTGCTGGGTCTGGAGTCAGGAAGACATGAGTTCAAATCTGGCTTCAGACATTTACTTAGCTGTGTGACCTTGGGTAAGTCACTTAACTTCCATTTGCCTCAGTTTCCTCAACTGTAAAAAGGAGATAATGGCTCCTATCTCATAGGGTTGCTACAAGAATTAAATGAGGTAATATTTGTGAAGCACTTAGCACAGTATCTGGCACCTAGTAGGTGCAATATAAGTGCTTATTCTCTTCCCTTCCCCCTTCAGTGAGAAGGCCTATATATTCACTGGGCAATAGAGTCTGGTAAGAAACCATGGAGGTAACATGACTGTATTTGCTGTTCATTTGTGTGGTTCCCAGGAGAAGCCTAATTCTCATCAGAAATCAGCTTCCAAGTGGATCTGTTCTTAGGCAGAATTGCCAAGAATTCAAACTCTACTGCAGAGAGCAAAACTCTATGGGCCAGCCATATAACCTGAATGCCAAACATACATTCACCTAAAAGACTGTTTTACAGAGAATTCACATGAGGCAAGCACACGTGGAGGTCAGAAAAAGCAGTACAAGGGCACTCTCAAGTTCTCTCTGAAGAACTTTAGTATCAATTGTGAGACATGGGAGACACTGGCACAGGATTGCCAGGCATGGTGCACCTTAATCAAAAAGCAAAGCAGAACTGCAGTAGCACAAAGGAAACACAAGATGCACAAATGTTCAAATGGACTATTTATGCACAACCTGTGGTAGACTCTTTCAAGCTCATATTGGACCGATCAGCCACATGCTGTACCTTGACCCCAACATTATGGTGTTATTGGTCTTCTTTGAGTTCAAAGGATGAATAATAATAACAGTAGGTACTTAATAAATATTTGTCAAATTGATTTGGGGGGTTTACCAAAGAAATAAACATCTCTGTAACAAGTCCTCAGAGAGACCACTGACTGGAACAATCTGGATTCATGGAGGCTATTGGCTTTATTTCCAGGCTAGTATCTCTTCATTAACCTTGTGACTGTGGGTTCACTTCTCTGGGCTCAATATCTTTATCTGGAAGATTAGGGGATTTGACTAAATGGTCTCTTAATTTTCCGTCAGATTTCATCAACCTTTAATTCTATAAAATTGAGCATTTCTTTTTGTACCACTGTAGCAGAGGGTATTTTTATGCCAGGAGAGCCAAAAGACAACATTGTAGGGTATATTGAAAAGAGAATTTGTCTTAAAGAGATTGAAACTATTGAGTTATGTAAAAGATATCCATTAGTACGTTAAAAAGCAATTTTCCAGGGGCCAAAGATAAATTATTTGTGGAACTAAGAGGTTGTATATAGTCTTTGTTGTTTCTCCTGTGCCACAGCTGAATCTGTCTCATCCTATTCAGATCCTTTCTCTTAGATCCTTTCTAGGAAGCTAGGTGGTATGATGGTAGATAGAATGATGGGTCTGGAGTTAGGAAAATCTGAGTTCAAATCCATCCTCAAGACTAAGTGTCATCAGGTGTGATCCTGGGCAAGTCACTTAATCTCTGTCTGTCTCAGTTTCCTCAGCTTTAAAATGAGGATAACAATCTCACCCATCTCCCAGGGTTTTTATGAGGATCAGATAAGATAATATTTGCAAAGCTCTTAGCACAGTGTCTGGCACATAGAAGGCACTTAATAAATGCTTATTCCCTTCGTTCATCTCATATCCAACAAAACACCCTCCAACCCCAATTATTTTAAGTACCTAATCCAGGTTCCTTCCTGATTTACTTCTGAGTAGCTTTCTGAGAGTACATACAATTCATTGGGAAATTAATTCAGCGGGAAAAGAAATAATGTTCCTAAGGAGAAACAAAGGGCTGGTGAGATTTGTCTCCTGTGTCAAGCAAGGGTAGCTTGACTGTGGATGCTTTATATCCTCCTCATGCAAATACCAAAAAAAAAAAAAACCCAAAAAACAAAACCTTTATTAAGTACCTACTTTATACAAAGCACCATTTTAGGTGCTGGGGGAGATATAGTGTTAAGATAAATGCCCCTGCCCTCAAGGGGCTTCCAGGTAAGGGAACAAAACACAGCTGGTTATAATATTCAGTGATATGTAGTAAGTAAAATAGAGTTGGAACAAAGTGCTATATGAACCCTGGAGAGAAATTAGATTCCTGACCGGGAAGGGCTGGTTTCATGGAGGAAGAAACATCTAAATTGGGCTTCAAAGGGTAGAAAGAAATTCAAAAGGCAAAGAGAAAGACATTCAGTAGGGTGGAGAGGGCATTCCAAGCATCCCTGTGCAACAACCTGAGCAAAAACATGGAGGGAGGAGAACCACTATGATGTGAAGGAGAATTGGCTATTCTAGATGGATCATAGAAAACATTACAGAGGAGAAGTATGAAATATAGCAGTGTGGTGCCAGATTGTGGAAAGCCTATGCCCTCCATCCTGAAATGTACGTTAGTAAGCAAATTTACTCCTGAATCAACAGATATTTAGTGAGTTCTAAAATGTGGAAGTAGAGGACATAAGATAAGTTATAGAAGGCGGGATATACATGACCCATTCCAAAAACAGAGAAGAGATCCATTTACAGGTTGGATTTCAGTTGTTATTCAGTTCTTTTTCAGTCATATCTGACTCTTCATGGCCCCATTTGGGGTTTTCTTGGTAAAGATACTGGAGTGGTTTGCCTTTTCCTTCTCTGGATCATTTTACAGGTGAGGAAACTGAGGCAAACAAGGTTAAGTGACTTACCTGGGGTCACACAGCTAGTGTCTGAAACCAAATTTGAACTCAGTAAGATGAGTCTTCCTGATTCCACACCAAGCATTCTATCCACTTCCGACACCTAGCTGCCATGATACATAGAGAAAAAGACTAGAATCAGAGTGATAAGCTAGAAGGCTAATGCAATAGTCCAGGTAGGAGGAGATGAGAATCTAGATTAGAGTGGATGAATTAGGTCAGGAAAGGAAGGGACCCTCACAAACCAGAGTGGGATAGGAAGAACTCAAAAAAAAAGACAGAAAAAATAATTTAGCCCAAATTTGCTTTGTTTTAGAGATGAAGAAATAGGTCCAGAGGGAGAAAAGTAACACTCAAATTCATACAACTGGTTAGTGACATAGTATTGACTAGAACTCACAACTTCTTGAAATGTATTTTCTTCTGTTTTTTGAGTCCCAAGTTAGTGTTCTTTCAGCTCTATCAGGGGTATCCCACTGTGACACTCTAGGAAATGACTGCAGGTACAGATGTCTCACTGGATTCTTGGTAAGCAATCATGGAAGTGTCCTTTGAACCAAACAATGTCCCAGTTCTTTGAAGGGAGAGATTAGCTTCCATTATTCACATGTCTCTAATTCTTCCTAGTCCAGAAGAGCTGGCTGATGATATTAAATCTCCAAAAGTTGATTCTTCACAATCCCTTCTCCTATGTAACCAGGTTTCTCATCTGGACTTCAGTCCTTGGAAAGGGAAGGCAGAATCAAATGGCTGGATTTCTAATTCAGCTCTGCTGCTTTCTAACTTGTGTGATCCTGGGCAAGTAACTTTACCCTCTGGGTCTCACTTTCCTCATGTGTCTAATAAAGCAATTGGGCAAATGATCTCTAAAGTCTTTTATTGTTCAAATACCCTATGATGGCCCAGTCTTGGGGATGGAGCACAGAGAAGAACCAATGCATGCTTATTTTAAAGACCTAAGAGAGAGGTATGGGTAAGTGAGGAAGAGGCAGGGAGAGAGGGAAGTGTTTTTAGGGGCTAGCTCAAGGTAAGTGTCTCCTAACTACTGCATCGTCAAATGACCCCATCCTCCTCACCATCACCACGGAAGCTGGTTATTTCTTCTTGTTTGGGGGTTTTAGGAGAAAGGGGCTGCTAAGGGAGTGGGGGAAGAGGTTTTTTTTTTCACATGAGCCCTCAGAATTACAGTTCATGAACTATTCAGCAAACTGACCGGCCTCAACCTCCCCTTCAACGGCCTAATCTAAGGGGTGGGTCTATGTGTTTTGTTGCTTGTCAAAAACAATCACTCCTCGGCCCATTACATTTACAGCACGTCGCCCTTTAATTGGTGTAACACACTGAGGCCTGAAAGGAAGAGAGTCCCACAAAAGAGCCTGAGTGAATGAGCCCTGACTCACACAAAAATACTCTTCAGAAGTTCAGAGCTGGGCACTAACAAGGAGGTAGAGAGTTAGTTTGAAAAGGGGGTTAAGTTCAGAAATGTGCCACCTTGAGGACCCTCCCATCAAAGCCATGATAGCATTGACAAGCTGCAAAGAAAAAAAAGTTAAAACTTTCAGGAGTTTGGGGTGGGGTGGGGTGAAGGGGTTATTGTTAGCTGGCTATGTTCTTCCACTGGGCTAGGGGTGTCCTTTTCTCATCCTCTTGCTTGCTCTGGGGTCTGGGGATTCGGCTTTTCATGTGCTATGTTATAAAGAAGAGAAGGGCCAACAACCCTAAACCCTGAGATTGGAGCTAGGTTTCCCAGAACAGTCTTTAAGCAGCAGCCCTTCCCTCTGCACATTTCATCTCCTACAAATATTTTTTTTTTCTACTCTTCCTGCCTGACTTGTTCAGGGGTTTCTCCGAATGAACCCCCAATCAATTTTTAAACGTTTGAAATTAACTTCATCTCCAAAAGTCAGGGCTACGCGTGGCCCTGGGAAAGGGGTGGGGAAGGGGTAACAAGGGTTGAGACGAGGGCAGGCTATGCCGTGTGTGCTTGTGTGTGTTAGTGAGGTTGGGGTGGGCACTAGGGGCCCCTGGGGCTGGCTTGTGGGGGTGGGAAGACTGCTCTGCTTTGACACAAACTCTCCCAGGGGCCTGAGAGGACGACATTCAGCGGGAACTTGAATGACTGCAAAGCTCAACTTGGCGTGATTTGGAGGCAGGAGAATGAGTGGTGGGGGTGGGGGCTCGGAGTCCCTTCGCTGACAAATGTGATTAGTGTGATCCGTACGGAATCATTACAGAGTATCCGCCCTCCACCCTGGCCCCGCTCGGTCAGGGCCTCCCGGTTTCCCAGGCCCAGATTGGCAGGGGGGTTAGTGAGTGGCGGGGGCTGGTGGGGGGGATACTTAGCATTTTGGGGAGAGGGCGAGGCGGCCGAGAAGAATAGAGAAGGGAAAAGGAAAAGTGAAGGGGAGTCACATTACTATATTCTGTTCTGTCCTTTAAAATTTTTTTTTTTTATTAAAGCTATCCTTGATTTCTCTTCATCATTAGCGTTTGGTTCCCCCCTTCCTCTCCCCCCCTCCCAAATACACCAAGATGGATAAATTCCACATCTAAGGATCACTTCTCAACGCTGCCGCACAGAGTGTCTTCGGGTTTCCCCCTTTGGGCTGCTAAAGAAGGGGATCCCAAAAAATAAAACAGCCACTAAAGGGTGGCAGGAATTTGCATGAGATGGGATTGGATCGAAATCCCCGAAGTCTTGCGGAGTAAAATGGAATCTGTTCTTTTTTTTCTCTTGGGTTTGTTAATCAGCACAGTTACCATCGGGCTTCACTGGGGTGTCTCTTACACTATGCACGGCCTTGGATCTCTCAAGTCTACTTAACCGGAAAATATCCATTTTCCTCGACTTCCTCAAAATATATTTTTCTTTCTCTCTCCCCCTAAATCTATGCAAAATCCAACCCAACCCGACCCAATTAAATCGAATCCAACTAAGTCTAACCAGTCCAATACAACTGTAATTTATTAAGTGCCTACCATCTGAGTAGGAGCTAGGTGCTGGGAATTCAAAGACAAAAAGCCCCTGCCCTTGAGGAGCTTACAGTCTACTGGTGTGTGTGTGTGTGTGTGTGTGTGTGTGTGTCTGTGTGTCTGTGTGTACAATATATAAGCAAATAAGTATATGCATACTAATTTGGGGAAAGGGAAAACTTAGAACTCTCCCACTTCTCTCTGCTCTTCTTCGCTCACCCTTTTTCTTTTCTCTTTCTCTTTGCACTCCTTTCACCTCTTTTCCCTCTCTTTCTTGGTGTGTGCCTCTCCCTCCTTGTACCTTATAACACCCACTTGGGATTTGCTCTGCTCTTACATTGTTTCTCCCTTCCATTCCTTCCTCCCTCCCCCCCACCCCAGCCCATCGCCGCTTCTCGACCCGGCCACAATAACTAGTATTTTAATGTAAATGGAAACTTTGGGTGTGTGCCTGGGGTAGGGAGTTAATGATTTTCTCGTACATTGGACCGTTCTTTCACTTTCCTTGTGTGCGCACGTTAATAAATTAATGCACCTTTCATTACTCCTACATGCCTCAAACCACAGCTTTGTATTTTGCGAACTGACCCTATTCCCCCTACTTTTGTGAGCCAGCTGCCCCCATGCTAAGGCGGGGGCACTTTTAAATGCAGCGCCACAACTCCATCTAGATTTGTAATCCGTCAAAAAGCCGCTGATTGCTGCAATCGTTACTTTTCATTAAAAAAACTTAGAAGCAATTTGGGAGAACCCTTCTCAATGAATACATTTACCCCCGAATGCTTTTTATTCTTCGCCTGTACTTGATGAGTTTCTCTGGCACAAATCAGTGCTTACAGGCGCAGAATGGACAATCCCTTGATCCCCATCAATTGTCATCCAGAGTTTGGGCCACTTTGACCGCCAATAGTGGGGAAGTCAGAGCTAATCCTCAGAAGGAATCACGGGAAAAGAAAAGCAACAATAACCAAGTCAAGCGTAAAAAATGAAAGAGAAATCTCTATTATCACTCACTACATTTCCCAGCTATGTCCTGAAAAAATCGGCTCGTTTGTCATTCGAGTCAGACACCCGCACAAGAATCTGGGGTCGTGGTGGGTTGGTAGACTCACACGACGTAAGGAGCAATATTTGAGAGCAAAAGGCCTCTTCGTTTGCCAAATCCCCCTCACATCCGCCATAACCATTAAATACAGACTGACTTTATTCTGTATGGGGAGAACAAGGAGGGGTGGGGAGGGGGAGCAGTCCTAAGCCACGTATCCAGACAAAAAAATCCAAAGAGCTAGGGACAGGGAGTCTGTGCTAGAGAAATGTACACTCTGGTATATCTCCGTCCACTTCTGCCACACAAGCGCCTGTGTGTGTATGTGTGTGTGTGTGTGTGTGTGTGCATCTACACCCTTAGAGCTGTTTGGTATGTAGCTTGCTTTTTTTTTTTAAACAACGGCAACAAGGAAACCCAGAGATGTGTGTCAGTGTATGCACGCATGTTTCCATACACGTGTGCACTCGGCAGCTCCTGGTACATGCAAACTCGTGCGTTTGTGGCAGTGCATTTGCACTCTTTCCTTATGCCTGCTCTCTTCAGCCTGATTTCTCCCCCCAATTAAATCTACTGTACAGTGCCAGTACGAGAGGCCGGAGGCGCTGAGAGCATAGAAGAATCCAAAGAGAAGGAGAAGCAGAGTCTCTGGAGAGTATGCAAACCTCTCTCCTTCCCACGCTGACACTTGCAATGATCTGAATTAGGGCCTGGGCTCTTTTAGACAGCGGCCAAGAGAAGGGCCGAGTCATTTCGAAAGGCACAGTGTCGCGGGAGTGGGGATGGGGAAGTTCAGATTTCTTTGCTGCGCGGTGAAGAAAGTCTTTGCAGGATTGGGGGGTGGGGTGGGGGTGGAGAGGATTTTGCCAATCTGTACTCCCTACTCATGGGGGGGGGGGGCGGAGAGGAGGGATTTCCAGCAGCCGTTGCCCTGGTGGCTGATTTTCTTCAGGCCAGCTAGAGTGATGCTTGTGATTTTGTTAAAATTTAGGGAGGGAAAAGGGGCAGGAAGCTACCACACCCTTGTCCTGCTCCTGGAGGTGGAGAGGATAGAGGTTGGGGAGACAGATTTAACACTGCCGTATTACACTGGAAATGACTTATTCTTTCTTTTCTTGTCTTTTGACCTAAAACATTTACTTACTTTTAAAAAACAGAAATGTAGACAATAAGGAGCTAGTTTGACATCTGTTCACAGCAACTTTCCTCTTTTTGATTTATAGGGAGAATAAGGTGGGAATGGAGTCAGACCAAGGAAATGGCTCAGGTGAATATAGTGAGATTTCCGGGGAGTTAAGAGAATAGCCTTTGAGCAGTCAAGGGATAAAGGGGAAGTGGGTAGGGGAGAGGTTAGATAGAATACCAACCAAGGACCTGTGGACAGGCAGGTGGGTCAATGAGCCTGGCAGACAAGTAGTTTCTTTCTCATATGCATAGGACATTGCAGCCAGAACCCAGGATCCTCTTTTCTCTGAGGGACCCATTCTTTTTCCCTCTTGTGGTTTTTATCCTTCATCCTATTTTTCTCTTTTCCCCTGGGGACCAGGGAAGAGGTGGCTGGTTCTAAGTCTCCACCCCTGCTTCCCTCGGGCCCTTTCTCACTTCAGTAACCACATGTGGTCCAAGCCCCCCCCTGCATCCCACGCCTCAAGGCCCATGGTTCCCCTCCACACACACCCCTATCCCGTCACCGCCAGCCTCTC
>CM053627.1:136444554-136461397 GCA_028646595.1 Phalanger gymnotis
GACATCGAGGCAAAGACAAACTCAAAATGCCTAAGGCACAGGCTCGAGACCCTTTCCTCATGTGGCAGAGAGCTCAGGTCTGGGGACTGCTCCCACCTTTCCCCGACGTCGGGTCTTTGACGTTCTCTCATTTATCCCTGCAACACGGGGACCAGGTTGGGGAGGGAAAGGAATGTATCTGTCGCCTTGTCACCCACCCCCACTCCCGGCCAATACTCCCTACATGCTTACCTGTCTCCTCTCTCCTTTTGAAGCCCCTCTGGGGCAAAGACTAGTCCTAGACAGGGTGGGGGTAGGGGAGAGAGCAGCATTCAGCAGAAGCTGGGGAGAACCGGGGTGGGGTGGGGGTGGGGTGTATGTGATAATCGCTGCTTATAAAGCAACATTGTGAGCGCGATGTCCTGCCCCAGATTTACATAAAAGTAGGATCTCTGCCTCATCCGTGATCTTGAAAGGGTGCTTGAAGAGATGGCGACACTCTGCAATCCTAATTAGTGATTTTTGTCCCCTCGTTACTGGGCTCAGCATCTCATGCAAATGAACTCTTCATTTCAGCCACCATTACCCCTGCTCCAGAATTAACTGACTCTTATCTTTAATGATATGCTGCTGAAGTTCCCCGAGCCCGGCTAGCTTTTTATCTTGATTACTCTAATCAATAAGAAATGATAGAGTAGAATTATAAACTCTATTGGCTTTTAAATGTTGCCGACAAGCCCTCTAGATGCCATTCCCGTTCATTGTTATTTATTAAAATGATCTTCAGCTTAACAGCGGATGCAAATAGAGAAATGAACAAGAAAAATTAAACGCAGGACTTCTCCTAAACCCACCCCTCTGCTCCCCAAATGCCCCTTTCCTATAATGCCTCCCCTAGGGCAGATTCCCTCTGTTTGAGCTGGAGGAGGTGAGCAAAAGTGTATGCTTTTTAATAGGAAATCCTTCTTTGCAAGGCTCAAGACAAACAAAATAAATTAAGGCACAACCGCACCCTCTTCAACCAGGTGTTGGTGTCAGAGTCTTTGAAAAATATGTATTTTTGAAGTTTCCAGGCACGACAGATCAGATTTTCGGTTGGGCAAGAAACAGTTGCACAAGACATACATTAGTATACACTCGCTAAATGTTTACCTCCTAACCCCAAACCCCCAACATGCACTCAGAGACATACCTAAACACAGATGCATTTTGGAACACTAAGACACATAAGATTCAACTTTTTCCTCATTAAATCCTTGTGAGGAAAAAAGTGGATGAGGTGAGTAATGGGTGGTGGTATAGTAAAAGCTCCTTTTAAGTGAGTGTTTCGGCCCCAAATAGGATTTTGACCAACAAAATAGGAGTCATGAGTGCTATTAAGGATCCAATCTCAACCACCGGATCTGGTATTTCTGTGGGTTCTCCCAGGTACAATATTACTTTACTGCTAGTTGTCAGATCATCTTAATGTGCTTTCCTACTATCTACGATTTTACTCAACCCACTGAGGCAGGTGTGGGTCACTGGGCCCTGAGAAACCAGACATCTCTTTTGGTGCACTTTTCCCCAAAGCACTTGGCTTCCGTCTTAAACGGACAAGTGTTGAGGTCCGGTGTTTGGAGATCTTTTTCTAGGCAGGCCCAGAGTGCAGGGTGAAGGCGGAGGAAAGGACAGTACAGGGGCATTCTTTTCTTTTCTTTCTTTTCTTTTCTTTTTTAGGTTCTTTAGCAATTAAATGGTAGCGTTGTGCATGGTCTAAAAGACTAAGAAGTCTATACAGTCTCTTAATGCCCTTCTGCACACACAGTCATCCCGTCATCCCACTCTGCTCTACAAAGCAGGGGTGTGTGTGTGTGTGTGTGTGACACCTGCAGTGTCAGGGGCTCCTGAGGAGAAAATATAAGGTAACAATAATAAATCAAAAAGAGCCAAAACAGCAAGAGAAGGTGCAGCAACCCCGGTCCTAGAACAGAGTCCCGGCCAGCCCATTACGGGGCAATGAGCTCGCCACCTTTCCTTTTGTGCATAGAGATGCGAAGGCTTTCCAGCTTATTTTCTGGGCAAATAGATTTGAAGGAAAATAAGGAGCCGATATGCATATCGCACGTATATTCAAACCACAGCTAAATCAACCAATACCCTACCCAAAGCATTAGCCCCTGAATCAAGCGTTTGTGAGGGACAGGATGGCAGAAAGCGGAGAATATTGTATTTCTTTCTCCAGAGAAGCGCTCATTGAGCTGGGTTTCTCTTTTCTCCCGTCCTTTTTCTCAATAATGAAGACTGCAGTGTCTCCCAATATTAGAACACCCTCGGCTCTCTAGGCCCTACGATTTCTCCCTACAGTAAGCGACATTCTCAGGTTTTAGAATCTTCGACCTGTGTACCTAAGGACCCAGAAACCTGCTGTGTACAGCCAGCGATAGGCTCCCTGAGGCCAGAGAACTCTCCCACCCGCCTGAAGTGTCAAATAAACAAAAGAATTAACTCTGTAGTAAATGGAACAACAGGAATGATAGGGGTGAGAAGCAGTGAGGCTGGAGGCAGAGAGAGGTGAGGATGGAAACTAGAGCAAGGTTAAGTTAAAGATAAAGGTGGGGACAGGATCCGAAGAGAGAGAAGTTGTGCATAACAGACAGAATCTTTTCCCCTCCCTCTAGTCTCATGACACTTGGGGGGAAGGGCGGAATGTAGTAAAATCATGTAAAATTTCTGTTCTTAGCAACATACTTGTTATTAGGAATGATGACTAAACCTCCAGGATTATTCTGGACTTTAAGTTATCAAGAGACCACTAATTTCACATTAAAGCCCATTGACTGCCACGGCGTGATTGAAGGGTTTTTAACAATTAACATAATCAGAAAATGAGCTGAGATAATTTTGATTCAACTCATTACTTTTTAATCATGTATTTCTTTTAATTAATATCTTCTCGGTGAAAAAAATAGCAAAAAGCTGGGTTTTAGTGCTGGTCCAAGCCAGCCTGAGGTATGAAACTGACACATCTAAACGTTTCACCGGCAGTATTAATCGCTTCTCTATTGTGGTCTGGGGAAATACAGGGAAATTTTGTCCAAAAGTCACCATGTTGTTTTGAAACACAACAATTTAAAAAAGGGAAAAACGGGAACCCACGAACCACAAGGGTTTTAATTCAGATTGACTTTTAAAAACTGGACACTTTCTCAGTTTGCAGCCAGAGAATTACATTTTTTTAAAAAATGTAATTTAAAGGGAGGAAAGGAGGAAAAGAAGAGGGAAAAGGCTTTGTGCGAAGAGAAGGGGCTTGGAGAGAAAGGGTTGGAGGTGAGGTTTCATGCCTCTTCAATCCCAACAGAGTGAGTTGGAAATGATGCTGTTCTGGGTACTAGCCATTTTCCTGGCAATTGTTGTCTTCCTAGTTAGTTTGAGAGCTTCCTAGTTTCCATTCCCTGCCCCTGTGCTCCATTTCGGTGAGATCTGGCCCAGGAAGACTGTTCTGCAGTTAAGAGGAAAGGTTGGGATGCTCCTTACCAGGCTTCGAACCATAATCTATTATCAGAAGGACTTTCCCCACCAGATGCCCTAGGTGGGAGAAATTCACTTTGCTGAGCAGGTCCTGGAGGTAGCCAAGAGCCCCGGAGCCATCTTTCTTTTATGCAAAAATATTTTAATTTTGTTTTTTTAACTCTTCCTTTCCTCCCTCTTCTGCTAACTTACCTTCCTATAGTTTTCACCTGTAACCTTAAATTCTACTCCAGCACAAGGATATAATCAGAAACATAAATCCCTCCTAAAAAGAAGGGATTTTAAAAAATGTTTTAGTCAAGTAGGGAACACTTAGAAAGATTCCACGTTCCTTTATATCATGAGAATGTTTCAAAGACCCAGACGTATGTTTCACTTGGGCCTCCCATCGATTGCCCTTGATTCTGTAAATATCTAGGAGTGAGGTCTCTTCTTTTTGGTGGATAATGGTTTATCTAATCAAGGGAGCCACACTAGCAGGGAAAAAAGAAACAAAGCCGACCCCTGGTGGAAGAAAATGAAACTTTGAAAAATTAGTGCTTTGCACACAGATACAAAAGCTAAGAAAGGAAAGGTAAGAAAACCAAAAGGGAGCAAAATAGAAACTCAGCTGCATAGTTAGAATTTTAGGTAGAGGGACGGAGAAGAAGGGATCAAAAATATTTCAGTTCTTTCTATCTTCTGTGGCCTAGGAGGCCTTAGACCTGGGTCGACTCAAACCACTAATTCCCTGAGTGACATTGCACCACTTTATCTTTCCATGTTTCCTACTATAAAAAGAGGAGGTTGGACTCCATAGAACTGATACATCTCTCCCATCTCCTGTAGGCTTGTTCCAAAGATTGTTCCAAATCACTAACAACAAGATAAACGACTTTTAAAAACACCTCAGGTTTTACCAAACATCTAGCAAATTGCAAGATAACAAAAGAGGCGAACTGTTGTGTCTGGACGGTCATCCTTGACTCCTCACTTCAACTCATTCCACATACCCAATCCATTGCCAAATCTTATAATTTCTATTTCTATCTTTCTTTTATACCCTTCTCCACTTCTCTTTACTCATATAGCTACCACCCGAATTCTGATCCTCATTATCTCTTTCCTGGGCTATCAAAATAGTTTTCTAATTGGTCTTCCTGCCTCAAGCTTCTCATTCCAAACCATAATCCACTTAATTGCCAGATGATTTTTCTAAATCAATAGATCTCACTATATTGTCCTCCCTACTCAATAAATTCTAATGGCTCCCTATTTTTTTCCAGGATCAAATATAAAGTTATCTATCTGGCATTTAAATCGCTTCATAACTTGTCCCTTTTCTCTCTTTGTACATTTTACTTCCCCTCCAGAAATTGCACTTTGTGAGATCTACACTATCTTCTTGCTGGTCCTCCAGTATGTCACTTCATCCTCTTTGCTCAAGTTTTTGCACTGGCTGTCCCCCATACTTGGAATTCTGTCTCCTCACTTCTGCCTCAGTTTCTCTGATTTCCTTCAAGACTTAGATCAAATCCTATCTTCTGGAGGAGGCCTTTCCTAGTCTTTCAGCTGCTAGTACCTTCCCTTCTGATATTACTTTCCCTTTACTCTGTATATATCTAGAAAATAGATTGATAGACAGACAGACAGGCATAGTATTTATTAAGTACTCACCATTTGCCAGGAACTGTGCTAAGCCACTAAGGAACCAAATACAAGTAAGCAAGACAATCCCTACCTTCAAGGAATTTACATTCTAACAGGTGAGAAGATAACACACTTAAATGCTTGTTTATTGACTAAGGATGGATTAATGCCTAGTTTGTTTGCAGAGCCGTGAATTGGTCCAATTATTCTGGGACACAATTCAGAATGTACTAAGTATAAAAGGGTGGGTGGGTGGGTGTGTAACTAACTACAATCCTTATAACACTCTCAACTTGGTAGGGTGGCTATAAATATTTAAGACAAAGCTTGGTAACTAAGCATGCTTCCAGAGATGCATAATAGAATGGCCTTTTGCCTCCTCGCTTCAGACCATGTGTAGGTATCTTCTAACTGCTTTTTTTGGTTTACTGTATTTCAAAGTCTTTCAATTGGCTACTGAGTGGGAACTGAATGTGCATAAAAAAAGCTTGAATAGATGAGTTTTTTCTCTTCCTCGGAAGCATGTAAGTGGGGAGCAAAAACAAATACTATAAACCTCCTGGTAGTAAGTTGAGGTGAGAAGGCAGTCCATTCTGAGCATGGGAACAGGCAATGGAAAGGCATGGAGAAAGAGGAAGGTATGTTGGCCATATGAATAGGCCATTTTTGTTGGGCTATAGTGTATATTAAAGGGAGAAATGTATAATGTGACTTACAAGATAAGTTAGGGCCAAATTGAGGCCTTTAAATGCCAAACAGAAGAGTTTATATTTGACTCTAGAGGTGATGAGAGCCATTGGAGGAATGTCTTGGTCAGATCTGAAGTTTAGGAAAATCACTTTGGAAGCAAATAAAGGAGTGAGCAGAATTAATGGATTTTTCTTTGGGGGGGGGCAATTAAATTTTATTTTTTTCAGGAGACAGAAACCTGTCTTTTCTTCCCCCTACCTCCCCTCCTCTGCCCCTTGAGAAAGACAAAACAAAACCCCTCTTATGAACATGTATCAACAAGCAAAATAAATTCCTGCATTGGCCACCCAAAAATATGCCTCAAGCTGCCCTCTGAGTCCATTATCTGTCAGGAGGAGGTCAGTATATTTTATTATGAGTCTTCTGGAATCATGGTTGGCCATTGTGTTGATCAGAGTTCCCAAGTCTTTCACAATTGTTTGTCTTTACGTGTTGTTACTGTACAACTGTACTATTACTTTATGTGTTGTTACTGTACAATTGTACAACTGTATTATTCACTTCACTGTGAATCAGTTCCTACAAATCTTCCCAAATTTCTCTAAAACCATCCCTCAGATGTCTTACAGCATGATCGTATTCCTTCACATTATATACCAAAATTTGTTCTGCCATTGTACCCGCTCAGTGTCCAATTCTTTGCCTCTACAAAAAAGAGTTACTATAAATATTTCTGTAAATCTTTAGAGTCTATTTTGCTTAGGACTGTTCCCTCCTTTAGTTTTTTCTCACTCTTATTCCTCCCCTTCCCCTTCTCCCCTTTTCCTACTGTTTCTCTGTTGTGTGAAATGGATTTCTGTAGGTGTGTATATGGTGGTTTCATTATGTAATTTGTTTCAGAGGGTGACCAATGGATTCTTTCTATTTCAACTTTGTTTTAAGAGATCTTTGTTCCGCTCTGGTTCTAAGAGATCTGGGAAGTTTTATTTTAAGATTTCTTAAAATATAATGTCTAGGTTCTTTTCTATTGGAGGAGGGGTGTCATGGCTTTCAGGCAGGTCAATGATTCTTAAATTATCTCTCCGTCTGTTTTCCAGGTCAGTTATTTTTGCTATTAGATACTTTATATTTTCTTTTTTTCAGTCTTTTGATTTTGTTTTGATATTTATTGATGTGTCATGGAGTCATTAACTTGTGCTGTCCATTCTGATTTTCAGGGAGTTATTTTCTTGGTAAAGTTTTGTACCTTCGGTGCCAAACTATTAATTCTTTTCCAATTCTTTCTTTCATAGCCCTCATTTCTTTTCCATTTTTCTCTAGGGTTTTTATTTTCACTTATAAGACCATTTTTAAGCCTTAAAAAGACCAAAAAATCTCTTGCTTCATCTCTCCCAGTAATTCTAGTTGAATTTGTGTTCAAGCTATGTTTTTCTTTGAGGCTTTTCTTTTCTTTTTTTTTGTTCGTTTTCTCATTCCTCCAGTCTACTTTCTGATTTCTGACTTGATTTTAGCGCCAGACTCTGTGTACTCCTGGATGGAATATCTAGGCTGGTCCTGCTGTTGCTTTTTTGGAATATCAAGTGTTATTCCAGGATTTTAGGGACAGTTCAGGCTTTCAGGGTTCCAAAAGAGATCTGATCCAGAGCAAAGTCTGATCACTACCCCTCTTATCTGAGCTCTGTAAGTTCCAGACCTGGGTTTGGATCTGAGCAACAAATCTATGGGCTTATTTTATTTGGAGTTTCAGTAGATTTTTGCTGGACTCAGACACTATTGGCCAGTTGGAAAGCCCTATAGGTCCAGTTATACAGAACTGCAAGTTCCTTTTTTGTCTGAGATTCTTGCCTTGGTTATTCCACTGCAGGCTTCTTCTCCAGGACACCTGGAGGCTGGAACTGAGACTCTGATCTTCTCCTGGGGTTAGAACCTCACAACTGCTGCTTACTTCTGAACTTGCTTCTTTCTGGGTATATAGCCTAGAGTCTTTACAACTACATCTCACCCTGGACTTCGAGCTTTAGACACGGGTCCCCTCCTCAGTCAGCTTTGGTTATGTGACCACCCTAAACTGGGTAATAGACAATAGGTTGCCCATTGGCATCTATTCTTGCACACTACCCAAGCATGGACCATTCTTTGCTGGATTTGGGACCTGTTCTTGCCCTGGTACATAGCCCTTTCCTGCACTGGAAACTCTCACAGTTGTTTCACCTAGACTCACATCTTCAGCGTCTGGGAGAACTTTTTGTCTTTCTCTATGCTGACCTAAGCTGGACAAACGACTAGAACTTTTTTCTTGGATTTCCTGATCAGAACTTGGTGTAGTGCACTTAAAAAAAATCTTTTTGGAGGTGTTGGGGTAGCAGTAGTGGAGGGTGGGCAGAGTTAGGTTGTACTTCTTATTGCTACGCTGACATCTTGATTCTGCCTCCCCTCTCCCTAGTTATTGTTAACCGTGCATCCAAATACAATAAGAAATATCATTTCATAGTACGTTTGGTCATTTAGCTTTGTGCTTATGGCAAGCATTTGTAAAAAAAACCGCCACGAAGATAATTGTACCTTATGATAGTGCCATCACCACAAATGTATTCTGACATTATAGACTTGCGCGTGTTGCATGAGGAAATAGAAACAGCAGTCAAGCTAACAAAGATAAGAAGAGCAGGTGGACTAGACCAAGTACATACAGAGGAAGTACACACAGGGGGTGATACATTTTGAAGGTAATGAAGGCTTAACTTTCAAGATATAGGAAAGAGGAGAATATATTTTGCACTGGGAAAAAATCTTGGACCTTTTGCAATCAATAAGCATTTAATTAATAAATATTCCATGACCCATGTTCCTATCTTCTCATCTCTACAGACTTTTTATGAGAATATTCTAAACATGTGCCCAGAGCATGCCTGATGAAAATCTGAGAAGTGTGCAGGCAGACTTTCTTAAACCACAAGTCTGACCATGTCACTCTGTTCAAAAAGTCTCTCTCTTCCCTCTAAGATAAAATATAAATTCCTCTATTTGGTACTTACAGCCAATCTGGCTCCAACTAGGCCCATTACCATTATTCTCCTCAATGTACCTTATGCTATGATCAAACAGGCCTATTTGCTGTTCCTCATATGCTATGTATAGTTCATCTCCCATCTCTACTCCTTTGCACAGGCAATCCCCCATTGCTGAATACATTGTGAACCCCAAAATAAGAGAGTTAAAAGAGCCTCCAGCAGCTATTAAGTCCATCCCACGGACTGAAAGCATCCTTGCCATACCACACAAGACATGTGGTCATCCAGTCTCTACCTCAAGACGTCCAAGGAGGTTCTCCACCCACCACCTCTTAAGGAAGCCCATTCCACCTTAGAGCAGCTCAAATTTTTAGGAAGTTTTTCTTGCTATCAAACTTAAATTCACCTCTCTTCAAGTAATACCCAATTGTCCTGGTTTTGTTCTCTGGGGCCAAATAGTATAAGTCTGATTTCTCTTCTACACCATATCGCTTTAAATGCTTAAAAACCATTGTCATGTCAACCTGAGAATTCCTTTATTTTTTCTCACATTTAAAAAAAACCCTGAACTTAAATAAAAAGAACATTTCCACATACTTGTGAAAGAGAAATCGAGGATTGTATACAAATTAGTAATCTCTTTGCTTAGAGCTTACTTTTCTTTTTGAATATATGCTAAATTCAAAACAACTTTCAAAGCTGTTTTGTTTGTCTGTGATGATTCCTTTTGGCCTTTCTTTGGTTATCTTCTTTTTTTTTTTGAGGTGGGGAGAGGAACTTTATTTCCATTTTCTCTCTTACCTCTTTCCTTTCACATTAAAAACAAAACAAAACCCCTCTTCCCCTGAAACTAATATGCATATTCAATAAAATAATTCCAACAGTCCATGTCTAAAAATGTGTATCTCATTCCTGATCTTCAGTCTATCATCTCTCTGTCAGGAGGTGGGTAGCTTGCTTCATTAGTCTTCTGGATGAATATCTGGCTATGCTGGTGACCTTGCACAGCCCTTCCTCACTTAAATCAAAGTCAGCTGCAAGTTATGTCATCATTTCCCTGATACCATGGTCCTCTTCAAAAATGAAGAACTGCAATAGTAATTAAAGTGGGACTTTTTCCTGTTGACCTTTAATGATTCTAGCCTTTGTTTGAATGGGGCAGATAAAGTGGGATGTTTTTGTATTTCTCAGCACTGAGACAATTGGAGGTCATTGATTCGTGTCTGATGTGATATTGGGGGTGGGGAACTTTTCCCGCCCAGCCTGGGGGAGGTCAGGGCCCTCATGGCCCTGAACAGGATATATAAGCGCAGAGGTTGGCGTTCTCTCTCAGACCTCTGTGCCCCAGCAGGAGTGGCGTGTGACTCTGTGCCAGCCGTTGTACTGAGCTCCCTGGCTGAACACTCAGATGTTGATAACTATAAGTATTTGGTCTGTAATTCAGGGTGCTGGTTTTTCCCCCTGAACTAAGTAAATGATATTTGTATGCTGGATTAAAGTAAGATTCTTAACTCCTTAATGTTGCTTTCCTCAGTAAAGCAGATCAAAAGGACCTGGGCTTGCAGTGTTCTGTGAGCTGGTTGTTGTTGTTTTTATACCCTCACAGCAGCTGCTAGCCACATTGTTGAAACAAGGACAAACACAGTCTTCTGGAAGCATTAGTCATTGCATTCATCAGACTTAAGCTTTTTTAAGTTGTCTTTACAATGTAGTTCTGCTCACTCTGCATTAATTCATATAAGTCTTCACAGGATTCTCCAAAACTGTTCTTATTATCATCTTTTATGATGGAATAATATTGAGTGCAATATATATTTTATACATATATATGTATATATATATATATCACAATTCCTTAAACAGTTAGAATTTATAGCACTATTCCTCAACTAATGGACACTCTTTTAGTTTCCAGTTCTTTGCCACCAGAAAGATTTGCTATAAGCATTTTTGTACATAGAGTCCTTTTCTTCTTAAAAAAATGTCTTTAGGGAAATAGGACTAGTATTTGGTATTTCTAGGTCGAAGTGTATGCACAACTTAGTGACTTTTGTGGAATAGTTATGAATTGCTTTCTAGAATGATGAGACTAATCCACAGCTCCAACAGCACATTAATGTTCATAATTTCTTGTAGTTCTTCCAGAATTTCTAATTTTTCTTTTTCGTTATCTTTGTCGGTCTAACAGATATGAAATGGAGCTTCAGAGTTGTTCTGATTTACATTTCTCTGGTTACTTAGTGATCTGAAACATTTTTTCATATAACTATTGATAATTTGAATGTCTTCTTTTGAGAACTGCCTGTTAATATCCTTTGACCACTTATGTATTGGTGAAGAATCTTCATTTCTCAAGGGTAAACATATATAGTTCCTCCCCCTGGTCCTCACATATAATGGACTCAAAGCCCTTCATCATCTTGGTTGTCTTCCTCTGAACACTTATCAAAGCTTATTTCGCATATCAAACTATTTCTTAAACTATGGAGCCCCAAACTGAACATAATACTCTAGATGATGTCTGATAAGGGTAGAGTATAGCAGGACTATCCATAAGGAATCCTTCTTCAACTCAGGCTCTTCCCTGGGTCTGCCCCATGGCAATGAGGAACACCTTTGCCAAGTACATGTCTCCTTATTTTATATCTTGTTTCATATTTACGACTAGAGGAATACTGAATAAAGTTATCTCTTGTTATAGCCTTCAAAAAATCTTGAATAAGGTCCTGTCTACTAACTCTAAATCCTATGATCCTTTGATACTTATTAATATCCAATCAGAGTAGGATTTGGGACTAGAGTTATCTCAGACCTAGTGGAGTTTGGATCACAGTAAATGTTGAGCAGATGCTTGTTGATAGAGTACATAGTAGAAAAGACAGTTCCTAGTGCTTAATTTCCTACAATACTTGAGGTCAAGAGAGCATTATTAATTGGGAATAGTACTCTAGACTGTGTTTCTCAGAAAGTTTTTCAGTATGACGATACTGTTGGGTTATGATTCTGATTGGTGAGGTGGGATCGGCAAGGTCATAGATCCTAATAGGTTTGAAAGATAGGGTTAATGGAGTTATGGGAACAGACATAGGAAAAGCAAGTAACAAGACTAGGATCAGAGAGGGGGACAATGAAAATAGTGCATATGGAGTGGTATGGCCATGGTACTGAATCCTTATTACTCTAGAATAAATATAAAAGGCTTGAGCCATTGGTCCCAAAGCTTCAACTATTCTCAAGGCTGCTCTGAAAGACTCCTGAAAAAAAATTTTTAAACTCCAGGAAGCAGATAGCACTGAAACTTAAGTGTTTGCCATTAGAGCAGTAAATGCTGAGGCAAGTAAACACTTTTCCTGCTATGATAGAGTCAGAAAGATTAAAGAGGAATTTGGTTATAGTTCTTTTGGAGGCATAGGAAATCTCATTCATTGATACAGAAGTGTAGAAAATGCATTTGTTTTTTACTTCTCTGTGATGGAAAAATTTATCACTTTTTAGCCCACTTTTTAAAAAAATTGATGTCTTTTGTTTTCACATCGCATTCCTATGTCAATATATCCCCTTTTACCCTATAAAGGACCATCCCTTGTGATAAAGGTTTAAAAAGAAAGATTTTTCAAAGGAATTCAGAAAAATCATGAATGCATCAGTTGTATCTAAAGGCATAGGCAATGTTCCACAACCATTGTCTCTAAAATCTGTAGTGAAGGCAGATACATTTTCTTACCTCTTCCTTGTGTCCAAACCTGGTCATTATAATTGCATAGCATTGAGCTTAATTGTATTGTTCTTTCCTTTTATGTTTTTGTTGTAGTCGTGAATATTTATTCCTGGTTCTGCTTACTTCACTTTATATCAGCTGACATGCCTTCCTATGATGCTTTAAATTCTTCATATTGATAGTTTTTTATGGGGGAGGAGGCATAACAGCAAAGTAAGAAAATGCCAGCCAACGTCATATATAATGGAGATTTTGTGTGCCCTGAGAAGAGTATCATAGATCTGAAAGTTGAGAAAGAACCACCCTGAAATACTGCCAATTGGGTTTGGCAATACAAGTGATTGGGCTAGCACCCCAGCCAGTGTGATGAAACTTCTCTTTTGAATCTAAGAACTATGTGAGACGGCATAAGACTCTATGCTGACCCTACTCAAAACCATAACGATAATCAATTTGACACAGAGGACAATAGAGAAAGGGGCATTTTTTCATGTTCTGGTACCATAAGAAGGCAAAATACATTGGAACAAATAAAATATACCAAACTTGACCTGCTTGAAATGCTTCAGTGCAGATGGGACAAAGCACTCGAGGAGGCATACCATGAAATGGGCTAGATATGAAGACTGTAATTATATTTCAATATTATATCATAAAATTGGAAACAGATTTCACCAGCTATAGACAAGAACTTTATATAGTATTTTGTAAATGATGTAATTAGCTACAAGTTACACAACATTGTACTACTGATCAGTATAAAGCATTCATAAAATAATTCAATCCATAAACCAGATTAAAAATAAGAGAGAAAAATCTAACAGTTGCTAAAATCTGAAGAGGAAAAAGTTGAAGACCTTTTTCTTTTCTATATATCTCCAGTACTTAGTATAGTCAAACAGTATCAGATTTGATACTGTTAGTCGTGAGGGCTTGTGGAAAATTATGTCAAAATCTGGTTGTCCCAGAGAAGTTCATCAGCATTGTACATCAATTTTATGACAGCGTGCTTGCCTGGGTTCTAGAGAATGGACAATGCTCTTGTGGCTTCCCAGTCACCAATGGAGTGAAACAAGGCTGTCTGCTTGCTCCAGTGTTTTTTAGCATGATGTTTTCAGTCATGTCGTCGAATGCTTTCAATGAGGATGAATCAAGATCAGCTACCACACTGATGGTAAATTCTTCAACTTGAAAAGGCTACAAGCCAAGACCAAAGTGGAGGGAATGTCGGTGCGTGATTTTCTGTTTGCAGATGATTGTGCACTCAATGCAGCCTCTGGCTGAGATGCAACAAAGTATGGATCGATTCTCTGTTGCTTGTGCTAATTTTGGCCTAACAATGAACACCAAGAAAACACAGGTGCTCTATCAGCCACCACCCCACTATCCATGTGTGGAACCATTGGTTACAGCAAACGGAGAAGTTTTGAATGCTATGGCTAAGTTTACTTATCTTGGTCATGTACTTTTCAGGGATGTCCACACTGATAATGAGGTTGATGCAGGCATAGCCAGAGCTAGCTCAGTGTTTGGGAGGCTCTGAAGGAAAGTGTGGGAGAGAAGAGGTATTAGGACTGAGTACCAAACTGAAAGTCTACAGAGCTGTGGTGCTGTCCTCATTGTTGTATGCCTGTGAAACTTGGACAGTCTACTAGAGCCATGCCAGGACACTGAATCGCTTCCATTTGAGTTGTCTTAGGAAGATTCTGAAGATCACCTGGTGGGATAAGGTACCAGACATTGAGGTCCTTACTCGAACTAAACTGCCAAGTGTTCAAACTCTACTTCAGAGAGCACAACTCTGATGGGCTGACCATGTTGTTTGAATGTAAAACATATGCTTGCCAAAAAGACTATTTTATGGAGAACTCAGGCAGGGCAAGCACTCACATGGCGGTCAGAAGAAGTGATACAAGGACACTCTCAAGAACTTTGGAACTGATTGCATGACGTGGGAGACACTGGCACAGGACCACTTAGCATGGCATGCCCACATCACAAAAGGTGCTGTGCTCTATGAGCCAAGCAGAAACAGCTCAAAGGAAACTCAAGATGAGCAAATTTAGAGAATCCACCCCAAATGTTCACATGGACTGTTTGTGTCTGACCTGTGGTAGAGCATTCTGAGTTCGTATTGGTCTGATCAGCCACAGTTGGACACATTGAAACTAGATTCTAGTATAGTGATGTCATTTTAGTCCTCTTTGAGAATGAAGGACAACAACCAACCACTTAGTATAGTGCTTGGCACATAGTAGGTGTTTAATAAATGCTTGTTTAATAACTGATTGAGGTAATTAAAAGTCTTCACTTAATACAAATTCTGGAAATTGTACCTAATAATAAAACAAAAGACAAAAAGAGTACTGGTCTCAAATTATATGGAAAAAGAGATCATCATACTTAAGACTGGAATTCTGAAAAGCCCTTTGTAAGTCTAATAGCATGATAAACTGGCAGGCTGACCAAACCAAAATAGAGTAATTTTTAAAAGATGTTATCTACTATAACTATTATGAGCAAATTTATTCTACCATATTATTTGCCTTCATGGCTGTGGGAATAAATTGTTCTCATCACCCCATTCCCCTGGGGGAAGTCTTCAAATGCTTGGGGTAGACATCTTCCTAATATCGATGAGCTCAAGGCCTGTCAGTTACCCTCAACATCTGCCCAGATGGTTTACTGAGGGGTGGCCACTGTCCATGCTATAGCTTCTTGGAGCCAAAAGCCTGTGCACCATTAACATAATGAGCAAAAGAAAAGTTGCATCAAAGTAAATAATTAAAACTATAATCTCTCTGTAAAACTGGAAAATAGAGGGAATAGATAAAATTTGTAATTATTGGTTCGAATGTTTCATTCAGAGTGGAACATGAATTACTAACAAGGAACTCTAGCAGCTTCTTCTCAGTTGTTTAAAGGATCCTACCTTTCTTTTAAAGAATCTTTTTAAAAAATCAATTTGACAACCATCAAGAAACATGAACATTTCCAAATATGAAGGGAACAGAAACTATGAGTGTCTATTACACATAACTTCTGTAAAGTATGTATTAAATGTTGCCTTTTGAAATCTTTCAATAAAATTTTAGTATACAATAAATTTTATCAACTCTACCCTGTGTCCTTTTTGTGAATTTTCCTCTAGGAAACTTTCCTCTGATTCTGAGTATTAAAAAAATATTTAATTGGGACTTTTTTCTTTCATTTTTTGTCATCACTATGACTCCTCCTCTAAACTATCATAACTCTTGCTACCCTCCCCAAATCAAAGCCCTAATTTGTTACAAATAAAGATAGACAAGGAAAACAAACACACACATTGGCTGCTTTATTCTGTACCTTAAGTCCATCATCTATTAGCTAAGATGTGGAAAGCATGATTTATCACTAGTCTTCTAGAGTCACTTCATTGAGCAGAATTCTTAAATCTTTTACAATTGTTTTTCTTTACAATGTTGCAGACATATAAATTGTTCTCCTTGTTCTTCTCACTTTATTCTGCTTTAGTTCATAGAAATCTTCCCAGGTTTGTCTGAATCTATACTTTGGTCATTTTTTTATGGTGCAATAAATATCTCACTATATTAATCTTGGCATATAGTAGGCCCTTAATAATTACTTGTTGATAAATCATAATTTCTTTAGCCATTACCTAATTTTAAAATGATAGATTTTTACTGATATATTTTATTTTTATTATTGTTTCCACAATCTGGCTAGCAGCTTCTGTGGGGGGGAAAGATCCACCCACAGCCAGCACCCAGAAAACTGCCAGACAGCACAGGTTCTTTTGATCTGCCTTAATAAGGAGAGCAAGGTGAAGGGGTTGGCAAGGTTACTTTAATTCAGCACACAAATATCATTCACTTAGTTCAAGGGAAAAAGCCAGCACCCTGAACTTCAGAGCAAAATACAAGCAAATTACAAACATCAACAGACAGACCTTGCCTGATTCAAATCCCAATACATAGTTACCAGAATTCAACAAAGTCTCAGCTCTGGGTTTGCAAGCTGGAGGGCTCCTCAGGCACAGCTGCCCGGAGTCTTCTCATCAACACCATCTCAAGAGCCCTTAAACAAATTACAAACAGACAGACCCAATACAATTCATGGTTACCAACATCTAGGTTCGGCCCAGGAGCTTAGAACAGGGCCGGCCCAGAGTCACACACCACCACTGCTTCAGCAAAGAGCTCCAAGGAAGAAGAGGCCAACCACTGGCTTTTATATCTTTGTCAGCGCCAGCAGTGAGTCACACATGCGACTCACCCACGTGACCTAAAATTGTCACAAAGAGGGG
>CM053627.1:136461497-136518777 GCA_028646595.1 Phalanger gymnotis
TAGCCCCACCTTGGGCCCCACCTTAGTTGCCAATCCACACCCACATAGGTTTTACACCTAATAGGGGTTTGGGCCTGGGGCTTAGCACTTAGTAAGATTCAATGAAATAGCTGAATTACTCAAAGCAAACAAAAGCCAAACTCTTCAAGGGCACTTGTTGAACTAAGTGCTAAGGAGCCCATTTTGCTTACCAACACAATTACTTAAATTCCTTTCTGTATCTCTCTTTTTTCACCTCCCAAAGAGCCACCCCTTATAACAAAGAATTTTTTAAAAAGAAAAGGAACTCAATAAAACTAATCAGTCAAAAACTAATAGTCAATGTACTATAGCCATTCAGCACAATTGATGTGTTTCCCTGTTGTTTCCATTCTTTGGTATAACAAAAAGTGCTACTACAGGGTGTCCCTAAAGTCTGGACACATAGGAAATCTCATTAACATCTCATTAACTGTTTCACCGAAGACTCTGTGCTGTTCATCGACTTCTTTTTCTGGGGTATGCTAAAGGAGAAGGTGTACTCAGTGAAAATCACAGATGCAGCACACTTGATAGAATGCATAAAGAGTAAATGTGCTAAAATTGATGGCAATGTGGAATTATTGCATCGAGTTCACACGAATTTTGCAAAGTGCATCAACCTTTGCATCACAAATGATGGAAATCATATTGAAGATGTTATTTGTTAATATTCCAATTAAATAAAATGCTGTTGGAAATTTCATTCATTTCATTTCTTGAAAATATACATTTTTGCCTGTGTGTCTAGACTTAGGAACACCCTATATAAATATATTTTTTACATGACCACGCTTTTCTTAACAGAAGGCAACATTTATCTATTCCCAAAGTATGGGAATACCTATAAGCCGCCCCCTCCCCCAATAGAGTTCAATTATGTGTTTAACATTTATAACTTATAAGAGAGCGATACGTTATCTAAGGAGCAGAAAGGCTGTGCCAAAAAGTCCCAGGGCATAAAGAGCAGCATATTATCAGTTAAACAATTACCAATCAAGTTGCCTCAAAGTGTTATAATATATTTACTATCTTCGTTGATTATCAGAAAGCCTTTGATTCAGTTCTGTACATAGGATTTTTTCATGTACTGCAAATAAATACAGTAGATCTACATATAGCGATAATGTCAGAATATTTGATGTCCATATGGATAACTATTTTTTATTTAAAACATGACACCACACGTGGCATTATTGAGGGAGACAGATTAATCCGACTATGGTTCTGTCTTGTCTTAAGTCCATCATCATGTCTCCTAAATAGATCTAAGTATGGCTCCCGAATTAAAGGAGGCAAACCAAAATATTGCATTAACCATTTGATGTATATGACTAACATCAAGCCACATGGCCCCACTCAAAACCACACTGAATCATTCCTTCATTTTATAGAATCTTTCTCCAATGCTATCTAGATATTATTTAGAATCCACAAATGTAAAATGCTCAATATGCAATGAGGAAAGATATAGATCAAAAGCTTCGAGCTTGAATCTGAACGCCACATTGAATCTATGAGTAGAGACAATAACTACAACACTTTGGTCTCCTCCAGGCAAGTTACATTGAACACAAAGCTAGCAAGGAGAATGCTGTGGTTGAATGCACTAAGAGACTTATTGATGGAAACTTCCATCCAAGATGTCTGTCTAAAAGTTAGACAAACCACCTACTTCCCACATACCTACTTTAGCAAAACCTTGAGGTTCACACCAGACCAAAAAATTATCAATAAATCCAATGACAAACTATCATAAATGACTTCTTCCATCCCAGAACTGCACAAGAGGTTGACCAGAAGTCTGAAATCAATAGGAAATGGGGCTGTAGGCAAAGGCAGTGCAAACAAGTACAACTTCCCAGCATGACTAGAGATGGGTCATGGATACATGTAGTCAACAAGGTTCTGTGTCCTGAGTCTGCATGAGTAGTGGGCTCCCCTGAAAAAGCCCTAGGGTGGTCAGAAAACCACCCCCTAGGATGGGGGTCTTGGAAGTACTAGGAAGTACCGGTAGGCAGTGGGCAGCTGCCGTGATCATCAATAAGTGCGATGGTCAGGACGCTGAAGGCCCACAGACCCTAAGGTCTCTAGAGACTGAACTGAGATTTCAGAAAAGTCCCTAAGATTCAATATTCTAAGCTTCAAAGACCCAAGTAAGCCTAACCCTGGGACGAGGTGTTGAATAAGGGAACCTAAGCGATCTAGGATGAGACCAAGCAGGGTCAATGGTAGGCTACAGAATCTGGCCTGGGCTGAGGAACTGAAGCTGGGGAGAGGAATACATTTTTTAAAAAAATCAACCAGGATCAAAAATTATTACAATTCTAAAGATCTCCCAAAAGGAAAGGTAATTATGTTATATCAACAAGTAAAGATATAAAGGGAAAAAATGGACTTTCTACAAGGACTACATGAATACCTTGAAAAAAGGAAGCAAGATTTTTTTAATTAAATAATTTTTTTTTATTTTTAGTTTACAACACTCAGTTCCACAAGTTATCAAGTTCCAAATTTTCTCCCCGCCCTCCCTCTCCCTCTTACCTCCCTCAAGACAACATAGAATCCAATATATGTTCTGTATATACTTTTGCATTAAACTTATTTACACAATAGTCAAGTTGTAAAGAAGAATTATAACGAATGGAATGAATCATGAGAAAGAAGAAATAAAACCAAAAAAGAAGAGAGAAAAAGAGAGAGAGCAAATAGTTTGCCTCAATCTGCTTTCAGCAACTCTGTAATTCTTTCTCTGGATGTACATAGCTCTTCCCATCATGAGTCCTTTGGAACTGTCTTTGAACCTTGTATTGCTGAGAAGAGCCAAGTCTATCAAAGTTAGTCATCACAGAAGCAATATGTCTGTGGTTGTGTACAATGCTCTCCTGGTTCTGCTCCCCTCACTCAGCATCAGATCATATAGGCCTTTCCAGATTATTATGAAGTCCATCTGCTCCTCATTTCTTACAGTGCAATAGTATTCCATTACATTCATATATCACAACTTGTTTAGCCAATCCCCAATTGATGGGCATCCCTTTGATTTCCAATTCTTTGCTACCACAAAAAGAGTTGCTACAAATATTTTTGTACATATGAGTCCCTTTCCCACTTGTGTGATCTCTTTGGGATACAGCCCTAGAAGTGGTCTAGGAAGCAAGAGGTTTTAAAAAATTAAATAAAAGGAAGAAAGAACTGGGAAGAGAGAAAATAGCCCCCAAAAGTGGTAATCTTTAATGGATGCCCTAAAACTAGAATAGATTAAACAGAAATTAATGACTTCATGAAGAAGCAAGAAACATTAAAACAAAATCCAAAGGCTGGAAAATAGAATCTGGAAGAACAAAAGGTCTAGAATCTCAAGGGAATTAATGAAAAGAAATGCAAGGGAAGGTGGCCTAGCTGTACCAGATGTTAAATTGTATTACAAAGCAGCAATCATCAAAACCACTTGATACTGGCTAGGAAACAGAATGGTGGATCAGTGGAATAGGTTAGGTATACAAGACACAACAGTCAACAACTACAGCAATCTACTATTTGATAAACTCAAAGACGCTAGCTTCTGGCATAAGAACTCGCTATTTACAAAAACTGCTGGGAAAACTGAAAAATAGTATGGCAGAAACTAGGCATAGACCAACATCTTATACAATATACTAAGACAAAGTCAAAATAGGTACATGATTTAGAAATAAAGACTGATACTATAAGCAAACTAGGAGAGCAAGGAATAGTTTACCTGTCAGATTTATGGAGAAGGGAAGAATTTATGACCAAACAAGAGATAGAGAACATTATGAAATGCAAAATGGATGGTTTTGATTACATTAAATTGAAAAGTTTTTGTACAAACAAAGCCAATGCAACCAAGTTTAGAAGGAACACAGAAAGCTGCGAAGGAATTTTTACAACCAGTGTCTCTGATAAAAACCTCATTTCTAAAATATATAGAGAACTGAGTCAAATTTATAAGAATACAAGTAATTCGCCAATTGATAAACGGTCAAAGGATATAAACAGGCAGTTTTCAGAGGAAGAAATTAAAGCTATTATTTATAGTCATATAAAAATGCTCCTAAATCACTATTGATTAGAGAAATGCAAATCAAAAACAACTCTGAGATATTATATCACACCTATCAGATTGGTTAACATGACAAAACAGGAAAATGGTAAATATTGGAGATGTGGGAAAATTGGAACACTAATGCATTATTGGTGGAGTTGTGAATTGATCCAACCATTCTGGAGAGCAATTTGGAACTATGCCCAAAGGTCTATAAAAATGTGCATACCCTTTGATACAGCAATACCACTTCTAGGGCTGTATCCCAAAGAGAGCATACAAGTGGGAAAAGGACCCACATGTACATAAATATTTATAGCAGCTCTTTTTGTGGTAGAAAAGAATGGGGAGTTGAAGGGATGTCCATCAATTGGGGAATGGCTGAACAAGTTATGGCATATGAATGTAATGGAATACTATTGTGCTATGAGAAATGATGAGCAGGCAGATTTCAGAAAAACCTGGAAAGACTAACATGAACTGATGCAGAGTGAAATGAGCACAACCAAGAGAACATTGTACACAATAACAGCAACATTGTATGATGACTGACCTTGACAGACTTAGCTCTTCTCAGCAATGCAGGGATCTAAGACAACTCCAAAACACTAACAATGGAAAATGCTATCCACATACGGAGAAAGAATTTTGGAGTCTGATTGCATAAGGAAGCATACTATTTGCTCTCTTTTTCATTTGTTGTTTTGTTTTGTTTCTTCTTTCTCCTGATTCTTCCCATTAGTTCTAACTCTTCTTTACAACATGACTAATGTGAAAATATGTTTAATATGAATATATAAGTAGAGCCTATATCAGATTGCACATTGTCTTGGGGAGAGGGGAGAAGAGGGTGGGGGAGAAAATTCAAACCCCCAAATCTTATGGAAGTGAACATTAAAAACAAAAAAGGAAAGAAATCCTGGTGATATAAAAACAAGAGACATCAATAAAGATTATTTAAAAATATAAGATGATATGAATATGATATGAAAAATAGCTGGCTTTGAAAATCAGTAAAAGAGAGATAATTTAAAAAGCAGTGGACTCCTTAAAACCATGAGTAAAAAAGTTAAGACACTCTATTTCAAGAAATCATAAATAAAAATTGCCTTGATGTATTAAAATCAGAGGGTAATACTATGCTATTGTTAGATGACTAGTCACAACTTGGTAATGAAGTTAATGGTATGAGAGTTTATATAATTAAGACGGTTAAACTACAAGTTCTCACACTAATAAGCATATGGTTTATGAAAGAAGGGTATAGTTGAAGAATAAAATAATCACACGAGCATTATACATTTTTCCTGCATATAAGCTGTCAATAGAATAGAATTTAATTTATGTGGATTGAATTATTAGTTGAATGAAGCTCTTTAAAGACTACATTGCTTAACATACATGAGGATGGTAATCATACTCTAAAAGGGTGCTTTGAGGTGATTATGGAAATAAGCTAGACATGTTAACTTCAACCTTGATAATCTTTAAATCCACTGTAGGCAAAGTATTCTTGTCAGGAAGGAAGCACATCAAGACAAAAGTCATTGATTAGTTAATTCTGAATTGACCACCACTGGAATAGTGAGAAAATGGACCGTTTTCAGGGATGTCAATCTAAAACGGAGCCTTGGAATGAGTTTTGCATTTTGGGTTCTATAATAAAAGTGAAGCAGAGAGAGAGAGAGAGAGAGAGAGAGAGAGAGAGAGAGAGAGAGAGAGAGAGAGAGAGAGAGGTTTTAAGAACCAAGGAATACCAGTCAGGATCACATAAGACCTGACAGCTTTTTATTAAAAATGAGAGAAGACCTTGGAATACACTATTCTAAAAGCAAAAGAGTCTTAACACTAAGAATAATTCACCCTGAAAAGCCTAGGAGCATGCAATACTACAGAGAAAAAATTGGACCTTTAATGGGGAAGGTAATAAGCATTTATGTAGAGCCTGCTATATGCCAGGTTTTTTACAAATATTATCTCATTTGATCCTTAAAACAACCTTGCAAGGTAGGTCATATTATTATCTCTATTTTATATTTGAGGAAACTGGGACATACAGAGATTAAGTGACTTGCCTAGGGTCACATATCTAGGCCCTTTTCATGTACTTAGTTCCAACTATTTTATCCAATCAAAAGTGTTCTTACCTAGTTAGGGCAACAGAACTAAAATAGGGTGGTTTCAACTCCATTTTTACATAAAGGTGCTTTAATGGCCCTTTTTTTTTGGCCTTATACTTCCTTCATCCCAATGCCAGTTAGCCTAGAAAAAAAATCCACAGACAACTGATAACAAATAGTCAAGCATAGTCAAGTAAAATGAATGCACATAGTGGTTATGTTCCAAAAGCAAATGTCTCTTTTTATACCTTGTGTCTGTCACCTCTCTATCAGGAGGTAGATAACATTCTTTGTCATATTGTACACATAGTTGGCCATTTCATTGTTCAGAGTTCTTAATTATCTTTCTTTGCAGTGTTGTTGTCCTTGCATGACTTGTTTTTATATATTGTTTTTCACATCACTCTGAGACAGTCCATTATTACCCAGGATTCTCTCATCATTTCTCATGGTGCAATATCATTTGTTATATTCATATACCAAAATTTCTTCAGCTATTCTCTTACAGACAGTCTAAGGCATTCCTTCAGGCTCCTTTCTTTTCCCTTCCTTTCTGCTTTTACTTCCATCATTCCTTCAGAATTAGGAAGTTTGTCTTGCTTGCATATGTTCATTCCCTAGTATTATCTTCCCTCTTAACCCACTCTCTTTCTTTATTCACTCTTCTGTTCAATTTTATGTATTTCTATACCAGATTCTGTGTGTGTGTATGTGTGTGTGCATGTGTGTGCATGTGTACTCAATCTTCCTTTGTCCATTTCAGATAAGAATAAAGTTCATCTGGTGCATGCTCCTCCTACCCTTTATTTCATATTTATATACTCTCCTCATGCATTGCAATTATGAGAAATAACAAGTCCTCCTTCTTCCTCCTTTCTACATGAGTTTATTATACCCTCCCTTATTTTCCCTTCTTCAAACGCTCAGAACAGAATCAATACACCCCCTAGGACCTCTATTGTATATTGGGACTAGGTGATTCCACAAGGTGATAGATTTATGGTACAAAATCAAACATTTACATTTAAATATTATATGCACATATTATATATATATATATATATATATATATATATATATATATATATGGATTTGTATAGAGCCAATGAGGTCATTTGTTTTGCTTGACTATGTGTATTTGTTATAAGATTTTTTTTCTCCCTTTTAAAAAAAATTGGGGTAGGGTTGGGAGGCAATGAAAACAGATTTCTACTCAATTAAAAATAGATAACTGTAGGTGCTACAGATATGGAATGTGTATTGTGTGAATTTTCAGATGAGGTCATTATAGTGTTAATTTTACTTTGTTAAAAGAGACCTCTCATAGTGTTGAGGTAATCTGTTAGTATTTGTGATGTAAAAATAAATCTCATTGATAAAACTTTTTTAAAATGGAAAAAAAAACTATCTCAGAGGGGAATGGGATTCTGAAGGTTTGGATTTGAGAGATTGGAATAAATAAGCATGGCATATTCAGCACACTTTTGAGGAACAAGGAAAGAAAGGCTGTGCTTTGACAGAGAAGGGAGATATCAAAGGGAGTCATTGGCTCTACAGATATCTCAAAGGGGCTGAGGGAAGTTTCAAGAAAAGGTTAGCCTTTTGAACAATTTCTCCTCCTGATGTCTGTCTATCCACAGATACTACAATATAATCTGTTCTTTTGCTTTCAAAGTATTTCTAGTAAACTGAGTTTTGCCTCAAACACAAAGAGGATAGGGGTTAACTAGCAATTGATAAAAATACAAGAGAGCCAATTTTTACCTCAGTTTTAGGAATCTTCCTAACTGGGGGATTTGAATGATTATGACTGAACTTAGAACTTTTCATCTAAAATAAACTCCCTAAAGCCAAAGCAGAGGGGATGAAGTGGAACTCAGGTGCCATTTATAATATTGCTTCCCAGACTTAGTGCAAGCTAATTATTATTATAACTAGGAATTATATTTTAAGATGCACTGAAGAGGAAGTTTGAAAAAAGCACAGACAACCAGGACAGTTTTGAAAGTAATGAGAAGAGTTTATTGTGTATATATTTTAAAAGCGAGTGGTATGAAATGGAAAGTTATGATTTCATAGAAAATCCTCTTATGAGTTCTGCTATGTATAACGTTCTTTTTAGTATTTAAGTTCAAAATAAAAATTTAAATTTTAAAAAAGGAGACAATGGCATTCTGAAATCAAAGTTGAACTGGAAGAACACATTTAAAGCAATTTACACTTATGCAGTACCAGTCAATGTACACTTTTAGAATTGAAAATATTCTGTTAATTAAACAGGTCTGGAAAGCAACAAAAAGCCTATGGTATTTATAAGCACAGGGCCCCTCACCTGAAAGCAGCTATAGAAAGATAAACACTTCCATTTCTCTCTTAAACCATTTGGGAACATGTTGGTTCCATGGTCTCTGCAAATCCACAGGTTCCTTTGCCTCATCAAGGTATTGCCTTGTTTTTCTTTATCTTGCAATATTTATTCATATGTATATGAATATATATGTATGTGTATGTGTGTATGTATACACAAACACACACACACACACACACACACACAGACTCGTTTAGATTACTCGGAGGCCAAATTTCCTTCTGTAATTAATATCTTCCCTATTAGTTTATCTTCTTAGGTCTTTGACTGAGTTTTCTTCTTTCTAAGGACTTTGGCAATTTCAGTCTTTTTTCTTTATCTTCCCCTTTTGCTCATTTTCTGACTTCTTTCCCCTTGATGGCAGTTTCCTTTAGGGCCAGAACTCAAAGCTTTTGGAGAATTCATATTTCACCAGATTTATATCCCAAGTAGCTTCTGGATGGGGTAGGGGGAGAACTGGCCACAGCTGGATGTCAGTTCCCCTTCCTTCAGACCTGGTGGCATCATACACATTCTGGTGTCCTGCTGTGGTTACCTCTGTTCCTCAGTTATCTGGTTCGAGTATTTTTGCAGCATAGAGGGCTACCACACTGCTGTTTCAGTTACAGCAAGCTCCTGACAGTGGGACTGGGGGTGGAGATAGGAGGAGTAGGGAGAGCGTAGTTCTATTGCAAACTCATGAGTCAGTTTGTGCAACCCTGTCAGAGCATGGTGGCTGGTGGGTTAGAGGATATCAGGTAAATCTATTAGAGATTAGCCTTCTTCCCTATTAGCTGATCAGGTTTTTTTACCTCGTGAAAGTTCTTGGTATCTTAGTTTGTTGAAGTAGCAAAATTGCTTTCTCTCCCATGTATAATTTTTATTTTGGAGACAGTCAAGAGGTCATAAGGATTGGAGAAAGTGTTTAGTCTCCCACTTGGTGGTCCTATGACACAAACCCCATTTTACAGATGAGGAAACTGAGGCTCAGTGAGGTTAAATTACTTGCCCATGGTTATACAATGTCAGAGATAGGATTTTGCTGACTCTACTTTCTTCACTCAATCTACATTTCATTATAACAATGTTTCTTTGAGAATATGTGTTTAAAGTTTCATTTCAGGATTCAAGAGGTCATCTCTTCCAGAAGCCATCTTTGGCAACAGTATTGGGGACTCCCCTTTTACTTACCCACCACATCTTCCAGGAAGGGGAGTTGACTCAGCCATTGATAATATCTCTCACAGCTTTAGACAAGGGAATATTGCAAGGCACGCCCTTTGGGGGTTGAGAGTAGAGGGGGCAATAATGAAAAGCTGTGTTTCCAGGGGCTTAGGGGGCCAGGAGATGAGTTAAGGGTATCATGACTAGAGCTGTCACAGCTGACAGTAGCTCCCTACTGCTTAGTAGTAGAGGAGAATGGAAGCTCTAGGATACAGTAGCAAACACGTCTCCAACCTTGCAAGATTCACAGGTTTAGCCATATCTGAAGATGAGTCATTACCCACCCCTTTCCCAAGAACAGTAGGGATTCCCTAATACTAGAGATTGTGACTGGTCTCTTTGAAACTTTTCTGAGAAATCATTGCTAAGTGCTGTCTCTGCATAAATAGAATAAGAAAGGTCATTCAAAATCTGTAGCCTAATGACTTCTGCCCTTGTAATACTCAATAGTCTGTCCCATTCTACCCTTGTAGAATATATTGCTTCCTCATCTAGCTCCATAAACACTTTTTCAGGACAGAAAGGCAAAACTGTAATTAAGAATTTTTATACCCTGAGGCAAAGTGGCATAAAAATGCCCACAGTGAGGAGTCAGAGAAGTTACTTCATTGGGCCTCAGTTTCCTCCTCTGTAAAAATGAAAGGATTGGACTTTGAGGTCCCTTCCCTCCAGTTCTCTGATCTTATGATTTAAAGAATTAAGGCTTGTGTAAAATCTGTAAGATTGGGACTTGAGAATAATAAAAATCATGCACAAAACTTCCTTCCAATGTCCCTCATCTTCCCAAACAAAATCTAATGGAAAAACTCAAAGAAATATGTTTCTTACTTGCTGTAAATAAAATACATTATCTTCTCTAGTATCAGCTCCACAGAATGGTAGTAGTTCTTCTTAAATGGTCATTTAAAAGCCATTAATATAGGGCTAGCCAAATGAAATAATGAAAAATAGCTTATTTCAACATCCAAAACAATAAATCCATTGTATACCTCTAGAATATTGAATCAACAGTCAGTAGGAATAAAAAATAGTGGTGACATGAAAGGGAACTCATTCATTTATTTGTTTATGGAGAGAGAGAGAGAGAGAGAGAGAGAGAGAGAGAGAGAGAGAGAGAGAGCGCTTCTATCTGCATTCAGAATCCAGAGTTCTTTCTCTGGGTATGGATAGCATTTTCTGTCAGAAGTCTTTGGGAATTGTCTTAGATCACTGTATTACTGAGAAGAGCTAATTCTATCAAAGTTGATCCTTGCACAATGTTGCTATCACTGTTTACAAAGTTCTCCTGGTTCTGTTCCTTCACTCAGCACCAGTTCATGCTACTCTTTCCAGGTTTTTCTGAAATCTGCCTGCTCCTCAATTATTTTTTTTTCCTGAAGTTTATTATAAACCAAGTTCAAAGGCAGTAAAACAACTATTTACAACTTTCCAGGTGGCAAACAAGGAAAGAACATCTGAGGAAGGCGTACAAGATCTTAGGGTCTTGGTGGGCGCATCCCTGGAGGTGGAGGACCTCTCATTCCTGGAGGAGGGGGTCTCATGCCAGGAGGGGGCATCCCCATTGGTGCTCCTTGACCAGGGGGCATCCCCATTGGAGGGCCCATGGGAGGTCTCATTCCAGGTGGGGGAGCCATCATGCCTGGAGGAGGTGCTCCTCTGCCCATTGGTGGGGGAGGTCCCCCTCGGCCTGGAGGATATTGTGTCGGGGCCCCTGTAATGCTGGCTGTGGCTCCAGCAGCTGCAGCAGCTACAGTTCCTCTTCCCTGTGGAGTCATCACCTGTTGGCATGGCCCTCCTACCCCTTGGACAGGCCCTGCTAGCCCTGCAGGAGCTTGGGGCATTGGGACGCTGGCAGGTACTCCTCTCCCTGCTGCCCTGCCAATCCCAGGACCTCCTGCAGGTCCGGCAAGTGGCACTCGGGCAATACCAGTGTCTTTGGGAGGTGGACCCTCCACGGTCATTAGACTAGGTTCTCCCCATGTCGCAGCACAAGGCCCAGAACTTACTTCTCTTCCCTTTCTGCTTGTTTTGAGTTCTTCGGCTTGATCTTCCTGAACTCATCACAGTCACACAGGATCAGGTTCATGTGCTTGTCAAAGGCCTTGAAGGTGCCGATGAAGATGCAGCCGTCCTGCAGGATGCACCTCATCCTGTAGTCGATGTGCTGCAGCATCTTGCTGCTCTTGCCCACCGTCATGGTGGCAGTTGGGATGGCTCGGGTTCGTCCCGGATTCACCTCAGCCGGGGCCTACAAACCAACGAGAACTCCTACTCCTCATTTATTATAGCACAATAGTATTTGATTACATTCACATACCACAATTTGTTCAGCCATTCCCCAACTGATGGGAATCCTCTCAATTTCCAATTCTATGCCACCACAAAAAGAGCTGCTATAAATATTTTCGTGCATATGGGTCCTTTTCCCTTTTTTGTGATCTCTTTACTAGTAGTGGTATTACTGGATCAAAGTGTATACACAATTTCATAGCCCTTTGGGCATAGTTCCAAATTGCTCTCCAGAATGGTTGGATCAGTTCACAACTCCACCAACAATACATTAGTGTACCAATTTTCCCACATCTTCTCTAACATTTATCATCTTCCTTTTTTTGTCCTATTAGCCAATTTGATAGGTGTTAGGTGGTGCCTCAGAGTTGCTTTAATTTGTATTTCTCCAATCAATAGGGATTTAGAGAATTTTTTCCTTTGCTTATGGATAGCTTTAATTTCTTTATCTGAAAACTTCCTATTTATATCCTTTGGCCATTTGTCAATTGGGGAATGACTTGTATTCTTATAAATTTGATTCAGTTCTTTACGTATTTTAGAAATGAGGTCTTTATCAGAGATACTGGTTGTAAAAATTCTTTCCCAGTTTTCTACTTCCCTTATAATCTTGGTTGCATTGGCTTTGTTTGTGCAAAAACTTTTCAATTTAATGTAATCAAAATTATCCATTTTGCATTTCATAATGTTCTATATCTCTTGTTTGGTCATAAATTCTTCCCTTCTCTGTAGATCTGACAGGTAAACTATTCCTTGCTCTCCTAATTTACTTATGGTATCACCCATTATGTTTAAAGAATTGATTTATTTTTAAAAACAGTTTTATGCTGAGTTGTAAATGTAAATAACATAAGGGCATGAAGAGGAGGTATGAGATAATTCCAACCATTCAATCAAAACTCCTCTGCTAATGAGAAGATGACATTTGAAAAAAGAAAGGATCCAATATTTTACTTATTTTCCCTCTTAGTTTTAAGATGTACATAATGAAAAAAAATTGTTAATTTCACCATAAGGACAAACCTGGGGATATGACATAAAACATAACCTTAAAGGTGACAAGAATGTGAATTGTTAGATATATCATTTTGAACATAGATTGCGCCTATACGGTGCTTATCAATCTTTGTTTTTTAATGATTTACAATAACTAAGAATATATATATTTTAATAATTTCAGTCTGTCAAGAAATGATATTATGACAGTTTTACAGTTATGTAATTTTAAATGTTTTAGTGTAATTTAGGTGTTTTATTTTTAAGTATCCTTTTCATGTGCTTGTATTCTTCTTTTGTGAATTAGTTACCTTTTGAGGGCCATCTTGTTCTGCTGTCATGAAAAATATCCAGTATAACAGCTTTTCTTTCATTCCATAATGAATGGTACAATTACGATTTAATTAGAAGCACACTGGTAAAGAAATTGAAAGCTACTCTGAACCTATAAACAAAATGTTATACTATTAAATTGCTCACATGTTGCAACTCAACTTAAAAGATACTCCAACTCTCCCTCCCATATAAACTCAGTTTGAGATGAGTCTTTTAAAAAATAAGATAATTGCTTATTACATGAACTGCTTCCTAGCCATGCTTCTACCTAAAAGCCCATTTTATCTGAAGGAGAAAGGCGCACACAGATGCATCAGGGAAGAAAGGGAGCGTTTTCACTACATTTAATTCACAAGGAATATACATACAGTACAAGCATTTGAGTGAGAAAAAGCCCATATAGCCCATTAATATGTGTCCTACCTGCAACCCCTTTTTAAAAATAGCTTCACAAAGAGGCCTATTTGGAAAGGCTTTATCATGTATTGATAGATATTGGACAAATACATAACTTTAAGTGGAAAACACAATTTGCAAGTAGAGTAGTTTATGTGTGAACTTGTACCCTGTTGAAAGTATTATAGCTTATAATTTTTCCTACTCTTTTTGGGTTCTTTATGTCCTATTTTGACAGAGAGATGTAAATTTAAAGAAGATAGCAGAATAATATTCTTTATATTTGAGCCAGGATTAATGTTGGGTAGTGGAAAGAAAAAGTGATTTTTAAAATTGCATGACTATTCTGTTTTAGGCAAGAAAAAAAAGAGTTCTGGGCTCCAAAAGATCACTTAATCAATTCCATAGGCTGTAAGAGTGAATGTTTTTGCACATACATAAGTTCAATTATATTGTAACACATGTAACACTTCATGAAGGTATGGAAGTTTCTGAAAACCTGGTCTCTAATCTCTGAGTTGGAAGATTTGGTTCATGGAAGTTTTTCTAGTTTGGTTTTCTCTTCATGCTTAATTCCAGAGGCTTTAGTTGGAGAAATGAAATATTAAAGAAAAGGTAAGGTTCTTTTCATATTTTATTAATTCATTCTTTTTTGAATTTATTTTTAGTTTTCAACATTCACTTCCATAAGATTTTGAGTTCCAAATTTTTTCCCCATCTCTCCCCTTCCCCAACCCAAGATGGTGTGTAATTTGATACAGGCTCTATATATACATTCATATTAAACCTATTTTCACATTAGTCATGTTGTAAAGAAGAATTAGAACCAATGGGAGAAACCACGAGAAAGAAGAAACAAAGAAAAAGAGAGAGAGCGCAAATAATATGCTTTGATCTGCATTCAGATGACATAGTTTTTTCTGGATATGGACTGTATTTTCCATAATGAGTCTTTTGGAGTTGCCTTAGATCCTTGCATTGCTAAGAAGAGATGTCTATCAAAGTTAGTCATTGCATAATGTGGCTGTTACTGTATACAGTGTTCTGCTGGTTCTGCTCACTTTGTTTAGCATCAGTTCATATAAGTCTTTCCAGGTTTTCCTGAAATCTGCCTGCTCATCATTTTTTTTTTTTTGGAGGGGGAAGGCAGGGCAATTGGGGTTAAGTGATTTACCCAAGGTTACATAGCTACTAAGTGTGTCAAGTGTCTGAGGCTGGATTTGAACTCAGGTCCTCTTGACTCTGGGGCTGGTGCTCTACTCACTGTGCCACCTAGCTGCCCCCTGCTCATCATTTCTTATAGCACAATAGTATTCCATTATATTCATATATCACTACTTGTTCAGCCATTCCCCAATTGATGGTCATCCTCTCAATTTCTAATTCTTTGCCACCACAAAAAGAACTTCTATAAATATTTTTATACATGTGGGTCCTTTTCCCATTTGTATGATCTCTTTGGGATACAGACCTAGAAGTAGTATTGCTGGGTCAAAGGATATGCACATTTTTTATAACTCATTGGTCATAGTTCCAAATTGCTCTCCACAATGGATGGATCAATTCACAACTCCACCAACAATACATTAGTGTTCTAATTTTCCCGCATCTTCTCCAGCATTAATTATATTCCTGTTTTGTCATGTTAGCCAATCTGATAGGTGTGATATGGTATCTCAGAATTGTTTTGATTTGCATTTCTCTAATCAATAGTGATATAGAGTATTTTTTCATATGATTATAGATAGCTTTAATTTCTTCCTCTGACAACTGCCTGTTCATATCTTTTATCAATTGGGGAATAACTTGTATTCTTATAAATTTGACTCAGTTCTCTATATATTTTAGAAATGAAACCTTTATCAGAGACACTGGTTATAAAAATTCTTTGACAGTTTTCTTCTTCCCTCCTAATCTTGTTTGCATTGGCTTTGTTTGTGCAAAAACTTTTCAATTTAATGTAATCAAAATTATCCATTTTGTATTTCATAATGTTTTGTATCTCTTGTTTGGTCATAAATTTTTCCCTTCTCTGTAGATCTGACAGGTAAACTATTCCTTGCTCTCCTAGTTTGCATATAGTGTCAGTCTTTATATCTAAATCGTGTACCAATTTTGACTTCATTTTGATATGTGGTGTAAGATGTTGATCTTTGAAACAGGCAGTTTTCAGAGGAAGAAATCCAAGCTATTGACATCCATATGAAAAAATACTCTAAATCACTAATAGAAAAATGCAACTAAAACTTGAAATTCCATTTCGCACCCATCAGACTGGAAAAGATGACGAAAAAAGAAAAATGGCAAAGGTTGGGGTAGCTGTTCCATTGCTGGAAAAGCTCTGAATTGGTCCAGCTATTCCAGAAAGCAATTTGGAGCTATGACCCAAAGGTTGCTCCTTGGTTCAGTTACATCACTACTAATTAGGCCTATACCTCAAAGAGAGCAAAGCCAGGTAAAGGACCTATATCTGTAAAAATATTTATAGCAACTCTTTTCTTAGTAGAAACTACAAGGAAGCTCTACTGAGGAATGGCTAAGCAAATGACATACGAATGGAATAGTGGAATATTATTGTTTCATAAGCAGTGACAAAATGGACAACTTTAGAGGAAACTGGGAAGACCTTTATGACTAATGCAGAGAGAAGTGACAGTAATGGGAGAACAATTTATACAATTACAACACTTTAGAGAAAAGCCACTTTGAAAGACTTTAGAATTCTGATAAGTACAATGAAATCTATGAGTTCTGAAGACTGAAGGTAATTTACTTCCTGCCTCTCAGAGTGGTAATGAACATAAAATGCAAAGAAAGCAATATGTTTTCAGGCATGGCTACTGTGGGAGGGACAGATTATAAATGCATGTAAAAATAAATAAGTTTATTTTTTAAAAAACCTACAACCCAAGGAAACACCACAGCCAACATTTATTTTCTGCCTTCAGGAAATTTTATATTAGAAAATACTTACAAAAAATTAGTTATTAATGATCTGTGTTACCGTAATGATCTATGTTACCCGTACACCAATGGATTCATGGTCTTCTTAAGGAGGGTATTTTCTCCAACAATCCTGATTGTGAATTACCCATACCTGCCTATCCTATGGGATTCCTATCCTCCACTCATGAAATGCTCTTTCTCTTCATTTCCACTTCCTGGCTTCCCTGACTTCCTTCAAGTCTCAGCTAAAATATTACCTTCTCCAGGAAGCCTTTCCTTAATTCTAGTTCCTTTTACTGTTATTTTCAATTTTCCCTGCAGATAGCTTGTTTGTACATAGTTGTTTACATGTTGTCTCCCTTATGAGATTATGAGCTCCTTGAGAATAGGGTCTAGCTTTTGCTTTTCTTCGTATCCCCACCACATATGACACTGCCTGGCACATGGTAGGTACTTAATAAATTTTTATGGACATACTGAATGACCTTCCCCACTGACCGATGCTTTTAAGGAATTTACTTTTGGAAGAGAGCTTTTGGCGGGGGGGAAGAGATGCCTTTAAAGAACTTTGAGAGCACTTTGAGAAACTTTGCCTATCTAACTCCTGGGGATGTGATTGCAATAAACTGCATTGAAAAGATTTGTGAACTGCAGACTATAAAGACAAAACCAGATAAGACTACTTCTATCGTAGAATGCTACATGAATTTCAACATGGAGTCAAAGCAGCAGGCTCAGGATGAGGAGATGATCAAGGTTGAAGCTGACCATAGTTGGTATGTTGGAGATCTAGGATTATGCACCTTTTCTGGCTCTGGGAATAAATTAGATGGAAAGATGAAAGGTATATAGTGTAATCACTCTTCAATTGAGCTCAGACATATTAAAAAAAGAAGTCTTAATTATGTCTTTAAACTTGAGAAGATCATTTTTGTTCAAAATTCACATTCATTGATCAAAAAAGCTGAAGAGGAAGAAGTTGGAAATTTATTCCTTCCCTTCTCAAGAGAACAGTAATCATACAAGAAGGGAAGGAAGTCATGAATTTGGGCCCATGGCTCATTAGAAAATAAAATAATCTATTACAATCTATGGGCTTTTAGTTACTGGATTCAGGGATAAAAATAATCATCAAAGGATACTTCGTGACGATGCTATTTCAGGGCATGGTGTCAGTGTACTTGATTTGGAGAAGGAATAGAAGACCTATATAGAAGTCACCTAGGCGGTGAGTTCATTGCATTCTACTAGGGAGCCATGTGCCTCCACTGGCTCTGTCTAGGACATGGTTCCTTTATCTCTTACTAACTTGATACAAGGGAGAGAGCATGACCTGAAAGCAGAAGATTCAAGTATCTTTTCATTCTTTGTCATTTTTTATCCCTTCCTAGAAATGAAGTGTCATTTGCTACTTGTGCTTTACTATCATGGTAGCTCTTATTAGTTTGGAAGTTAAAATGTTTGAGAAAAGGAGCTTGCTTTCCACTCTTCTGTTTTTTCTTTATTTGTCCAAGCCACAAATTCCCCTGAAAGAAGCTAATAATTGGCAAACTCATAATTGTTTAGACTTACTGTGGAAATAACTGTGTTCCCTTAATTGTTCTATAGCAAATCTATACCTAAAATTCATTTCCGTGACTATATTTTATGTTTGCCATGCTTTTAAAAATTAAATTTTGTTTCTAATATTAAAAATCGATTTTATTTTCTTCTCACCCATTTCCTCCACCATTGAAAAAAAAACAAAAACAAAATCCTTATAACAAATATGGATAGTCAAGCAAAACAAATTCACATGCTGGTCATGCCTACTCCATGGTGATAGAGACATAGGTAAAGTATTAATTAAGCACTTACTACTACATGCGAGGTACTGTGCCAAGTAACATGGATACAAAATCAAACAAGACAGCCCCTATTTTCAAGAAGTTTACATTCTAATGAGGAAGACAAAATATAAAGTGATGCTGGATAGCTTGGAGAGGGTTTTCAAGGGGGAGGCCTAGAAAGAGCCTATGAGAAGTTTTGTGGAGGCCTGAACAAGATAAAGAAAAAGGCTCACCAATCAAAACTGGGGAAGACAGAGAGGTGGAGCATACGTTTCTGGAGGGGTTGAGAAGATTGGAGAGTATAGCCATAGTAAGGATGCACAGAAAGTGATGAGGAATCAGCATAAGACCTTGAGGAGGCCAGTAGATATGAATAATTTTGGTGATATACTATCCTAATAAATACAGGAAGTTGAAAGCGAAGATAAGTGATGAAATGGCAGGAAAGCACTTAACTTCCCTTAATATACCAGCACACATTAAGTGCCTATTAGAATGAATGCCTTTGACCTCAAGGAGCTTACTGTCTTTCCCCATGTATAAGATGCACCTTAATTTTGGGGCCTGAAATTTGAAAAAAAAACGTATTACATAAAGTTATTGGACTCAAGTTTTATTCATCATAAAATTCACACAATAATACAATGAAATTCAAGGACCTTCTGCTCATAGCTTTCAGGCATCTTTTGGGCAAGTCTGGTGCGTGTACTCATGCTTAGTCCATAGCGTTTCATGAACCTGAAGCACAAATTGTGTCCTCCTTTGAAATCAGTAACTTCTTTTTCATCAGCAATTCTTCTTGCCTCATGCTGAACCATCTTTGTGGACACAGGAAGTCCAATTGCCCTTTGCTCTTCAATCCACACCTTCAGTTCCCTCTCTAAATCAAGTCATTTTGCTGACTTGCCTCTCATGGCCTTCTTCTGCCATGGCGTTTTCAGTAGGGTTTCTTCTTCCCGTAGCCGGTCTCGGATTGTTTTCTCAGTTGGAGGAGGACCAAACTTAGGTTCATCAGCACGATTTCCACTCACTTTTGCAAACTGGATCACTTTTAACTTGAATTCAGCACTGTACGAAAATCTTTTCTGAGACATTTCTGGGCAGAACATGGCAAAACATAACCTAATACGCTGGTAACAAAAGCGAAACAATGAGTGCAAAGACAACAAGCACGAAAAAGCAGGAAATGCAAGTAGAAAAATTTACAACCACTGTATAAGATGAACCCAGTTTTTAGACCCCAAATTTTTTGCAAAAGGGTACATCTTATACCTGGGGAAATACGGTACATTCTTTTGGATAAAGCAACACGTACACATATAAATACATGCAAACGCAAACTGTATACAGAGTAAATAAAAGGTAATTTTGGGAGGGCCTGGATACACTAAAAGATAGGAGAGATTAGGAAAGGTCTTAGTTAAAAAGGTGGCGCTTTAGCTGAGCTTTGAAGGGAACTAGGGATTCTAAGAAGCAGAGGTAAGGTTGGAGTGCAAGAGCTAGAATTCGAAAGTAAAAATTAATACTAATAATGAACTCTGTTTTTTTTTACTCAAATCTGCCAGAAAATTTTTTTATTAAATTCAATATTAATCTATATCTGAACCATTCTATCTTGGGGACAGAGACGTTCAAAGTGGCATAGCTTCCCATGCCCTCCCATGTGACTCTCTAATCCAATACAATTTTGAGATAACATTTATAGGAATCTCAAAGAAGGAAAATGATTATAATGTATTGAAACATGATTTTTGGCTTAATATTCCTTCTTGGAGCACTTCCCTTTAATAGTTCCTTCCTGTAACCAATTATCTTAACCTCTAATTTCAAAAGAGAAGATACTGTTCCCAAGTGGGTGGAGGAAGGCAATGATCTACATAAGACTTAAGTCTGGTATCATTATTAATCTATTTCCCAAAGAAAGACCCTAGCTTTTGTTTTAACCACTTTTCTAAAGGAAAAAGTCTAGAAAGGCTGCACAAATATTATTTCCTAATATTTAAAATTTTACAATTATAGTTTTAAAAACATGCTTTAACATACATAATATTCAGCCACCCTAATTCTAAAGGGTTCACTGAAAAAGTGTAAGTATTAAATCAAATAATGCATTAAGTGCCTATAATATGTAAAGTACTGGATGTTATATACTGTGTTTATGGTTGAAACTAACACTCCCTTGAACTTGGTCATTTGGGCCACATAATTTACCCTCATCTTATCACCTTATCCTCATCTTCACTTGTTGCCATCTCTATCCATCATTCAAGCATGCCTTATCAAAGCTCCAATTTATTTCAATTCAACAATTCTTCCAACTAGGAGTAATTTCCCTTAGTCTAGTGGAGAGATTTGAAAAAAGTAGCTCTGGGTTCAAATAATAAGCTCTTCCAGCTCTAAATGCTATGATCTATGACTTGATAAGCACTTTGTATTCTTATAAAGTTATCCTATTTTAATCTGCGTTACATATTTATCTTAATAGTCTGTCTCTCTCTAGTAGAGCCTATGCTTGAAAGCAGGGACCCTGTAATATTGATCTATGCATTTCTTTTGTTTACTTTTCCCCTGTGTATTGAATAAATGTTGAATTGAATTGAGGGGCCAATCCCTTGACAGGAAATAATAAATTCTGCTCTTGTTTTTCTTATTTTTAAGATGGCTCCAGATATAGAATTGCAAGCTTGTAAAATCTTTTTGGAGAGTAATACAGAAGAATGTAACAAAAGTAAAAAAAAAATTTAATCATATCCTTTAACCAATTCTATTGTCAGGAAAATACACAGAAGGTATTTGTATGTGTTTGTATTTTAAAAAGAGCTATCTGTTTAGATATTATCATAACAACATTGTATTTATTTGCAAAATAAGGCATCCGGAATATCCAAAAATAGGTAATAGTTAAATAAATTTTAGTACATTAATGTTATGTGATACTATAATTTCATTATGACTGAAAGGTATGAAAACAAATCTGGAAAGACTTTTATGAAATAGTTCAAAGGAGGGAGAAAAAAGGAGAAGCTGATGAATAGAGTACAGCATAACTACAATCACACAGTTGGAAAAGTCATTGAAGATGAATGACAAAAAATTTTTAAAGGAAATGATTTTAAGTTGAAATTAATTTAAATGTAATTAATTACTAAGAAAGTTTATTTTTTTCCATTAACGTCCAGTGTTAAATCTTAAATGAAATATTTCATATAGACAGCAAAAAAGATGACCTCAGACAAAATGGTCTAAGAAGCAGCTGGTGTGCAGAAACAGCATTGTACTTAGGACTCAAGACAACTTTGGAGTTGAGTCCCAATTCCGATATGTACTAGATATGTAACCCTGGGCAAGCCTCAATTTCTTTGAGTTTGTTTCCTTGAAAGGATAATAATACTTAGACGTTTAAAGATCAAATAAGATGTCTAAAAGATATTTTTAAAATATCAGCTATTATAACGCTGTTAGAGTTAAGTTTCTGATTTGCCCTCAACATTTAGTATTGGCTTGTACGTTAATGTGAGCTTTTAGAGCATTTTCCTAGCCATAGAAATGGTTAGGTTCACTTGTTATATTCATGTTAGCATTTGTATTCCTTTAAGATGTGAATAGACCAATAAAAGTAACTGACGGGTAAATCATGTTTCAGGATAGTTCAGGAGTGGATAATTTATTTCTTAGTCTTTGGAGAGAAAAATATCCCTGTCAATGAGTTCATCATTCACATTCAAAAAGCATGGTTCTCTTCAGACAGCATAAAAACTGAGGTGGACCCAGCTGGAAAGGACTAGATAATTAAAATATCAATCAGAACGGAGAAGATTAAATGACTTTGTTTGAATAGGGCAATTGGACTGAATTAGAATTGGAACGAAAATGAAATGTGGAGTTACAAAAGAAGCAAAAGTCTTAAGATTGGCTATGTCTTCAAGTAAGTGCAGAGGAAAGGATGACAAGAGGCACTTGCTCAAAATGTTAGTTCTAAGGGTTTTGTTGCCTTAAGCAAATTGGAGGACATTCACCTTTCCTGAGCTATACAATCATGCACATACAGAATATTTTGTTGCCAATAACATTTTCCTGCCCTCTGTCCTCTATTGTCAACTGTACAGGGAAATATGCCTTACTTACAAAGAACATTCAAAAAATTTTTACAAAGTATATTGTACTATAAAAAACAGCTTGCTGATTTGTGTGTGGGGGTGGGAGTGGTCTAGAACAAGAGGGAGTGTGGTGTAGTGGAAATAGGCTTTGAAGTCAGAGAGACCTGGGTTCAGAAAGACTGTGAAGTAGATGGTCATTTGGGGGGGGGGGAGCAGAGAAAGAGAGTGCCTAATTGCAGCGAGACATTTAAAATGAACACAAAGAATTAGCATTCCCACCATGGGGCGTGTATATGGCCCTGTGCAACAACTACAATAGGAACATTCAGGTTTATAAGTGCTTTAATTCATATCATCTCAGCTAGGGTTTTACTTGCTGCATGTTTGCCTTAAATATTTATAAATTACATATAAATTAATAAATTATCAACATAAATATATTTTCCTTAAAAATTATGAAGAGTCCTCTGATCTCTCACTGGCAAAAACATTTTAAAGAAGAAAAACAGTATAGTCCAGGACTCCTGTATTGGGAATCAGGAAACCTAGATCCCACCACTAACTTGCACAAGAAGTACAAAACCTTATCCAAGTGATAAACTCCCTGAAAACTAGAATAGATCAGACAGAAGCTAATGACTCAGGCAAAAAACAGTAAAACAAAGTCCAAAGACTGAAAAATAGAAGAATTTTAAAGGTATTTCATATATTTTTTGAAAAATGACTTGGAAAACAGATTAAGGAATGTTAATAAGCATCATTGGACTACCTGAAGGCCATGACCAAAAAAAGATTCTGGATATAATATTTCAAGAAATCATGAAAGGAAACTGCCCAGATCTTTTAGAACCAGAAGGCAAAGTGAAAACAGAAAGATTCCATTGGTTATTTCCTGAAAGAAATCCCAAAATGAAAACTGCAAGCATCATCACGGCTAAAATCCAGAGATTCTAGGCGAAAGGGGGAAAAAAACCCTGGAGGCAGCCAGAAAGAGTTTAATTACTGAGGAACCATAGTTAGGAACACATAAGATTTAGTATAAAAGAGTATTTAGTATAAGAGAGTATGGAATAGGATATTACAAAAGGCAAAAGATATATGTTAACAACCAAGAATAACTTACCATGCAAAAATTGAGGATAATCCTCAGTAAGGGGTAAAATGAATATTTAATGAAATAGAAGACTTTCAAACATTAATTATGAAAAAAACAGAGCTTGGTAGAAACTTTGAAATACAAACACAGGAATTCAAAGAAATATTTAAAAAGTAAATATACAAGTAAGCAATTAGAAAACACTTTATAAGGATGAATTATTTGCATTTTGCTCGGGTAGGTCAAGGGGCAGAGGCAAACATCCTGTAAGAACTGTGATATTGGCAGAGATCATAGAGACAGTCAAATAATACAGAGAACCTTGAAGTGATTATTGTTATGTTTTGCTTGTGACTAGGGCTTTGGCAGACACTCAGATCACCCAAAATAGAGGCACCCAGGTGGGAAATGCTAGGGACTAGCTTCTGGAAGGACTGGCATGTGTGTGGATAGTCTGCATGGGGGTGGGGGGAGAGGATATTTGTGCTTGTTTTTACTATACCTTTAAAGTAAATATTCCTTTGTAAAAGCTTATCTGGATTTTATGTTTCTAAATGGAAATGGAATGTTGGGAAATCCCAAAATTGTGAGGAACACAACTGGTGGGCACAGAAGACAATGGCAGAGTTTAAGCACCCCTAACCTTTAAGGGTACTGGAGAACCTCGGGTAAAATATAATACATATAATATACTTGCCCTTCAGGCAATGAGGGACCAAAGTAGTCACTATTACACTTGACTATGTGTATTTGTTATAAGAGTTTTTTTTCTTTCTTTCTTTCTTTTTTTTTTCCAGGAGGGTAGGGGGAAGAGGTGAGAAGTAGAGAGAGTAAATGCTTGTTAGTTGAAAAAAAATTTTAATAAAAAAATTCAACATTAAGAGGCAACAAAATTTGAGTCAGATATAATAGTCAATGATAGTACTATACTCAAAGATGATGAAGTTTAAGTATTTCTTTCTTTTAATAATCTAATTTTTTAAAATATACTTAATGGGAGAGTTTGAGTATTTTCAAGAACATATTTGTTATGTCAAAATAAAATATGTCAGTACATTTTTAAAGGGAAGTGAAAACCATTTCAGAGAATATTTTAGAGAATTTCCTGGTTTAGAAATAAAGGAATGGAAGAATTATGAAATGTAGGAATATTTTAAGAATGCAGGTCCTAGCAGCAAACTCCCCAGAAGTGCCAATACACCTACATTCCTCCACATCAACTTAAATATTTCACTTTACTTGTCAAGTCAACAAGCCTTTATTGAACATCTACTATGTGCCAAGCACTGTGCTAAGTGCTGAGGACACAAAGAAAGGTAAAAGTAGACACTGTTCTCAAGAAGATCAAAATCTAATGGGAGAAACAACATGAAAACAATTATGTACAAACAAGATATGTACAGGTTAAGTTAGGTGGAGTTTCACTGAGAAGGCATTATGATTAAGGAAGGCTGGAAAAGGCTTCTCGAAGAAGGTAGGGCTTTAGCTGATATTTGAAGGAAGGCAGGGAAGTCAGGAAGTAGAGATGAGAAGAGAGAGAGTTTCAGACATGAAGGAAAGCCAGTGAAAATTCCTGAAGTCAGGAGATGGAGTACATTGTGCAAGAAATAGCAAGGAGCCTAGTGTCATGAGATCACAGAGGGGAGAAAGGTATAAGAAGACAAGAAAGTTAGGAAGGGGGTTATGAAGTATTTTAAAAGTCATACAGAGGATTTTATATTGATCTTGAAAGTAACAGGGAGCCACTGCAATTTACTAAATAGAGGGGTGATGTGGTCAGACGTACACTTTAGGAAGATCAATTGGACTGGCACAGGGAAAGACCTGGGACACGGAGACCAACCATGGGGTTATTGCAATATGCTAGATAATGAAGGCCAGCACCAGATGGTGGCAGTGTTGGAGGAGAGAAGGGTGTATATACAATTATGTTATGAATATGCAAACAATAGGTCTTGGCAAAGGATTAGATATGGCAGGGTGAGGGTGAGGAATTGAAGATGACACCTGGGTTGTGAGTCTGGGTGCCTGAGAGGATGGTGGAATTTACCCCCACTGGAAACCAGGAGGCTAACATTCTTTGTCAAAAACCTGGATGAAAACAGCATAGATTTGCTTTCTAAAATGTTAGTCTGCGATTCAGCCAAGTGAAATTCTGGCAAAATGGCATGGAACCATCCATATTTAATGACCTGGTTGTTGTTGTGTTTGTCCTTTATTCTTGAAGAGGACCATAACATCAGGGAAATGATATGACTTGCAGTTGACTTTGATTTGAATGAGGGAGGGTTGTGCAAGGTCACTAGCCTCCCTTTCTCCTCTAATGACCTGGACAGTCAGGTTAAGAAGCTCTAGTTCTTCAGTCAAACATTTCCAGGAATTTTGTATCAAGAATGAATAGTTCACTTTCACTATTAAACTGTCAACATATGTGTTTAGATGTATTTCCTTTCTTTGTTGTAAAACTAAAGCCATCCTCAGTTTTCCAAGGCATTGTTTAAACTGTTAAATATCATTATAATGAGGGGCAGCTAGGTGTCCCAGTTGATAGAGCACTGGTCCTGGAGTCAGGAAGACCTGAGTTCAAATCCAGTTCCTGTGTGACCCTTGACAGGCGTGTAACACCAATTGCCTCCAAAAGAAAATCATTATAACGAATACTGCTCTATGTAGATCTCATTCGATAAAAAACAACAACAATGCTGCTACATTCCATCTAGTTTAGTGCCCTAAATACTAATGGGGAAGTTAGGAAGAGGAGAAGGTTTCAAAGGAAAGATAATGAGTTCAATTTTGGACATATTGAATTTAAGAAATTTGTGGGACATGCAGTAATAGATATCCAATAGGCAGTTGGAGATGCCACACTAGAGGTTAGGAGAGACTTTAGGGCTGAAAAAATAGATCTGAGAATCATTTTAATAGAGATGATAACTGAACCCATGGAAGATGAAGATATTACCAAGAGAAAAATGTAGAGGAGAAAGCCTTGGGAGCTACCCACTGTTAAGGGGCATGACCTGGATGTTATTCCTGACTTAAATTTGACTAGTTACAGATTACTTTGAGTTAACTAGCATGGTCATTTGAAAATCCGGATATCCCTGAGAGGGATAAGGAGCTATCAGTCATTCACATAAATATTCAGCCAGATTGTTGTTCTACGAGGCAGTGTTTAGAACAAGAATCTGAGAGCTATACACTGAAGGAATGGGAGCTTTGCCTCAAAGTAGATGACTGTGGGGTAGGTCAAGTCTGGTTGCTGTAGTGGGTGACTTAGGGCAGCATTTAAGGTACTGGGTGCCTAGGTGCTGTGGGAGAAGGGCACTTGCAGATGGGATAGGTGTTAAAAAAAAGGAACAAGGAGGATAAGTAAACTTCACCAATTTCAGAATTTTGTCTAGGGTTGGCGCTGAGCCTTGGAAAGCAAGAGGAAACTCTCTTCCTTCACCAATTGGCTTCCTATTCTTAGGATAAAGAATATGGCTAGTACCTTCAGTTGTGATATGGGTTAAATATGAGACCAAGCATGGGAACCTAACTACCATTTATGACATTGTTTAATAATAGTTTACATTTGTGTAGTATTTGAGGGTTCTAACTCAAACCCAGATCTTCCCAAACAGCTATTTCAAGTGTCTTTTTAATTGAGAAATATATTCTGAGTTTTAAACAACTGACTTGACAATTAAATTAACCTTTATTAAGAACTTACTGAGAATATAAAGAAAAACAAATGTGGGGAAAAAAGTCCCTGCCTTCACAGAACCTATATACTACTGAATAAACTTTTTGAACATGAACTGTTTATAAATTAGGAGGTGCCACAACTAAAGCCAGTGTGATCTAAAAGCCTTTCTTCTAACTTGAAAAATCATGGGAATTGGTAGGAAGGTAACAAGATATGTTAAATGTCTGGATTTTCTTATGACCAGATCATTGCAGATATAGTTGACATGGATTACAATATTATGCTAGTTTATCATTATTTTAAGAATTAAATACATAATATTCAATGAAAGAGACTGTACCATTTTATTTTGTTATAGTATGTTCTGAAACATTGGAATCTTTCATTATTTTTATACAAGGTGCAAATTACAGGGGAAGGTATAATTAGTTTGCCAACAAAAGCTCACATTTACAGGTACAAAATAAATGAGTAGCTTCATAGCTGCCAGTTGTGTACATCTTTGTTACCTTCTTTCTCTTGTAATGCTGTGAGATACTATATATGTGATCTTTGGGTGCACAGTTCTGCCTCAGAAAATGCAGTCCATTGATTTTTCCCCCATACATATAGGAAACTGATATCAAGAATAATTATAGGTACTTCTGGAACAAGTAATAGTTATCTGTGGAAGCAGAAGGTAGGATATTTAAACAATTACACATTTGTAGGCTTGGGGTTTTGTTTCATATACAGTACATTGTACACCAAAGTGCACAGACATTATTATTTGACCTGATTCATTCCAACTAACTTAAGCTAAAATATACATTAGGCCTAGAAGCAAGTTTGCAATCAACTAGGAAAACAAACAAAAGTGAGTGAGCCCATTTCAATAACATGAGGAGCTACACTCTACAGCCTTTTTGCAGGTGAAGTGGCTCTGATCAGGTGCCTGCTTCTGCTCATCAGGCACGCAAATACAATAATTATTCACAAGTTTCCAGACCTCAATGTAACAAGCAAAGAGGAGGGCATTCCTCTGAGAAGCAAATTGATGAGAACAGAGAAGCAGTCAAGGTTGAATAAATCCAATTTTCCTAAGCAGAATCTTAGTTCTTGTGAATAAAAGGCTATTCAAAATAAAGTTATTTGTGCATGTGCATGTGAGTACGTGTGTGTGTGTGCCATTTATGGGACAGAATAGCACAAATTTCAGTGTCTTTTGCAATCATAGCTGGCCTTCCACAAAATGGTGAGTTTTTGAGGGTTTTTTTTGCCATTTTGGGGCATCTTCTTTGCTGAACCCTTTGTTCTCCTCTCAAACACCTCTATTTTATCCTAAGATTTTATGTGCATGTATAGATTATCTAAATATATTGATGTGACTGATGAGTTGCATGGCTAGATATAATCTGAGGACTGGTCCACCTTTGCAAAGCGTAGGAGAAGAACTACACCTACACCTCCAGCATGTTCACTGGGGTGAGGGTAAGGCAATGTCTTGACTTGGAAGATCAAGACTGGGCAATTTCTCCTTCAGTTTTCAAGAGGAGAGCCAGGAAAGAATTATATCTATCTGGAACCATTTAATTACCTCTGACATAGGAGTATGATAAGTTCAGAGCAAAAGCTGCTTCTTTGGTCTCTTTTAAGGGAGCCCTTAGCTTATACTTGCCAGCTTAGTACCTCCCCACCAAAAAGCAAGTTACATAAAAGATCATCACGAATACTAAATAAATGAGTAAACCCATTTATCCAAGCAAAGGAACAAACAGAAATCAGAGTTCTATAGATTAGAACATATAAAAAGCACCCAAAATAAATGAACTCTTAATCTGTGAGAGAGAGAAGATCTCAACTTAAATCAGGAGAGAGAGAGAACTATCTCGTTTAGGAGACATTCTCTCTCACTAGTCTCTAGAATTACAAGTTCTGGAGGTCAAAGAACATTATGGGGCTGGTTTGTATACATGTTTATGGGCCTCAATCTGCAATTTAATATCTCCCTTTCTCCCACCAAGTGCCTTGTCCATGTGTATCTCACAACTCAAGTAAGTCACTTATGGCAGGTAAACAACCTTAATGGTCAGCATTCTCTCAGCCATTCAAGAGTCATCTCTCTCATCCATAAACAGGGGAATAAAGCATAGGTCTGTCCCTCCTCAAAACCACCTAGGCTTGGGGGGAAACAAGTCTTCTTTTTTTTTGAGGGGAGAAGGGAAGGCAATTGGGATTAAGTGACTTGACCAAGGTCACACAGTTAGTAAGTGTGTCAAGTGTCTGAGGTCAAATTTGAACTCAGGTCTTCCTGACTCCAGGGCTGGTACTCTACTCACTGCACCACTTAGCTGCCCTAGAAGCAAGTCTATGAAGAAAAAGATCCTTCAAAAAAGATTTACAGTTGTATTTTCCTATTTCAATATATTAGAGGAAATACTATACTACAATGCCCTTTTCACCTTTCCTATTCCTCTTCTCTATCTAACTATAGAGAAAAGGTCATTAGATTTGGAAATTAAGAAATCATTGATAACTTTGGTGAAAGTTTCAGTAGAATAATGAGGTCAGACTTGCAGAGGGTTTAGAATTGAGTGAGAGGAGAGAAGGTAGAGGCATCTAAAATAGATAACTTTCTCAAGGAATTAGTCATGAAAGGAGAGGGAGATATATAGGATAATACCTAGAAGGGATGGTTGGATCAAGTAGAAGTTTTTTAAGGATGGAAGAGACATGAGCATGTTTGTAGGCAACAGGAAACCAAAAAGTAGATAAAGAAAAATTTAAGAGTATGAGTGGGGATAATAGAAAATGCCAATCTTCTGAAGAAGATGAGATGATCTGAGAACAAGGGTGCATGTATTCACCTTTGAAAGGAGAAGGGCTAACTCTTTGTGTAAAAAAAGGTAAGGGAGAAGATAGTGGGAGAAGACATCTGGATGAGGAAGAGGCCTAAGACAGAGAGCTCAGAGAATGGAGTTAATGTTTTTATGTAGTTTGAGGTAAGGTCTTCACCTGAGATGGTAGTGGGAAGGTTGAAAAGATTTGAATCAGCTGCTGTGGATGAGTGGGATAGTGAATAGATTAGAGAGTCGTAAAAGAATTGCCTTTTTGCAGAAGGGGCCCAGTTGAAATTATGTAACATAAATGTATAATGGTCTCTATCAGAACAATTGATTTCATGATTTTCTCCATCTCTGTTCAGCAACACATGAATAGGAGTGAAGACAGATAGTGGGAGTAATCCAGAGTTGGGGCATGATCAGTAAGGGATTCAAGTGTAGAAGATGTATAGAGTTGAACTGGCTCATCAAGGGATGGAGATAGGGAAAGAATAAAAGTGTAGCCAGTGCAAGATCAAAGGTGTAACCATGTCTGTATGCAGCTGAGGTAGAATGAAGGAGAAGGTCTTGGGAATTGAGTAGTTTGAAGAACAAGGAAGTTAGAGTATTGGGCAGAATCTCCCTCTCTCCCTCTCCCCCCCCCCCCACTCTCACTCCCTGTCCTAGAATCAGGGCAAGAATTATGGAGAGATAGACTGAACCAGGCACTGAACTCATTGAGAAAGGAAGGAGAATGTCTTAAGGGCTGATAGAATGGCCAATAGAATATGGATTAGGTGACAAATTTGGATACTGTGCTTCAAAGGAGAACAGGTACAGGGATGAGAGTGGTAGAGGGAGTCTGGAAATAGCAACAGGGAGTAAGGAGTACTCTGATGCCTCCATGGTGACCAGTGAATTGGAAGATATTACAGAAAGTATAATCAGTACTAACAAAGGTTTCAAGGGAAGCAGTGTCATCAGAAGAAAGCCAGGTCTCAGCGAGTGCTAGAAGATGGAAGAAATGAGAGAGCAAGAAGATAAGACGAAAGGAAGTTTGTTCATTATGGAGCAGGCATTCTTCAGAGGAGGTGGCATCTGAATTGGGAATTCTCACTTTGTTATTCAGTATGTTAACTATCCCTCCATGGACCATGGACCAAAGTAGCTCTGAACTCACAGTGACATGAATTCATATTTTAGAGGTTTCTCAATAATTGTACTCTTTGGCTTATACCCCAATCTTGGTCGCCCATGGGAATCATATCTCAGAGCTGGAAGAAACCTCAGAGGCCAGCTAATCCAGGCCATATATAAACAGGAATCATTCAACCTTTACTCGAAGATTTCCAGTGGGTGGTACAATAATAGCAACAACAAAAATAGTAAGGAAATTCTTCCTTACCTCAAGTTTAAATTTGCCTCTTTGCAATTCCTATCTCTTGTTCTTAGTTCTTTTTTCCAGGGCCAAGCAGAACAAATCTATTTCCCCTTTCCAAAAGACTACCTTCAAATGCCTGAAGACAAATAGTATGTCTTCTCTTAAGTCTTCTCTGTTCCAGTTCCATCATTTAAGGCCCTTCGTTATTTCTTTTAGTATGTGCTCCATCTTAGTAATGACCTTCTTAAAATGTAGCATACAGAGCTAAACTTCAGATTTGGTCTGACCAGGGAAAGTACAACAATACTATTAATTCCTTTTCCTGGACGTTTTCATGCAGGCTAAGGTTGCATATTAGCAGCCATCTCGTATACACTGATGATACACTTTGAGTCTGCTGAAACTTTTTGTCTAAATTTTGTCTGAATGCTGTCCACCATTCTCTATCTAATACTCATGTAGTTGGCTTTTGGAACTCAAGTATACAATTTTAAATTGATTCTTATTAAAATTTATCTCATTGGATTTGGCTCAGGGTTTTGGCCTGTCGAGATCTTTTTGAATTTTTACTTTGTTATCTAATGTGTTAGTCATCCCTTCCAAACCATAATTTGACTCATTTTGCTTCTACCTAGGAACCTGGTTTTTTTTTCTAGAAACATGAAAATTTGATTCATGTCTAGAAGGTCCCTCAATTCCCATGCAAGCACTTAGGCTAACAGAACATTGACTTCGCGACAAGTTTTATTTAACCCAATTAAGAAACGTAAAGGATTCACACGCAAGCCCATAAATAGCCAAGACAACTCTGCTTTCCTTTTCAGTGTGTATTACTTCCTCAGAGACATAGACAGTCTTCCAGAATTATAGTATAGGGCTCGCACCCCCAAGAAATGGAAAAAAAAACTTGGGGCTGTTAGATAGTTAAGTACTCATTCCCTGAGTAAGATTCAAATTCCTCAGATCATTAAGGACTTCCAAAAGTCATTCTAATGTATATTGCACACACACACACACACACACACACACACACACACACACACACACATATTATGTATGAAATTAAGCAACTCTCACCTTTGGTATGTCTTTAAGCCTCATGCAGTTCATTGTGACTAGTGAAGGATTGCATCTGGGTTGCTCCTGCATATCGTGGCTCCTTTTTCTGTGCTGGTTCTTCTCTCCATCTGTGTTTGTCTAACAATGGCTTCTTTTCCTCTTCAACATCTCCATCTAACCAAATAATATGATGAAATTTAATAGCAATCAATGCAAAATTTGTCTTATACTTAGGTACGAAATTTTAATTTCATTAGTATGATATGGGAGCAACATAGCTAGATAGCAATTTGTGCAAAAAAAAGGACCAAGGTTTTTAATGGACTATAAACTCCATATGAGTTAATATCACGATATGGAAGCCAAATAAAGAAGGCAGTCTTTAGCTGAACTAAGAGAGGAACAGTATCCAGAACAACGGGATAGAACCACAGGGTAGGGTGTGGGTCAGGAAATGAAATTTTGTATCTTCTCTCTTTCTCTCTCTCTCTCTCTCTCTCTCTCTCTCTCTCTCACACACACACACACAGTCACACATTCCATATAAAAAGTAGCACAGAAAAAGGACTATATATGAAACCACAAATCTTTGTGTTTAGCTTGCTTTTTTAAAGAATATATAACAAATTCAACATATTACTTTCAAAGCTGTCCTTTGTGTTTCCTTCTGTTCTATGCATTTTTAAAAAAATGCTTCAACAAAGTGTTTGGCTATCTTTGGGGGGGGGGGGTTGGAAGGCAACATTCTAACTAGCTCCTCCCTACCCTTAAGTGCAGAAAAACCCCAAAACTCTTGTAACAGATTTTCTTAGTCAAGTAAAACAAATTCCCATGTTGGCTGTGTCCGAAAATGTACTTCTCATCCTTCACGTTAAGTCCATCACTGCTCTATTAGAAGGTGGATAGCATGTTTCATCAATGGTCCTCCGAAGTTGTGATCATTCATTACATTGGTCAAGTTTCTTGAGCATTTCAAAGTTGTTTGTTTTCAGAATGTTGTTGTTAGTGTATAAATTTTTCTCCTGGATCTACTCAATTCACTCTATATTAGTTTATACAAATCCTCTTAGGTTTCCCTGAAATCATTCCTTAGCATTCCATTACATTTATATTGCATTTGTTCAGCTACCCTCCCCCATTAATGGGTACTCCCCTTATTTCCAATTCTTTGTCACCACAAAAAGAGCTGCTAGAAGTATTTTCATACTAATGGGTCCTTTTCCTATTTCTTTGATCTCTTGGGGTTATAGGTCTAGGAGACGTATCACTGGGTCAAAGCGTATGCACAGTTTAGTAACTCTTGGGACACAGTTCCATTGGCTGGATCAATTTCACAGTTCTACCAGTAATGCATTAGAGTGCCTCTCATCCCACAAGCCCTCCAGTAGCTGTCATTTTCTTTTCTGTCATCTTTGTCAATCCGATGGGTATGAGGTAAAAACTCAGAGTTTTTTTAATATTTTAAAAATTGTTTATTTTTACAAGTATTCATCATCTTTCCTTCCTACTTCCTTTCAACTGAACAATTTAAAAAATGAAAAGCCAAATCTTCAAAACAAATATGAATAAACCAGAAAAAATTCCTGCATTGGTCATTTCCAAATATATGTTTTATCTCGAATTTTAAGTCCATTGCCTTCCTAGGAGGAGGAGTGGTATGATTCATTTTCAGTTCTCTGGACTTGTGGTTTGTCATTGCATTAGAAGTCTAAAATATTTCAAAGTTGTTTTTTTTCTGTAATGTTTCCATTGTATAAAATATTCTCCTAGTTCTGCTCACTTTTCTCTTTTCATAAAGGTCTTCCTAGTTTTCTCTGAAACTTGTGACATAATAATACCCCATTACATTATATATACGACAATTTATTTAGCCATTCCTCAATAGGTGAGCAACCTACTTCCCCCCACCACACACACACACTTTAGTTTCCAGTTTGAGGATACTACAAAAAGAGCTGCTATACATATTTTTGTATATATAGATCATTCTCCTCTTTTTTGATCTCTTGAAACATAGGTCTAACAGTGGTATTGCTAAGTAAAAGGATACACATAGTTTAGTGATCTTTTGGGCATAGTTCCAAATTGTTTTTTTGAATTTTGGACTAATTCATATCTCCACCAACACTGTACAATTGTGCTTGTTTTCCTACAACCCCTTCAGCATTTATTACTTTCCTCTTTTTTCATCTTTGCCAATCTTATAGGTGGAACCTCAGATTTGCTTTAATTTGTATTTCACTATTAGTGATTTGGAATATTTTTCTGTATAATTGTTATTATCTGGGATTTCTTCCTTTGAGAACTGCCTGTTCATATCCTTTCACCATTTATTTATTGGGGAAATCCTGTCAATCTCATATATTTGAATTGTTTCCTGATATATCTTGGACGTCAGACCTTTATCAGAGAAAATTTCTGCAAATTTTTTTCTCAACTATTTCCCTTCTTAATTTTAATTACATTTATATTGTTTTTGCAAAAAACCTTTTTAATTTTATATAATCAAAATTGTCTATTTTATCTTTTATAATTTTTTCTGTTGTTCCTTGTGAGGTTGTTAAGTTTTCCTCTATTTATAATTGCAAAAAGTATAGTTTCCCTTGTTTCTCCAATTTGTCTGTATCGGTTGTGACTTTTTATATCTAGATCCTATACCTATTGGAGCTTATTGTGGTGCCTGGTGTCAGATCTGGTCTAAAGCTTTAATTTCTGCCAGACTACCTTCCAAGCAATTTTTGGTAGTCGGGGTCTTTGGATTTATACTGCCCACATTTGGGCAGTAAGTGGCACAGTGGATAGAGTGCTGGGCCTGGAGTCAGGAACATTCATCTTCCTCAGTCAAATGTGGCCTCAGACACTTACTAGCTGTGTGATCCTGGGCAAGTCACTTAACCCTGTTTGCCTCAGTTTCCTCATCTATAAAATAAACTGGAGAAGGAAATGACAAACCACTGCAGTATCTTTGCCAAGAAAACCCTAAACGGGGTCATGAAGAGTTGGGCATGACTAAAAAACAACTGAAAAATCATATGGTTTGTGCCTACTCTGTTCCACTGATTGATTGACTTTTCTATTTTTTAACCATACCAAATAGTTTCAATGATCACTACTTTGTAGTATAGTTTGAGAACTGGTACTGCTAGGCTCTTTCCTTCCACTTTTTTTCACTATTTCCCTTGGGAATCTCTTGTTTCTCTAGATGAATTTTATTATTTTCTACAAAGGAAGCCTTTGGTGGTTGTTTTGGTCCTGTATAAGTAAATCAATTTAGGTAGCACTATAATTTTTATAATATTATATATGACCAGCTATGAACATTACTATCTATGGTGGAGATGAGATTTGAATTCAGGTTCTCTGACTATAGATTTAGAGCTCTATTCTACTATGCCACACTGCCTTCTTTTACATTACTCTTATTTCTATCCTTTGAGAACAAGCAGAACAAGCCTAATCCCTCTTCCATAGGTTGTCCCCCAAATATCTGAAAAAAGCTATCATGTCATATCTTCTTCATTCAGGTCATCATCTTTATCTCCTGTCCAAATAAAACACTGGGTTTTGCTCTTGGAATCATCCTGTTTCTACTTAGTAAGCTTTCTTATCTTGCCAAGATCCAGGCCACCTCAAAGCATCTCTTGCTTTCTAGATTCACCTTTACATCTTGTCTTCCCCACTAAAATGGTTTTAAATTTAAATTTTATTATTATTATTTGCAATTAACAAGCATTTGTTTTCTCTCCCTTCTGCTTCCCCTCACCCAAAGAAAAAAGAAAAACGACAAAATCTTGTAACAAACATAGTCAAGGAAAATACTTTCTCACATTTAGTCATGTCCAAAAATCTGTGTCTAATTCTGTATATTTGGTCCAACATTTCTCTTATCAGGAGATGGCTAACATTCATCATCACTGTTCTTCTGGAATCATGGCTACTCGTCATATTGATCAGAGTTCTTAAGTCTTTGAAAGTTATGTTTTACAATGCGTTTACAATATAATTTGTTCTCCTGGTTCTACTCCATCTTCCTAGGTTTCTCTAAAACCATCCCCTTTGTTGTTTCTTATAGCACAATAGTATTCCTTACAGTAATATACTATGATTTGTTCAGCCTTTCTCTAATTGATGAGCATCCCTTTAAGTTTCCAGCCCTTTGCCAACACATAAAAAAGAGCTGCTATATTTTGGTATATATGGGATCTTTTCCTCTTTCTTGGATCTCTTTCTCCTCCATTAAAATGTAAACTCTTTGAGAGTAGGAACTGTTCTTACATGCTTGTATTTGTATTCCCAGTACTTAGGACAATATCCGGTACATAGTAAGCTCTTGATAAATGTTCTATTTACTTATCTACCTACCCGCCTCTCAATCCACTTATCTCCCAGTCTATCTAATCTGTCCCCTTATCTCCCAAATGATTTTTGTCCTTCCTTTCAAAGAGGACCAGAGGATCAATGATATTACAGGTTGACGTTTTGACTTGCTTGTGAATTGCATTTAAGTGAGACAGAGTTGCACAAAGTGGTCGGTCTCACTCTCTTCCAGTCACTGACGTCCAGTGGCCAGACAAAAGTCAGGATGACTGGTGATGGCCTGGGATGCAGTGGATAGTTGTCTTCTCCAAGCTCAATGTCCCCAGTGCCTTCAACTGTAGCATGATCTCAAGCCCCTTCACTATCTTGGTGGTTAATTTGGTGAACTAAAAATGAGAAATACAACTAGGACATTGCTGAAAAAGTTATCTATAACTATTACCTTCACCTTATGTCTTCTTGCTTTCTTCTACATTCTCTACAATCTGGCTTTCTACACCATCATTCAACTTAAATTGCCTTTTTCAAAGTCACCAATGATCTATTATTTGCCACTGTTGAAAACTTTCTTCGACTGGATACTTTTTCTTCTCTAGGTTTTTGTGGCACCACTCTCCTTTCACCTGACTGTGCCTTCTCAGTCTCCTTTGCTGGGTCTTCCTCCAGGTGTACCTCAAGAATCTGTCCTGGGTTCTGTTCTTACTATTCTTGATGACATCATCAGCTCACAAGTTTAATTATCATCTCTATTCTGATGACTCACAGATCTTTATTCCTTCAAACTGTGTGTCCCATAAACATTTTTGAAACTCGACATGTTCAAAACAGAACTCATCATCCCTCCTAAACTCACCCCTCTACCAAACTTCCCTCTTTCTGTCAAGGGTACCACCACCCTGATAGTCACTCAGGTTTGAAATCCCAGTATCATCTTCAGTTCTTCCATCTCCACCTCACCCATTCAAATAGTTGCTAGATCTTGTAATTTCTACCTTTACATCTCGCATCTATTCCCTTTCATCTGCTCACACAACCATCACCCTAGTTCAGGCCCTTATCACCTCTTACCTGATCCATAGCTTCCCCATTGGTCTGCCTGCCTAATCTCTTTCCTTTCCAATCCATTCTTCACACAAAAGTCAAATCGAATTTCCTAAAGTACATCTTTGACCATTTGTTGTTACTCAATCATTTCAGTTGTGTCTTAACTCTTCATGACCCCATTTGGGGTTTTCTTGGCAAAGATATTGGAGTGGTTTGCCATTTCCCTCTCCAGCTCACTTTACTGATGAGGAAACTGAGGCCAACAGGGTTACGTGACTTGCCTAGGTTCACACAGCTACTAAGTGTCTGAGGCTAGATTTGAACTCAGGAAGATGAGTCTTCCTGACTCCAGGCCAGGTGTTCTATCCACTGCACCACCTAGCTGCTATCTCTGTCCATATCACTCCCCTACTCAGGCAATTCTATTAAACATTTCAGGATCTGACACTTAAATCCTTTCATAATCTGGCCCCAATCTACTTTTCCTTGTTTTACTATACATTACTCCCCTCTACACACAAACTGGCTTTCTTGCTGTTCTTCCTACACGAAAACTCTATCTCCTAACTAGAATTCAGTCCTTCCTCACTTCAGAATCTCAGACTCCCTAATTTTCTTCAAGGCTTAGCTCAAGCCTCACTTTCTATATATGCCTGTCTTGACATTTTCCTCCCAACCATTAGTGCCTTCCCACTCATATCACCTTGTTTCTATTTTGTATATGCCAATGTATGAATTTGTATGAAAGGTGGTGTGGTGTAGTGGAGAGCTGGCCGTGGAGCCAGGAAGTCCTATGTTTAATTCCCACCTCTGACACATACTGTTGATGTGACAGTGCAAATCACTATGTGCTTTAGGCAACTCTCTTGGATCAAGTTGCAGAAAAGGTGCAGACCTGAATTTGGTAGAGGCAATTTTACCAAGAGTTTCCAATCTCCAGCTATGTACACACCTACTAAACTCTAAAAGGAACTTTAATTTTTTTTTTATAATGTCTCCAAGGCTTAGTACATTTCCTAGAATGTAGTACTTAATCCTTGAAGTACTTCTTTCGCCTCTAACACACACACACACACACACACACACACACACACTCTTTTCTCTCTCTCTTTCACACACACACACACACACACACACACAAATATCGATCTCAAATTTTCAAGAGATCATAGAATTCTTTATTTTGAAAGATCTCAGGGACTATCTCATACAAACTCTTCATTTTATAGAAGAATATAGAACATAAGCTTCTTGAAGGTAGAGATTTTTTATTTTTATATGTCCAGAACCTATAATGATGCAGGAAACATAGTAAATACTTAATGCTTGCTGAATTTAATTGAATGAGGAAACCAAGCCTAAGAGAGATATAGGCATACCTCCTTTTATTGTACTTCGCTTTATTGGGCAAGATATTGCAGGTGGGGTGGAGGTAGAGGTTATTTTTTTTTTTAACAAACTGAAGGTTTGTGGCAACCCTGCCAGGAGCGCCAACACCTTGCACCCACATTATGCATCATGTCACATTCTGGCAATTCTCACAATATTTCAAACTTTTCCATTATAATAATAATTATCATTATTATTAGTATTATTATACCTGTTGTGGTGATCTGTGATCAGTGATCTTAGATGTTGCTACTGTAATTGTTTTGAGGCAGCACAAGCTACACCCATATAACGTGGCAAACTTAATAAATGCTGTGTTTATTCTGACTGTTCCACCAATCTGCCTTCCCCCTTCTCTCTCCCTTTCCTCAGGCCTCCCTATTCCCTGAGACACAAGAATACTGAAATTAGGTCAATTAATAATCCTCCAGTGGCCTGTAAGTGTTCAAGCAAAAGAAAGATTCAATGTTGCAAACTTTATTGTCATCTTATTTTAAGAAATTGCCACAGCCACCCCAACTTTTGCCAACCACTACCCTGATCAGTGAGCAGCCATCGAAGTTGAGTCAAGACCCTCCACCAGCAAAAATATTAACTCACTGAAGGCTTGCATGATGGTTAACATTTTTTTTTAGCAATGAAGTATTTTTAAATTAAGGCATCTACATTTTTTAGACATAATACTATTGCAGGATTAGTAGACTACAGGATATTGTAAACAATAAACTTTTATGTGCCCTGGGAAACAAAAAAATTCCTATGATTCACCTTATTTCCATATTCCATATATTGCCATTGTCTGGAATCAAACCTGCAATATCTCCAAGGCGGGGTTAGGGAACCTGCAGCTTTCTAGGTCCTTGGGTTTGGCCTTTTGACTGAGTCCAAGTTTTACAGAACAAATCTTTTTATTAAGGAGATTTGTTCTGCGAAGTTTAGATTCAGTTAAAGGGCCGCACTTGGGGACCTAGAGGGCCTCCAGGCCGCAGGTTCCCCACCTCCGCTAAGGTAGGCCCGTAGATACATTTTGTCTAAGCCTAGAGCGGTGACTCTGTTATGGGAGAAGCACCCTCTATTTGTGCTCCCGGGAGGACAGCTACCTCGGGGAGTCTGAGCAGCTGGGGGCACCGGCCTTAAGAGTCAAGACCTGGGTCCCAATTTTAATTCAGGCGTTTGCCAGCAGCGGGAATGTGTGGGGGCAATTGGAGTAATCTCTATGACCCTCAGTTGACCTCATCTGCAAAAACAGCATAACTGCACCTACCTCACGACAACGTGAAGATGGGTATATGAAATGCTATGCAAACGCCAGATACATATTATTATTAATTATATTATTACTTAATAATATTGTTATTGTTTTTGCCGCCTTTCTGCCGCGCGTGAAGTAATTTCCTCTTACAGCCCCATGCTCCAGAAATGAGGAGCTCCAAGGAGAGCTTTCCCCGGGTGTTGAGGCCCTTCGGAGGGGTCAACGAGAATTAGCTTCTGAAATAGAAATCTCAACCGAAGCTGCTCGGTTTCAACCCAGCTCAAGGGTCCGGTCCCATAGAGTTAACTAAGAGGTGTCGGGACTATCCCGGGGCCTGTGCTCAATACAGCCTCACCCTCCACGAGCCCCTTCTACAGTTCATTGGCAGACTGGAGCCCGCCCCTTTCCTTGCGCATGCGTATACTCAAGAGCAGGCCCTTTCCACCCCACCCCCCAACCCCCACACAGCAGCTTCTTGGTTGGGCCAATGGAGCCGAGGCGTGGGGGGCGGGGCTTGGCGCTGACGCTCCTCCCTCGTGACCCTCGCAGGGAGTCGAGGCTAGCAGGGACCGGAAGTGGGAGCCGCTGTCAGTGGTTTCTAGCTGAGAGAAGCTCGGACTGACTGGAGGGGCCGCCGCAGCCACTCCCACGCGTGCTCGGGCTGCCCCGCGATGGGCTCCAGAGGAGCCCTGTTGTGGAGGCCGCTGCTGCTGGCGTTCCTGCCAGGGCTCTGCCTGGGCCAAGGCCACTTCTTCCCCGCCGACAGCGGAGGAGGCAGCGGCGGCCCGGGCTCAGTGACGCCAGCACTGGACCTCGGCGGCCGCCGCCGGGTCCTGCTGTCCGAGCAGCAGGTGCTGGAGGCGCAGGACTTGTCCCTGTCGCTGCTGCAGGGCCGGGGGCTGGGCCCGCTGTCGCTGCCCCTTGATCTGCCCGAGCTGGAGCCCGAGTGCCGGGAGCTGCTGCTAGACTTCGCCAACAGCAGCGCGGAGCTGACGGGATGCCTGGTGAGCAGCGCCCGGCCCGTGCGCCTCTGCCAGAACTGCTTCCAGCTCTTCCAGCAGGTCACCGGCAAGATGGACAACATCAGCCGAGCCGTCGGGGTGGGTAGGGGAGCGGTCGGGCCGGGGCGCTGGGCTGGGGCGGGACTCTTAGACTGGACTTAGCCATGCCAGCCCCTGCTCTTCCACGGGTCGCCAGCCGGCCCGTCCACAAGCATTTATTGAGAACTTGCCGCGTCCCAGACCCTGCTAAACTCGGCATACGAAGACCAAAGTGCAAACACCCCTACCCTTAAGGCACTCACATTCTAAGGGGGGAATAGAACGTGTCTAACAACATAAGGCGAATACTAGGTAATTTTTGGTGGCAGTGCACTATCAGCTGGGCGGGGTTGGGGGAGTGCTTAGTAAAGGCTCCGTTTAGAAAGTGGTGCTTGAGTCAGGCAACAAGCATTTATTAAGCCCTTAATGTGTTCAAGCAGACCTAAGAGGCCGGGGATACGAAGAAAGGCAAAAAAATATGGTCCTTGCCTTCAAGGAGCTCACATTCCGATGTAGGAGACAACATGCAAACAGCTATTAACGTACAAAATATGTGTGTATATATGTACTTGTATATGCACATACATAGACTCCTCCCCCATCTGTCTGTCTCTGTATGTGTATATACATATAGGTTTATATATGGAGAGATTTTGTTTGTGTGTGTGTATATGTGTGTGTACAAGCATACACAGACTGAGAACGAGTAGATGGAGGAGTCATTTCAAAGGGAAAAGATAGGATAGTAAGAACCTAGAAAAGCCTCTCACGGGTATTCTGAGAGGCAGAAGACAGGAGGCTGTGCATCCCAGAGAGGGGAGTTAGAGCATTTTGTGTGCAGAACAGGAAGTGGACTGGTATGGGTGGAACTTCATGGGTGGAGTTTAAGGAATAGAGTAATTAATGGGTAGGAAAACCACTGGGCTACCATGCCTCTAACCCCCAGTGTTAGAGAAGTAGGCTCTGAATCCCAGTGTGGACCAATACATTTGTTGTCTTCTCTTGGCACAAGATAATCATTAGAATTCCTTCCCCTTAGATCACAGGATCATAGATTTAGAGATGGAAGCTATCTAGTCCAGCTTCCTCATTTTACAGATGAGGAACTGAGACTTGAAGAGAGTAAGTGACTTGCCTAATAATAGTGAACATTTATATAGTGCTTTGAGGTTTACAAAATGCTTTGTGTATGATTATCTCATATTATCCACACAATAACTTATTATCTCCACTTCGAAGGTGAGAAATATGAGACAGACAGAAGTGACTTGCCTAGGGTCACATGGTTAGCAAGTGTCTGAGGCAAAGTTTGAACTCGTCTTCCCCTTTCCAAACCCAATTTTCTATCCACCTAGCTGCCTCTAAGGTGACACACTAAGGAACAGAGCTGGATTATTGAATTGCTTGGCAGTGAGTTTGTGTACAATGATTTAAGTTAAAAGGGCATATGTGACTGCAGAAAAGACAAATTGTTTGCTGGAATGTTATTGGCTTTTCTAAAAGAGTCACCATAAAAAAAATTATTTTAAAGAGCAAGCTCTTTTAGTTTATTAAAGTGGTTCTACTGGTAGGTAGACTTACTAGTCTACCCAGAGGTTACTCAATAAAATTAAACAAAGTAACAAAATTCATTCGGAGAAACAAAAGGTCTAGGATCACAGGGGAAATAATTTTTTCAAGGAGGAAATCACTTCTACACCTTAAAGTTTTATGAAGCAGTGATTACCAAAATTATTTGGTACTGCTTTTAAAATAGGCAAGTAGATCAGTAAAAGAGACTTATGTAGGAAATGGCACTTGGACTGAGCTTTGAAGGAACCTCAGAACTCTTAAGAGACAAAGATGAGGACAGAGTGAATTCCATTCATAGGGGACAATCTATGCAAAGGCACAGAAGTGACAGATGGAACGTCATGTGTGAGAAACATCAAGAATCAAAAACAACTGAAATTATAAACCCAAGAACATAATCTACTTTAGGATGGATACACTATTTAATTAGAACTTCTGGTAAAACTGTGAAGTAGTTTGTCACAAAATACATTTAGACCAGCACCTTAACAGCATAACATAATGCTAAGTTCCAAATGCATTTTTTGACTTAAATATAAAAGATCACATCATAAATAAATTAGAGGGGAATAGAAGGAGGTATTTCACAACTACAGCTAGAAGAATTCTTAAACAAAGGAAGGATAGAAGAGATTAAAAATTCCCACTGTGTAAATTTTTTCTTTAAAAATATACACAAACAAAATCAATGCAGCTAAAGTGATTCAATTGACACAAAATGTCAGTTTATTTATACTTTTCCTTTCTGTTCTCTTCCCAATAGTAAGCCTTGGTTTACCCTCCTTCCTTAGTTGGAATCCCCAGATTGCTCCCTTACCCCCATTTCTGATTTCTAGGTTGATGGGTTTTAGAGTAAAAACCCTTTTTTGCTGTTCTTCTTCCCCATATCCTCTTGCCTCATTTGTGATCTTTACTACCATCAATCCCAGAGAAACCTTCCCATACCTTAGAAGGTGAAGGAGGAGGAACAAATCCTTTCTATTTCCCCAGTAACTTCATTCCACTCCACACATACATTCACCTTTTCCATTCTACTAATTTGAGGTCCTTTGTTCTTCTGTCATCTCATATACCATTCTAGCCCTAGCATCTAATTTACTTACAGCCCTTTACCTAGACCATGGTAGTCACCATCACCTCTGGCCCTTGCAGTGGATTTTTATTATGGCACAATTGTTGTCTAGTGGAAGGAATGCTGGTCTTGGAATCAGTAGAGACAGACACTGTCACTAGTCATGTGACCATGACTAATTTCACTTCTCTGGGCCTTAATTCCCTCATCTATAAAATCAGCAGAGAAGCATTTATGAAACACCTACTGTATACTAAGTACTATACCGGGCACTGGGAATACATAGAGAAAAACGAAACAGTCTCTGCCTTTGGGAAGCTTATATTTGACAAGGGGATAAAATATGTACAACTTGTTCACTTAGAAGTATATAGAAATAAATACAATTTAAATTTTAGAGAAGTATTCTAATAACTGGAGGTATCAAGAAAGACCGTAGGTAAGAAATGGCACTTGAAGGAACCTAGGGATTTTAAGAGGCAGAGGTGAGGACAGAGTACATTCCATTCGTAGGGAATAATCTGCAAAGATATGGAGACGACAAATGGAATGTCATGTGTGGGGAACAGCAAGGAATGGGAATGATACCTGTAATGCCTACCTGAGACAGAATTTGAAGATCAAATTAGAAAATATGTGTAAAGTGCATTGCCAACTTCAAAGTGTTAAATAATCGTTGATTGCTATTATTGTTCATTCTTGCGAAGGTCATATGAGTCAAATCTGATTTTCCCATAAAAAATTATTTCACACAAGGGCAAGTAACATAAGAGAAAGAACTGTGGACTAAGACAGGGGAGGCTTCTCACAGAAGATAGAAATTACCTTAAAGGAAATATAGATTTAGATAAAGGGGTCAAAGGATTTCAGGATTGGCATTTCTGACAGGGGAAAATGGTAAATATAAAGATAGGGAAATACAAATGACGTGCTTGGGGCACATGAGGAGATTAATTTGACTAGGGTTGAAGATAATAATAAAATAATAGCTAACATTACCTAGAATTTCAACATTTTACTTCACATATATGATCTCATTTGATCCTTACAAGAACCCTAAGAAGTAGCATTATCTCCTTTTATGGATGAAGAAATTCATTCTGATAAAGGGTAACTAACTTACTTAACCAGGATCCTCCAGCTGTTTTTGGAAGGAGAGATTTGAACACAGCTCTCTTACCAGTCCAGCTCTTACTACTGTACCTTGTCATCTGTCAACATGTGGAGAAGTATAGTAGGATATAAAATTTTGAACCAGAAAGAGACCTTAGCGATGATCTACTACTGCTGTATTTTAAAGATTAAAAAACTGAGGCTCAGAAAGTTATAGAGGTATGATGCCAAGGTCATACAGGTAGTATACAGGATTGGGCCTAGGTTCTTTCATTCCAAATCCTTATTTCAATTACATTAGCTTGGGGCTAGATTATAGAGCACCTTGAGTACAAGACCAAGGACTATAGACTCTACCTGGTTGCCTAATATGTATACCAGAGATTTTTGAGCAGGGGTTGTCATACAAAAAAATATTTTAGGAAGACTAAACTGAGAGTGAATAGAATGTATTAGGCTAGGGAGACCAGTTAGGAGACTAATGACATAATTCCAAATCTGGAGTGGCAAGGGCCTCTGGATCATGGTGGTGGAGTAGAAAGGCAGGCATTTCTATGAGAGGTTTTATTAGGGAAGAATCTTAAGTACTTGGTAATATAGGGATAAAGATGAGGAGAGAGTCAAGCATGAACAAATTTAGGGAATTGTATAATAACTCTCTATACAATTTGTTTCCATTACTATTAAAATGTTCTGTGGAAAACTTTGAAAATCATTCTATTTAGGCAAAACTCTGTGCATCATGTTTTCTTCCAGTTCATGTGACAGAACAAAAAGCAGATCTTGGTGTTGAAGAAGAAAACAAATGCCTTCTTTGTGTCATTTTTTATTATAACTCGGCCACCATATTTTAATTAAATTTTGGTATTGACATATAGAAGCAACAATACTTTTGAGATGCAAAGTCTTTCTGTGCAAGCACGTAATAGAAAATGGCCCTATAATAACAATCTCCTTAATGCCCTGCCAATTTAAATAATGCTGTTTTTGTATAGGCTATCCCATGCTAAAAATGAGAGAGACTTATAAAAATATAAAAGGTAGGTGAGTAGATTTTTTTTTGTTATGGTTTTTCAAACATCTTAAGAAACCATTCCTGTAGAGCATTATTTTGAGTTGACATAGCATAGTCTTATATTTTCCTGCTGTCTGAGATTTGTTCAGTTTTGTGGTGCTTAGTCTCATCTTTCAAATTTCACAGTCTCTTATGATACAATTTAACATCCTTTTGTAATTTGTTTCCTTTGTTGAATTGAAGTTCTGTGATTAAAGAATTAATGTATTTGATTTCCATTCTTTGAATGGAATCAGATTACTTGGTTACCTATGCATTGTTTAATGCTTTTTTTCCCCTTTCCTTCTCTGTTTACTTAAACTATTGATTATTACATCTATTGTCCTTCTCCCACTGAATGGCTACTTATATGTTGTTGGTTCTACAAATCTGACAGTAGGTAAAAAGTTGAGTTGTAAATCATCCAACTTCTCTGAGCCAGTTTTCCTGTCTCTATAATGGTGGTGGAAATATTTTCATTTTGCTACTCTATCTTACAGGATGGTTTTGAGAAAAGCACTTTTTTAAACTGAAAAACACTGTGCAAATGTTGGCCATTTTATTAAATGATTGATGATAATTGTTTATGTAAGACATGGTGCCCCAATTGTGTATTTGGATAAGTTAAAAAAATTGTGTGTTTTTTTTAAACTCATAGTAATATGTTGTTCCATTTCCCCTTCTCCCCTTTTTTTCTTCATTCTAGAATATGTCAGAGAGTCATAATTGTGCCAAAAATCTCTTGATGTCGGACAGGATGCAAATTGTAGTCATTCTATCTGAATTTTTTAATACCACGTGGGAGGAAGCAAATTGTGCAAGTAAGTAATTATTTCCATTTAATATTGTTATCATTCTGAATTATAGATAAGTTTTATTTCACTATTTGACTTAATTGACCTGTTCTAAATAATTACTAAATAATTGTCAACATAGTTCAATGCAATGAACACAGGTTAGGAGGTTCAGGAGACCTGGGCTCAAGTCCTCACTGTACCACAAGCTAAATAACCTTAGACAAATTTTTATGCCTCCATTTCTTCGTCTGTCAGAAGAAAGTTATCACGTTCTACCTACTTTGCAGGCAAATTGTAAGGGTAATTATCACATATCAGCATGTTAGAGCTGGACAGCACCTTAGTCATCATCTAGTTTATTGATGTCCTTTGATTATTGATGAGGGTATTAGGTCATAGAGAATGTAAGTGATTTGTCCAAAGGCAAGCATACAGCTAAATGTAAAAGTGCTTCAAAACAGTGTAAAATATAAGGTATTAAATGTAACTATAAAATACGTATGTGATTCTTAAAATGTTATATAAATAGACTTTTCAAAGTATTTGTTTGGATTTTAAATGGGGTAGGAGTTTGGGGATATGAGGGACAAGGAAAGTTTTGTTATAGGAAAGAAACGATGGGTGGAGTTAAATTTGCTTTAAACTGTTTGATGATTGAAAAGATTAAAAATTAAATTCAATTAGATGGCATGCGTGAAAGTCATACATTTTACTAATAGCAGAGCCCTGTAGGTCCTTATCAAGAGCCTTTTTTTTCTTATATTAGACATATTTCTAACTAGCTTTTTCAATTCAAGTCATGTGCAAAGTAATCTGGTTTCCCAGCTAATTAGAAGTAGATTTGTTACTAGAAGCAGGTACATTGACAGCAGCAAAAAAGCGACAGCTAATAGGGAAGAAATAGAAACATCATAGAAAGGAGAAAAGTTTTGAGTAGTAATCAGAACTTTACATTTGCAAAGGGGCAAAAATAACCTTATAATCCTGAATAGCTGTACAATAGAGTAGAATAATTGATGCTCATAATAACCCTGAATTTTGAAGAACTGCTTAAACTTTAGAATATTCTGCTTTAGAAGACAGAGAAGTTTGTAATATATGTTAGAAAGAGTTCCATCAAGAATGGTTAGATAGGAAGTGCTGATGTTCAAAGGGAAAAGTTGCCAAGAATATTCATTGTGTAGAATATATTATTCCTTGATGACAGACAAATAAGTTGTTACTTTAATATAAAACAATTCAGAATATATTTTAACTATACCAAACATATAAGAACTGGCTAAATAATTTTTATAAAATAAAATATGAAAATAATATATCTTATGGTTTTTTTCAGATTGTTTAACAAATAACAATGAAGAACTATCAAACAGCACAATTAAGTTCCTTGATCTGTTCAATCAGACTTTGACATGCTTTGAGCATAATCTTCAGGTATTTTAAACTTTTTGCTGAGGATAAGATTCAGCCCACTACATGGTATTATTTTCTGTTGCATATATTTAATTTAGTGTATATGTGTTAGGTAATCTTCTGTTAATTCCTTGAAAGAAGTAGAATGATCTATTTCTATCTCACTCCTCACAGAAACTATTCCAAAGCTGTCTTCTCTCATTACGATTCTCACACCTCTCATTCCACCCCACCCCTTTATATTGAGGCTTTCTTTTGGTGACATTGTCTCCCTTGGTCCAAATCACCAACTGCATGTTTGACATTTCAAACTGGGTGTTCCAGAGATATCTCAAATTCAACAAGTCTAAAGTACAACTCATCATTTTTTTCTATTTCTGAAACCTACCCCGCTACTAAACTTCTCTATTTCTGTTGAGAGCACAATGTAAATCTTCAGGAAATTAGCAATCATGTGACTACCCCAGGATTTAGTTTATATTAGTCCTCTTTTCACTCTACCATCCAGCCATACTGACCTGCTCTCTGTTACTTACAAATTGCATTCTGTCCATTTCTATGATTGGATATGTAGGGAGATGAAGGCTGAGGAGTCAAAAATGGCCCTAAAGTTGTGAACCTGGCAAATGGGAAGGATATTGGTGCCCTTGACCAAAACACAGAAAGAAGGAAGAAGGATGGACTTGGGAGAAAGCTAAAGAGTTTTGAGCAAGTTGAGTTTGAGATGTATATGGGATTCCTAGTTTGAAATTTCCCTAAAGAGGTTGGTAATAGACACACATACACACACACACACACACACACACACACACACACACACACACACACACACACACACACACAAAAACAGGCTGGTGATATGGGACTGTAGCTCAGGAGAAAATGAATCTGTGGCTTAATATATAGACCTAAGAGTCATCTGCATAAAAATAATTAAATGCATTGTCACTTAGAGAATGTAAAGAGAGAAGACCCAGAACTGAGTTTAGGGGTAAATCTACAGTTATGGGTTAGGAGTGGGATGACAGTGCAGTAAACAGTATTGAGCAGTGGTCAGACAGGTGGTTCAAGAACCAAAAGATAGCAGCATCACAGAAATGCTGAGTGGAAAGATATCCAGGAGAAGGTGGTCAACAGTAATCAATTCTTTAGAAATGTCAAGAAGGATAGATAAGGGCTGAGAAAATGCCATTGATTTTGGAAAATAAAAAGCTGACAAAAATAACTATGGAAAGCATACACTTCTCAGTTACCATATGAAATTATAGAGAATACATGGAGCACACATATATAACAACCTGTGGTTTTGAGGTTGCTATACTACCTAATGGCTTGGCAAGCACATATCATTTGTAATTCACATATATATAAGGGATGGTTTGTTAAAGTGACAATTATTAGTAAATGATTGATTTTCTCTCTTTTCATTTCTTTTTCTTTGATTTTCATAATTTTTCATAATTTGGAACAGCTCATTGTCCCATTGTGATTATTTGTTCTATTATGCATTGGCTATAATTTAGTCATATTTTTTTTTTACTTCTCAAGAACAATATTGTTCAACTTATTCTCCTCTTCAGTGGTTGGTTATGAAGCAGACGAGCACCAAATCCTGGGCTAGATTGTTATGTGATTGCTAATTTCCTGAAGATTCAAATGAACAAAAACCTCTTAATTGGGTGCATATGCTTTAATTGGGTGCATATACTAAAGTAAGAGTTTTACATTAGTAAGAACAAGATAATAAATAGTACTTCTCTGTGCTCAGTCTTAGTATTCTGTGTTGTAGTACATCTTTTAATACTGTTTCGTGTGCAGGATGAGAAACTTCTATACAGTGTCATTGATTGGAAGTCATCCTTCTTTTATATTGCTTTGTTCCATGTCATGTCTTTCCTAAGTGTGGCAGCTACTGTGCCTGTGGAACAGGAAAGCAAAAGTTACTCTAATTGTGCTGCCTACCTTCCTACCAGGAACCGTGGTGACTCTGCCATTCCACATCTTGCTCTGAGTACAGAATACCAACTGGGACTTTTTCCAGTATGTAGCTGGGGTAGTAGAGGGAAAGGACATAAGCCACTGTCAATTTCTTCTTCGACCATGTTGTAGTAGTAGTAGTAGCAGTAGTTAGGAACCTAAAGAGGAGCCATGTCAAATAGCAGGTGGAAGGAGGGGAGGGAAGGGAAAGGGTGTAGCAAGAAAAGAGTTTTCAGGTTGTTCCTTAACATGAACATTTCTTATACCTTTTATTACCTACATTCTTTTTCATTTAATTGAAAAGAGAACTACTAACTTATAATACATATTCAACCTTTGTAAACAAATGAACCCAAATCAATTTATTGAAGTAAGGCAAATCTTTCAAAGCAGTAAGATCTTTTCTGTAACACACATACACATATATATGTATGTGTATATATGATGTCTTTATATATATTATATATATGATGTATGTGTCTATGTATGTTTGTATATATGAAGTCTTTTGCTAAAATTGTATTCCCACACCTCATTCTGACATAAAAGTGGTTGTGGATTCCTAAAGGGAAATTCCAGTGGAGAACTCCAAACTGAAAGGGCTTCCAAAGATTGGCTCACAAATTATGTGTCTTTGTTCAAGAACCAGTCTACTAATTTTGGAGAGGTTTGTCACTGGAACGTTCATTCCAAGCCAAAGCAATCCACTAAGTACTAAAGTACGGAAGAGCCACATTTTCTGTCAGTTTAGAGGATGAGAACATCAGTGAAATCACACTTAAAGTTTTAAAACGTGTATATATATTATATATGCTCTCTTTAGGGAGATTTGACCAATATTCTCCAGCAAGGAAATTACACAGAAGTGTGCAAAAACTGCCAGGAAATATACAAAACCCTGAGTGTGTTTTATAGTGAGATGCAAAAGAAGAATCAACACGAGAATAATGCTGAACCTGGAACACATCTATGCATTGATGTGGAAGATGCAGTAAGTGTTTTGATTCTATTGTCATATAACAGAAATGGCTTTGACGTAGAATCTACCATCCCCGTAGCCTTTTATTTCCAGTCTAAAGTTAACAGTGTTGTCCATATTGTTTAAATTCTTGTTGCTAGAATAGTAGTTCATTTATGTAGTGCTTCATCTCACATTTTGTAAAGTACTTTCCTCACAATAATCCCAAGTGTAGTTAAAGTAATATTGCCCATTTTACAGATGAGAAAACTAAGGTGCCCAGAGAAGTTCAGTGTCTTCTCTACAGTTAGTTCCACAGTGGAAGAGCTTGTTCTTGAACCCACTATTCTTTCCTCTGTGCCAGTGATGTCAAACCCAAATAGAAATAGATCCTTGCAGGGCCACATATTGACTTAGAAAACTGGAAATTAATATCTGTTTTATTTTTATTTATATTGTTAAACATTTCCCAATTATATTTTAATCTGATTCCTCTCCAGAATTTTGTGGGCAGTGAGTTTTATACCTCTACTTAATACCATTTTGCTTTCCTTTTTGAAATTACGTGATAGTGTCACTAGGAATGGAACTTTTCGATTTTTACTAACACTTTTATGTAGCTTTATTTTAGTCACTAGCATACTTATAATTGGTAGAGACAGCCCCTATTTTTGCCACTATGTCTTCCATGAAACTAGGTGATTTACCAACTAAAAACAATTTTTTCCCCCTACAATGATAAAACTTGATTACATTCTGCCACTAGGTGGTGCATGTGTATTAGTAAAGGGTTACTTCATCAATTAATGTAAACACCTGAGTACCTACTATGTGCACACCACTCTGCTGGGCCCTGGGAGAAATACAAAGCTGGTTTCATGGAGCTTTGCTTTCTGGCAGAGTTTGTGGTGAATGTCAGATGAAACTGAAAAATCAGTTCCTGAAATTGATAAACTGCAAGTGAGGAATGAAAATCAAAGGGAGAAATGAAATATAGAGGATATTATTTAGGAGCCTTGGATAATTAGATTGATGAAATGTAAGGTGGTTTTAAAAAAAAAACAAACCAACCAGGAAATATCTGTATTCTTATCATCCAGTTTTGTCTATCTCAGTTTGAAACTCAAAGTCTTTAAAAGGATATGGTTAGTACTAGGATGTTTTGGACATTATTTTAAACTTGAGACATTGAAATTTTTTATGATAATATGAAGAAAAATATCTGAAAAGGAGGCCAAGTTTTAATTTTCTGATAGATTAAATTTTACTTGGCTGTCAATAGATTTTTAGGTTGTAGGTATGTTCTGAATCTAAAACATCTGAAGATCAGAAGAAAAAAAATTTTCCCGAAGTACATGAATGACATGTTAATGTTTGTTATGGTTTCATTTTTTTAAATTTTCAGATGAACATTACTCGAAAACTTTGGAGTCGAACTTTCAACTGTTCAGTTCCCTGCAGTGATACAGTTCCTGTAATTGCTGTTTCAGTGTTTATTCTCTTTTTACCAGTAGTTTTCTATCTTAGTAGCTTTCTTCACTCAGAGCAAAAAAAAAGAAAACTCATTCTGCGTAAGTAGCATTAAGAATGAATGAATGAATAAGCATTTCTTAAGCATTTACTATATGCTAGGCACTGTGCTAAGCACTGGGAATACAAATACAAGCAAGAAATATTGTCCCTGCCCTCAAAGAGCTTATATTTTAGTGGGGGAAAATATCATCTGTGATGGCATGGTTTGCCAATGTCGAGAAAGTGGCGTGGTAACTTGGTTTGGAGTGAGATAAGGTGAAATCTTATATATAAGAGCCAGCAGTAGACTCTGCCTGAGTTCCAATGGGAGGGGGTGATGAAGATGTACAGTCTCTCAATCCATCTCGCATTTATTAAGTTCCTGCTACATGCCAGGCACTGTACTAAGCTCTAAGGATACAAAGAAAGTAACAAAAAAAGGTTGCTCACAGTCTAATGGAGGAGACAACATGCAAAGAGCTATGTGCAAACAAGACATACACGGGGTACATTGAGGGTAAGTCACCTGGGAAAGGCTTCTTACAGGAAGTGTAACTTTAGCTGACATGTGAAGGAAGCCAGGGAAGCCAGGAGACGGAGATCAGGAGGGCCGTGTTCTGGATATGGGGGGCGGTCAGAGAAAACACCTGGAGCAGGGAGATGGAGTGGCTTGTCGAGCAGGTTGGATCATAGTGGATTATTGTGGAGGGAAGTCAGGTATAAGCAGCCAAGTTGCTAAGAGATTCAAATGCCAAAAAAAGAATCTTATATTTGATCCTAGAAGTATAGGGAGCCCCTGGAGTTTGTTAAATGTGGTCAAACCTGCGTTTTAGGAAAACCAGTTTGACAGTTCAGTAGAGGATGGATTGGAGTGGTGAGGCAGGGAGACCAACCAGCGGGTTATTCAGGAGTGAAGGCCTATGCCAGGGTGATTGCACTGTTAGAAGAGAGAAGGGGGCATGTATTAGAAATGTTACAAAGATGGGAACAATAGGACTGGGCAACTGATCAGAAACGGGAGGGTGAGAGAGAATGAGGAGTTGAGGATAATACCTAGCCTGGGTCACTGCGAGAATGGCAGTGCCCTCAACAGTAATAGGGAAATTAGGAAGAGGGGAAGATTTTCAGGAGTAGGAAGATCATGAGTTTAGTTTTGGACATGTTGAATTTGAGAAGTCTGGAATATTCGTTTCTGGATTTCTAAAAGGCAGTTGGAGATGGGAAACTAAAAGTTGGGAGAGAGGTTAGGGCTAGATAATCATCTGCATAGAAATTATATTTAAACCCCTGCGATGGTGTGAATGAAGACTCAGCCAAGGAGACAGAGAAAGGCCAATCAGACAGGTAGGAGAACCAGGAGAAAGCAGTATCATGAAAACCTCTCAAGGGGAAGAGGATAATTGACAGTGTCAGAGGCTACATAGAGGTCAAGAAGGATGAGGTTGAGAAAAGGCCATTAGATGTGGTAATTAAGAGGTTTCAGGCAACATGGTTTGGCAATTTTTGGTGGGGAGCAGAGGTTCTTAACTCAGGTCCATAAACTTTTTTTAGTATTTTGATAACTTAAAATATTATTGGTTTCCTTGGTAATCCTATGTGTTTTATTTTTCTCATTTAAAACCTTTCTGAGAAGAGGTCTATAGGCTTCCTCAGACTGCGAGAAAAGTCCATAACACATATCTCCTTTCCTAGATATTGTTGTTATATTTGCTCAAATATGGGGAAAGCCTCTAATCAGATTAAATACAAGCAAGGTAGCTCTTTGCTGGAGATGACAGGGTTTTGTGGGCATTGGTGGATTGATTCTGAAGATACCTGAAAGGTATACTTATTTGGAAAAATAAAATCACATATTACTACTGGAAAAAAACCAAGAAGATATTGAATAACTCTTGAACCATATGTCTACTTTATCTCTGCAGTCTTTTTTTTTAAGTAATTCGCCTATTTGTCAAGGGCATCCTTAATAAAAATACAAGAAAGGAGCAAGCAAACAAGCAGGCTTTAACAAATGGTATTCTACTGTAGATCGTGTTTTTACAGTCATTCCATTAATTAAAAGATGTAAAGATTATAGGATTCAATTGTGTTTACCATTTGTTGACTACAAAAAGCATTCAATTCAGTAAAGCAAAATGTAGCCTTTGGCTCCTTTGACAAGGTGTCTCTCGTTTATACACACACACACACACACACACACACACACACACACACACACACACACACACACACACACACACACACACACACACACACATACACATTAGCACCTTATAAGATTCCTTTAATTTTCAAGCTCTCTCTTCTTACTCTAAACTTTCCAGTCTTAAACTTTGCATCCTCCCACATACTCTGTCTGTAATCCAGTGATACTGGCCTCCTCCTGGCTGTTCTAAGAAGAAACTCCTTTCAACTCTGTGCATTTTTTTCTGGCTGCCCCCCATCCCTGGAATGCTCTTTTTCCTTGTCTCTTCCTTCTGGCTTTCCTGGCTTCCTTCAAGTACCAGCTAAAATTTTACCTTCTACAGGAAGCCTTTCCTGAGCTGCCTCAATTTGAATATCTTTCTTCTGATGATTATTTCCAATTTATCCAGCATATGGCTTGTTTCTACATAATTGTTTGCTTGTTGTCTTCCCCATTGGACAGTGAGCTCCTTGAGAGTAGGGCCTTTTGCTTTTATTTGTGTCCCCAGCACCTTAGCACAGTGCCTGGCGCATAGTGACTGCCACCAGAGAAAACTTTGGTTAATTTGTTATTAATGTCAATCAAACAAGATAGATGCTCTTTAAAGATGTTTGTCATGGTCATAGTGGTCATAGAGAACATCAACACGGATTCCAGATGGAAGAGAGATTTCCTTCCAATGGCATCAGCTTCTAGATGCTCCTGTTTGGAGATAGCATTGGATTGATAACATTACACACCTAATAGTGCAGAACTTCCTAAATGAGATCCATAATTACTTCAAAGAATTTGGCCTAACTCTCCAGTTATAAAAACCGTGTGGGTGAAGAATACCTTTGTCCATACTATAGTTGGATGCACTGTGCAGAGCTAGTCCATTAATACATCTGTCTTGGTGAGATACTGCTGATGGACAGAGAGATGAGCCCAGAATTAAATAGGATGAAGAGAGTAGGCTAATTTGTATTGGGGAAATTGCTCAGCACTTTTCAATTACCCTACCTGAAACAGAAATGTTTTTGATAGCAATATTATTCTGGTGATATTATATGGGTACAAATCCAAGGAGTTCAAGAAATCAGAATTACCAGTCACTCAAAGATCAATGGAGAGATATGGTAGGGGTAAATAGACTTCAGCATTATCAGTTAAGAATGCGTATGAAAGGTATATAAAAGATGTCCTTAGAGAGATGGATCAAAAAAAGAAGGTGGGCTAGTCAGGTAGGGGGAGTAAGGGATGACTGTACATAGATTGTGTGATAGATTAGTATATATGTAATGTTAAGAGATGTAGAAAAATACCCTTTGCACATTTGTTAGACTTTTGGAGGAGAGTTTATCAGCAGAAATGAAGTCATACAGGCTGAGAAGGCAAACGTTGGTTGGAAAGATGGGCAGTCTGCATGGAGGAAGTACCCATGTGATGAAATAGCAGATCTATTAAGTTTTGAAGTAGTTGGTGATGTTGGTATGACTGTCTTTTGCTGTACGATCCAAGAAGATAGAAATTATGCCTGCTTAACTCACTTTTTTTGTTTTTGTTTTTACTTGTCTTTTTTTTCTTCTAGCAAGCCATTTGCAGGTAAATGCTTTTAGAAGTTGAGGAAGATGAGGAAATTAGGTTCATTATGCATTTTTGAATATGTAGTACACTCATTCCAACTTAAAATATAGATATTATATATATATATATGTTTATGTATACATATGTATATGTGAGTGTGTATGTGTGTATATATGTAGAGAGAGAGAGAGTGGGCACAGGGTGAGTTGAAGATGAAGAGAAGATATCTAAAAGAAATAAAATCAAATTAAGGGAGGAGAGAGGAATATATTGAGAGAGGGAGATAGGGAGAGATAGAATGGGGTAAATTATCTCACATATAAG
>CM053627.1:136519277-136573126 GCA_028646595.1 Phalanger gymnotis
AGGAGGGCAGACTGGGGAACGGGGCAACCAGAGTGTACGTCATCTTGGAGTGGGGGGGGTGGAAATGGGGAGAAAAATCTGTAATTCAAACGCATGTGAAAATTAATGCTGAAAACTAAAGATGTTAATAAAAAAAATTGATTGTAAAAAAAAAAGAAAAAACATAAATTAGCAAGATTACAAATAGAAAAGAAGAGATCATGACAAAAGAAATAGAAGTATTATTAAGTGATATGACACCCAGCTATGTGCTAATATCAGAGAATTTGAATGAAATAGATTATCTGCACAATTATAAATTGCCAAGACTGACACAAAAGGAAATGAATAATTAAGAGACTAATACTGAAGGACAAAATAAAACATTGTAGAATTACCTTCCTTTCCTCCAAAGCAAAATAAAACAAAAAAACACTTTGTCTAGATGAGTTTATTATGAAATTGTTTCATTTTAAGCTTTTCCATACTTATTACCTAGATTGGGGTGGGGAACCTGGGCCTCAAGGCCACATGTGGCCCTCTAGGTCCTCAAGTGCTGCCCTTTGACTGAATCTGTGAAGTTTGGATTAAGTCAAAGGGCCACACCTGAGGACCTAGAAGGCCACATGTGGCCACAAGAGTGCAGGTTCCCTTACCCCTGATCTAAGTAATTCACAAATATAGAAAAATGTCTTATATTACTCCAAACCTTTTATGAGGCAAATAGTAGTGTTGATTTTTAAAACCAAATATAACATGAAAATAATAATTTTGCTAATAAACCCGGATGCAAAAATGCTAAAGATAATAATCAATGGAATATTAATATTAGAAAGAAAATTATTGATTTGAATAAGTAGGGTTTTATTCCAGTCAAATAAGGCTGGTTCATTATCAGAAAGACTATCAGAATAATAAAACATAAAAACTAAAAAATTTGACATACAGTATGATTGATTATATAAATAGATGCTCCCCCAAAACCATTATAAATGAATAAATTAAGAAAAACGTTTGTTAAGTGCTTGAAATATGAAACAAAAGCAAAGAAGTCCCTGCCTTCAAGGAGCTTCTGTTCTAATAGGTGTAGATTTCCCATATGAGGGAGCTTTGGCCTAAGAGGCTTATTTTGGTTTGGAAATTTACTGGAATATAGAGTGAAGCCATAGGGGAATAGAATGACATACCTTTCTCAGAAGTAGTGGCATTATTGACTTAATTATGGTTCCAGAACCAGAAAGGGGGGTGGGGTGGAATTGGGTATTGGGAGTTGGACAGGATAAACACCTAGAAACAAAATCTGTAAGAAGATGTTGGTGAAATAAAGGGAAATATGGCTAGCCTTATATAGTAGGCCACATGTAAAGCCCTCACCAATCAAATCCTTAGAGCCCCAGGGTGGGAATTCCAAATCTTAAAGGTTTTAGGGCAGGATATGGTCATCTTTTCCATAAGAATGGTATGAGAAGCTTTGTTAAATGCTTTGCTACTGTATAGGTAAACTGTATCCATAGCATTCCCCTCATCTACTACTCCAATTATCACCCTTACCGTAAAGTCAAGTAGTCTGGCCTGATCTGTTCTTAATCGTAATAGCACACATGATAAAGCAGGAGCGAGAGTCTTTGAGAAATAGGATATAGGGCCACAATGTTGGGAAACAAACCAGACCTTGTATTTTTTTTTCCTTGAATTCCAGTGGACTTTTATTGTGAAAAATGAACAAAATCAAAATTTTGCCAACTATGTTTTCTGAAATGTATGAATTCAGCAGAAACTATAGCTCCATATTCACACATACACAATACTCCATGTCCTGACAAAAACACAGCCTTACTGGACCATTTACCAATTAACAGAAAGCCAATTCTTCCCTTGCTCAAATATTTTCAAATTTGAGTCTCTACTATTCATTTTTCAGTGGAGCTGGTCCCTTGTGGTTAGGGATACTGTATTAAAGTGTCTCGTTTGAATTGAATAAAAATTAATAATTTTAAAAATTATGTTCCAGTTTTGTTTCAATAAAGGGAACAGTGACTTTGTTTTCCCCGGTTATCCTTCCCCCAAAATTATTAGTTAAACTATAGCAGCCTGTATTTTAATAACCTTTCTCCTTCCTACTCCCCTGCCCTACCCAGTATTCTCCACAGGTAAATTCATATTTTATTTCTCATTGGTACCAGGAGTCAAGTGGACTATGCAGATCCAGAAGGGGGCTGGGCATGGATACTTAAGTTCTTTCCCTACTTGGGGGTGGTTCTAGATTCAGGATTGTGCTACAAGTTTGAAATTATTATGTAGGCTCCTGGAGAAGGTGGGGCTCAGATGCTTGACTCTGTTGGTATCGAGTGCCCTTGGTGAGAGGTTAGGTTTTCAATTTAAGGAAATAGTATAAGCCTGAATATTACCTTGGAGGTCCCTGGAAAGTTGAGATTCAGTAGAGGGAGAGGTATTAACTGTCTAGTTAATAGTAGTCAAGTAGTCAACTTGTCAAACAGTAGTCTAGTAGTCAAGCCTGTGGTCCATACACAGTCTGGAGAACTTCTCTGGTAGAGAAGGAAGTGGAGGCCCCCAAGAAGAGCAAAAGTTCATCTATTTAAGAGCTCGAGTGTGTGTTCTTTCCATTTTCTGTCAGGTGATATAAAGCCTATCATATATTCAAGGTCTTATTAGCCCAAGTGCTTTCATAGGAACTGAAGGTCCACTTACTTTTGTTGCAGAGACCTAGACATGAAGTAAATTCTTATGTTCCCAGAGAGTACCCTTGGTGGGGACATGAGCCAAAGAGAATTATTTATGCAAAGCTTCCAAGCTTTAACCCCATCTTTCTAAACCCAGTGCTTTGGTCCTAGACAATGGACTATATATGTCTTTTGGAGAGCCAATGGTGAGTTTGCTCATTGTTTTTTATATGAGACTTAAATAAGCATTAACAAATTGGGGGAGAGATTCTCTTGGAGAGGAACAACATCTTACATTTTTCTAGCAGCTCACACAGTTGTTTTCTGAGGCAGATTAATATTTGTTTTGGTAAAGTACATGGTTTTGTAATCATATGAAACAATCCTGAGATGTACTGTGATATGCTGTGTTGGGTTGAAAAGGATCTGTGTCTGATCCAAATAAAATCAAATTTAAGATCTTAGAATTATTCCCTAGTTATCTATGAGAAGCAGAAATGGTGAAAAATTAGTTCAAATATTTGCTAAAAACAGAAGATATAACTAATCACTCTTTCGACCTCCAATTTAAATGTTTAAAATTCTAAATTGGTGCCAGTCTCATTAAGTATCATGGATTTGGGGAGTAGCTGGGTAGCTTAGATCTGTGATTTCATCTGTATAGCGAACTCTTGGTATGTAAACTTCTTCACTCATGCAGATACAGAAACAATGTATAATTTATAGTCTTAAGAGAGTTGCCTGGGGAAAAGGAAAGCATAAAGGACTCGTCCAAGGTCATCCTGACTCCAAGGCCAGCCCCTCAACCCACTCCTTCAGGTTGCTTTCATCAGAGAATTGCTGTAATCAAAATGAACACACTTTTAAGTTATTCATAGTAAATATTCTGGGCATCAGTCCCACCTACTTAATTTCTGTTGCAGTATATATTAGAAGTGACTTTTGAAAAATGCTCAGTTAAGTCAGACATTAAAAAAAGACTAAAACTTTCCCAAACATGATTGCCCTGAGCTAATTTAATGTCTATTTCTTCTTTAGTTATTTCACACATTACCAATTATTGTCCATAATGAACATGTTATTCAACTTAAATGAGATTAGCTACTTAAATGGTGCCCTTAAAGTTGCAGAATTTTAATGCTGCTTTATGCTTTCTCCTCCTCTTCCTCCTCCTCCTTCTTCACACTTAATAGTATTTTATTTTTTTCCAATTACATGTAAAGATAGTTCTCAACATTCATTTTTGTCAGATTTTGAGTTCCAAATTTTGTCCCTCTCTTTCTTCCCTCCCCTTCCCCAACATGGGGTTATGATATGGGTTATACATGTACAATTATGTTAAACATATTTCCACATTAGTCGCGTTGTAAAAGAAGAATGAGAACAAAAGGGAAAAACCATGAGAAAGAAAAAAGTAAAAAATGAAAAAAAGAAAAATAGTGTTTATGCTTCCTTCTTAAGACGCAGCTGCTAAATTATGTGGTGGTATTTTTTCCCTTTTTCATAAGAAAGGGCTTCTTGACAAAATTCAGGGAGGGATTTGAGAGAATGACAGAAACAAAATACACCCCCCCCCCCAATAACTTAGGTACTAGAGAACTCAGAGAGAGGGATGAAAAGTAACACATCTGTTATTCAGTCAGTGGGAGACTGTATAGTCACTCTTACAAGTAAAAGGAAGGTAAGGGCACCTGCAGTTCCTACCTCACTAGGTTGCGATGCAGACAAAATGCAATAAACTATGTGAAATATTTTGTAATACTATGAATATATGGCTTGCTTTGTATTAAGACAATTAATTATAATCTCATTCTCATTTTTTGGTGGAATTCAGACAGAAATGGTCCTGGGACAATTTGATATACCATTATTCATTTATATTTAATCTTCTTGATATCCTTTTACCAGATGGTAAAACGATTGCTTTTTATAATCAAATAAAGTATTAGGATATATAAAAAAAGGGCTTCTTGGAATATTTGGTCTTCCCAGTGGGTTCCCCCATGATGAGTAATAACTTTGAGAGGCAAACCTATAAGCCTCACCAATATACCACTTACTCTGCTTTGTGAGAAACATTTTTCTACTCTTAGTGGTGAAATAAATCTCCCTTGCTCCATAGAAGGCCACTAGGAAAAAAACTGGTGTGTGTTTGGGAAACAGCTATCATTTAGCACTTGTATTTGGTGCTAGTTTAGGGTTAGGGTGAAAGCAGGGCTCTGAAAGGCAAATGAGCACAGGGTCTCTCTCCTCTGGTCCTATCCAGCCTTCTAGTCCTCCCTCCTCTATGAAGTCTTTCCATTCCATTCAGCAAGTATTTATTTACCACCTACAAAATTATGGGGATACAAAGACAAAAATATGAAAATAGTCCCTGACCCCAAGGAATTTACATTCTGCTGATTATAGTGAGGAGAGCATCATGCACACAAATAATAATAATTAATAAAATATGTATATATAAAGCAAATGCAAATTGCTGCAATTAAAGCAACATCTTGTTATTCATGATGGGGAGGGGTAAAGAGCACAAAATCTGGGGATCAGTAAAGGTTTCTTGTAGGAGGTGGTATTTAAGCCTTAAGAGAGCTAGGAATTATTACCAAGGAGATACTTTATAGAACTTAACAAAATAATAACAAAAATCATCTGGAAAACAAAAGTTCTAGAATATCAAGAGAAATGATGAAAAGAAATAGGTACAATGAAGGAATGTACTTTCAGACCTCAAACTATGTCATAAAGCAGCAGTCATTAAAACTATATGGTTAGTTGGTTGTCGTTCATTCTTGAAGAGGATCAAAATGACATCACTATACTGATTATAGTGAGGAGAGCGTCATGCACACAAATAATATAATTAATAAAATATGTATATATAAAGCAAATGCAAATTGCTGCAATTAAAGCAACATCTTGTTATTCATGATGGGGGGGGTAAAGAACACAAAATCTGGGGATCAGTATAGTTTCCATGTGTCTTTCTCTGGCTGATCAGACCAATATGAGCTCGGAATGCTCTACCACAGTGGGGCACAAAGAGTCCGTGTGAACACTTGGGGTAGATACTCTAAATTTGTGCATCCTGTGTTTCCTTTGAGCTGTTTCAATTCTGCTTTGCTCATAGAGCACAGCACCTTCTCTGATGTGGGAATGCCATGCTGAACAGTCCCGTGCCAGCATCTCCCATGCAACACAATCAATTCCAAAGTTCTTGAGAGAGATCTTGAGAGTGTCCTTGTATTGCTTCTTCTGACCACTATGTGAACGCTTGCCCTGTGCGAGTTCTCCATAAAATAGTCTTTTTGGCAACTATATGTTTTGCATTCGAACAATATGGCCAGCCCATTGGAGTTGTGCTCTTTGAAGCAGAGTTTGAATGCTTGGCAGTTTAGTTCGAGTAAGGACCTCAGCATCTGGTACCTTATCTTGCCAGGCGATCTTCAGAATCTTCCTAAGACAATTCAAATGGAAGTGATTCAGTTTCCTGGCATGGCACTGGTACACTGTCCAGACTAGACAAGGGAGATTCAGAAACAATAGAACTCAATAACCTAGTGTTTTATAAAGTGGAAAATGTAAATTATTTTGGGAAAGACCTTCTTATTTGATAAAAACTGCTGTGAAAACTGAAAAGTAGTATGGCAGAAATTAGGCTTGTATCAACATCTTCGATGGATATGTGATCTTAATATTAAAGAGTATGCTATAAAAAAAATTAGAAGAGAAACCAATCATGTACCTGTCATGGTTATGAACAGGAGTATTCTTAACCAACAAGAGATAAAGGCAATTACCAAAGAAAATTGATAACCTTGATTACTTGAAAGTGAAAAACTTCTTCACAGACAAATTTAATGGCCTAAAATAGGTAAGAAGGGAAGTGGTTGAATGTGAAGAAAAAAATCTTTGTATCAAATTTCTCTGATAAGAGTTTGGTATGCAAGATATATAAACGGTATATGTGTGTGTGTGTGTGTGTGTGTGTGTGTGTGTGTGAGAGAGAGAGAGAGACTAGTAGCCATTCTCCAACAGATAAATGATCAAAGGATATAAACAAATAGTTCTCAAAAGAATAACTGCAAAGTACTCACAACCACATGAAAAATGGTCCAAATCACTAATAATAAAAGAAATGCAAATAAAAACAACCTTCAGGTTTTGACTCACACTGTAAAAATTGGAAAAAATGATAAAAAAAATGACAACAATGAATGTTGAAGGAGTTGTGGAAGGATAGGCACACTAATACATTGTTGGTGGAACTGTGAAATGGTATAACCATTTCGGAAAGCAACTTGGAATTACACAAATAAAGTGACTAAAATGTTCATATTCTTTGAACCAGAGAATCCATTACTGAGCTACCCCAAGGAAGCCACTGATAAGAAGAAAATCCCCATATGCTCTAAAATATTTATAGCAGCACTTTTTGTGGTAGCTAAGTATTGGAAACGAAGTAGATACCTATCGACTGGGACTGGCTAAACAAATTGTGATATGTGAATGTGATAGACTGTTACTGTGCTAAATGTGATGAATATAGAGAAGCATGGAAAGATCTATGGAAATTGATGCAGAATGAATTGAATAGAGCCAAGAAAACAATATACACAGTAACTATAACAATGTAAATGTTAACAAAAATTCAAAAGTAAATGTAACAAAATTATAAAGAACAAGCAATGCTCTAATGAAGAGATATGAGAAGACAACCCCATACCCTTTCATGAAGGTAAGAGGTCCACAGGTGTTACACGTTCACGTGCTTTTGGACTTTTTCAATACATCAATCAATTGAGCTAATTTTTTTTCTCCCTTAAAAAAATACTATTTGTCATAGGATCTCTAGGGGAGGGAGGGAAAAGGATACTTGGAATAACCATGGTGATAGAAGAAATAGAAAACATGGGTAAAAACATTTTTATAAAAGAGTGAGCTAGGAATTCCAAGAAGCTTGAGGATAAAAAACTCTCTAGGTATGAAGGATGGCTAGTGATCAATTAATCAATAAGCATTTATTATACTATATATATACTATATTATACTATACTAGAGATGCGGAGACAAAATTGAAATAGTCTTTGCCCATTTGGAATTATGCTCCAAAAGTCTCCAAAATGTGCATCTCATTTGACTTAAGAGATATTACTGCTAAACCTATGTTCCAAAGAGATCAAAGAAAGAAGAAAAAAGACCCATATGTACAGAAATATAGTAACTCTTTTTGTGGTAACAGAAAACTTATTACTAAAGGGCTATCTATCAATTGGACAATAAGCAAACAAATTATAGAATATGAATGTAATGGAACATTATTATACCATAAGAAATAATGAAATGGACAGCTTCAGAGCAAACTAAGAAGACCTCTCTGAACTGATGCAGAAGGAAATGAGCAAAACTAGAGCAATTTATATAAGAAAAACAACCTTGAAAGATGTTAGAATTATGATGCAATGAACAAACCAGGATTCTAGAGGACCCATGATGAAGTGTGCTTCCCATCTTGTACCAGAGAGGAGGTAAAATTAAAATTCCAAATGAGACATACATTTATGGACATGGCCAATATGGAAATTTATTTTGTTTAATTATACATATTTGTTATGAGGGTTTTGTTTTCTCTTTTTAATGTTTAATTGGGGAGAGGAAGTAGGAAGTAGAGAAAATAAATGCTTGTTAATTGAAGGTAAAAAAGAAATAAAGAAGAAAAAAAATGTTTTAAAAAGAAATAGTTCCTGCCCTTTTAAGAAGCTTACATTCTAATAAGGGAGATAGTGTGTGTGTGTAGGCAGCTAGATATGATAGTGAACAGAGTTTAGGATTTAGAGTCAGAAAGACTTGAGTTCAAATCCTGCTTCAGACACTTACTATTTGTGTGACCCTTAGTAAGTTACTTAATCTCTGTCATCCTCAATTTCTTCATCTGTAAAATGAGGATAATAACCCCACCTGCCTCCCAAGGTTGTTGTGAGGATCAAATTCAATAATATATGTAAAGTGCTTCACAAACCATAAAGCTTTATATAAGTTTCAGCAACCATAAAGCTTTATATAAGTCTTAGCAATTATTATATCTCCTAGTGCTTAGCACAGTGCCTGGCACAATATGAATACTTAATAAATACTTTTGCATTCATTCATTCATTCACATATGGGTTTATATACACAATGTATGACATATCTATGTTAGGTTGCCATCAAATATAAAATGGCTGGCCTGTGTGTGGCATGGAAAGATGTCTGTCTTGGAATCTGGCCCACTCCATCTGCCAAGCAAGATGGCAATTCTAGATTTTGTGCATAGAAGGTCAAGAGCCAGTACCACCAGCAGCCCAGTCGAGGAGAAGCAGGTAGGATCCCAGGACCTTGTGGCTGCTTGATCTCTTCTCTTCTCTTCTCTCCCATCTCTACTCTCCTATCTCTAAAAGGTGCATGTAAGGCTAGAATCATGACTGTCTGCCATACATCAAACATCTATAGTCTAGGAGTATGATGAAAGATTCAGAATAAATGTCACTATCCCTGATTATTCTACAGGATGTCCCTAAAGTCTGGACTCATAGGAAATCTCATTAACATCTCATTAACCATTTCACCAAAGACTTCTTTTTCTTGGGTATGCTAAAGGAGAAGGTGTACTTAATGAAAATCACAGATGCAACATACTTGACTTAATGCATAAAGAATGAATGTGCTAAAATCGACGGCAATGTGGAGTTATTGTATCGAGTTCACGTGAATCTTGCAAAGCACATCAATCTTTGCATCACAAATAAGGGAAATCATATTGAAGATGTTATTTGTTAATATTCCAAGTAAATAAAATGTTGTTGAAAATCCTATTCATGTCATTTCTTGAGAAAATATACATTTTTGCCTATGTGTCCAGACTTTAGGAACACCCTGTAAATGGGAGAGCAATATTTAGGTTACTCTCGCCAGCTTGCACCTTTCCCTTACATGCTTGTTACACAGATATTAGTAGTCATGGATAATTAGTAAAACTCCTTATCAAAGTAAACCATAGAATACACCAGAATAAATGAGCTCTTTCAACTTGGGAGCAAGATTAAATCTCAGCTCAATCAAAGGGAGAATGATTTCACCAGGAGGATATCATTCTTAGCCGTCTCTATCTAGGGTTGTAGGCACTGAAAATCAAGGGACATGTTGTGGTACTGGCTACCTCACATGTTTACAGATCTGGGGAGATGTCTAGTCTACCATTCAAGAGCCCACCTATAATTGAGTGGATAAATCTTAAACAATTTCCTAAAGCTCGGAGAGGTTAAGCTTTGACCAATATCACACAGCTGAATAAGTGTCAGGGTCAGGATTTGAAACCAGGTCTTCAAGTGGAGAAGCTGCAGCCTTGAGGCCACATGCAACCCTCTAGGTCCTTGGCCGAATCCAACTCCAAATTCTTTTGTTCTGTGAAGTTTGGATTCAAAGGGCCTCGGGTTCACCACCCCATCGAAACCCAGAACTCTATTATGACACACCAAATCTATTATACACATGATGGTCACTTAACAATGTTTGATTAATTGGATTATTTGGGAGGTGAAGAGAGGAACAGGAAAGGTGAGTAATGATTACACTTTGGATGGTGACAGATATTTAGTCCTTCTTGACTCTGAGACCCCGTGGATGATTTGGTCACTGGTGTTCTTGTGTGCATCCCTTGAATACTAAATGACATTATTTGTGAATTGGTGATAATGCTCTTTTGGAGTGTTTGGTTTTTAGATCAACCAATCAAAGAAAAGCGAGACTATTAATCACTTACTAAGTCCCAGACAATACACTAAATGTTAAGGACACAAAGGAAAAAGAAAACCAGCCCCTGTTGTCCAGGAGCTGCCAGTCTGATGAGTGAGACAAACGTGTATAAATATGTTCACGTGAGCTATGTCCAAAGTAGAAAGAAGGTAATTTCAAAGGAAAAGGCAGGAGCAGCTGAGGAGATCCATAAAAAAGCACTGTACATTAAAGAGCTAGAGAGGGAAACACGCATTTATAAACATATAATTTGACATTTGATACATATTTCAAGATGACTCTAAAGAAAAAAATACTCCCACAAACTCTCGAGTTATCAGTTAATAGTTTTATTTTCAAAAGACCAATGGCTAATTGGGCACTGTCCCTTTGATTAATCATGAATTTTAGCTGTAGATTCTTCGCAATCAAGCCACCATTCAAACGTTAATAAACATTTGGCTCATTAGCAATTCCTGATGAAAAAAAATAGACTCGGCTTTGAGAGGCTGCCAGAGTCAGCAGTTACCTGATATCTTTTTATTCTGTGATATCTTCTACCTCCCCAATTATACAGTGCAGATTCTTTGATAACAGAGGATATAGTCTTGAGCAACTACCAGCACCTTCCTTTAATTGGTAGCTTCTCTCTGAGTTTCTCCTATCCTTACTATCTCCTCCTCGGAGATGGTTTCAAACATTTCCTCTTACTCCCACCTGTAGCCCCACAATTTTTGTGGCAGATGAATTAACCTATTGCTTGTCTTAGAAGACAGGCCTTCCAAACTTGACTTCCCTTCTCCAGCCCTCAAAACTCAGCATCGTTACATACTCTCCCCTCTCTTCTTTTGGTCACAGAAAAATTTTTCTTTCTTCTTGCTAAGGCCAATCCCTCTCTTAGTGCTGATAATTTCATGGAGAGGGTGAGGCTGATGATTTTGCACAGTTCTGCCTCTCTTAAATCCAATTCACTTACAAATCAAGGCATCACCCTCCTGATGTCATTGGTCCTCTAGGAAAATGAAGGACATTTAGCAGTAATCTCTCTCTCTCTCTCTCTCTCTCTCTCTCTCTCTCTCTCTCTCTCTCTCTCTCTCTCTCCCTCTCCCTCCCTCCCTCCCTCTCTAATACCCACCTTGGTCGTCCCATCTCTACTTACTTCTTCCTATCTGCCTGCAAAATATGTCCTTAAAAAATGCTACTCCTGCACTCTTCTATTTCATCCAGTTATTGGTGAATCTCTTTTCTCCCCTTTATTGCTAAACTTCCAGAAAAAGTCATCTCCACCTGAGACTCATCTTCCTTAATATTCACTCTTTCCTAAACCCTTTTCAGTCTAACTTCTCCCCAACACTACTCTCCATAAAGTCACTTTGGTTATTGATGTTTACTTGTTTCAGTCACATCAAACTCCTCATGACCTCTTTTGGAGTTTTCTTGGTAAAGATACTGGAGTAATTTGCCATTCTTTCTCCAACTCATTTTACAGATGAGGGAAGTGAGGCCAACAGGGTTAAGTGACTTACCCAGGGTCACAGAGCTAGTAAGTATCTGAGGTTGGATTTGAACTCAGGAAGATGAGTCTTTCTGACTCCAGGCCGAGTCACTAGAGGTCGCTAGTGCCCTCCTAATCTCCAAATCTAATGTCTTTCTTTACTCTGGGCCTTTTACCATTGTTAGTCATCTCCACGGGGAACACATTACAGCCTGGGCCATTACAGGGCCTAGAAGTTCTTCCTTTCTTTGTAGAGTCGTCATGCATCTCTGATTGGATACAAAATTGCAGCTGTATGTCTTCTTCAGCTGGGTCCAGCCTCAATTCTTGACTGCAAGGTCTCATTTTCTCATGAGTCCCTGGCCAGTTCTCTTCTCTACTGCAAGGGACCGTCTTCCTTGAAGCTGCCTCTTCTTTCAAGTGACCGTCTGTCTGTATCCACGACTATTTGGAACGTGTATCTCTGCTCCCTTAATTGTGCCTTGAACTTGTTCTTGCTGTTGAGGGTGGGATGTGATGTGTTTCTCTCTGGGCGAGTTGCTATTAGATACCATGGTCAATGTGAGGGGTTGGGGTGGAAGGGAGAGAAATTTCCTCCATGCAGACGTCTCCTCCACAAAGCTCTCCTGAAGCTTCATTCCCTCAAACTAACAAACTTTGTCTTGTTTTTTTTATTATTATTATTATTATTATTTATTTATTTAGTTTTAGTTTACAACATTCAGTTACTCAAGTTTTTGAGTTTCAAATTTTCTTCCCCTCTCTCTCCCCACTCAAGACGACATGCAATCTGATATAGGCTCTACATATAACTTCACACTAAATACATTTTCACAATAATCAAGTTGCAAAGAACTACAACTAATGGAATGAACCACTAATGCGTTGTTGGTGGAGTTGTGAACTGATCCAACCATTCTGGAGAGCAATTTGGAACTTTGCCCAAAGGGCTATAAAAAGGTGCATACCCTTTGACCCAGCAATACCCCTTCTAGGGCTGTATTCCAAAGAATTCATACAAGTGGGAAAAGGATCCGTATGTTCAAAAGTACTTATAGCAGCTCTTTTTGTGGTGGCAAAGAACTGGAAATCAAGGGGATGCCCATCAATTGGGAATGGCTGAACAAGTTGTGGTATATGAATGTAATGGAAAACTATTGTGCTTTAAGAAATGAGGAGCAGATGGACTTTATAATAACTTGGAAAGACTTATATGACCTGATGCTGAGTGAGGGGAAGAGAACCAGGAGAACATTATACGCGATTATAGACACATGGTATCTCTGATGACTAACTTCGATAGACTTGGCTCTTCTCAGCAATGCAAGGTTCTAATACAGCTCCAAAAGTCTCATGATGGAAAAAGTGATTCACGTCCAGAGAAAGAATTACAAACCTTGTTTTATAAAGGTCACTTGCTGGCATGTGCCCATCCATCTTTCATCGACTAATGGGATTATCTTCTCTCATTAAGATAAGGGTGTTCAGACTTTGTATACATTTTTATAGTTAAATGCCTTATTAACATCTCGTGAGTGAGATAGACTTTCTGTTCAGGAAGGTTTGATAAAGTATAGCGCCCCTAAAATAGCATTACAGCTCTAGAGATCAAAGGTACTTTAGAAATTTAGTCCAATGTCCTCATTTACAGGTGGAGAAACTGAAACCTGTGGTGGAAAAATGACTGACCCAAGGTCTTACAGGTATTAAGTAGTTTCTAATGTACTAAATATGTAGTCGTGTTATAGTTATTTATATATTTATCATGTAATCCATTAGATTGTAAGCCCCAGTGAACCTAAAGGAATGATAACCTAAACTTTATAACTCCTTCAGTCTTGTTTTGTTCAGTGGTGTTTAACTCTACATGACCCCGTGGACTTTTGCCCATGGGATTTCTTGGCAAAGATACTGGCATGGTTTGTCATTTCCTTCTCCAGTGTGTCCCTATTTTACGAATGAGGAACTGAGGCAAATAGGGGTTAAGGGACTTGCCCAGAGTCACACAACTAGTAAATGTCTGAGGCCACATTGGAGCTCAGATCTTCCTGACTCCACGCTCTATCCACTGAGCGTCCTAGCTGCCTCCCTCCAGTGCTTTTCACACAACGGGTGCTAAACATGTTCTTGTCGATGTGGTAGGAGCAACATCTACTAGGAGCCTTGCCAGTAGGCTAAGCCAGTTTTCTAAAAAAACAAAAACAAAACCACAAAAACAAACAAACAAAAAACCAGGAAGTTGTCCACAGGACTAAAGTTCAAATCATTGATGAAGCTTCCTTATCACCCAAGGTGTCAAAATGTCCAGCCCACCAAGAGTGAGGGTACCCGAGATTTAGTAGTATACATATATATATACATATATATATATGCATATATACATATGTGTGTGTGTGTATATATACACACACATATATATATACACACATACATATATAGTATTAATTTTTATGCACCATCTATGTGCAGAGCTTCCACTGCTGTGGAAGTAAACACACCTTCCTGACCAGATACTTTTCTTAACATAAACAAGGGAGGAAGAAGAGGGCTGAATCTACCTGTACTGATGCTATGTCATTGCTGAATATCCTTTCCATGTTACTGTTAAGTAAACTTCCTTTTTGTTAAATGTTAGATGTCTATGAGGTTCTTCTTTTATTCCTACCTTTAGCATGAACTGTTTAGATTTGCCTGAGTCAGGCCTGCCTGACCCACAACACCTGAATATTGTTAAATATCTAACTTCTTTACTACAGTTTATGCACAGAAGGGGGAAACAAATGTATTGAGATAATGGAAAGCTAACAAAATCCCTGTGTCCTGAATGAGCCACTGTAGTGAATGACATTTTTCTCACTTGCACTTGTGACTTTTTTTGATGGTCTAGTTTTAATCCTAAAGCTAACGATTCACATTTTAAATTAAAAAAAAAATCAGACTGCGCAACTTTACTAGTGAAGGCTCATAGGATCATTGAATTTGAATTGGACAAGACATTAGAACTCACAGGTGGCTGTGCCAAAGCTATGGATTGTCTACATTTTCTATCTCTCACTCATTTCTTGTCCATAGGAGGGGAGAGGAGTTGCTGAGGAGTGATAGTACATAAGAGAATGTTATATATAAGAAGAAGAAAAGAATGACTAGCTTTTTCATCTTAGGGAAGGAAAATTCCAAACTTAGTTCACGTGACCGAGTGACACTCTTGACTCATTAACTAGGAAAAGTAAAGTGTACTATTAGAAAGAAAAGAAAAGGTAAATTCTAATCATAAGAGCCTCTTGTGAAAACATGGCTGATTAAATCACATAGCTCAGAACTCAAATCTTGTTTTAATGAGAAAATGTCCGAGGAAACCTCAGTATTCTTTATGATCCATTTCTAGGCTTTCATAGGTAGATAGTACAGCCTAAGACATTTAGAAAGTACAACTCAATCCAAGGGCAAATGACAAAAAGGTCTCATTGGAAGTCATTGTCAAAAACAAACCTGTATATTCTTTTGATAAACTTTGTGGTAAAACAGTTTATCTCCTTAAAAAAAAACCCTGTTAATACTGTTAATATGTATTTTTAAAATTATATTCTAATAAGATTAATAATTTTAGGGCCTTGATAATAATATTAGCTAATATTTATGTGGGGCAGCTAGGTGGCACAGTGAATAGTCCTGGGAGTGGAGTCAGAAGGGCTCATCTTCCTGAATTCCTGAGTTCAAATCTCACCTCAGACACTTCCTACCTGTGTAACCCTGGGAAAATTGCCTAACCCTGTTGACTTGGCATGACTTTACTTGTTTTAGACATATTGAATCTGAAAAGCCTATGGGACATTGAGTTGGTAATGTGAAGGTGAAGTCAGACTGGACCTCAGATCAAGGCTGGAGATAAAGAACTGGGTCTGATCCACATAGAAAAGATAATTGATCCTAGAAAAACTGATAAAATCACCAAGAGGGACACCAAGATAAACAAAGAGAGGGTCCAAGACAGAAGCTTACAGAACACATAAGCTTAAGGGACAGGCCATGGATGATGCCCAATAACAAGACAAGAAACAAGACAAAGCACCGTTAACAGCCAAAGTGAGCATGAGACCCACCATCTTCTAAGTCTTCCTGTTTAATAGGATCAAAATAGTGGCTAGCAGCACCACTTGGTGACTAAATTATTAAGAAATGGAATCACTAAGGAGAGTTAACCTGGTAGATAATTCAGAACTGAACCTGCATTTCTGCTTTAAAGGATGCTAAACCAGGACATTTTTACTTCACATTTTCAGTCTGTTAAATAAAAATTATTTTTATCTGATCTTGTTAGTTGGGAAATTGGAGAATTTTATTTTTCTAAGACTGGTTTAATATAAATACAGTGATTTAAATGCAAATCACCAATCAAGAATAGGGCTGAGGCAAATTGGGATGAGAGAAATGTCCTTTTCTTTAAACGTTCATTGATTTGCAGAAAGCAAGCAATGTGAGAGCCTGGTCCACCATGTTTAAAAATGTTCTAGGGACAGATGCCTGGGGAGCGGGCTAGGGGAAGGGGAAACTCTTAATGGTAATTATTGTATTGCCGACTGAATACAATTGCCTTTTAATAGGATAACTGCTTTGCAGCATCGAGCAAAGTCAAACGTTGTTCAAGTTCTCCTGTTGGAAATCTTTGTATTGCTACCTGTGGCAATTGCCTCTGAAACGGACTCTTGGTGGAGAGTGGTCTCTGCCAGCTGATGCTGTTTACCCACTGTCCTCTCTTTTCAAAAAACCTTTTTTTAAAGGAAGTTGGATATTGGAGGGGAGAGAGAGAAAGAGAAAGCAAGAGCTGGAGAGAGGTCAGAAGGAATAGAAGTGCTCCGCGGCTCTCTCTCTCTCTCTCTTTCAATAGCACAAGTGACAACTACCCACAGATCTCCCATTTGTCTCAACCCTTCCCGGGAGCTCTTTGCAATCTGAAAGCAGAGCCTATCAGTAGAGGGTTCCAAGCTAACAAAGACAGAAGTCAGATGAAGGGGTTTTGACATGTGATCCACTAGGGGTGATGTCACCGACAGCTGACCTATCATAAGACCTTAGTGACAAGGCCAATGGGAACCCTATTTGTGAGTTTCTAGTGCCTTACTCCCCTGCCAGTCTGGGCTTGGAAACAGATTGACTAGCATAATGGAGTGATTTTGTAATCTGTCATAATGCTATAAACTACAGCCCCACAGACTTTGACCCCTCACAGGTATAATAAGCTCTTTTATTCAGCCACACATGCTCTCTCCATGGGGAGGGAGAGAGGGGGCCCTACCTCTAATTATATATCCAAAGCATATGTTTTGCCCAGAAACAAAGCCTTATATTCATTAGTAGCAATCTTAAAAGCTAGCAGGTTTTTTTTTCCTAGCTAGTTAACTAATTGACAGTTTAGGAGCCTGCATTAGTAACATGCTGCGCCCATGTAGTCACTTAATCTGACAGTTTTATTAAAATTGTAGTCGAGCCTTTGTGGGTCTGTCAGCATTTATTTGGAAACCTACTTACCCCGAGGTCTTAGCTCAGCTGTAGAAAATCACTTTAGCAGAAAATTGTTCTCTTAAGTCCTACTCCAGAAGTCAGATATGTTATCCCTAGAACCACAGAATGCTAGAGCTGGAAGGGACATCCAAATTCAACCCCTTTGTTTTACAGATGAGGAAAGAGAGGTCCCCCCCAAGGAGGTTAAATGACTTGCTCAATGTTATAAAGGCAAGAGAAAAGACAAAATTCAGATCCACTTATTTAATAATTCTCACTAACTCTAGTCTATTACCCTGTTATGATCTCTTTCCCCTTCAAATATAGACAGAGAACTCCAAGGTCAAGCTAGTCCTCTTGAAACTTTCAGACTTCCCCTTTCATATGCAGTCATAGCTGTAGCTGGTCATTATTGCATCCCAAGCAAGAAAGGACACAAGCAGGCCGGAGTAGTAGTGCCTGGGAAAGATTGGTCCCTAACATCTCACAGCTTCTGATTTTCATGAATTGTTCCAATTAGGTGCTAAGATCAATTGTTTCTATCCTCCTGAAGGTCTACAAGGATGCTAGTGCTCTAAATTTCGGCATTTTGGGAACAGCCTCTGTTGCCCATAGTTTTTCTTCCTTACAAAGCTCCCTTTTGAGAGTATATGATGGATTCTTATCTATCAGATAAATACTCTATCTGGAAATCAGACATGCAATCCTAAAGGAAGTATTAAATAGTATTTAAAATTCCAGTGAATTTGAACCTCTATAGTATAATGTAATCTCTTTGATGGTAGGGACTTTTGACTTTGACAATACACTGCTAGCATAGTACCCTAAATGTAGTAACAGATTAATAAATGCTTGTTGGATTGGATTGTTGGAATACATCCTCTGTCTGTATCTGTCTGGCTCAGAAGTATCCATGCCCCAGGAGTTGATTGTGTGAGGAGCAGCCTGTTGTAGTGGATAGAGAGCCAGTCTTAGAATTAGGAAGACCTAGGTTAAATGCCACCCGATACTCGGTGGCCTCATGATCCTTGGAAGTGATTTAAGTTTTCAGTGCCCAAGTGATTCTCTAAGACTAGTCAAAGAAATAGAACAATTGCCAGTCTGTCATGACAGAGGGAGTTGCCTTGCTGGCAGTTCCCTATACCAATTTTATATATGTATGTGTGTGTACACACATACATACCCACAGATGTATATACATATACTATATATACCTTTCAATTTACATATTTTCTTTTCCATAATACATTCCCATAACATGCTTGACAAACCATTCTCTATCCTTTTTTTTTTTACTTTGTATTATTTTATTCAAAGTTCTCAGAGGCTGTTTACTTTTTCTTCTCCACATCTTGCTCTGCAGCCTCCTTGGCTCATTTTGCCCAGATTCCAAAGAGACGGGCATTGGCCCGGGCCATTCGAAGACTAGCAAATGCCTTGAAATTCTTTTCATCTTCAGTAATGACGCGAGCTTTCTCTTTCTCGTAGACATTTCTGATGGGCATAACTGGTCCTGTAAGCTGGGTTGCCAACTTGAGTTCTTCAGCAGAGCTATCCATCTTCTTGGGTGCAGATGGTTTCCTTGGGAAGAGGATCAGTTTGGAAGGATATTCTTTCAGCCGCTGCACATTTGCCTGGAGAGACTCTGTAGACTTATTCCGGAGACGAGGGTCCACAGAGATACCAATAGTCCGTGCCACTTTTTTATGGATGCCAGCCACCCAAGCTCTTCCAAGCTGAATCCTCTACTAGCATGTACTTTGGTGTGGTATTGGACAGTAGGGCACCTCACGATGGGCCAGATAGGACCAGATGCAGGGCAAGGAGCAATTCAACGGGCTTTTGTTTGACGGGCCTTTCACCTTCTTATCTTCCTAGCTGGCTGATTAAACCATGTGGCAATTCGTCTTTGCCAGTCTTTGTGGAAATGGGGCTTCAGAATCATGCCATTTCGGCTAGGCGCCATGGCTGCTTAGAGCCCTCCTCATGGGCACCTCAGCCAATCGGAAAGGACCATTCTCCACTCTATCCCCCCCACCCCCAACATGTATTTCAAGGCAAAAGAAAAACTATAGTCATGAAAATCTCTATGGTCACTGATGATTAATTCTTGTAATTACATGTTTAGCCCCAGATGTTTTAGTAACAGAGGAACGTAGACTCAGAGCCGCAAGAGACCTTAAAGGTCATAGGGTCAACCCCCTCATCCTGCAGATAAGGAAACCAAGGCCCAGAGAGTTTAAGTGGCTTCCCCAAGGTTCACAAAGCTAGTAAGTATCAGGGCTCAGATTTGAACTATCCACTCTATGCTATCCACTATGCCCTAGTAGTTTTTCCTTTTTGTCTTTTTTCATATTAGTCCTATTCTGCTTTCCCAAGATTTCTCAAGGATAAAAAAAAAGCAGTCTATCAGATACAATGTTTTCCTTGAAAGAAAAAGGCTTTCTCCTAGATAGAGAAGTGAACCATTTTTTTCCCATTTCCTTTTTTAAAAAGTCATTTTAAAGGGCTTTATAGAGCTTTAAGTAAGCATGCTGCATGAGTCTATTGATTTGATATCCACATGTTTGTGTTTATGATACCACTTTCAATAAATGTTTTTTATAAAATAATGACCTTGGAAGAAACTATTCAATCCCTCAGAGGATCTAATGGGAGTGGCTCATGAAGTGAGGGCTCACCAGCTAAGTGATGTGATTGGTAAAGACAGTAATAGATCCCTGAGTGGATGTGGAGCGTAGGGACATGTTGAATAGGTGATGGGCAACCGGCTGTCTTGAGATCTGGACAGAGAACAGGCATGTTCTTCTCCCAGGTTGATTAAATGAGATGATAGTTGTAAAGTGTTTAGCTCAGTGCCTGGAATGGAGTAAGTGTTTAATAAATATTTGTTCCCTTCCTTCTTCCCTGAGACAGCACCTTCTGGTGTCGAGTGGTAGCTACTTTGTGTAAAACTCATTGCATTTTAATGTTTCTGTAGGTACCTCCAACTAGATTATAACCTCTCTGAGGGAAGGGATCATGTCTTATGCTTCTTTTTGTATTTCATCCTTCAGTGCCTAGCACAATGCTGAACATATAATAAGTTCTAAATAAATGCTGAGGGAGTGAATGGATGAATGGATGAGTAGTTCAGCCCTACTGAGGTCATAATGTAGAATTGAAATCCATAATATTATTCTGGTTCAAATAGGTGACAGCCTTCCAAATTAGATCTTTTCAAAAGAGAAAAAATATATCTGATTGACCCATATGACAAAGAAGGGGTAGGATCCATAATGCAGGCCAAATCCTCTTCTACCCTGGAAACAGAAAGAGGAGTGTAACAACAGAGTCCCAAGATAGATGTTGGTCTGATGGTCAGAGTTCTATAAAGTGAGGGATTGGCTGGAGAGAGCCAGATGCTTCAGAAGATTGTATCAGAAGATAGAAGTAGAAAGGGCAATATGGCCAAGTGGATAGGGAAGAAGGGAACAAGCATTTACTAAAGACCTACTATGTGCCAGACACTATGCTAAGCCCCTTACAAATATTATCTCATTTGATCCTTTCAATAACCCTGGGAGGTAGGTGCTATTAGTTTTTCCATTTTAGAGTTGTAGGAACTGAGGCAGACAAATTAAGTAACTTGCCCAGGGTTATACAACAAGTAAGTATCTGAGGTTTGAACTCAGATCTTCCTGACTACAGTCCCAGTGCTCTATGGACTGGGCCACCCAGCTACCAAGACTATCGTACTCGGCATCAGCAAGACATGTTTGAATTCAGCCTCTCTGACACTAGCTGTGTGTCTATGGGCTAGAGACGGAACCTTCCCCAGCCTCAGTGCTTAGCACAATGCCCAACACATCATGTTGTCGTTATTGAGTCCTTTTGGTAGTGTCCAACTCCTCATGACCCCATTTGGGGTTTTCTTGGCAGAGATACTGGCATGGTTTGCCACTTCCTTCTCCAGATCATCTTATAGATGAGGAAACTGAGACAAACAGGGTTAAGTGACTTGCCCAGGCTCACCCAGGCAGTAAGTGTCTGAGGCCCATTTTGAACTCATGATGATGAGTCTTTCTAATTCCAAGCCCAGTGCTTTATTCACTGTGCTAACTAGCTGCCCCTCTGACATGTCATAGGAGTTTAATAAATGATTATTAACTGAATTACTCACTCTGCTTCCTCATCTATGAAGTAGAGACAATCATGCCTATTTCATGGTTGTTGCAAGGTTCAAAGGATATAATGTATGTAAAGCCCAAGGTAGCTATGTGGCCAGGTGACTAGAGTGCTGGGCCTGGAGTCAAAAAGACTCATCTTCCTGAGTTCAAATGTGACCTCAGACACTTACTGTAACAACAATGCTGCTTGCAGCTGCACTGGAGGTGTAAGGCCAACAACACTAGCACACAGGAGGGCTGTTAGCACAGGTGCTTTGATCTGCTTTTCTAAGGAAAGCAACTTTAAGGCATTTACAATCTTACTTTAATTAAACATACATATATCATTCGCTTAGTTCAGGGGGAAAAGTCAGCACCCTGAACTTCAGAGAAAACACAAACAGAAATTACAAGTAGAAATTATATAAACAGAGCAAATAACATATGTCAGCAGACAGGGCTTCTAACTATCTGTCCATAGCAATACATACATAGTTACCAGAGAGAGAAGCACCAACACCTGGGTTTTCAAAGCTGGGGGCGCTCCTTCATGGCTACCCAGAGTCTTGTCTGGTGAAATCACATGAACACTCTTCCAATGAGTGAGCCCTAAGCAAAATGCTAACCTCAGAGTATATATACACTTCTTCAGGGTCAGCCCACAGAGGGCGTTACAACCATGTGACTCAAACTCATATGACTTAGGCTTTCTTGTGACTCAAGCAGGTCATCAAAGACTCTTGATTCAATCAAAAACTCTATTCAAACAAAGGCAATACTCAATCAAAGGCACTTGATTGCCTTAGTGCTGAGAAGAACTAGAACTCCAATAGAAAAAGAAGAGCAAAACAAAAAGTCCCACTTTGCTTGCCATTACACTTACTAGCTGTGCGACCCTGGACAAGTCACTTAACCCTGCCTGCCTCAGTTTCCTCATCTGTAAAATGAGCTGGAGAAGGCATGGCAAACCACTCCAGTACCTCTGCCAAGAAAACCACAAATGGGGTCACGAAAAGTCATACCAGGACTGAAAAATGACTAACAAGGACAAAATATAAAGCCCTTTGCAAACCTCAAAGAACTATATAAATATCAGAGAAAGAAGCAATATCAAAATGAGGGATTCAAGGACTAGGACCAGATTCCAGGAAATATTCGCATTTTTCAGACAGTAAAAGTCTGATATCAAGAGAACGATGAACAAAATTGCAATTTGTCCTACTTGAGGTCATGTAGCCTCCCTGAGTTTAAACTTAGGTGTATGTCACCTAGATCACATCAACTAGTGAACTACTTGGGCCTTTGTTCCCCTCATTTTCTTTCAAAGAAACTAGGGGGTATCAGACAAGCTCATACCCTTGTCATCAGGAATGCCATCTTCATCCTCTTCAGCTTCTTCATCCACCTCCATGGAATTTAGGAGGCTGCAAACACCTCTTCACTGAAAACTGAACACACTGACTACAAGCCACATTCATTTCCACAAGTCAGATTTAAGGACGGGGGAATGGGGTACGGGGAGAGAAGTATGGCAACCTACATTTAGACCAATAGATTTTTTTTCTTGACAACTGTCTCAAAGTAAAGAAATGTGTCTCTAACTAGTTATATTTTTGAGGTTCAAAGAATTCAGTTATGTCCAACTTTTCATGATCCCATCTGGGGTTTTCTGGGCAGAGATTCTGGAGTGGCTTACCATTTTCTCCTCCAGCTCATTTTACAGATGAAGAAACTGAGGCCAACAGGGTCACATAGCTAGTATCTGAGAATAGATTTGGACTCCTGAAGAGGAGTACTTCCTGACTCCCCAACTGGTGCTCTATCTAAAACTTCACTAACCATCTATCAAAGAACACAAGTAAGGGTGGGTCAGTGAGTGGGTGATTTAGTTCTCCTCCTTAATTAATGCAGTCAAAGGAGGTGATCATGAGATAATGAGGTGTCAATGTGTTAACAAGGTGTTCACACCTTAGGCAATGGGAAGCCCTAGATTGAATTAGAAGGTCAGCTTGCGTTGGCAGGCTCCTAGCAGGGGAGGGACTATGCTTAAAGATAGCCCAGGCTTGGACTAGGACTCTACCACCTTTAATTCAGAGAACCCAAAGTATTAATAAACATTATTCAGAGTTCAGATATAGGTTGGCTCAACTCTTGCAGTGATTGCTAGAGAGGTGCATGGATGTGAGATTGAATTGCAGGCATCTCTGCCAGAGTTATATCTGATGATACTCAACAGGTAGGGTTAAAATATGGGATTTTAAAAGTGCTGGCAGGGTATAATCTTACCCTGAACACTTACGGTGAATGGACTTGATTTATTGATTCAGGTTGTTCAAGTTTTATAGTTTAAGCTGTGCTGAAAGCGCCACTTAAGGAGATTCTTGTAGGGAATGAGAATAAATCCTTGTGGTATGAAATCATTGCAATTTGCCCTGCTACAGCATAAGCCAGTTTATACTTATGTAGCTGAAGTTACTGGTACAGATGAACCCTGTCACAAACAGTTTCCGGATTCATTCTGAACCTCTTCCCTCTCACAAGCATGCCACCCTGCCTTCATTTTCCAGATTTTAACTGACAGAGAGCCAGAAGTACAGAGCTGAATACAGAGTCACTAAAGGCCACTACCGTCAAGGGCAGCTTTCAGAAGTTAGGGTGGTCAAACTTTCTGGTGGGACTTTTAAAGCGGCAGAACTGGTACTTTGTGGCAGACTCTCAGATTTCTAGTTGGGTGATACATCAGGAGGAGATGCAGAGAAGAAAGATAGCCACATATTATTGTTCCCTGGGGTCAATCTGCTGAGATGGGTACCTCCGTACTGACTACAGGTTTTACCTGAGAATCAGCCTGGAATTCAGTATTTATGAAATGATGGTGTGAGATGAATGTGGTGGGTAACAAGATCACCATTCTCTTTAATCTATAGGAATATGGATGTATAGAAATTGGGACATTGAGCCATAGGTTAACACAGAGTTATTATTAGTGAGTTTCTAATAAAGCTGTGTGTGTTCAAAGAGTAATGTTGAAACTCATCAATATGTAACATGATATTACAGGTGGGGCTTGAAAGGAAAACCAAATTGCCTATTCACATTTTTTTTTTAAAGCAAACTACTGATTTTATTGGTATAGGGAATTCCCAGTGAGGAAATTCTTTTCACCAATGCAGATTGGCATTGATTTATAGTCTTAGAGTTGCCTGGGCCAATGAGATATTAAGTGCCTTGTCCAGTGTCATAGCAGTATGGCATGGTGGATAAGGCACTAGACTCGTATTCAGGAAGACGTAGGTACAAATTCTTATCAGCTTTGTAACTCTGGGCAAGTCACTTATCTTCTCTTTTTCCTCATCCATAAAATTAGATGTTTGGACTTGATGTTCTTCTAAGGTTTCTTTTAGGTCTAAATCAATGGTTCTAATATGTCAGAGGTAGGACTTCAATCTAGAGCTCCTTGACTCCAGTGCTAACTCTCCGCCCACAATGTCGCACTACTCTTCACATCAGATGCCCTTTCACAACAGATGGTGACGGTACATCTTGCTTGAGTTCAGAAATTCTATTTAATTAAAAATAGATGTATTGAACACCTTTGATGTGTTATGTGCTATGTGATGTGCTGAAGGGGATAGTGCTTTTAATTGAATAAAATGTCTTAGTCGTTTCTATACCTTTTGCCCATCAAGAAGCTGTAAGGAGATGGAATAAAGAAAGACATCTGCAATCTAAAAACTGTCTTTTGAGGGAGTGTTTCTTACTCTCGGAAACAAAAGTTATGGGGAGATTGATAGAACAACAATTGACTTGTTGCCATCTAGAATTTTGATGGGGAGGGACATAGATTTGTGTGTGTGTGTGTGTGTGTGTGTGTGTGTGTGTGTGTGTGTGTTCATTAACATTTGAATGGTATATCCATAAAACTACCATCATCTATTATCAGCACCTTGATAAGGCTATGATCTCATCAGGGGAAGTACTCTCTCATTCTATATAAATCAGAACCTCTTCACACCTTCTCAACCTGTTGGGTTCTCATTCATATTTTTACATAGGTCCTCCATATAAGATCCATCTATTTTTTTGATGGCAGCCAACTTGATGGGCTGAACATTCAGATACATTACTACTAATAAAGAAGGAAGAAAGGAAACATACATGTATTAAGTGCCTGTTATGTGTTAGGCACTGTCTTAAGCACTTTACAAATATTATCCCATTTGATCCTTGTGACAGCCTTGGGAGGTAGGTACTACTATTACCCCATTTTATAGTTAAAGAAATGGAGGCAAAGGTTAAGTGCCTTGCCCAGGGTCACACAGTTAGTATGTGTCTGAATCCAGATGTGAACTCAGTTCTTTCTAACCCTGGTGTTCTAACCACTGTGCAACTTCATTACTACTAAGCTTTGAAAAAAAGAGGAAGTAGACAGGAAATATGTCTGAAGTAGAAAATAATGGAGAATCAAGTGATGGAAAAACAGGAATTGCAGTGCTCTGCCCATGATTGTTGTTACAATAAATGCTGATGAGTCTGGGTTTAAGGTGTATTCTTGGGAAACCACAGGTTGTGATCTCATGGTCCCAATATTTAAAAAGAATTTCTATCATTTTGGTATTATTTATATAATTTTGTCTATCATTTCCAAAAAGGATAGAAATGGAGAATAATTTGGCAGGTCCTGAGAAGACCAGCAAGTATAATATTGTGTTCTTCCTAGCTTCCAATAGGATATAAGCTCCTCGAGGACAGAGACTGTTCTCCATTTTGTCTTTGTACCTTCAGCCCAATCACTTCCTTAAATAAAAGTTTGGTTATATAGGAACTCACACATTACAAGAGCTTAATAAATACTAGTTATATTGAATTCAAGGGACTCCTGAAGCTTAGGCATGAGAACCAAAGGAACCAATCCACTCATAAATGCGAATAATTTCCACTAATAAGCAGTATGTATGATTATACGAATCTATTAATATCAATAATAAATTGTAATAATTTTCCCATAGCACTCTATAAATTAAACCTGTAACTTCAAGTGTTTAAAAAGACATAAAATTTAATTAACAACCCTCAGTCCTATTGGCCAATGGAAGAAATATGGTGCAGTGGAAAGAGTGTCAAACTTGGAATCAGCACTTTGCTTGGTATCTGAATTTAAATTCCAGTTCTGCCACTTACTAGCTATGTGACCCAGGACAAGTCGCTTTGTTTCTCTTGGCATCAGCTTTTTCTTCTGTGAGATGATCCTATGATTAATGACCTTCAGTAGTTCAGCAATCCCTCAAAAGATGACAGTAGCGTCAAGGCAGAAGATCGTGCCCTTCTAACTGCCAGGAGAGCCATCCCAAGGCGGATGCATGCTATCATGTACACATATTGGCTCTACCCCAATCTTTGTATAAAAGCACAAACCTGGTATCATAGGTTCTCACGGGACACAAAAGATTCTAGGATATTTTAGGGCATTTTCTTATATCTCTGGCTCATTGCCCCGATCAGAAAATCTCAAGACTTCATTACATGATACTATTCACTATCTTATATTTCTCTATGTGTTGTCATCAATTCCCTTTGCAAGCACACAGTTCACAAAGTTCAAAGAAGAGGAGGGAAGTAGAGAAGGAGGAAGTTTACTTAATGGCTATAGGAAACACATAGAATTCTTATCCTAGGTTATGGAAAATATTTGCCATTGGACTTTTAGTTCAGATGGCTGTGGAAAAGGTCCTAGAGGAGCCCTGCTGTCCTGCAAATGCTCCAACAAAGGACTAAAAAGGTACCAGAAAAAACAATGATAAAGGAATCAAGGAGAAAAGGTTATAAGCGCCTTTCTCCAAACCCAGGACTGCACAAGAATACTATAGAAGCCTACAGATCCTTTGAGCAGAGACTAACCAAGGGAGACAAAATTCATGGTGCCTGGGTACCCCAGGGAGGACCCATAGGGAGCCACCAAAGATTTTTTCATGGAGGAAGAGGTGTTAGATATTTGAACCTGTATTTTAGGAATGTCAATTTGGCAGAGACAATATGGTACCATAGAGAGGTACCATAGAAAGGTACCATAAAGGACTGGAGTCAGAGGACCTGGGTTCAAATTTCACCTCTGTTCCTTACTATCCGTATGACCTTAGGCAGATTACTTAACCTGTTGGATCAGATGCCTTCTAAGGTGACTTCTACGCCTAAATCTGTGATCGTACTTTCAACATTACTCTCCTAAGTTCCCCAGCCTTTTAACCTTGGAGTTAGTTGCTTTTGCCGTCCACATCTAGCCTGACATGAAGTCTTGGTAATTTATTTTTTGTTTCTATTTTTAGGTCTGCCTTTTCCATTTCATTCCTGCAGCCCTAGTCTAGGTTCTAACCATCCTACATTACTTAAACAGCCTCATAGCCAGCTTCCTGGACCTTACAGAGTGTCCTCCTCATCTTCCTTAAGCATCATTTTGATCATATCCATCTTATTCTTAGAAGCCTCCAATAGCTTCCGATTGCCTCTTGAATCAAATTAAAACTCTAATAATCAGCTTCAAGATTCTCCGCCAATTAGTTGCCTTCACCCCTCCCCTAACTGATAGGAGATTTTACTGATGGTCTTAAAGGAAATGTTCCTTCCTTTATTCCTCCCAGCTCAGAACTGGGAATCATACTGACAAAGCAAAATTGTGAAGTATGCAAAATTGATCTTCAGTGCCCCCTAATGGTGAGAATTTCAGGCTTAATGGCAGGCTTGTGGGGAGAATGGTTAGGGGCAAGGGAACCTCCTTCAAAGCATATACCTGCCTACACCTATTCTGCCTGTGCACAAGACCAGTCTTGGTCCTAGAGGAACTCTCTTAAAGATGTTAATTTCAACAAAAGAATCAAGGCATAAATTCTTTCAAGTAATATCTCTTAAAGGCCACTTTAATAGCTAGTGTTTTTTGTTTATACTTTTACCAATTTGAAGAATTTATTTAAAATAAATATTGCTTAAGGTGATATTTAAGTGAATATTATTTTCAATAATAAATGAATATTACTTTCACAAACATTCCAAATAAAGCTACTATTTACTGTTGGGTCATTTAACAATTTAAGGCTGAGTTTAAGGCTATGGCTTATCCTGTGCTAATTTAAATTCATAAAAATAGTTCACATATACATAGTGTTTGAAAGTTTGCCAAGTGCTTTATGTATAATATCTCATTTGACTATCATAATAAGCCCATAAGATAAGTGCAATTATGAGCCTCATTTTACAGATGAGGACAATGAAGCTGAAAAAGATGAATTAACTTGCCTAGGGCTGCCTTACCAGTAAGTATCTGAGCTAGGATTACAATTTACACCTTGGAAATGAGCAAATGCTACAAATTCAGCATTTTACTGTATTCACTAGTCATAGAAGATAGATAAAAAGATATGCTGACTACATTTTTGTTCTGAGTGTCCTTCTAAAACCATTGGTCTTGGTTGTTGGGTTTGATCCCAACACTTGGTAATTTCCAGATCAACAGCAGCAGCAGCTTATCTCAGCCACCACTGTTATTAATACCTCATTATCATCTTAGCTCTACTTCTTTTTAAACAGGCACCACTCCCTTGGGAATATCAAACCCATTGTAGAGAAACCATTCCCTTTGTAGCTGAGGAGAAAGGAGAAAGCTGAAGAATTTGGATTCGTTGCAAGGTTGTATGAGATTGAAAGTTGCAAACTCCTGGTGGAAAAGCTAAAGGGGACTGTTTAGAAGATTAACTGAAGGTGTGGCCCATAATTATTAACTTGATTTTTTTCAACAAGCATTTATTAAGTGCTATTTTGTTCGAGGTACTGTGCTAGGCACCACAGATATGATGACAAAACAAACAACCCATTCCATTAATGCCTTTCAAGCATTTTAAGTATGACAATGTTTATAAATGTATGGTTTTGGAGGAATTGTTTAAATTCTTTTCCTAATTTCTTTTGTCTCCAGGATAGATTCTTTCAGCAAGTACTTTGTAGTAATGACTGTGTTGACTTCAATTTTGAAGTGTAGTAGCCATGTTAATTATTAACTCTTTGGTCATATTGAAACCAACATAGTACTTCCTGCTGTGTTTTTTCTTCAATGAAAAATAAAATACTTACAGGAAAAAAAACCAAAACAAACAGCCCAGTCCCTGCATTCAAGAAGCTTACTTTCTAAGATATGAAGAAAGTTACAAGTGAAGTAATGCTCACTATACCTACTCACATACCCTCCAGAATAAAAGGAACAACTGCAGTGTAAGGCAGTGAAATTAAAGGTGTTTATATGTCTGAAATAGCAAGAGCTTTGGAGTTCCTACATTTGATAGGATTTCCCCTTTAAAGAACAAATGATCATCATAGTGTAAATCTGTTACTTAAAAGCCTACCCCTAGAGCAGGGGTGGGGAACCTGTGGTCCAAGTTTTACAGAACAAAGCCTTTTATTAAGGGGATTTGTTCTGTGAAGTTTGGATTCAGTCAAAGGGCCACACTTGAGGACCTAGAGGGCCACAGGTGGCCTCCAGTCCACAGGTTCCCCACCCCTGCCCTAGAGCATTGGTGGGATGCCTCCTACATCATTCAGCTGCCAGTCTGTTCCCTACTTTGGTTAGTCCTCAGATTCCTTGACTTCTTGACCTATCCTGATGATTCCTTGGCTTGGCTTCTGTTCTAAGCTTCCATTCCTGTTCGTTAATCTAGCCTACTTCTCAGGGTCCTGTGTCCATTCCCTCTCTTCTCTTACCCTTTCAATTCTTAATCTCATTTGCTGATAGTGACCTGACTGTTGCCCACTTCCTATTCCATCGTTTGATTCAGCTATTTGAATTTTTCTACTTTTGTGCATAGTACAACTGACCTTAGTGGTTGACTACCAGAAAAAGTAAACGTTTTTGACACACTCCATAGCTCATAGCCAGAGAGGTCTTGGAAGCTAAAGAATGTTACTCTGTAGCAGCAGTTTGACTATAAGAAAATGTTATGTTTTAGGGCCAGGAATCATCAGTGAACGAAGACAAACACTGGCTCTGGGAGTAAATGGAACAAGGTTCTCTAGCTATGCTCAATCCTATCGATAATCTCCCCCAAAATTTTCCATGTGAACAGAAGAACCTTGATGGCTGGTTTTATCTTGGGTTACTTTTGGACCCATTCTTGCAGTTTTTTGTTGATTGATCCAGGGCCGACTTTCTACTGAACGATCTTTTGGCTGATAGATGAAGTATCACTCCTCAACTCACCCTATCTAGAGAATTTGAGGACTTCCCAAAGGAGCTCAGCCAGACTTTGATAAATCCCTGAGGACAAAGTTGACCAGCCACCAAACTAGGTAGCTCCCCACCAGGCAAAGGTACATTGTAATTCTGCTAAAGGATATTCCATGAATTTTAGCCAAGGAACTGATGTGGAATGAGCTGGTGATGTTGGTCTGCTGATGGAGAAGAGCTGGTGAAAGCCATTATGCAACCTTTGATAGAAAAGCTTTCTGCCATCTCTCCATTCCTTCAACATTACTTGGACATTGAAAATTTGAATGAATGGATGAACTAGTGAAAAAAGTATTTATTAAGCAACTAGTCAGCCTCTTCCTGATCTTCAGACCCCAACACTTCTATCTCAATCAACAAGGAAAATCCATGCAAATCAAGTGGGAGGGGAATTGATCCCTGGAATGGAAGAGGGACTGCTTATGTTGTGACTGACTTAGCTATTTAGCAGGATGCCCTGCCAAGGGCCGTAGGGGGTCAGTAAGTAGGTAACTGTCAGGTTCCATGGTAGGGGGAGTATGAGTATTATTAGGAGGAATAACTACCCAGGGGTATGCTGGCAAATATTTAACAATCAGCTCACTTGAAAAAAAAAAAAGCACAATTTACTTTTAAGTTTAATCAGCATAATTAACATTTTCTCCATCACTTTCTTGAAGCTAGATAATCAACAAAACAATAAATCAAGCCCTGATTTGTAGGATCTGCCAATTTCCAAGGTGTAGATGAAAATTTAATAATGAGTTCTTGAGAGCCTGCATGAGCCAGCTTCAGCTCATCCTTTGCAGAATGATAACCTCCTAAGTCCTTCCTATTGGGCCATTTGTTCTTGACAATGGAACTTTTAGTCCCTGACCAAGTACTCTGGATGTAGGCCTTACTAATGTGAGAGGTGTAAGGGAACTTCATAGATCTAGCTTTAGCCAGATGGGAGCAAATGCTGGTACAACCTGAGCTGGTCACTGAAGAGTGTTCCCTGAAGTTAGGCCCAGGATATTACAAAGACATACCCTTTACAGACTCAGATGGGAAATCATGACAAGCTTCTCATCCTGGGCATCATCCACTCCCCCTGGATATCATCTGGACCCCCTTGTACTGAGTTCTCAGCTTTCAATAGCTAACATTACATTACTTTCAAATCACCTAGAGGTCAAGGTACAAGGTCTATTACTACATTTAGCCTTTCCCCCTTTGGATTCTATGCTGCTACCACTACCCTTACTGTACTGCCAATCCAGAGCTTCCTTACAAGCACAGGGAGTCTGACGTGTTTTTGATATCACCAAAGCTCTTTTCCTCTACTACTATGCAATTAATTTATAACTAAGAGCTAACCTGTGCCTGACCTGTATTCATTCCCTCACCAAAACCAAAAATGTGATCTGATAGGCATTCCTTGAAACAAATCTGCAAAAGAGATCCATTCACCTTTCTAACTCTTCTGAGGGGATTCAGGTTTTCTCTTTGAAAAAGAAAAATGGGGAGGGGGCGCTCCACCTGTGCCAGAACTATAGACCCTCAACACTATGAATATTAGAGGCTAGTGCCTTTCCCCCTAATACTTGGCCAGCTAGGCAGTAGAGAAAGCCTTTGATCTGGAATCTGGAAAACCTAAGTTTGAATCCTACTTCAGATACTTACTAGCTCTTGTGATTCTGGGCAAATCTCTTAACCTCTCTCAGTCACAGTATTCTCATCTGTAAAAGGAGGATAATGATATTATTTACCTCACAGGGTTGTTGTAAGGATCAAATGATATGATATATGTAAAGTGCTTAGTAAACCTCAAAGGATCATATAAATATTAGCCATTATTACCTTGCCTCCCTTCCACCTCCATACTAACCCTACTACCCTTCCTCTGTTCTTTGTGCCCTGAGCCATCCCATCTCCTCTCCAGGAACTGGATTTCCATTGGTTTGACTTTTCCACAGAACTTCTGCCTCACTCAGCCCTAGACTAAGACCTCATCTTCTGCCACATGGCACAATGCCATTGACACTATTCTTCCTTTTCATAAAGCACACCACCTAGAAGTCATCTCTCCTCAGCAGTACCCACAACATTTTGCTTTCACCCCTCCTCTAGGACTTGTCACATGTACCAGGTGAGTCATTTAACCTCTTACCTTCTCCGGCAACTCTTTCAAGCTCTTAAGTTGCAGAACATTTACTGATCCGCCTTCATAGAAGGCGTCTCCTCCCTCCTAGCTCTCTAGACTGATGAAATCACGGGTCTGGACAAAAACAAAACCAGCAAAAAGAAACTAGACTGGTAGGCAGATCAAAGACATGCCATAGAGGAGGTTGGTCTGGATTTTAGTAAAGCTTTAGTAAAGCATTTGACAAATCTCTCAGTCTATTCCTGTAGACAAGATGGAGAGATAGACTAATAGTATGGTTAGAGAGATGGGTCCACACAGCTGCCAAGACACTTTGGTGTCTGATCATGCTATTCTCCTGCTTGAAAAGCTCCAGAGCTTCTTTATTTACCTCTAGGATCAAATGTAAACATTATTTAATATAATATATTAATATAAAATTATATATATTAATATATAAGCATATATAATTATACAAAATTAACATAAACATTATTAAATTTATTTTTTTTCATTTAAAGCCCTTATGATCTAGCTCCAGGATGCCATTTCAGACCTAATATCTATCATTCCTTCATGTCCCCTTTGTTGTTCAGTCATTTTAGTCGTGTCCCACTCTTTGTGACCCCATTTGGGGTTTTCCTGGCAAATATACTAGAGTGGTTTGCCGTTTGATACCAACAGGGTTAAGTGACTTGCCCAGGGTCATATAGCTAGTATGAGTCTGAGGTCAGATTTGAATTCAGGAAGATGAGTCTTCCTGACTCCAGCACTGGCACTCTGTGCACTATGGCGCCACCTAGCTGCTCTCTATGGTTTGTCGAAACTGGCTGACTTGTTGCTCCCCATACATAATATTCCATCTATCTCCGTGACTGTACAGGCCATCTTCAATGCCTGCAGTGCATTCCCTTCTCATCTCCCCATCTTAGAATTCCCTTTCAAGCTCAGCTCATGCCCACCTCCTAAATGAGGTCTCTGGCTAGTGCCCCTGCCCCATCCCTTGAAAATTACCTTTCATTTATTTCGTGTTAGTTTTGTATATATAACAACAGAACTGCTGGGGGATAGGAGGGTTGGGGGTGCGCTGAATAGCCCTCTCCCACTGAGAGAACCTAAACTCTGGATTCAGGGGGGTACCAGATTCAGTCTAGGAACATCCTGAGAGAGAGAGACAGACAGACACAGACACAGAGAAACAGAGACAGAGATGGAGACAGAGAAAGAGACAGAGAGACAGAGAGATATCAAGCTCGTTCTTACATCTTTTACTCTTTTTGATTCTAGCCCAGAGCCCCAAAGAAAATCATTTAAAGCTTAGGCTTGATTCACATCTAAAGTCTCCCCAAAAGGGAATAGGAAAGGTACTTAATATACAATGTATATTCAGTACAAGACAATTTGTATCCTCCACACAAAAGAAATAATTAAACACAAAGATGCACAACACATGCTGTCAAAGAAAAATTCATACTTTCCCAAGAGGTTGATACTTAAAACATGAAAAAATTAACTATTTTGAGCCACTACTAAATAGCCATTTCACCTTTTTTTGCTGCTTTGCTTTGTTCAGACAACTTCTTCAAGGTCCATGTTTTCTGTCATGTCAGGCCAGGAATTGAGCTCATCCTCCAGTGGGTGATCATTTTCTCCAAGAAGGGTGTAGTTGCAGGAAACTCTTTCTGCTTCCAATTAGCTCTGACTGAGGGATCCAGGAGCTCCTGACTACTTGAACTTGTGAAGTTACCTCTAAGGCTGAAACATCCACCTCAAGATTGTTCAGGATTTCTGCCATCTATGCAGCTCAAGGGAAAAAAGCAAAAAAAAAAAAAAAGCTGAAGTAGAAGCAAAGGTGTTGAGATTCAGACTTATGCTCATCTAAGTGAGCACATGCTCTAGCTTCCACGTACAATCAGTCACCATACTAAGAACTGGAAATCAAGAGGATAAGCAACAATTGGGGAACGGCTAAACAAACTGTGGTATATGGTTGTGATGGAATATTATTGTGCTATAAGAAATGACAGCAAAATGATTTCTGAAAAACGTGGAAAGACTTACATAAACTGATGCAAAATGAAGTAAGCAGAACCAGGACAACATTGTACTCAGTAATAGCAATATTGTACGATGAAGAACTGAACGACTTAGCTATTCTTAGCAATACAGCAATTCAAAACAATCCCAAAGGATTCATGATGAAGCATGCTATCTGCCTCCAGAGAAAGAAGTGACACTGTCTGAATACAAACTGAAGCATGCTGTTTTTTACTTTCTTTCATTCTTATTTTATTTGAATCTTCTTGTACAAAATGACTAATTTGGAAACGTTTTACATAATTGCACACGGACATACTATATTGGATTGCTTACAGTCTCAGGAAAGGGGGAAGGGAGAGGAGAGAGGGAGGGATAGAATTTGGAACTCAAAAAATGTTTTTAAAATGTTTAAAAAATTGTTTTAACATGTAATTGGGGAAAAAATGAAATATTATAATTTTTAAAAGGTTACCAAAAAGCCCCAATCAGCCACCATAGGTTTTTGGGTTAATAGGCATCCTCTTTCCTTCAAGGGAAATCCAAGAGAGGGACTTACAGAGCCTCTTGTATGCTTCGATAAGAAGAGAAAGAATGGAAAATGCCTCTCCCTTTAAAGTTTACTGAATGGGCAGCTCTTCCTACTCAGGAGCCAATCCTCCTTTGATGCATCTCCTTCCCCCCCAACCCTGCTGCTACCAAGGGGACCAAAGGATTCCTGCATTGTCTCAGATTATCAAATCCCAAAAGCGCAGCACATATGGCTGTGATGTATCAGAAGGGGCAGGTCCACCAATAGACCATGCTCTAGCCAGAGCCACGGGGATTGTGTTTCATGATTACCTCCCAGTAAATATTTATATGAATATATGTTGTTTCTCCAAATAGATTGTAAACTTCTTGAGGGCAAGGACCGTTTCATTTTTGTCTTTGGATTCCCAGTGCCTAACACAATGTCTGGCGCTGCAATCATGTAAAATATTTCTGTATTAGTCATTTTGTACAAGAAGACTCAAATCAACGTAAGAATGAAAGTGAAAAATAGCACAGTAGACACTTAGGACATGCATAGTGTTAATGAATGCATTATACTTGCTTTATCTCTTAACTTAGATTGTAAGATGCTTGAGAAAACAACCTATGTCTTGCTTATTTCTGATACCTCTTACAATGTTCGGTGCATCACTTTGTGCATTAGTGAAACAACATATTGGGCTCTTTCTTAATCCTGAAACATCATCAGACTTTCTAAGATTGCAGGTTGATGAGCAGGGGATGACCTGCATTGGTAGAGAAGTTTCCTTATCAGGAGTTCCCCAACCCATTAAAATCACAGGTCTGCTCCTCCAGCCTATACCCCTCTATATATACAGAAGCTATGTGAAATAATGGATAGACTACTAGAAACAATTGCTATTTACACTTTGATGGTTTTCCCCTCCCAGATTGATTCTTTTGTGAAGGCAAACTAGGCCATCTTATGCCTCCATTCTTAACTAGCCTTTAATTACTGAATATTGCCTCAGACAAACTGAGACCTGGGAAAGACCTAGCTTAAAAAGGCCAAGGTCTTCCACTGCATCTGGGGCCATCTCCAGTCATCTTGATCTATGTCTTGCCACTGGACCCAGATGGCTCTAGAGGAGAGAGTGAGGCTGATGACTTTGCATAGCCCTCCCTCACTTAAATCCAATTCACTTGCAAGTCAAGATATAACCCTCCTGATGTCATTGGTCCTCTTTGAGAATGAAGGACAAACAACAACAATGACAATGGCAAGAAGAATAGGAGACCTTAAATTATTGGAATGACCTAGATCCAAAACTTGTCTCCAACACTTACTAGCTGTTTGATCATGGGGAAGTCACTTAACCTCATTAAGCCCCAGATGCCTCATCTGTAACCTGCTATGATAATACCCGTATTATCTACCACTCAAAGTTGTTGTGAGGCTGAAATGAGATAATGTACATAAAGTACTTTGCAAACCTTAAGGTGCTATTACAAATAATAATAAACTGTCATTAACATAGGAGCTGATCAATTGTTGAATTGAATTAAACCTGATTTTTTGGTAGAATCCTAAACTTGGCATTAATCTCACAACCAAGATTATTGAGCTCCTTTCTGAACTATTTCGAACAGGAAGAGTTCCTTCTGTCTACCAATGATATCCTTGTTATATTGTACTAAAATTGTATTGCTTTCCAATAATCATCATAATTATGATGATGATAACTAGTGCTATAAGGCTTCCAAAATGCTTAAAATATCTTAACTCATTTCAGGAATATGAAATGCAATTGATACCTTTGAATAGGGATCTAAAATAAATAGAATTCCTGAATACGCCTGACAAATGTATGACTTATACAGTCTGCTAGTATTCATGTTGTCAGTTTCCTTCTATTTCTGCAAATAATTGAGAATTTTATCTTCTATATAATCAAGAAGGATCACAGATTTAGAGATGAAAAGGACCTTAGAGGTCTTTGAATCTAACCAACTCATTTTTACAGATGAAGAAACTGAGCTTTCTCTATACCAACTGCTGTCATAAATAGAATGAATAGGAAGAGGTGTCCCTTCTCTGTTTGGAGTGCTACAAGTTTTGGTCCAATAAGGCTGTTACCAATGTTTGTCTGTCTGCCTGTCTGTCTATCTATCTAGACACACACACACACACACACACACACATACACACAGAGTTATTTTCAATTGTTCAACTAACCATTCTTTATCTTGCTTGTCAATAGCAAGACATGGGCTCGAATTTTGTATTCTTTGATTGCCATCTGCTGGTTGTCTTCTATACCTAGAAACATTATTGGGGTGGCTTAGTTATTTTTAAAGCAGTTCTCTCAAACATGGGTATTTAAATTTAAAAAACTGTTGGTACAAAAACATTCAAGAATTTCAATAGAAAGTAGCTCAAGGTCACGAAAGATAAAATAGTCAATTTCAATAACATGAAATTATAAAACTTTCATATGGACTTAATCAAAGTATCTAAGACAAAGAGTATTGTTCATTGCAAAAAATATTTGCATCAAATGTCTCTTGTACTGTTCTGGTCTCCAAGATATATAAGAGATTAATTAAATATATATGTGTATATATATATACACATATATATATGGAAGATTGTACTAAATCACTGTGTAATCTGAAAAAAATTAAAGCAACCCTAAGGCTTTACTTCTCATACAGAAAATTGACACAATTGACATACAGAAAAATGATAAAAGATGGAAAATAGTTAATATTGGAGGAGCTACAGGAAAGCAGGCACAGTAGTAACTGATTTTTTTTCTCTTTGTTTTAAGGGAAAGCTTGCTGGATGGGCAGGAGAAAAATATATTTAGAATGAATATTATGTAAAAACAAAAGGCATTAACAAAATCTTTAAAGGGGAAAGAGAATGTGCCTCTTAAAAATGCCATACCTTATCCACATCCAGAGAAAGAACTATGGAGTCTGAATGCAGATCAAAACATACTATTTGTTCTCTCTCTCTTTTTTTTCTTTTTTGGTCTCTTCTTTCTCATGGTTCATCCCATCAGTTCTAATTCTTCTTTACAACATGACTAATGTGAAAATATGTTCGATATGAATGCATATGTAGAGCTTATATTGTATTGCATGCCATCTTAGGGAGGGGTGAGGAGGGATGGGAGGGAGGTAGAGAAAAACTAAAACTCAAAAGCTTGTGGCGCTGAATGTCAAAAACTAAAAATAAATAAATTTCTAAAAATACCACACCTAATACAATTGCTTATAACTCTATACAAGTCAACAAGCACTTATTATGCACTTATGTGCCAGGAAGGGATAGAATGCTGGGCCTAGAGTCAGGAAGACTCATCTTCCTGAGTTCACATCTGGCCTCAGACACTTACTAGCTGTGTGACCCTGGGTAGATCATTTAACCACGTTTGCCTCAATTTCCTCATCTGTAAAATGAGCTGGAGAAGGAAATGGCAAATCACTCTAGTATCTCTGCCAAGAAAACCCCAAATGGGGTCACAAAGATTTGGACACAACTGACATGACTGAATAACAAAAACCATCTGTCTGTATAGGTCCTTGATGTACTTCAATCAGATACAAGACTGAGTACAGCTACACCACATAAAGGTGCCACTGACCAATAATGGTTCATATCACTTTGTTCTTTCACTATAGCCAACACCAACACAGGCCTACTGTAACATTGTTCAGTTAAGCTATTATTTATTTTTCTTCCAGTCAGAGTCAGGAGATGTCAAGGTGACTGAAAATGGCTCAACGACAACAAAAACTGTGCCAGGATTTGTGTTAAGCACTGGGTATAGAAAGAAAGGGAAAACAAACAACAAAAAAATAGTTCTGGATCTTAAGGAGCTCACAGTCAAATGGAATATTTGGCCTAACCCAAAGGCAGACTTTGACCAACTAGATGGGTAGTCTGGGAAAACCTGAATTCAGTCAAGGTTAAACGAATCTTTACATTTGCTTTGTCACTGAGTTGAGGTCGGTCCCTTGTCTGTTAAGAAGGTGGTATATAGAAGGAGCACTAGACGGGGAGGTAGGTGACTTGTATATGAGAACTGACTGTGACCTTGGCTAATGATGTGATCTTGAGTGAATTATTCCACCTCCCTCAGTCTCAGGGTCCTTACTGGTAAAATGAAGGGGCTGGACTGGATGACTTCCAAGGTTCCTTCCAGCTCTGACTTTCTCTCATTGTTAACTGTTCATTTTAAAGAAGAGGATCATAGATTTAGAAGGGGAAGGACCTTGGAGACCATTTTATCCAACTCCCACATTTTACAGATTAGGAACTGAAGCTAAGAAAGTTTGATTTGCCCAGAATCACATAGATGGTAAGTGTCCAAGACAGAATTTGAACTCAGGTTTCCCTTGTTCCAAGTACTGCACTCAACACACTATGAGTAAATGAGCAGTCTATGGAAAAGTTGAAAGTAGTGGATGAGGAGCCAAGGTAGGTGCCTTGACCAATGTTGTTTCACAGCTACTTTGTTCATTTATTATAAGCTGTAGTATGTAGAACATTCATCGCTGGTATTCCCCACATTTGATCTCTTTCTTTAGTAGCTTCTATGACACCAGCTTCCCTTCACCTTAGGGGCTGTACTTGACCCTTCAGAAAAAAAGAAAAGGATGAAAAGCTGTGGAAAGGACTATAGATATAATCTAGATCAACTTCCTCATTTTATAGATGAGGAAAGTGAAATTTAGAGTTGTGTTTTCCCAAGGTCACACAGCTAGTTAGTGGAAAAAACTGGACCAGAACCCAGGTTTCCCAACTTACTGGAAGTTCAGTGCCCTTGACTGCTCTAGGATCTCCAAGGTAAGAGTTTCAGGGTAGAATGCTTTACAATGCACATTGTCCTTGAGCTAATTAAATTATGCTATATAATGGTGTTCTATCCTAAGCACACATATCTTGTATATTTGTTACAGATAGACAAAAAAGTGTGACCAGACAGTACAGCATAATGGCTAGAGGACTAGTCTTAGGAAGATGGGTGTGAGGGCTGCCTGTGTCATACTAACCATATGATCTCGGGTTAGTTACAACCTCTCTGTTCCTCCAGGCAGCTTTTTAAGATTCTAAGTTATGTATGAGCTATTGATTTGCATACAAGTGAGGAAGTTCTATACTATGAGTTCCCTCCAATGATGAGATCACAGGTTCATGCCAAAAAGAAAAAAAAAAGATAAGAAAAAAAAAAGAAAAGGAATGTACAAATGAAGCATAGGAGACCTTACAGTAGTAAAAGTAGAAGGAAGCTGTGCAAAGAGAGCTTTTTTCTTTTCCTACCCTCTGTCTAGGGCAGGTAAGTGGTGTAGTGGATAGAACCCTGGGTCTGGAGTCAGGAAGACCTGAGTTCAAATTCTGCCTCAGACACTTACTAACTTAGTGACCTTGGGCAAGCCACTTAATCTTGTTTACCTCAGTTTCCTCATTTGTCCAATGAGCTAGAGAAGGAAATGGCAAACCACTCCACTATCTTTGTCAAGAAAACCCCAAGTGGAGTCACAAAAGTCAGATATGACTGAAATAACTGAACCACCACAACAACAAAAACATGTTATTTTTTAAAATGGTCCTTCTTTTTATGAAATTGACCAACATCAACTAGCATGACCATTTCTCTATGCCAAAAAAAAACCCAGAAAAAGAGAATTCCATATAAAACTGTGAATATCTACTACATACAGCTTGGATTTTTTTTTTGTATATTTTAAATTTAACATAGTAGTTCCAACATTGCCACACTTGTCTGTGTACCCTTCTGAATTTCCTTCTGTTCTCTACTGTTTTATTTATTTTGGAAATAATCCATTGACAGTCTCTTCTTTCTTTTCTTCCTTTGAACTTTAGAGTGTGGCTACTCATTGCCTGTAGGATAAAATCAATAATATTCAGGGCCATTTACAACCTGCCTTTTTATTGATTATTATCTCTCTACTCCCTTACTAGAACCCTCCAGTCTTGTTGGAGTTTTCCCCTCTGTCCCCTGAGAAGGTCAGCAGCATTTCTGCTTTGGACCCTTGAATATTCCATGGTTCTGCCTGTAACATTCTCTCCGCTCCATTCAGACAATCCAAATTCTACTTTCCCATCAAGGTCTAAATCTCCTGCCTCCTCCATGACAACTTCTCTGACCACACCATCTGGATGTGATCTCTCTTTGTCCTGTCCTCTGAACTGTGGTACGATAAGCTAGAGAATTTAAGTATATAACCTAGTAATAATAATAACTAATATTTATATGGTGCTTTAAGTTTGGCAAAGTTTTTTACATATGTTAACTCATTTGATCATCACAACAGCCCTGTGTGGTAGGTTCTATCACTATCCCCGTTTTTATAGGTAATGAAACTGGACAGAGTGAAATCAAATGACTTGCCTTGGCAAGATGTTACATTCTAACTTAGATGTTCCTGACTGTAAGTCCTATTCTCTATCTATACATTAAAAATGCTTTATTACTTTCATTAGTATTCTATGTGATGTTGCTTTATTCCACCTCCCCTCCCCCATAATTAGATTAGGTCATGAGACTTGTGGGAGATCATTAAGATATCTATGACATCTAGTATTTATGCAATACTTCAATCTGGTTAAAAGTAAAGTGGTCAATGTTTCCCTTCATTTATCAATGAATTGTGATAGCTTAATTTGCTTGATTGGTTAATTCACTTATTTAATATATATGAATCCCTTTCTTGTCAGAGTAAATGCCTGGCAAAGATTCTTATTTCGTGTTCTTCCAAATACTATTTTCACCTCCCCACCTCTGCTTCAGTTTCCCAGTTCTCTCTTCTCTGCTCTATTGCACTATTTAAAGGTGAAAAACCTTGGACAGGTAGTAATAGAATCTTGATTTGATTCCAAGACCCTGATAGCAAAATGCACTGGAGAAGGAAATGACAAACCACTCCAGTATCTTTGCCAAGAAAACCCTAAATGGGGTCACGAGGAATTGGATATGACTGAAAATGATTGAACCTCTGACAGTAAAGCCAGTGCTCTTTCCATTACTACCTGTGTAATCTGTGTGTCACAACCTCTGTACCTCATTTTCTTCATCTAGAAAATGATGGAGTATAACACCAATGCTACTTGCAGCTGCTGTGGAGGTATAAGGCCAATAACACCAGCACACAGGAGGGCTGCTTAGCACAGGTCCTTTGATCTGCTTTTCTAAGGAAAGCAACTTTAAGGAGTTTACAATCTCACTTTAATCAAACATTCAAACATTCATATATCATTCACTTAGTTCAGGGGAAAAAGTCAGCATCCTGAACTTCAGAGCAAATACCAACAGAAATTACAAATGGAGAAAATATAAACAGAGCAAATAACACAAATCAACAGACAGGCTTCTAGCTGTCTGATCAAAGCTATACATACTTAGTTACCAGAGACAGAAGCACCAACATCTGGGTTTTCAAAGCTAGGGGGCTCCTTAATGGCTACCCAGAGTCTCCACACCAACACTCTTCAATGATTGAGCCCCAAAACAAAACACCAACCTCAGATCTTACATACCTTTCTCATGGTCAGAGGGTGTTACCTCCATGTGACTCAAACCTATATGAACTAGGGTTCTTGTTTTTTAATTTTCTCTTGATTCATTCAAAGAAACAAAAGACAACAAAAAGTCCACTTTGCTTGCCATTACATTTGAAAGGCAAGATTCATCAAAGGTACTTGATTACCTTAGCATTCTAAAAGAGAAAACAAAAGAAGTCCCACCCCAATTACCATAACAGGGTTAGCAGTAGATAACCGCTGTGGCCCCTTCCAGGTCTAAATCTATGTTTTGACTTTTAAGAAATCCAATGTTAGTTTTAAGAGTTAAAACTAAAAGTAGATAAGGAATAGTTTATTTTATTGGTTACATCTGCCTGTAAGAACTAATATAAACTAATACAAATATTTTCCCTTCAGAGTGTGTGAATTAATTTAAAAGTAAGTTATCAGACATTGGTTTCTTATGCTTGGTGGGAAAAAATATACAAATCACACATTTTCCCTTTAAAGCAGCCGTTTTAGTGATTCCGGATTCCTTCGCTAGCTCATTGTTCCTGATTTGAAGCTCTCTAATAATAATTCCCATCAGCCTAACTACTTAAATTTTGCTGAATATGTATCATCATCAAGTCCACTACCTCCAGAAATCATTACTATATTGAAATTACTGACTTCAAGAGTATCTTCATAGTCTTATACCTTTCTAAATTCTGTTTTCTAACAAAATGGACATTTTTGTAGGTTATGTGATTTTGGGGACCAGTCTTATTTTAAAATCTCTTTTAACGTTTCATTAAAAAAATTAAAACAAAAACAAATAGATAGACAAGCTAAGGCTTACTGTGTTCTGATATACTACATGTAACATACTATATGTATTACCTATATCATGTTTTTCAATAACACTCATATTGTTGATATATGTGAGCACCAGACCTGAGAAGATAGAAGTATTCATCTCCTGGCTCTATCAAAACAAATTGTCAAAAGTAAAAAACCTTTCCTAGGGGTCAGTGACAACTGTAATAAATTTGTCAAGAACTATGCCATTATTATTAAGATTTTTTAAAAAATCTTGGTGATAAATATATAATTGAGAAGAATTAAAAGCAGAAAGGAAAAAGGTAGCAACCTTTGCTACAATTTCTAAATCACTGGCACAAAAATATGAGGAAAGGTCTTTATTTACATATACCAACATAATGTTGACTTTTGCAGATCCAAGCAAGCCCTTTGTATTACATACTAAAGCAAGCCCAGAGGGCTTAGAAGCATTTCTATACTGGGAGAGTAATGAGCACCAGAAGCCAGAGCCATAACTAGGGCAAGGTGACTAGGACTTTGTGCCAGGATACCAATATTCCAGGGTGGGGTTGGGGGTGGGGATTATATCTTATGCTTTGCTAGCCATGGCCTTGTACTATGCAGCACTATTCCCTATGGATTCTGTATTTCTTTTAGGCCCTGAATTTTTTTATTGCTTCATCCTCTCTGCTACCTGTACTTCACCTCCTCCCAGGGATTAGAGGCTGAGTGTTTAGAGTTGGAGTCATCTATTATTTTGTGGAGTATGATCTGAACTCTCTTGGAAATGGGTCATCCTCTCTCAATAGGACTACATCTGACTAAGGTAGACTGTCCTCTCCCCTGACTTCCCACCTTGCTCAACTGAATCTTACCTGGGGACCAGAATTCCTAGTTATGGTTCTGCTAGAAACCTATAACATTTGCCTATAGAGGATCCACTGATTGTAAAACCTGTAATCCTGTCTATGAATTGGAATTCTTGACTTTAAAGTGGGCTCTTAAACAATAAGTGGGCTTTAAAATGGGCTGTTACCAATAAAATCCAAAATCATAGGCATAGACCATGGTTCCAAGTAAAGATGGATACACTCACATATTCTGACCAGCTCTAAATTGGACGCTGCCAGTCAGAGATGGGTAGTGATGCTGTGGCATGTTAGCCAGGTGATATTCAAAGAGGAAGTAAAATTGACTTATGACAGACAGGGAGCTAGGAGGCTAGTCCAAGAAAGTGCAGCTGAGAGTCTGGGACTTTCTCCAGGGAGTATATCATCTGTGGAAGTGAATGTTATAGCATTGGACCAATCCTCTTTGCCCCTGCTGTGCCTGTAAGATTTGCAGCAAAAGCATCTATGTGATAAAGCTCTATAAGAAGTAGTTTTTTTTTTTCTCATTTTAGGAAGTTGGAGACTGTTTGTGAACTTTGAAAAGTCAGGAGTTCTGATGAATGGGAGTCCAAGGGTCGAGTCTGCAGACTTAGGTTTTGCAGCCAGCCCAACACGTCCTTAGATAACCAGAAAGCTGCATCAGGTAACCTGTGGCTAGTGAAGGGTGAGGGTAGAGCCTCGTCATATTATAAGTGGGAGAAAAGAAATTATGTCGGAGAAATGCTAGTCTTATCACATGACATCCCTCGGTGGCAAGTTTCTAAGACTTTCCATCATTGAAATGTTTATAGGACTTTACTGGACAGTCTTCCTGTCATGGGTAGTACAAAAGAAGGGAAAAAGGGAAAAATTAAAACAAACAAAACAAAACAAAGAACAAAAGCCAGAAATTCTAGGCCTTTTCTCTTTCCTTCAGAAGGACCAAGTCTCAAGTCTTTTACTGGACAGTTCCCTTTCTATGGGCAGTACCAAGGGAAAAAAAGGGGGCAAAAACAAACAAAACATAGCAAATTGTGGAGGAGAAGAAAAGCCAGAAATTCTAGATCTTTCCTCCCCTTTTTGAAAAGAGCAAGTCTCAAGTCTTTTACTGGCCTATATTACGGATGATGTCAAACCTTTGCAATTGACAGTGGGCATGACATCAAGAATGCTGGAACCATAGCATAGATGACGTTACCTCCAGCACAGATGTAGATTCTTCTCCTGATCTAAGGTGGGGACAATGAACAGGAGCAGCTCTGTGAACGCTAGGATCATAGCAGGGACACTTCTGGTAAGTCAACAATTTTTTTTTATCATGCGTCAGCGTCATCTGGAGTAAAGCAATTAAGCATTATGAGCTTCTTGCATGCAACCTGTTCCAGGATATAAGTTAACACAGAGGCTCTCCCCGTATCACCGCACACTCAGTATTCCTGGTCTACCTGCCAAAACTTCTGCCTCCCTGAGAGCAACATCAACACTTTGACCCAGCAATACCACTTCTAGGGCTGTATCCCAAAGAGATCACACAAGTGGGAAAGGGACCTGTATGTACAAAAATACTTACAGCGGCTCTTCTTGTGGTAGCAAAGAATTAAGGGGATGCCCCGCAATTGGGGAAAGGCTAAACAAGCTGTGGTATATGAATGTAATGGAATACTATTGTGCTATGAGAAATGGGGATGATACAGACTTCATAATTACCTGGGAAGACCTACATGATATAAGGTTGAGTGAGCAGAGCAGAACCAGGCGAACATTGTACACAACCACAGATATATGGATTCTGTGATGACTAACCTTGATAGACTTGGCTCTTCTCAGCAATACAAGGTTCAAAGACAACTCCAAAGGACTCATGATGGAGAGAGCTATCTATATCCAGAGAAAGAACTATGGAGTCTGAATGCAGATTGAGGCAAACTATTTGCTCCCCATTTTCTCTCTCTCTCTCTCTTTCTCTCTCTCTCTTTTGGCTTTGCTTCTTCTTTCTCATGATTCATTCCATTGGTCATAATTCTTCTCTACAACTTGACTATTGTGTAAATAAGTTTAATGCAAAGTTATATGCGGAAGGTATATCAGATTCCATGCTGTCTTGGGAGGAGGGGAAGAAAATCTGGAACTCAAAATCATACAGAACTGAGTGTTGTAAACTAAAAATAAAAAATCTTAGTTTAAAAAAATTATATTAAAATTTAAAAAAACAAAACAAAAAAAGAGAATGACACAAAATCTTTGCCCTCTTAGAGGCCTAGGTGGAGGGCCTGCTCCCTTGTCCTACAGTGACTAAATTAGGACTTATCCTCTTCCAGTTTTTCAGAATTACCACCAAGTCAACTAAGGGATCCCCTTTCTTCCAGGTATACAACCACCATAGTTACATGGCAATAGTTTTACTTCCCCCATGGTATTAGAAAGTAAGATACTTTACTAGACCACCCATTGGTCCCCAGGCTCTTTCTAGGAAGAGTTCCTTGGACTATACCAGAGGAAGAGAAGTTTTCCAAATGAGGGAGATCTGAACTCCTTCTCCAGAGAATATAGAACCCTCTGAGGGGGAAAGGATCTTGAGACTGAAACAAGTCTGTGTTGGGGAAGGCATAAAGAAGGAGTGGAGAAGATCAGCCAGAATTATGTCTAGAACTGGTCAGATCTTGTCAGGTAAGTCATTCTGGTTATGGGAGCTAAAAAACCACTAGACAAGACAGCACTTCCCCTTTATAGGGTAGCATCCATTTGTCACAGACATAGCTTCCAGGATTTTGGACATTTGACATGGGTAGTCAGAAACAAAATGACACAGCTGTTGAACAGTAGGGCCAAATCTCTTGCCCTATGAGGTGAAAGTACAATTTTGCCAGTTGGAGACAGGTTGAGGGCCACTTGTCTTAGAAATACCTGCCTTGTTCTTAATGAGAGAGATCAATATGGTCCTGTACCCAGCAATGACCAAAATCCATATTGACACTGGATCCACTCCCTAACCTCTTGCTATTCTTGTAACAGCTTCAACTTGATTGTTTAAATGAGGCTTCTTAAACTTTTTCTACCCCTGACCCCTTTTCATTGGCATCGCATGGCCTGAGGACATGCCCATTGCAAAGTGAACATGCTGTGTGTTCAGAACCAAGGCTGCAGCAAAGCTGCATCATGCAACGCAGGCAAGTGCTGCCAGAAACACCTCAGATTCATTATGCATTTCATTGTAAATTAATTTTTGGTCGTTGAACTTTCAGAAACCTTTTGCTGTTGTCAAATTTTTTTGCAACCCCATATGAGGTCTCAACCCACAGTTTAAGAAGCACTGGTTAGACTGTCTCTTATGGGTGCTGACATGCCCCACAAACAACTGTATGCAGTGGAAGACCATTAGCAAAATTCCTTCATTGAGCCTGACCCCAAAGAAGAGATTACCTAGAGCTCCAGGCCCCAGGCTCCTTGGCCAGATCCACAGCTATTGCCCAGAAACTAGTATAGTCAAAGATCTTCTCTTCCTCAACCCTTAAGGTTCTTTCACATGCCAGCCATGTAGCCTGGAGCTCAGTCAACTAGAAGTCTTGCCAGCACCCCTTCTCCCTAGGGTATCTCCTATTACCAAATGAATGACTGCTGAAGTCCAGTTGTAGATACCTCTCTTGTAGCAGATGGGGCTATCAGTCAATCAGGCAAAATGACATTAGTACCAAAGCCAAGAGCTCTGTCTCTAGTTGCTGAATGCACCAGTGTGACTTACTTTCAGTCTTATTATGCTGGCAGTCCAACTCAAGTCATCAATATCCAGGGAATGCTGGCCTTGGCTTTTCTTTACCTTCTAGGAAAGCCTCTTCCAGGTCCTTATGGGTGGGAGTCCACTGCAGGAGGGTATGGATTGGAGGCCTTAGTCTCTGATGAGGTCACCACCTGTTTGTGGAGGAACTAACACCAGAGAGACTCAGGCAAGCATGATTTCTAATATACCCTTTCCACTTAGCAATAGAAGCCTTTTGTGTACCATTCATCTTGTTAGAGGGATCATCTTACATCACTCAATCCATAAGAGGCACCTCTGGCCAAAGAGTCATTGTATGACCCTAGGTCATCTATTCAGTAGCAACTAGGGCCCAGTAAGAGGTAAGCAAATGAATTTCAAAAGTGGTATAATAAATGGCCACTTTGGGGAATTTGGAGCTCTAGATGCCTAACAGTGGCTTATTTTGATGACTCCTTGATATCTGCCAAAGTTTCCACTCAGCCTCCAGAAACATGGGGCTCCAGGGTGAAAAGGGCCCTAGGGGAGAGGCTGCTGGATAGCTGGCCTTAAAACTTCCAGGTCTATAGCTTGTTTTGGGCACCACTTGAAAGACACAGACATCTGGGTGGCTTGGTAAGTTGGGGCCATCACAACACCTAGGGGAAAAATGAAAGTTCTCTAAAACTTGAAGATTCCAATAAGTTTCTGGCATTCCTTCTTAGGTTGTGAGGAAGCAGGTGTCAATAACTTATTGCAGACTGTGCCTAGGGTCCTCTGGGTTTTCCTCACCCATTACATATTCCCCAAACTTGAGTGAGCAGGTTGGACTCTGGGTTTTCTTAGAGTTGATTTCCTACCTCTTGTCCCTCAAATGGGCCACCATCTGATACGGAGCCTCTGCCACTGTGGTTTCATCTGGCCCAGTCAACATTATGTAATCAATGCCCTCAGAAAGGGAGGCCTCTTTTAGGTCTCTGCTTGCCACAATGTAGTAATATGGAGAGTTTAGGTACCCCTGGGGAAGGATGGTGAAGGTATGTCAGACTCCTTCCCAAATGAAAGTAAACTGTTCCTCATAGTCTCACCCACAAGACAGAGAAAAAAACACTAGCAAGACTGATAGCCCCATACCACTTACCTGGGGCCTGGGTTATCTTACCTAGTCCATAATATTGACAAGAAGAGAAACAATTGTAGAGAAAGGCTTGATATCAGTTCAGTGTTCTGTAAGCTGTAAGCTGCCAGGTACCATTTTGGTAAGTAATACAAGGTGTATTGTTGTAAGGTGATCTGGTATAACAAAGTACTCCAGATTTCTTTATCTTCATCACTAGAGAAGAAGTATCTTTCATTGCTTTGGGGACCAGATATTGTGTGGTGTCAACAATATGGGATGGTTCAGGTAACTCCAAGGTGTCCACTTGGTCCTACCCACAGTAATATGCCTGGAGGTTGCTGAAACGGCCCACACACATTCTGAGCCTATAACACTCCCTTTCTCTATAGGCTTCCTTCTGTAGTCTCCCTTGAATGATTCAAATTGGGCAGGGGCTTTGGAGGCTACCTCAGGTTTGGGTGGGGTTGAAGGGCTCTTAGGACCCAGTTATTTAACTTCTCAGTACGTTGTTATTAGCACCTCCATGGCTGGCCATCAATTGTTTTCTTATAAACCCTATCTTTCACATCCACATCCACATCTCCTTCCTGAGGATATATCACCTCCCTCTATTCCTCTTCCAGGCTTTGGTGGGCTCTGTCATTTTTCTCCCCATTGCTAGAGTGACTATTTCCACTGACAGCTGTATTTGCCCAACCTACAACTATCCTGAATTTTTTCTCTTATTCACAAATTGAAAAGCTCACACTTGTATGGTTATGTGTAGAGACACTCATAGCTCAAGTCTGAAGCCATTTCAATGGGGATTCCGCCCCCCCCCCCAAGTCAGGATTTAATTGCCCCTAAGACTAGTTGGGCACAGGATGTGGCAGGCTTTAGGGAGGACATAAATTCAATCTATCAAACCCATTTCCTTTAGGAATTTCAGCACTTCCCTTGTAGATCTGCATCAGTGAAATGGCTGGAAGTGGAATTCATCTTTACAAGCCTGTCATAATGTTTCAGTCCTTTTTGGTTGTGTCTGACTCTTCCCTGCCCCATTTGGGGTTTTCTTGGCAAATATACTGGAGTGGTTCATCATTTACTTTTCCAGCTCATTTTACAGATGAAGAAACTGAGGCAAACAGGGTCACACGGCTGGTAAGTATCTGAGGCCAGATTTGAACTCAGGAAGAAGAGTCTTCTTGACTTTAGGCCTGGCATTCTATCCATTGTGCCACCTAGCTGACCAGGTGAGAATAGCTCCCCCTTTCAGCTACCTAAAAAGGGACAAAGCATTCTCCCTCTGGAGGCTCTAACAAATTTAGTTGACAGTAACAACAATGCTGCTTGCAGCTGCTGTGGAGGTATAAGGCCAATAACACCAACACACAGGAGGGCTGCTAGCACAGCTTCTTTGATCTGCTTTTCTAAGGAAAGCAATTTTAAGGGGTTTACAATCTCATTTTAATTAAACATACATGTATCATTCACTCAGTTCAGGGGAAAAAGTCAGCACCCTGAACTTCAGAGAAAACACAAACAGAAATTACAAGCAGAAATTATGTAAACAGAGCAAATAACACAAATCAGCAGACAGGGCTTCTAATTGTCTGTCCATAGCAATACATACATAGTTACCAGAGAAAGAAGTACCAACATCTGGCTGGCTAAATCACAGGAACGCTCTTCTGATGAGAGAGGCCCAAGCAAAATGCTAACCTCAGAGTATAAATATATATATATATATATATATATATATACACACACACATATGTGTATATATCATATATATATTATATACATATATGTATTATATATATCATATACATGTATGTGTACTTCTTCAGGGTCAGCGGGTGTCACAGCTATGTGACTCAAATTCATGTGACTTAGGCTTTCTTGTGACTTAAGTAGGTCATCAAAGACTCTTGATTCAATCAAAGACTCAATTCAAAGAAAGGTAAGGCTTAATCAAAGGCACTTGATTGCCTTAGTGCTGAGAAATACTCTAATAGAAAAAACAGTGAAAGGTCCCACTTTGCTTGCCACTACTTTGACTTTGTTAAAAAAGAAAAAAGTAGGTCCTCAGAGAGTTTCCTCAGGCCATGGAAGCTCACTGCAGAGAGCTCCTTAGCGCTGGTTCCATTAGACCACACACCCTTAGGTGCCATTGCTCTATGGACTCCTCAGGTTTCTATTTGAATTCTTCTGCAACTCCCTAGCTCCAGAGGGTCTGCCCACAGCTTGCCTCTAGAGGGCAAGGAGTTACCCTCTTCCTCCTGGGAGCAGTGATAGGATAAGTCTAGAGCTTTCTTACTCTAAGTGAGACTTCCCTAGTGTCTTTCCTTAGTCTGTTCTCTCCTTCCAGGTTTGAGGCTCCTATATCAGAAGGAATTACAACCTCTTCATCAGTTCCTGGCTGGGGACCCTGAGTCTCTATGCCTATCAGAAGAGAATCCATTCCTGTAGTCACCACCTCCATTAGCTTCCCCTGGGCTCCCACAGCACAATCCCTACAAGCCGAAACTCATTCTTTAGCTGCTCAATGTGCCAGTCCAATTTGCGTTAAATCTTGTTTTGTTGGCAGTCCAATTTATTGTTCACAGCAACATATGGGTTATGTTGACCTTGGACGTTCTTTACCCTCCAGGGCAGCCTCCTCCAGCACCAACTAAGCTAATCTCTCAGACTCAGCTGGAGATTTCTCCCTGTCTTACAGAGAGAATTCCCCGTACATAATTAGGAGGGTTCTGTCAACAGGGGGTCTAGGAGCGTCATACCACTTGATTGTGCTGCCCTCCTCTTCTGTCTTTGCAGAGTCTTCCCCCAACTCTGCCCCTATGGAGGCCACAAGACCGTCTTATCTTGTTGCAATCTGCTATCGTTGTTGTTCAGTCATTTTCAGTTATGTCCAACTTTCTCCATCCCCATTTGGGGTTTTCTTGGCAAAGTTACTGGAGTGGTTTGCCATTTCCTTCTCCAGCTCATTTTACAGATGAGGAAACTGAGGCAAATAGGGTTAAGTGACTTGCCTAGGGTCATACAACTAGTAAGCGTCTGAGGCTAGATTTGAACTCAGGAAGATGAGTCTTCCGGACTTCAGGCCTGGCACTTTCTCCACTGTGTTACCTGAAGCTATACCAAATGTAGGTGTGGCTGCAATGGCAGAACCCTCTTAGCTCAGGTTTGATGTTGGATTGAAACGGAGCACAAGTCACTGATCATTTAGCAAAGGTTTACTTTGCACTAATGTAGCAAAAATATGCAACAAGGTCACAGTAGCACTTAGTTTTTCTGGATGAAACCCCTACCTCATCTCTGTAGGTCATCAAAGGATGGAAACTCGTGGTCTTAAGTACCTACCAAGTCTTAGAGTGGCAGACTGACTGCATGTGGTTGGGACTTTTTATGCTCCTCACTGACCAGAACTTTATGTCAGAAAAGCTGAGACCAATGTGTGTGGAGGGGTTGGAACTTTGTCTTCTTTCTGGTAAAGTCTCCCCAAGTTCTGGGTGGGAGGAAAAAAATTGTGGTAGCAGAGAAAATGCTGGTCCTGTCACAATGGGGAAATGACACATAAAAATATACACGAAATAAATACAAGGAAAATTGGTAGGAAAGTCACTAGCTGCTCATGAGTTCAGGAAAAGCCGCATGTAGGAGGTAGTGTTTGAAGTGAGCTTTAAAAACAAAAACAAGTGTAGGCATTTCAAGCGGCAGAGGTGGGGAGAGAATGAATGCTTGCCACAAGGTTCAACGCATTCAAAGGCACAGGGACAGGAGATGGAATGCTGTATTTGAGGAAGTGGTATACATCCAATAAGAACTATTATAAATAACATTTCTTTTTATTTAATATATTTAGTTTTCAGCATTGATTTTCACAAGAGTTTGAATTACAAATTTTCTCCCCATTTCTACCCTCCCCCGCCACTCCAAGATGGCATATATTCTGTTTGCCCTGTTCCCCAGTCAGCCCTCCCTTCTGTCACCCCACTCCCCTCCCATTCCCTTTTACCTTCCTTTCTTGCAGGGCAAGATAAATTTCTACGCCCCATTGCCTGTGTAACTTATTTTCTAATTGCATGCAAATACTTTTTTTTGTTTGTTTTTGAATATCTGTTTTTAAAATGTTGAGTTCCAAATTCTCTCCTCTCTTCCCTTCCCACCCACCCTCCCTAAGAAGTCAAGCAATTCAACATAGGTCACATGCGTATCATTATGTATAACCCTTCCACAATACTCATGTTGTGAAAGACTAACTATATTTTGCTCCTTCCTAACCTATCCCCTTTTATTGAATTTTCTCCCTTGAC
>CM053627.1:136573626-136599329 GCA_028646595.1 Phalanger gymnotis
CTTCTCCTCATTGGCTTTTTGGAGCTCTTTTGCCATTTGAGTTAGTCTATTTTTTAAGATGTTGTTTTCTTCAGTATATTTTTCACTATTTTTTTGGGTCTCCTTTAGCAAGTCATTGACTTGTTTTTCATGGTTTTCTCTCATCCTTCTCATTTCTCTTCCCAACTTTTCCTTTACATCTCTAACTTTCTTTTCCAAATCCTTTTTGAGCTCTTCCATGGCCTGAGACCAGTTCATGTTTTTCTTGGAGGCTTTTGTTGTAGGCTCTTTGACTTTGTTGACTTCTTCTGGCTGTGTGTTTTGGTCTTCTTTGTCACCAAAGAAAGATTCCAAAGTCTGAGACTGAATCTGGTTGCGTTTTTGCTACCTGGCCATGCTCCCAGCCAGCAAACTTGACCCTTGAGTTTTTCAGTGGAGTATGACTGCTAGTAGAGTTAAGAGAACTATGTTCCAAGTTTGGGGGGGATGCGCCAGCTCTGCCACACCAGCACTCCTCCTTCCCCAAGAACCCCCAACCTGGACTGGACTTAGATCTTCAGCAGGCTCTTCACTCTTGTTCTGATCAGCCACTTAATTCCTCCCACCAGGTGGGCCTGGGGCCAGAAGCAACTGTAGCTGTAGTTCTGTAGCTGCCCCACCTCTGCTGCCCCCAGGGCGGTGGTCGAACCCATGAACTCCTTCCACTCCTGCAGCTTTTTCCACTAACCTTCTCTGTTGTCCTTGGTGTTTGTGGGTTGAGAAGTCTGCTAACTGCTACAGCTCACTGATTCAGGGTGCTAGGGCCCGCTTTGCCCGGCTCCTGTTATGCTTGGTCTGTGCCGCCCACACTGGGCTAGGCTCTGCTCGGCTCCCCTCTGTTCCCAGCTCTGTGCAGGATAAACCTTACCCAGAGACCATCCAGGCTGTCCTGGGCTAGAGCCCTGCTTCCCTCTGCTACCCTGTGGGTTCTGCAGTTCTAGAATTGGTTCAGAGCCATTTTTTATAGGTTTTTGAAGGGACTCGGCAGGGAGCTCATGCTAGTCCCTGCTTTCCAGATGCCATCTTGGCTCTGCCTCTATAAATAACATTTTAACATAATGTTACAAGTAACATTATAAGTAACAATTTTGATGACAAAACACTGGGTCAGAGAACAACACAGAATTAATGATCAGTTTGGTTCAGGTTTAATTTGGAGACTATTTTGATGTTTCTTGTTTGTTCTGGTTCAATAATTTTAAGTATATATGTGTATATATACATATGTATATGTAATTGTGTATACATGTATATATATGTATGTGTACATATGCACATATAGATACATACGCACACACACATAAGTATAGATATAGTTGCTTCTAAGTTTCAAAGTAGCATCACTGTTACTTGAAATTTTTGTTTGGTTTATGATTCAGGAAATAAATATATAAGCATGCCCAGAGTACCACTGATGGGATTCCCCATTTGAAAGAGGCTAGGGAGCCTGCTTCTGGGAAAGTCTTGATGACATGATAGAAATACCTTAGAGAGACTTGGGATCACATGTAGACATTTTGTAACTGGTTATGGTCTTCAAACTAAGTGGTGGACGGTAGCCTCTGGCTGCAGTTGCAGAACCAGAACTGGGGATGCCTTCAAAAGGCTTCAGTCTTTTCCTTTCTCTTGGTTGGACTTCTTGTCTGGGTTTGACTCCTTCACTGCCACTGTCTAGTGACAGATAATTTTGTAAGAAGGTAAGGTGAGAGACCTTGTGCGCTCTCCCTCAGAGGCTGACATGTAGCCCCATGAATATGGGTTTCAGTTCTTTGCCTCCACTTGGCCTTTCTTTCATTTAAAGTGAAACAAATTGGAAGCTATGACCTTGTGAGTTTTTAAAGGTAAGAAGTTCTGGAGTCTGGAAGTTTAGGAGGTCAATCCATGCTCGATTTTGCAGCCAGCACAGTTCCGGTGTATCAATAAGGATAGACCTCCTAGAATCCGGGGTGGAGAACCTGAGGCCTTGAGGCCACATGTGGCCCTCTAGATCCTCAAGTGTGGCCCTTTGACTGAATCCAAACTTCACAGAACAAAACCCTTTAATAAAAGAATTTGTTCTATAAAACTTGGACTCAGTCAAGAGGCCGCACCTGAGGACCTAGAAGGCCACATGTGGCCTCTAGGCCACAGGTTCCCCACCCTCGTGACCTAGATCAAGCCCAGTAGCAACTTAGACTTATGCTGTATTTGGATGTGTGAACTTGGTGGGTTCAGTGCTACATATAACCGCTTAATATTAGTCCATTCTCCCTAGAGACCAAAATGATACGGAACAGAATGTGCCCCTGAGATTTTGGGGTGTGGGCAATGTTTAGTTTTTTGTTCTTGCTATATCTTCAAAGTATATATCCCTTTATAAAAGTTGGTGATGTTAATTGTTTAAAGAGAACTGGAGTACTAGTCACTTGTGGCTCTCCTTCTCTCTCTCTCTCTCTCTCTCTCTCTCTCTCTCTCTCTCTCTCTCTCTCTCTCTCTCCCCCTCCCTCTCTCTCAGTATGTATGTGCGTGTGTGTGTGCACGCACGTGTGTGTGTATGAGAACATACTGGGAATTGGGGCTTTTAGTATATAGCATCAGTGAAAAACACTTCAACCTCTCAGGATGCTCCTAGAACCCTGAGGGGGAAATGTAGCTGACCTTAATCAAGGATAATAAGGCCAGAGCATACTCAGTTTCCATGAGTGAGGACAGCTGCACCTCCCCTTTAGGTAGATATCATTTTACTACAATGTATGCATATGTGTATGAGTACATGTGTGTATGCATACATGTGTACGCATATATTTGTGTACACGTGTATGTGTACATATGCACACATACACACGTTGTCCTTCTATCTTTATATTATATACTAAATATATATGTATTTTATATATAACATTTTATATAACACACACACATATAAAACATATAGTATGATACAATTTAAGAATCGGAGGGAAAGGAAACCTTAAAGGTCATATAGTCCAACCCAGGCATATCTGACTAAGAACTTCTTCTACAACATATAGGAAAAATGGTCATTTTGCCCATGCTTAAAGATATCATCAGTGAGAGAGACCCCTCTCCTTCCTAAGGCAGATCGTTTCAACTTTGGATAATTCCAATTATTTGAAAGTTTTTCCTGACATCCTATTTAAATTAGATTCTCTGGAGCTTCTACCCACTGGTCCAAGTTTTCCCCACTGATACTAAGAAGAATAAATATTATCTGTCTTCTATATGATAGCCATTCATATACTTAAAGATGGCTATTGGGTCTTGGGAGGCAACACGGTATACCAGATATTGAATTTCATTTCAGATATTTGTTAGCTGGGTAATATGAATAAATCACTTAACTTTGCAGTCTCATTTTTTTTTCATCTGTGAAACAAGGATAAACATTTTTGTACCACCTACTTTACAGGGCTATTATGAGAGAAATGCTTGGCAAACCTTAAAGTGCTATATAAATATAGATTATAATGATGTTACTTGCCCCCCCTCAAATGCTGCCAATCTTTTCTGTTTAAGGATGACAATTCCTAGTTCCTTTAACAGATACTTTTATCACATATTCTCTAGTCCTCTAGCCATTCTATTCACCCACTTCTAGTTACATTCGTGCTTATCTGTCTTTCTTAAAATGTGATGCCTAGAAATGAACACAGTTTTTTTCAGATAAGACCTGGCCAGGGCAGAATAAAACGCAAATTTTTCTTCTTTTACTCTGGAAACAATGCCTTTCTTAATGCAGCCCAAGATAGAATTAGGTTTTTGTATTTTTTTTTGGCTGCCACATTGTACTGTTGATCTTGCAGCCTGATAAAACTCCTCTTTGTGTGTGTGTGTTTATGTAAGACCTCATATTGAACCATGTTTTCCCTCTCCTTACTTGTAAAGTTGAGTTTTTGAACCCCATATGCAAATTTGCATTTGTCTTTATTAAAACCGGATCTTATTAATATAGGCTATTGTTTTAGCTGACATTCATCATATTACTTGTACCAGTAAGGTTCTTGTCAGTTGCAAACAACACAAGTATTCCAGCTGTTCCATCATTGAAATCATTGATAAAAATGGTAAACAAGGCCAAGGAAAGATCCCTGGGTCATTCACTAGAGACCACCTTCCAAGTTGACATTGAGCCTTTAATGACTAATCGGGGATTGGTCATATAACCAGTCCCAAATCTACCTAACAGCTCTGTCATTGAGCTTGTATCTTTCCACATTGTCCACAATGATAAAAGGAGTGATTTTTCAATTACTTTGCTGAAATTTGAGTTTACTATTTAGATAGCTTTCCCCTGATTTACCATTCTAGTTAGCCATCAAAAAAATGAAATGAGGTTAGTCTGGTATGACCTGTTCTTGATGAAGTCATGCTGGCTTTTAGTGGTTACTGCTTCTCTTTTTAAATGGTTATAAACTATTCAGTTTAATAATGCGTTCCAGAATTTTGCCAGCAGTAGAAGTCAAGGTGACTTGCATACTCTATATTTGTTTATGTTTTGTTTTGTTTTGTTTTTAAACTGGGGCAACATTTTCTTCTCCAGTTTTTTAGAACCTCTCCTGTTTTCCCCAGTCTTTGAAAGATCACCAACAATGCCTCTGTCAATCAACAGACATTTATTAAGAACCTACTGCATGCCACTATGCTAAAACAATCACAGTTGCCAGTTCCTTCATTACTGTAGGTCATAGTGACTTGAACTTGTTGAGGGCAGTTAGATGCCCTTTCTGCTTTTGCTTTCTCATGATATCTTCATTTATTTTGTGTTCCTATTGCTGTTTAATAATTTTTATTTATGCTTTCTAGTCAAAGAATTGAGCAGTTCAATCTTCTCACATTGTTAGTCATTATTATCCCATATGCTCCATATGCCTTATTCCTCCTTTACTCTTCCTTTTCCCCTCAGTCTAGTGTAGTGAAAAAGATGCTGGTCTTAGAGTTAGTAGAGACTTGGTCCAACTCTCTCATTTACATTTACTAGCCAGGTGCAAGTCACTTTACCTGTATTAGTCTCAGCTTCCTCATCTGTAAAATGGGGATAGTGATACCTATAGTGCTTGCCCCACAGGGCTGTTTTGAGGATGAAATGAGATAATGTGTAGAAAAAAACTTTGCAAAATTTTTTAAAAGTCATCTATTATTATGATAAAAGAAATGTGTCTGTTATTATCATTCATGGACTTTGCACAGGACCTTGGTAGTCTTCTGTATCCATCCATTCTCAATTACTTCCTCTTGTTTCCACCTTCCATATGGTTCTTTTTTAAAATCAGAATTGATCAATATAATAACAACCTTGGCCTCTTTAGCTTTTTTTTTCTTTCCTCCTATCAGAATATTTTTTGTGTTTGTCTTCAGAATTTTTCAAAGCTTTCCATCCCTCTTAAGCCAACTTCTTCTGCAGAATACTTTGGTTTGATTTGATTTGGAATTTAGCAAATGAATCATTTGTACCAACTTTTGGTTCACTTTGGTTTTCAGGCCCTGGTATGCATCATTCCAAAACTTCAATAAAGAGATCACTGTGGTATGAGAAAAGGCTTGAGGGGAAGTATTTAATATCAGCAATTTATATTGCTGCCAGATTGCAAAATTGAAGTGTTATTTTTAAAGCAAGTCCAATTACAACCTATATAAGCTGATCACTTGAAATAACCAGTTTTAAACCATTAAAAGTTACTGATGGTAGATTATAACCCAACTGAGACTACACAAATGACCCGATAAACTGGAAACAGAAAGTGTTTCACAACAACTGCCCATATCAACTCAGCCAAGAAGATGATTAACTTAGGTTTGCAGCAAAGCAGGGTGTTCATTGTGATTGACACTGAAAAATCACAAGCACTATATTTACTCACACAGACCCCTATTTCTCCTTGATTTATTTCTCTCTAAAATTGATGATGATGGAATTATGTAAGCTGAGGCCTTCAAGGAGCAGGTTTGAAGCAGAAAAAAAAAGGTCTATTGGAAAATTATGTAGAGGAAACATTTTTCTTAACTTTTCTCTCAGAGTAGGTGTATGGGAAATGCAAAAGAAGAGAGGAAATGGAAAAAAGTAAATATGGTCAGCAAAAAAGAAAAATTTAGTTGATGATAGATGCAAAAATATAATGTACACTGGCAAAGCCATTTACCATACAGTGGAAGCCCTTTTAATTGATTGCCTTGGGTTATACCAACAGATGTAATAATGTCATAAAAAACCAGCAGTTCTTCCCATTCAGTGTCATCTAAGAAAGGACTTGATACCACACTATAAATATGAACTGAAAAATATTTCATAAAATAACTCCTACAGAAATATTGAGATCAAGCTATATCTAGGAATGACTGAAGCAGACGTGGAGAATCTGCGGCCTCGAGGCTACGTGTGGCCCTCTAGATCCTCGAGTGCTGCCTTTTGAGTGAATCCAAACTTCACAGAACATATCCCCTTATTAAAAGGATTTGTTCTGTAAAATTTGGACTCAGTCAAAAGGCAAATCCCAAGGACCTAGAAGACCACATGTGGCCTGGAGGCAGCAGGTTCCCCACCCCTGTGTATAAACCAATCATCAGTAAAACTTAAGTATAGTATGTGGAGTTCATCTTGTATCTATATTTCAAGAGAATGAAAACCTCATATAGTAGTTTATTTGTACCTTTATTACTATTTTAATACTGCATATGAAAGTTATATCTCCTCCTTGGCTGTAAACAACTTGAGGGTAAGAGACTGTGTCATGTAAATTCCGTGTTACCTCAAGAGTTAAGTATATTGCTCTGCACCAAATGGATGTTTAATAAATAACTTATTTGCACTAGACGATTTGTTTAATGAATAAATCTAAATGTGATGCTAAACAAACAAGTGTCTAATGGTGGTAAAGGACCTAGAACAAATATGAACATAGAAATAAAATAAATAACATGGTAGAGTGGATAGAGTGGCGGACCTGGCATTAAGAGACTCAGGTTTGCCCTCTGCCTCAGCTACTTACAAGTTATGTGATCCACCATAGAATCCTCTTCTGTGAAATGGGGTTAGTAATTATCGTGCCACCTACCTCCCAGAATGCCCCTGATTCATCAGCCTTGAAGTGCTATAAAAACTGGAGCAGTTCTTGTGTTGCTTTCACAAGTTGGAATAGTTTCACCAAAACCAGTTGGACACTTCACAGATCTGGCTGTCCATTATGTTTAGATCCCAATGGAGAAGGTGAAACAAGGAAACTTCCTTCACTCTCTCAACAAAGGAACATATGTAAAGCTGCGTGGTCAGTAAGCCTCTACATCTAAAGTTTGTTTATACCCATTCTAGATTCAAATGTTAAATCATACCTTAGTTTTACTATGCTTTTTACTTTTTCAAAGCAGTTTTCATATTCATTCCTTTGATCCTCCCAACCACCTTGTGATGTAGATTAAACAGGTATTATACCCATTTCAGTAATAACTCACATTTAGAGTGGCCTTTAAAAATCACAGAGTGAATTTCTCACAACCCTGTGAGGTAGGTAGTAAATGTGTGTGAGGAAGAGTAACTTGCCCTTAATCATATAAATAGTAAGCGTCAAGGTCAGAACTTATCATCTCACTTAATCCTCACAACAACCCTGCCAGGTAATAATAGTAAGTCGTTCACTTGTATCCAACTTTTATTGGCAAAGATACTGGAGTACTTTGCTATTCCCTGCTCCAGATCATTTTACAGATGAGGAAACTGTAAAATGCGGTTAAATGACTTGCCCAGGGTCACACTGCTAGTGTCTGAGACTGGATTTGAACCCAGGTCTTCCTGACTCCAAGCCTAGCACTCTATCCACGGTGCCGCCTAGCTGCTAATAATTAATAATAATAATAAAAAAATAAAACTACCATTTACATGGTGCTTATTAGGTGCCAGGCACTAGCTAAAAGCTTTACAATGATCAATCTCATTTGATCCTTGGGAGGCGCTATTAGTATCCCCATGTTACAGATGAAGAAACTGAGGCAGGGGTGAAGCGACTTGCCCAGGGTCACCCGGCTAGGAAATATCTAATGCTGGATTTGAATTTGAGTGTTCTCGACTCCAACCCGAAATAAATTACCTCCTAGGACAGTTGTAAAGAATGCATTTTTAAAGTTTTAATGTGTTTTATGTGAACTCTTCCAAAAAATAAGTTTTGCTAGTAGTTTTTCCACGGTATCTCTCCCGCCTCCCTCCCAAAACCGTCCCCCTCATTTTAGGGATGAAGAAGCTGAAACTGTGAGGAAAACCCTGAACGCTCTATGGAAAACGTGGGTACTTTTTCGCTAGCAACTACAATGGGGAAGGGGCAGGTTTGCAGTGACCCAGAGAGGGCTGAAGCAGGAGAGGCAGGCTTGCAAAGGCAGGCTGGAGGGTGCTTTAGGTGGAAACTGCCAAGGATAAGTGGCTCAAGGCCTACGTCGCTTCCGCTGTTCTCCTTCCTGACCCTCGCTACCAGAGCCGAGAAGGAGGAGGTGCGGCGCAGGAGGGGGGCGGAGCTTGGGGCAAGGGGCGGCGCTTCGAGGGGAAGCCGCGGTGGGCGGGGCGTCGCGTGTGTTGGGCGGTGTCCTCGTGAGGTCCCACCCCGGACCGGAGCGCACGGCTGCGCACGCCACGTCTCCTTAGCTAGAGTGTGCGGGCAAGAGGCGGAGGAAGTGGGGGGTGGGGGAGGGAAGAAAGGTGGGGGAGGGAGGGAGCAAAGTATCCTCTCGCGAGAACTGGCGACAGCGGTGGCGGCGTGTCCCTGAGTGTAGCGTGGGGGGCGGCGGCGGCGGCGGCGGCGGAGCAGCAGCCCTAGCTGCGCCACACGAAGCCTGGGGGGCTGGGACTGGGACCGGGACCGGCGCCGGGGCCGCGACCGCGCAGCGGGGTCGTGGCGGCGAGAAGGGGGAGGAGAAAGAGGAGGAGGAGGAGGGGGTCGCCATGGCCGGGCAGCAGTTCCAGTACGATGACAGCGGGAACACCTTCTTCTACTTCCTCACCTCCTTCGTCGGGCTCATCGTGATCCCGGCCACTTACTATCTCTGGCCGCGGGACCAGAACGCCGGTGAGTCCTGCCCCGGTCCGGCCTGACCCCGGGACGGCCCCCGCTGCTATTGTACCTGGGCCCGGTCGTTACCGCACGTCGGTCCTGCCCGACCCTCTCGTCCTCTCCCGGGCCCTGTGACACCCACTCACCTACCTACCCATCCACCCACCCCGGCCGGCCAGGCCTGACCCAGCCCGGCTGGGCCCCAGGCCTCTGGCTCTGCTCAGCGGGCGTGTTTTCTTCTGGGTCTTCCCTCCTCCTCAACCCTCTTACCATTGTCTTTCCTGAGGAATTTCGCTTTTCTTCCCTTATTGTTCCGGATACTCGTGGAGCCTTCTCTTTGTTCTCCCTCCCCATTCTCTTGTTTTTCCTCCCTTCTTTTGGGTGGTTTATTAGTGGGGTTCGGATTTGGAGGGGGAGTGGGATGTAAATTGGAAAGGTAAGAAAAGAGTTATCGAGGAAGGAAACCAAATGCATAATCACAGCTTTGAACCCCCTCCGACCCCTTCCATACCCTTCCTCGGACCCCCACCCCCCAATATATCTGGTGCAGCTGTTCCAGATGTTTTGTGGACCTTCTGGCCTGGATGACATGTTTACTGCTCTTAACTGTGCTGGCTTCCCTCTCACTAACCTCCCCGCACTCCCCTCCTTCAGAACTGATTTTTTTCAATTTCATGCCTGTATCTTGTGTGCCTGAGCGGTTGGAATTGGAAATTATGCCACTATTCTATTTCCAAGATCAAGGCTTTCCTGTTTATGTGGAAAAAGTGAAAGCATGAAGGAGATAAGTCCCTTTAAAATACTGACCTTATTAGTGGTTGTGAGGGAGCTAGTCTGTTTTTAAGCCTGTCTTTCAAGGTAGATAACATGATTTAGGCTTTCTCAGCTAGGTGGTTTAGAAAAATTTGAGGATAACGGTTGAATTTCATTTGTGAATTATCCTAAGACACACAGGACAAGTGAAATAATCCTTGGATGCTAAACAACAAACAATATTCTGGATCCAATAAGTTGTTTATGGCACAGGTTTCAGGAAAAATTAGTGACTAGAGGATTTGGGGCATTAAAATATCGAGGAAAAACTTTTCAACTAATAACTACGTTAACTTGTTTAAGCTCCAACTCTCTTGGGTCAGTGGGTGTTGGAAAAGTAAAGTGCTGTCTAGGTTGCACACATTACTTTGGGGAAAGTTGATGATAGTGGAGCTGTGATTCAGCTTGGAACTTGATGGGTTTGACAGTCTGGTTTGAACCATGTAGAATTTTGCATGACATAGAACCAAATGCTAATAAAGCTAAAAAAAAGTTCACTGATTGTAATAAGATTAGATATTTATAAGTTAAATGCAAAAACCTCCCTGGAGTTAGTAGTCTTAATGGTTTGTGCATTCAAACCAGAGTTCTTTGGATAAGTTTTAATTGTATACTATCCATAAACTTAGGCCCATTGCAATGAAAGCATTCTCTTTGTGGATGCTTAATTCTATCACATTTTTGAAGATGTTGCATTTGGTTTTGAGTATTTTGCTTTTTAAAAAATTCGTGATGATCCTTATCTGTTCTGGTTAGGATCATGCACTGATTTCAGAGGTCAGTAATAGGTCGACATTTCGGTTTTTGTGGTTTCTATAACTTCCAGAAACTTGATATTTGTCTGAAAGATTTATATAGTGGTTTTTAGTTTTGGTCATAAAGTTTGACCTCCATTTATCCATATCAGGTGTACCCAAACTTTATCAACCTTGCAGTCTATGGGTAAAGTGGTATTGGAAAAACCTGGAACTTTTGGCTGGTGAATATTGGGCAGTCTCTAACTTCACAGTAAATATTCCTTCCTCTTTTTACTTTGCCTTTTAAGTACTTCACTCATTCTTCGCTTGTGGGAGTGCATTAGTCAAAATATGACCATTATCTGAACACATACTATGTGCTTTGACCTGTTTCATTATAGTGGAAATGAAGAAAGGCAATTCCAGATTTTATTATAATTGATGTTAAAATACAGGAATTAACACTTCTTTCTACTTTCTTTAATACCTTCCATGTATCTTAGACTGCCTCTATAATAACAGGCTGGTATGAAAAAGATGCTTCTCTGAACTTAGAAAGTAGATTTCGAATTAATATTACTTTGAAGTAGGGCCATTGTGATATCTTGAAACATACGGTACTAAAATTTCACATGAAATTGCCATATGTAAGTTAAATGCAGCCTTTGACTAAACTTATTTTGATTTTTAGAACTGAATAAATTAAGTCTAAAAAAGAACAAAATAGCTTAAGAAATATTAACTGAAATGAATTTTAAAAGTGTTCAGCTGGAAATGTCTTCCTATTTTCCATGACCATCATCTGCACAAAAAATCTGTTCTGTAGGCAGTTAGCCTTAAAAGTGAGTATTAATAATCTTCAAAAGGATTTAGTTTTCTGTTTTGTATGTAGTTCTTCCTCTCCAGGCTGCCATTTTTAAAATGGTTGTATCACTTTGATATTTTGAAATCATAAGACTCTGGAGAGTATAAAACTCTGTAAGTACCATTCTCAGTTGACAGATTGAGATAACGCATGATCATTTAAGTTACCTAGACTCTAAAAAGTTAATAATGGAATCGTTCTATCACACAGATTTTTTAACCTGGAGTTTATCCATTTTAGAAGAAATGTTTTGATAACTGTATTTTGGTAAAATTGGTGTTCTGAGAAGGGTCCCATAGGCTTCACCAGATTGCTAGAGGTGATCCATGATATCCAAAAGGTAAAAAAAAACCCCGCTCTTCTGTAGTTTAAAAAAAAAAAATCTGGTGTGCTAAATGCAATTGTAATGAATACACATTTGTGGTGAAAGAAAGGTCTTATTTATCTTCCTTTCTCAGAATTATCTGTTGTTCAATGAAATGATTAGAGATTTCATCACAGAGTGAAAACTAAAGAAGTAGTCTGATTTATGTGATCTTATGGAAGAATGAAAAGTTCACCAGACTCTTTCAGAAGGAAGGGTAACCTTAACAATGTTTATTTGTTAATTTTTGAGATTAAAGATCTTTGGTAAAGTATAGGGATTCCAGTAAAATCTAGTGCGTTGGAATTTTACTTGAGTAAGGCTGTAAGTGTGGGAGACTACTGTGACATTCTTAGAGATTTTCATAAATTCTTTTCAGAATTGAATTTAATCTGAGATTAATAACAGTTTATCATAATCACTTAATATTGACTTCCTGCTGAGTATGTAAAATTGTACGATGTAAGAGCTTGGGCTGTATGAGATTTCCTTTAAAACTCTTTAGTGTCACCTTAACTCTACGTTTCTAGCATTCTCCAAACTTTTATGCTTTGGCTTTTTATGGATGTTGGTAATGTAATTTAACATCGTCTTCAGAAATATGTTATTTATTTTTAATATTTATAATATTTATCTATTGCCTTTAAAACAAGATGTTTATTTTAATGCTATGCCATGTAAATTTGATCACCATACATATTTACATTCAACTCTTACAGATAAGAGAAGGCATAGCTTTCGATATTGTTTAATTTTAGATTATTTGCCTAGAGGAAAGTGTAAAATAACTGGGTATGGTTTTTGTAACAGATTTCAAGGCCATATTTTTTTATTCTTCCCTTAGGTTAAGGGTTGCAGGTATTTGGAATACAAATAAAATACACCTTCTTTGTTTCAGAGTTGTTAGACTCTGGAATGTGTTATTTTTCCCTTACTACTTTCTTTTAGTTAGGTAGGCATCTAGTCAAGTAAAATTCAGTTGTATTTTCTTTTCATCAATATGAGAATTGCCAACATCATTGACTTCATGATTTAATTTCTTTCTTACTTCCTCTTCTCAGCAATGTGGATGAGCAATAGATTTGACCTTGGAATTTGAGCGAGTCTTCTTAACATAAAATCAGCTCTTGAGACCATAGAAGTTTTGATGATCTATACCATTTGTCTATCTTTTGGAATGTGCTCACAGCTTGTGTGTCATTTATAGACAGCCTGGTGGAACAGAAAGAATTGGAAGCTCTGATTATAAGTCCTAGTTCCTCCCTTAATTAGCTGTGTGACCTTGGGCAAGTCACTTAACTTCTGGTTTTCTCAGTTTTAGTACTTGCATTACCTACCTCACAGGGTTGTTGTGAGGAAAACACCTTTAAACTGTAAAGTGCTATATAAATGTGGATTATTATTATATTACCAGGGTTTGGACCAGAGAGGGAAAAGAAGACGAGAATCACCACAACAGATTGTTGGAAGGGAAAGCTGAAGCGAGCTATGGGATATAATGAAGTCTTAGTCTTATCTGTGGGTTTTACTATTTCTGATCAAGAATGGACTGTATTAATCCCTTATTGAGTCAGGTATATGTTTAATTTTTCTTTTATTAGTTAATTTGTTTATGGAGTTTTACATGTCATAAAAAGTAGCTGATGTAAGACTTTGCTTTAAAAAGCACATTTTGTGAATATAGTTTGGAATTTTAGCACTGGAAAGGACCCTTTTAGTCATCTAGTGCAACCCTCTAGTTTTACAGATTAGGAAATGGAAGCCTATAGTGGGTAGTTCTCCAGATGGATCATTGGTTTAGAGCTGAAAGGAAACCGTAGAAGTTATTTAGTCCAACACCTTCATTTTGGAAATGAATAAACTGAGGCCTAGGAAAGTTAATTGTCTTGTCTAAGGTCACTAAAGCTAGTAAGCAGTAGAGCTAAGATTGGAATATTGTATCGCAACAGGCAAAAAGCTAATGCAATCTTAGGTTTAGTGAATAGAAGCCTAAGGGAGGCAATAGTGCACTATACTGACTCGTCAGACCACATTTGGGGGATTACTTCATGCATTTTGAGGTGCTATGATTCTCAGAGGAAAGTGACAGGAACTATAGAGCTCCTTGAAGAGAATAGTCCAGGGTGTTGGTTCTTGAAACTATGCCATTAAACAGATTGACTGTTTAATTTGGAGATTGGGAGGCTCGGTGAAGATGTGCTAGCTGCCCTCCCTTTCAGAGGCCTTTCATGTGGAAGAGCCTACATTTATTTTGCTCTGCCCAAAGGACTGTTCTAGGAGCAATGGATCAATATTGCTGAGAGGCACATTTCAGCTTGTTAGAAAAAAAAATCCAACACCCTTTTTCACAGCTAGAGTTGCTCAGAAGTTGAATAGGTTGCATTCCATATAGAGTTTGAGGAGGAGGCTTGATTACCAGTTGTAGAAGGGATTCCTACTTCCTCCTTACTTACCTATGGGTTGTCCTCAGGTGACTCTTGAAATCCCTTCTATTTTTCATCCTTTGCTTCAGTGAAAGGTTAAGGGACTTGTGTAAGGTGTAGCAAGTAGCAGAGCCAGTTTTCAGATACCACGTCTGGTGATTTTTTTTTTTTACCATTCATTTTAAGGGTGCCTTTTCGCTATGCTCTTTCTTTTGGTGACCTCATCAGTTCCTATGAATTTAATGATGATCTCTATGCCAATGATTCTTAGATCTATATTTTCAGCCCTAGTTTCTTTTGAACATTGGTCTCACACAAACCATCTGCCTACTGGACATTTCAAACTGGATGCCCTATGGAAATCTCCAACTCAACATATCCAGCGCAGTACTTACTATATTTCCCCTTAAACCCACTCCTCTTCTGAACTTCTGTTTTTATTTGAGGGGACAACCATCTCTGTTCAGCCAACCTTTTGTCATCCTTGAGTCCTCACTATGACTCATCCCACATCCAGTCTGTTACCTAATCTTGTTTCTCTGTACATACCATCTTTTGGATATTCTCCCCTCTGTGTTCTCACAGACACTGTCCTAGTTCAGATCCTTATAGTTTCTCACCTGCGCTATTATAGCAGCTTCCTAGTTATTAGTCGTTCTACCTTAAGTTTCTCCCCTCCAACCGCAAAGCTGCCAAAGGAATTTTCCTAAAGTTCAAGTCTGACCAAGTTACTTGCCTACTTAATAAATTTCATAAGTTCCCTTTTACCTCTAGAAACACATTCAAAACCCTTCACAACATGTCCCAACCTTTTCAACTATTGTACCTTAGTCCCCTCCACATATAGTATGATCCAGACAAACTGGCCTCCATATTATTCCTTCTACATGACTCTCAATCTTTGCCTTTTTCAATGGCTTTCTTCCATACCTGGAATGTACTACCTGCTCAACTTTGGCTCTCAGAATCCCTGGTTTCCTTCGAGGCTCACTCAGAAGCTATCTTCTTCATGAATTTTATCCTCATGGCACAGCTGCTAGTGTCTTTCCTCTCAAATCACCTTGTTATATCTATTTTGTACATATGCCTATAGAATATAAGCTTGTCAAAGGCAAGGACTGTTTCACTTTTGTGTTCGTATGCCCAGTGTCTAGATGCTTAATAACTTGTATATTTTAGAGTTGGAAGGAACCTTAAAGATCATTGTTTTGATTTTTAAATGGCTCTATATTTAAAAAAAAATTGATGTTTTTCCATTTGATTCTCTCAATAACTTTGCAAGGGAAGTAGTTTAATTATTCTAATTTTGCAAATGATGAAACTGAAGCATTGAAAACTGAATTATTTGCCTAGTGTTGTGAGTTGATAAGTCACAAAAACTGATTGGAATTCAGGTCTTGTGATTCAAAATATATTAATTAGTGTTCTTTTCACTATATCCACTAAGTAAAAGATTTCAGAGATATACTAAGTCTTACTAACAAAAATATTTCACGATGGGGAGGAGGATAGAAATGGGGAGAAAATCTGTAACTCAAAATCTTGTGGAAATCAATGTTGAAAACTAAAAATATTAAATAATAAAATAATTAAAAAAATTTCATGTTGTGTGGGTATTTAGTGAATGCAAAGCCTTCATCATTTCTTTCAGAATTAGATGTTATCCAGCTTCACAGAAGTACATTGCATTGCACTGTTACATTAAGTAATGTGTTGATTTGTGTAGTAGATTGGGGAGATCTGGCAAAAAACACCAGAGTAATATCTTTTTTAAGTAAAAAGACATGTCTTTTTTGAAAAAAATAACACATACTTGTGTGAACTCAGGACATCCTAGAATGCAAAGATAAGTTTTACTTTACTGTAGGTAAATCATACTCCTTTTTATGTAGGGATAAAGAAGTGGTTTTTCTTTTTTAAACCTCTTAACATTTTGCATTTGTGTCATATTGAGAATAAGACTATTTTCTGTATACCAGACTTCAGGAATAATGTTGTACCATTTCACTAACTCTGGTCACCTTCTTTATTGAAAGGTATTGCTGGTAGCAAAATGACCCAGTTTACACTGTTCAAAGTTCTTTCTTATATTGCTTTAGGTGCAGGAATAGAAATTGGGTTTTCTGACTTTCAGACTAGTTCTCTATTTTCCCAATACAGCATTACTTTCCTGGTAAGGATTTTGGAGTCCAAAGCCCCAGTTTCCCTTTTCCTAAAATGTTTTATCTTTCCCCTGTCCGATCTTTCACAGTCTGAAATAGTAACTTTGATATTTTCTTGCATTTTAGGTTCTGTGACAAATAGAAGTTCTTCATCTTATTGACAGATAGATTTGCATACTTTTTTTATTATAGTGATAGAGATTACATCAACTAGAAAAGTATATCTCAAACCTTTTCTGCTCAGATTTTTTTCGCACTCCTTGTCAGTTTTAAAATTTATTTTACTTACTTTTTCAGCTGATATGCCTTAATTTTTTCTTATGATTTTGTCATCTTTGTTCTTTCCCTCTTTGTGCTGCTACCCCTTGTCTCCTCCACCAGTTTTGGCCTATTAAAGAAGACCACTTCTCACTTGATCAGAGATTGGTATTTCACAAAGGAGAGAAGACAGAAAATTAGGTAGGAAGTAATAATGCTTTGATGAGATATCCAGCTTCCTTATTCGGTATTCTCTTGGAACTCTCTCTCCTTGTTCCCCTTTTTCCTTCTTAAAATAATTCTGATGATTTCTCTTTGTTTTTGTAATATCACCCTGAATGTACAATAGATGGCTTATAAACATTTCTTGGTCCTGTAGTATGGATGTTTGTAGTTCTTCTGAGCCATATTCTATACTCTACATTAAACAGTAGACTCAGTACAGTCAGTTTATCTGTGATATAGTTTGCCTGTAATCCTTAATTTCACTTGACCTTTTATTAGGGGAGCAATTATTTTGATTTGTTTCTTCCTCATCAAATTGCTTGACCTAAATATCATTATATTAGTTTTCTTATTAATAATAAAGAATGGTAGTTACCTCATAATATAGCCTAATTATGAGATGACTTCCACAGTATTTGCTCAGGCCCTGTATTTGTGCATGCATGTGCATATTTAATCCTGTGGTTTTTATGATCAGTGTAGATAGCCATACTGGAAAATCCAGTCCTTATAACTGTAGTTTATATCAAAGAAATACAATTTAGAGATAAAAGGGAGCTTAGAGGTTATCTAGTCCATCCATTAGAGTCACTTAGATGGCGCAGGGGAATAGAGTGCTAGGCTAGCAGTCAGGAAGACTTATGTTGCAATAAACCGGCTAGCAGCTGCTGTGGGGGTGAAAAACCAACACAAGCCCAACAAGAACGCTGTAAGCCTAGGTTCTTTTGATCTGCTTTACTAAGGAAAGCAACATTAAGGGGTTAAGAATCTTACTTTAATCCAACATATAAATATCATTCATTCAGCTCAGGGGGAAAAGCCAGAATCCTGAACTTTTGAGCAAATACAAACAGAGCAAATAAGCATGAATCAACATACAGATTTCCGTCTGACAAAATCACAGTATTACAGTTACCAGAGAAGCATCGACACCTGAGTTTTCTCCAAAGCCGGGGAGCTCATAACAACGGCTGGCCCACTCAGAGTTCCAAGGGAGAAAGCCAACCTCTGGGTTTATGTATCTTGTTCAGGGTTGAAGGTGAGTCACACATGTGACTCACTCACGTGACCTAAAAGCGTCACAAAAATGTGACTTAAACCCATGTGATCTAAAAGTCTCTGATGTCACAAACATGTCACTCAAACCCATGTAAACTAGGCTTTCCCTTGAGGCAAAGAGGTCGTCAAGGACTCCTAATTTAATCAAGGAAACATTAAGGCCAAACTCTTCAAGGGCACTTGATCAAATAAGTGCTAAAAGCCCATCTTGATTGCCAATACAACTTACTAGTTGTGTAAGTCCAGGCAAGTCACTTAACTCTGTTTGCCTCAGTTTCTTCATCTGTAAATTGAACTGGAGAAGGAAATGGCAAACCATTCCAGTATATTTGCCAAGAAAACCCCAAATGGGGTTGTGAAGAGTCAGATGCGACTGAAACAAGTGAACAACAGTCCAACCGTTTGCATTTTACACATAAGAAAACTAAGACACAGAGAAGGTACATGACTTGCTTATTAAGGTTGCATAGTAGAAAATGTCCGTCAGAATTTGAACTGTTTTATCTACTGTCCCGTGCTCTCTTGATCTATTATGAGATGGCAAGAAAGGTAAGATTATATTTTTTGTTGTTCTGTTAGCTTTTTAGGCCTTTGAAGGAAAATCAGTGATGTATTGAGCCTAAATACTACAATGGAAATAGGGAATATGCCACTGAGTTTTCTTATGCTCTTGGACAAGGCATTTTACATCTGGGATTTTTCTTATTTAAAAATGAATAATACATAATGTAAAAGTATTTAGTATCTTAATCGCTTTGACACAGTATCCTTTGTAAATGGGTGTCTTACCAGGACCCTTTTTTCTGAGAGGGGTAAAAACTAACTGAAAGGAACAAGAATAAGAAGCAATTATAGTGGCTATTTTTAACTTAAGCTAATTTATGTAAACTTAGAATATAATAATTCTGACTTCAATGAGAGCCAGCACGGTGTAGTAGATTGAGAGTTGATCTTGCATTTAGGAAGCTCTTGGTTCAAATCCTGCCTATGACACGTTCTGGTTGTGTGATCATGGACAAATCACATAGTTTCTCAGTGCCCTAAGTGACTCTCAGTTCCCTATACTGATGAAACTGCATGTCTGGATCCAAAAGAGAAAAAAAATACAGAATTGCCTTTGCTTTGTGAATGGCAGAGCTTTTAATGGCAAACTTCATTTAAAATTTGTTTTTGGTTTCTTTGCCATTGTGTTATGGAATGTGTTATCTTGTATCATGGAGCACTATGGAGTGCTGGATAAAGACTGACTGAATTAATATTTTTCATACACTTGATTTTTAGCTTCTGGGTTGAAACAGTAGGACACCCATGTGGGTGAACAGACAGTTCAAGCTTGAAAGTCAGGAGTTATTTGTACAGTGATTTGACTAGTTGGATAGGGGAACTGTGACAGCATCATTATTCTGAACAGATCAAGAAATCTGCTATCGTTGTCGTCATAATATTACAGAATAGTACCGAATGTCATTCATTGGTATAATAGTAACGCATACTTAAATAGTGAAGTAATTTGCATAGTACTCCCAGTAGAATAATATAAACTACTCTTGGGTGGGGAACTGTCTTGCTTTTGTCTTTGTATTTCTAATGTTTATCAAAGGGTATATCACAGGGCACATGGTAAGTTTTTGATATATACTTGTTGAATCAAATTGCTTTGTGGTTAGAAAGAGATATTATTTTATTCTCAGAAGAACCTTGTGATCTATGTACCTCACATATTATGTCCATTTTGCAAATGAAGAAACTGAGACTTAAAGTATACTTGTCCAAGATCTTACAACTTAGGCCTCAATTCCAAATCTTCTAACTCCAAGTTCAATCTGTATCCTTTCTAATACACCAAAATGGACATAGTATTTCAGAAACTTGCTTCCAAAGATACCTGATAAAGTAAAAATTTTAAACAAGACATTTTAAAAATGCTGATTAAAAGTGTCTCATAATGGGAAGAGTAAGGAGACCTGAGTTGTATCCTTAGATATTCTTTTTACAAGTTGTGTTACAGTGGGTAAATCACAGTCCGTAGTCTTCAGTTTATTCATCTGTAAATTTAAGGCATTTGGTTGATCTAGCTGATCTCCAAAACCCTTTTAAATATAAAGAAAATGACCTGACAGTTAAGGGATCTACCTATAGTTTGTTGGATTATGTCTATTTGGGAAAATTTTCAGGCATATAAAAATACTGAGGTATTACAAATTAGTCATATATTATAGCTAGAATGGACTTGAGTGATCTATCTTGAGTGGTCCAGAGATTTTTAATATTTTTTTTGTGGTAAAGCTAATGGGACCCCTTCTCAGAATGTTTCTAAATAAATAAAATAAGTTGCGTAAGCTTACAAAGGAAACCAGTTGTATCGAATTACACTTATTTGTACACATACTCAGAGACCCCAGGTTAAGAACTCCTGATCTAGTCCAAGTAATTCTCCTCCCCCACTAAAAAGCAAGTTATTGGTGAAGGTACTCTGGCTTAGGGAAAATGTGACCTGTCCAAGGTCATGCTAATTAGCATTTATTGCATGTGATACAGCCAGAACTTGACACCCAGATATCATAGTCCAATATTCTTTTTATTACCATGCTGATGATCTTGTATGTGCATAAAAGTTCAATTTATGAAAGTCATTTAAAATTTTTTGAGAAATCTTGTTAAGGAAAAGGGAACAGTTTTACAAACTATTAATATTTTAATTGTTAGTATTATTACCATCCCAGACCTAATCTTCCATTTAAAGGATCTTAAACAGGGTGGAGCTAGAAAGCTGACCTAGGCAGAAATAAACTAGACAGAGGTATCTATAACTGACAGACCACTAGGGAAGACTTATCCCTTAAGCTAAACCCTGTATTTTTTTTTAAATACACCTGTAATTGCCTGTCTATACTGTATATAGGTTGTATCCTTAAATCTTCACTGCTGTTAATAAAGTACTTAAACTGACTGACTTGAGGATTTGTTGCTGACTTAAGATTTTACCGTGTAAGTAAGCTAAGGAGATAATGGGAAAGGGCCCATACTTAAAGACATAACCACTTGGAAATCATTTTAACCTTATATCAGATTACTTCCCTTCACGTGCTCTTATGTTCCAGTCAAACTATAGTACTTGTTCCCTGATTTTGCTCTATATCTCCTACTTTCATAGATTTGATGAAGGCTGTCTTCCATGCCTGGCATGTTTTGTCTGGAGCTATGCAAAGAAAGTATTCTCTTTCTATAAGACTCGTCTAAGATTTCTGTCATGAAACCCTGATCCTCCTAGCTGAATGTATTCTCTGCTTTTCTCAAATTATTCTGGGTCATTAGTTATCTGTACCATATTTTATCTATTTTGAATTATATCTAAGTATGTATATTATCCATTCATCTGTTTATCCAAGAAGTAACAGATTGGGTCATTTTTCATTTATGCATACTTAGGAGCTAGTTTTCACATCTTTTTCAGCTTGTTTAAGGGCCTCTAACGTCCTAGGACAGAACTAGTCTATAATGATTAGCCAGCAGATTAGATGAATAGTGTCATAGGGATAGAAAGGAATGGAAAAATTGAAGTGGACAGGGGAAATAGAGAAAGAGAGAGAGAATGAATTTTAATTTGAGATCTTAAGTATGCTGCCTAGACAGATTGTAAGTGTTCTTAAGAAGTATTTATTGCTATAAATTTGAACTCATTTGGACAGTAGAATACTTTCATAGTTCCACTCTAAAATCATGAAAATAGCTTACTTATACCTGTTCACTGTATGTCTTTATAGTATTAAAAGAAAATTAGGGGGAAAAATAAATAATAGTTGAGAGAATTAAGTGTAAGTGGTGTCTTGGGAGTATTGTGATGACTAGAGGCTCCCAACTACATTTTACCTGAAAGTGATAAGTTTGTTAAGAGGTTATGGATAATATTTGGAATATGAAATCCTTTTCTTATTGAACTAGAAAAAGTCAGCAAAAATGCCTGAGTGAAAGAGGAGTTAATTAATTTCCAGTTTTTGAAGTTACATAAATTTTGGTGTGCTCTTGGAGAAGCGTGTCATGTTATTCAATATGCTCATAAGGTTTTAATTCTGTTTATAATAACCTATATGAATCAAGATTTCCAGTCCTGAAACAGTCATCCAAAGTAATAAACAAACTGGAGGCTGAACTTATGTATGGGCATTTCTTTGCAAAACTATAGTAAGAATAAAACTTTTGTTTGACAAGGAACAGTCAAGGGCTTCACCAGTTTATTTGACTATCTTTTGATAAGGTTTTCTTTATTACAAATTAAAATTTCATTTTTTTATCATATCGCTTTCAGGTAAAATGTAGTTGGGAGCCTTTATAAATAAAATAAATACCTAATTGTCTTCATCATAAACTTCATAATAATATTAATTGCTGCTTCCAAACCATTTCTTTACTTTTCTTCAAAGTCTATGCAGTTGGTTTATCCCAGTTACTCCATCATCAAATTACTTCTTCAGTATTACTCTTGGAACTACTGGGTACATCCATGGAAAAAGTTTCAAAATACAGCTTATTTCACGCACTGGAAATTTATGGATTTGTAAGCTATTCTGGATCCTTCTTGTTGACAGTTCTTTTGTTTTAATCATATTGACCTTTTATTTCATTGCCTAGAGCAGCTGTTGAATACCTTTCCTTTTTCATTAATTTCCCCAACCCTCCTACCTAACTGGTGATGACTTATCCTCTGTCTTCTCAGTGAGACTGGAGGCTAATCCAGTAAGAGCTTCCTCTACTCCTGCCTTCAAAACTTCTGTGTTATATGGATTCTTCCTTCTTGATACAGAAGAAAAGCTATCCCTACTCATTGCTAAGTGCTTCTCATTTCTTTTCTTTTAGATAGCTGCACCATTAATCAACCCCATTCTCTTGAGTCTCTTCAGTTTCTTTTCTTTGACTCTTCATCTATCCACAAATATGAGCATATCTCACAAACTCCAAGAAAGCCTTCAATTGACCACATTCATGGCCAATGGCCTCCTTACTTTTTTATGCAGCCATAATCCTTGATTTGAATCAGATTTCCTTCTCTATTTGACAGACTTGACCATCCCTGTCTTCTAAATATCCTACTTTTGACTTTCAGGACTTATCACATTCTTTTTAATTCTTTGAACTTCCTTTCTCATCTCTTTTGCTGATGTTCCTCAAGAATTTGCCTTCTGCCTTCATTTGTTCTCTTTCTTTTGCAATCTCCTATAATCCCAGAACCTGAAGTAGCTTCTCTAATCAGAAGACTTCCAAATCTGCATATCCAGTGGTGATATATTTCCTGATCTTCAGACCTATATTTTCACCTAGCATGTTAAATTCCATATGTTCAAAACTGTACATATGATATCCGGCATTTAACCGATTTGGGAGGTGGAGTGTCGGGTATGAGGAACAAAGAGTAGACTGTATCATAGAGTACCTGAAAGGGAGTCAAGTGTAAAAAGACTAGAAAGGTAGGAAGTGTCCAGGTTGTGAGGACTTTAAATGCCAAATAGCATTTTATATTTAATCCTGCAAGAAATAGGGAGCTCATGGTGGGGGAGGATTGGTGGTAACACAGTCAAAGACTTGTTTAGGAAAATCACTTTGGTGGCTAAGTGGAGGATTAATTGGAGTGGAGAGAGACTTGAGGCAGAGGAACCATTCTAATAGTCTAGGTTCAAGGTAATAACGTTGTGTATTAGGTCCGCATGTGGCCTCTGTGAATAGAGAAAAAATTTACATGTTGTGAAGGTAGAAATGACAAGACTTTACAACAGATTGGATTGTGGGATTAGCAAGTGAGGAGTCAAAGATGACAGAGAAGTTTTGAATCTGGAAGGTGTTCCCTTGATAGCAGTTGGAAAGCTGAGAATTGGGTAGAGTTTTGGGGAAAAGATAATAAGTTCTGTTTCAGACATTTTGAGTTTGAGAGGCCTCGGGGGACACTCATTTTGTGGTGTTTAAAAGGCAGTTGTTGAGTGATACAGAACTTGCTCAGGAGAGAAATTAGGGCCATATATACATCTGGTAATTATCAGTATAGACATAGTTGAATCTATGGGAGCTGATAAAGTGGCTGATAGAGATAGTACAGGGAGAGAATAAGAGGGTCCAGAATTAGTGAGCATAAACTGGATGAAGATCCAGGGAAGGAGACTGAGAAGGAGGGATCAGAAAAGACCAGGCAAGAGCAATGTTGTGAAAACCTAGAGAGTAGAGAGTATGTAGGAGGAACAGGTGGTTAACAGTGTCATAGGTAACTGAAAGATCAAGAAAGATGAGTGTGTGGGTCAGAAGACCACCGAGAAGTAAAAAAAAAAAAAAGATTTCTCAGGTTAAGAAAAACAGAAGCTTTATTTGATCAAGTCTCGCGAGAGTTGGGCATCTTTCTCTCTCTCTCTGTCTCTTTCCCCCTCTCTCTCTCCCTCCCTCCCTCTACCAGATTGGACTAGAAGTGATGAGAGGTAGCGGAGGGGAGAGAAGGCAAGCAGGGAGATATATACCCTTGTACAAACAGTTCTAAGAAATCTCACCCCAGAGGCTGGACCCCCATCCCTAGTCGTGGGAGACAAATGGCCTCACAGTCTAACCAGGAATAAAGAAATAAGTTTTTACCCAATACAAACACAGAAACTACAGTATTACCTTATAGGGGAAAATAGGTGAATACCATCTGGTTTCCCCAAAATCATATGATTTACAGGAAAACAAACCTTAGGCCTGGTGAGGTCCTTGCCTGAGTTATTCTAGGGAAGCTTTCACAATCTTGTATTCCACTCACAGCTGAGATGGCATCTATAAATCTAAAGAAGGAGGAGGAGAAAGACATTCCTAAAGGCTAAATAATTAGATTCCCACAGGCTCAAATTCATCCCATTTTCCTTTTCTCTAAATATTGATTCTCAATGTTTACATATATATATATGTATTTCCTGCGAAGCCTTCACACTTTATTCTCTCACTACCTCACACAATCCTTCATCTTCTTGACACTATTTTGAAGAGTTCACACACCACTGCTGATATGAGTTATCCACCCACATATCTTCTTCATTCATCACACTTTTATACTACATTTCTTTCCCATCATGCTGGTGTCCCATTACCCCTTTTCTAATAAATATGGGAAGGATTGATTGACGTATTGACAAATCAAAGGCTGTAGTCCCTTTTATAGGTACAAATACAGAGACCCAAAGGAAAATAATAATACAATCATCCCTTTAAAATTCAAAAGTCTCTTCCCATACGGCTGGCTGGCAGGGAGCATCAGTGAAGTTTTCTGGTCCTTGGTATTTGTTTCAGCCATCCCCACAGCTGCTGCTTCTTGTAGGAACCAGCTTTCTGTTCATTTTTCTACAAAGGTTACCTTAGCACAATTTAAGTTACTATTTCTAATCCTTATACCCTGACCATTTCTACAAATTCAAAATTGGAACCTTGGCCAGTTGCCATGTTCAAGAAATTTACATCAGAACCCAAATTGTCATGCTTTACATTGACTCATTATTAATTTCCCCACCAGGAGGATGAGACTCCAGTACATACATAAATACATTAAATAACCAATTTTTAACACAGTACATATAAAATCTTAACCTTTTAGTCATGTCATATTTCTTTGATGGCATTACAAAATAAGCTACAAACCATTGTTCTTTTAATGTTGTTAATTGTAACAAAACCTTAGACAAGTTTGATATTAACCAGATAACAAAATAATATTCTCACAAGCCCTTGACCTAATAATTGTCTCCATACC
>CM053627.1:136599829-136626744 GCA_028646595.1 Phalanger gymnotis
CCCTGCTTCCCTCTGCCACTTTGTGAGTTCTGCAGCTCTAGAATTGGTTCAGAGCCATTTTTTTATGGGTTTTTGGAGGGACTTGGTGGGGAGCTCACGCCAGTCACTGCTTCCCAGCCGCCATCTTGGCTCCACCCCCTATATTGTATAACTCTTAAGATAATGAATGAGGGAATTGGTCTATGTTTATTGCTGCTGGGGAGGGAGAGTGCATTATGGCAGCAGAAATGCTCAAAGTACTCATAAAATCTAAAATGGGTGATAGTTCCTTTTGAAAAATTTGAGAATGACTTCTAACCCACTGATTGCCAGCCTTTCTTACATGTTTTACCCCTACTTTGTTGGATTTAAATTACCTGAATTTAAAATATGTTCCAATGACACTTTTAGGAAGAAATAAGGTGTCGGAATAAGTAGTAATGTTGTTGGAACTCCAAAAAAACCTTGGGAATTGCTTTATTTCTTGATCAGATATAGGAGATGAAAGGCAGCATGGTTAAAAATAACTAGCAGTGGATTTGGAGTACGAGGCCATGATTTTAAATTCCATCCATACTAATTAACTACCTCTGTGAAAACCCTCCGTAAATCACTTAGCTTTTTCATCTTCAGTTTCCTTATCTGTAAAATAAGGGGCTTGGACTAGATGATTCATAAGGTGCTAAATCTTCATCCTATGTCTGATGTACTTAACATTTTTACTTACTAGCCTGCTTTGATTCACACAAGATGGTTTAAAAATATTTTCAGTTGAACATGTCTGTACTTATTTATTAAATATTATCTTGTTTTATGGCCAAACAACAGATCTGCCAGAAGCATTGTAACTGGACACTGCAGTCTTATTAATTTACCATAGGCATATTTGTCATGCTTTCGCCTGGAATGTAACAGTGCTTGCCAGGTAGGATCTGTAGATGGTTGGTAGAAATAAGGGGAAGCACTAGGTTAGGAATCTAGAATGACACAAGACAAGATTTAAGGATCACGCAGTTCTGAAATTCAGAGCTATGATAGGTTAGGAATGTAGCCAGACAAGACAAGGCATTTGAGAGGCCAAGGCCAGGAATCCAGGACCTACTGGGTGAGAGTCAAATGCCAAGAATTAAACATATATGATATTGAAATGAACATTTCAGTAGTTTATGTAGGGGTTTCTTCTGTACTGCTAAACAAATTAGCAGTTGATGGTAGATCTTGACAATGTCTCTTACTGTATATTTTTTTCTTAACCTTGTTCATAAAATGTGTCATTTATGATAATTTATATATTCTTCATGATGTAGGTGACTCTTTTTCCCCTTTTTCTCTCCCCAGGTTTTGCTTGTGTATGGGTTGGCATTTATGGTTATCCTTCCAGTTGTGGTGGTAAGAATTTTAAATGGGAATGTTTTATGTTTTTAGTACTAAATTTCCATTATAAAGGATGTTATTAAATATTTGAGCCTAAAAGTTAGAAACCTTATTTTCTATGACATTTTGTCTAAAGTTACTTTTCAGTTGGTTAATATTGAAGTTAACCTCTTGAACATATTGTTATTCTGCTTAAACTTTTGGTCGAGAATTTTATTTAGGACACTCTTATCTTATGCTCTTGTCTTAAATTCTAGCTGAAACTTAAACATTGATGTATTAATTAATTGATAAACACAGAAGAGATTTAGGTTTAACTCTGTCTAATGTCAGCATCAACTAATTGTTGTTGATCTGGCATAAACTGGTATTTATGCCAAATTTTACTTATTATTGACTGGCTTAGAGACATTAGGGGAAGGGGATGGGAATGTTGACTCTTAGAAAATCATACCATTAACTTTTTTTTAAAATACAGTTTTCATTTTGGAGTTTTTATCCAAGAAAGGAATTGTTGCTGTCAGTTTGGTTTTTCATATTATTTTATTTATGTCTTAGGGCTCTTGGTGGTATAGATCAATACGCTATAGTGGAGACCAGATCTTAATCCGCACAACTCAAATCTATACGTATTTTGTGTATAAAACTCGAAACATGGATATGAAACGTGAGTGAAGCAAATGTGATGTTCTGTCTTTTGTTTTGTAGTTTAGGTTACATCCTTTTCTGTACTTAAAGATCTACAAATCCTGTAGCATTTTATGTTTAGTTAATGCAATTTTATGTTTGTTAACTGTGTTAGGAAAATGCTTGTACTAGAGAAATTCTAATTTCCAATATCAAGACTATTCTAAATAGTTTCTATTAAATTACTGAAGTTACAAGAGGATGCTAATATACTTCACATTTCTCAACTTCAATATTTGTGTTATTTATTCATTTGTGTTTTTTTTTATCTGAAATTTGATGCTAAAAACTAGATTATGGTTTCATCTTAATAAATGTAAAAGGATCCTTGATATTCAGCATATTGGAAGAAAACTGCTAGACTGTATTTGGGCTTAAGAAGGTGACTCTTCTTTTTCTTCCTGCTCATGGATACTTTACTAAGCATACATTTCTGTGCTGCAAAACTATTTTTCTTTATAAATTTTATTCATAACATACAGCATTCTAGAACTGTTGAGTCTTGGAGTTTGAAGGGGGCCGTAGATTTTTTAGTCCAACTCCCTAACCAATCAGGAGTATGCTTGAAGACCTTCAGTGATAATCCTGAGGCACTATCTCCTATTACACTTCTGGACAGCTCCAATAAGTTCATATCTGTTTTCCTGTATCTTCTGCTCACTTTTGTGTATATGTCCTTTTGCAGAATGAGGAACTCATTTTTTAGCAGAACCACAAAAATATTTCAAATTCACAACATTTTGCATGTATGTTATATTTCATTAATATATATCTTTTAAAAATCAAAAATGCTAGACAGGTTTTCAGACTTATCTTGGACTTACGTGTAGTCATGTTCTTGATTCTTGAATCATTTTCCTTAGAAATTGGAAAGGCTATAATTTCCCAGATGAATATTAGGCACATGTGACTAAGATGTAAGCGAATCTCAAGTTTTTTCTTTTTTTTTTTTGAAGGTATTGCATGCTTATAATAAGATGTAAGAGGTTTTTGACAGTAGTGTAATAGCATTTCTGGTTTGTTCCAGGAGCCTGACATTTCCAGGGCATTATTTTATTATTGTATTTAACATTTCAGTAGCATGTATTTCAGTAACTTCAAAATCAATGGTACTTAAGAGCTGCTAAAAGGGATTTCTTCTTCAACCAGACAATACACAATGAACCCATGGTGCCATATTACCTAGGTTGATATAAGTTAAAATTTTGGATACTTTTGGCTTTTGCCTTCAGGAACCTTTTATTTTACAATGGGTAAAGAGATGTTTGCATCCTATTTTTAGTTTAGAGACACTTGGGCAGAACTTTTTTTGAATAGAATTTTTTAGATTTTAACTGAACCTTTTGGAATCTGAAGTTAGTAATGTATGTTTCTGTTGAGTTGTAATAATATATTAATTTTAAGAGTGGGGCATGTTTCTTCTTCAAAATAATACCCTAGGAATACGTAGTAAAGAGCGAAAATTTTTTTCTGCCATTGTTGGAAGTTTCACTAAACATATCATGATGTATGGTACAAAGTAGTATTTGTTGCTATAGTGTTAATGAAGTTGTCTAGGGGAATTTAGTAGATATGCAAATTGATTTATTTTTTTAATTGTTATTGTTTTGGTAGGTCTCATAATGGTATTAGCTGGAGCCTCTGAATTTGATCCTCAGTATAATAAAGATGCCACAAGCAGACCAGCTGATAATATTCAAATACCCCAGGTTTGGTCATTTCCAAAAGTATTTTGCTTGATGTTTGGATACTAAATCCATTGCTACTGTGTGTGTGTGTGTGTGTGTGTGTGTGTGTGTGTGTGTGTGAATGCATGTATATGTGTGTGTATATATGTATGTTAAGTATTTATCTTATTTACCTAGCTAATCAGAGAAATTGGCAGTATTAATTTAAAGAAGAATGAGCCTCCACTTACCTGCCCATACAGCTTGAAGGCCAGAGTTCTTTTACTATCTCATCTTGCTAGGATGAAAATTCCTGAAACACTTGAAGAAGGTAATTATGATTCTAACATCTAAAAGGCTCTAATGGGACCAGAGCATCAGGTTTAATTAGATCTCATGCTATAGTGTTTACATAGCTATTCATTTTTGCTCAATCAAATAATTGCTCAAGGACCCTTTAAAAAAGGAATCTATATGCTGTGTAATTACTTTACAAATAGCCTAATATGTCAGATATTTTGATGTGTTAGAATTTGGTGTTTTGTTTCAAGGTGACAATTCTAATTTTGGGAAGGTTACTTTCAAGTAGCCTTTTTTTTTTTTTAAAAAAAACAACTCTTCTCCTTCAGAGCCTTGAGATAATGGCCCTCTTTTCTACAAAAACAGTCATAGATTGAGGATGAGTGGGTAGTGGTTGGGGTAGGGTAGGGTATCATATGGATGCTTCTGTGGATGTTATTATTATCTAATCATAAAAGTTAGAAAAGTTTCCCTGAGATCTTTGATGATTTTATAGATCATTTTTTATAGTTTTAGACCCGTGGCCAATACTGAAGCTTCTTTGCTTAGTGTCCATTAAAACCTTCATAGATCAGAAACACTTTAAAATAAAGCAATGGACTGGAGAGTCTTTTGAAGCATCAGTGATTTGGGGAAAACTATTTATTTTTAGGATCTTTTTAAATTTTACAAAAAATAGAAATCTTAATAAGTGTTTTTGAAAAATAGTTAAATACTGATTAATTGATGAATTCTCATGACAGTTCTTATTACTGACTCAAGTCAGAAATAAGCTGTATTTTGCATGGGCTGCTGAGATCTTTATAAACATTTCTGTCTTTTCATCAGTTTTCACTGTTGACTTGTGTCCATCTTTCTTTTAAAACCATTTTTGTGTAGGTTAAAAATATGATGGATGCAGGAATCATATTTTCTGTATTTGGTACAGTAAGAATGGGAGGCAGAGTTAAATATTACTCTTAGTAGTACTTTTTCACTTTTTAAAAATGCTCTTCTTTGTATGAATGAGTTCATTTAATATTTATTCTTAGTTTTTTTCCTGTTCAATAATTGTAGTTAATATGGAAATTTCACCAAATGGTGGTAATTACTCAGGCTTCTGAAGTAAAGCAGTATTAAATCTGTTGGAGAAAAAAATAGAGAAGTAAATTTCTAAGCTGAAGATTTGCGTTAAAAATTATTTTTAATTTTGGGTTTGAGGGATCATAGGATTGCCTGACTTCATTATGATGAGGTTTAGGAAGACTTTTTAAGGTAACCATATGAAATTGTAATCAAAGCAAATATCTAAGTTTTTCTTGCATGTAGAAGTGAGTTTGCATAGTTCTTGTTGCTACAATTGATAAAGATGATCTGGTCATAAAAACTAGCAAGATTTCCCTGAGATATTTGATTATTTTGTAGATCAGCAATTTATCCTGAAAAAGTGCCCTGCCTTACTGCAAGAAATGGTTAATGTAATCTGCCAACTAATAATAATGGCTCGGAGCCGTGAAGGTGAGGAGGAAACATAATTATCTTGTCCTCTTTCTTGCAAGCATATGTAGATTACAATTCACAATATTCACAGATTTACTGATACTTAAGTAAACATTCTGACCATCAATGTTTGGAGTTTTATTTGCCTTTTTCCTCTTTTTTTGTTTTTGTTTTTTGTTTTATATAAAGACATACTTATAACAAAAGGATAAGAATTAATTCATTTTGAACTATTAAAAAAACCTCACATTTAATGTTAAAAATATGAAAAATAGGACATAAAAGCATAAAGGTGTGTCGTGTCATTTCTAAACAGAATCCTCTTAGCTGTAGTTTTTTTCCAGATCTTTTTACTGTTTTGTCCTCTTTTTTTCTCACCCGATAAGTATGATAAGCTGATAAATTCCAATATTTGTTATTATTTGAAAAATTTTTTTGATGACTAATGTATAGAAATGAACAGCATTTTCCCTTAATGCTGCCTCCTCTTGTAACAAAGTAAAACCACTAGAAAAAGGGAGCGTGTTTGACAGTATGCATTCCATTTCATATACATGGTTCCTCACCTTTCTGATGACAGGAGGGAGACACTCCATAATAACTTTTCTGGGATCCAAATTGGTCATCATAATTAATAAGCATTTTACTGTCTTTCAGTGTAATTTTTGTTTTTGTTATGGTAATCTCTATATTTTCCTGCTTCTACTTCACTGCATCAGTTTATGCAAGTCTTCTCACATTTCTTTGAATTCATTACATTTGTTTCTTATAGCACAAGAATAAATTCATTATAGTTGTATACTGTGGTTTGTTTAGCCATTGCAGAATTAGTAGACATTCACTTTGTTTCTAGGTAGTCAGCCAACAAGTATTTATTAAGAGCTTATTGTATGCCAGGGTGGTACAAAGAAAGGCAAAAACACCATTCTTGCCCCCAAGGAACTCATTCTGATGGGAGAGACAACACGTAAATATGTACATACAAAATGTAAATAACTATGTAGTATGTATACTGTGAAAGACCTGAGGAAGGTAGAATTTGAGCTGAGTCGTGAAGGAAGCCAGATAGAGGGGTAAGGAAGGACAGCGTTTCAGGAATGGGGACAACCAGTGGGAAGGCAGGGAACATCATGTAAGGAGCATCAAATAGTCCAGTGTAGCCGAATCATAGGGTACATGCAGAGAAATAAAGTATAAGAAGACTAGAAAGTTAGGACCGGACCATGTTTGGAAGGACTTTAAATGCCAAATAGACGAGTTCATATTTGCCCTGGTTGTAATGAGGAGCTAGTAGAGTTATTGAGTAGGAGGCCAACATGGTTATAACTGTGCTTTGGGAAAATCGCTTTGCAGCCAAGTGGAGGAAGGATAGAGTGAGCAGAAACTTAAGGGAAGGACTTTTGGGCCTGTATTTGGTGGCTGTGTGAGTGGAAAGAAATGAGGTACAAGTGACAAGATTTGGCAGCATATTGAATATATGGGGAGCATGAGAAAAAGGAGTCTAAAATGACAAGTCAAGAGTGTGAGTGAGCATGATGCCCTCAAAAGTAATAGGAAAGTTAGAGTTGGGGCAATGGGGGGAGGATTGGAGAAGGGATAATCGGTTATATTTTAGACCCATTGAGTTTGAGATGCTTATAGGATAGGTTCTAGATGTCTAAAAGAGTCGGGGATGCAGGTTTGACTAGAGCTCTAGAGAGAGATTAGAGCTAGATATATAGGTCTGGATATCATTTACATAAAATGGCAGATGAACAAAAGGAAGCATTTCATTTCCTAGGGTTTTATTTCAGTGTTGCTGCTAGGTTTGTTTTGCAGAGGTTTTAATTCTTTTCCCCTCTCTCTTTCTTTTCTTTCTCTTTGAATCCTTTGGTATTAGGTAATTCTCCATTTGTAAAAGTGAGGTTAGAGTCATTCTTTCTTGCTTTTTTAACTCTGGGACTTAATGGTCATAGACTGATGAACTGGTACTAATAAAGTCTCACATTCTCTGAAAAGAATATGAGGATTCAGTAATGGGAAGAAAGGATTCCAGAAATCAAAATTGTGAGACCATGATTAGTTTTTAAAAACACATTCGTTTTCTTAGTGAAACTGGTAATATTTAGGGTTATCTACTTAATGAAATGATTTTCTTTAAATGGCACTGATTGATTTTGTTATTTGTCTTATTCAGCTTTATAAGATTTGAACATATTGATATGGGAGAAATTCTAAGGAGAGAAGAAAGGCACACCTAAGTTTAAGATAACATTTACCTTTAGCTGCTCATTAGATGAATTTATATTCTTCTATCAGCATTATAGAGTTGTTTGCAAAACACAGGAAAGAATAACAAAGATACCTAAATTCATACCAAGCTGCCAGCTTGTTCTTACTCTTGACAAAGGGTACGGAGCTTATGACTGTCAATAGAAGTGACTGTCAAACTAGTGGTTATGGCAGGGTGTTCTTTGAATCTTTGAAAAGAGAATTTATTTTTTACAGTACCCATCCTTTCTTTTTATTTTTTGGAAGGTATATTTTTTCTAGTTTGAGGTTTGCTGAATTTAAAATAATGTTATTTCTATCAGTGTATAAATGTCAAAATGAATTCTCCTGCTTTACTTTGTGTTGGTTATGTTAGCATATTGTAAAGCATGTAAAAAGTGCAGCCTTGTTTTTTTAATTCTCTCTAAGAAAGGGAGTTTCGTGCTCCAACTTTGGGATCCCTGGAGAATTGCATGAAGCTTTCCCAGATGTCTGTTCAAGGCCTTCAGCAATTTAAATCTCCTCTTCTTCAGCTCCCCCATATTGAAGAGGACAATCTTAGACGGGTTTCTAATCATAAAAAGGTATGTAGTTGAATAGGTTTTGGTTCTTTAAAATAAGTGCTTGCATGTTTGTGTTAGTCTTGGTTTCATTGAACACTTTTAAGAGAATAGGTCTTGTTTCTAATATGCAGTAGATAAAAGCCACTGTATGGTTTCTGTAGTGGTGACACACACCACTGATATAATTGTATGGTGACCTTTAAAAAGAAATGGTCTTGAGAAAATGCTTTTGATTGCCTGGTTACTGTATGGCAATAAGTAATAAACTGGTTGTTGCATTTTAAAATTCAGGTAATTTTTTCTCCTCACATTGTCAATGTGTGCTTTCAAACAATTTAGCTCTGTTTGAGGAAAAAGGTCAAATAAAGTGTTGAATTTGGTGTTTTAAAATTCTGAATAATATTTCGAAAAGCATAAAATTTAAAACAACTTCATGTTTTTTCAAGTCACTGAAGATCTAATTAAAAAACTCATTTTTTCCCCCATTAATAAATAGCTGATTTTTCTTTTCTTTTTTTTTAAAGTTCAAAATCAAAACTATCCAGGATTTGGTGAGTTTAAAAGAATCTGATCGCCGCAACTTACTGCACTTCTTAGAAGATGAGAAATATGAAGAGGTTATGGCCGTCCTTGGTAGTTTTCCATTTGTGACTATGGACATAAAATCACAGGGTGAGTGACTCTGCTTGTTATTGAACACTGCTGCCCCTTTTGAAACATTAGTGCTTATGTGGTTGCTTAAGAAATCAAGAAATGCAGCTTTCCCCTCTCTAATACTACTTGTAACCCACATGTCAGGAAAATTTATTTTAAAAAATAAGTAATGTACATTTTTTGAACTATTATCTTTCACCTCTCTTCCCTTACAACAATCTAGTGACACTAACCTTGCTTTTCCTCAAATAAAACATTCTATCTCCTGACTGGCCATTTTCACTAGCTACCCTCTCATGCCAGGAATACTCTGTCTTATTAGATTTGCCTCCTGGCTTCCTCCAAGCGCAAGCTAAAATCCTACATTATACGAGAAGTCTTTCCTGATCCCCCTTAATTCTAGTGATTGGTTATTTCCAATTTATCCTGCATGTAGCTTGTTGGTACATACTTGTTTGTATATTTTCTCCCCCATTAGACCACGAGCTCCTTGATAGCGGGAACTCTCTCTACTTTTGTACTCCTGGTGCTTATCACAGGGCCTGGTACATAAGCACTTAATAAGTTTTTATTGACTGACTCTATAGTGCTATCTTAGTATGATAATGTATATAAGACTTAGGTTTGGGAGAACAGTGTTTTGTGGAGCAATTTGCAAAAACCCAAAATCAAAACTTTTTTCTACCCAGAAAGCAGAGATGATCTCTTATTCAAGTGATACACTCATGCACAAAGAAAATAATCAATCCAGAATGTCAGGAGGGTCCAACACATAACTAAGTGAATCGATTTGAAGCAGATAAATCTTCAGTGGCATGTGTCAGGAAAGATTCAAATGATGGTAGAAGTTTGGTAAAGTCTTCTCTAGGGTAACATCTCTCTGAAGACTTCAGCCATGTGCCACCCCAGAGATTTAACATTTTATACCTCTGCCCCTGTGGCTTCTGTTGTCAGCCCAGTCGGGTTGCTTGGACCTTTACCTTATTTTTCTCTTGTATTTCAGCCTGCACATTCACATCTCCCTCCATGTGGCTCTCATGGCAGGTGGAAATGGACAGCATGGCACTAAGATCCATTTCTTAACTTTCCAAAGAATAATATAGATTTATGTAGTGATAGAGGATTTTTCATTCTCAAAGTTTGGAATTACTGCTATTGTGAGATTAAAGAAATTGTTGCTCCAAATTACAAGGAAGATAGTTTTCATTTGGCAAACTAAGACATAAACCTATTCTACATTGTTCTACTACATTTTTGTGTTTGCTCTCATTATGTTTGTTCCTTAGGCTCAATTTTTGAGGAAGAAGTAAAATTATTTTCCTCAGTATCCTTTATGGACTACCATTGTCAATATTAACAGGCATGTAGAAGGTAACATTTTAGAGCTGGAGAAGGCAGCCTTTATTTTTTTATCCTTAGCATTTCAACTCACCTTACTATCATGTACTCTAAACTCTAGCCAAACTAGACTACTTAATTTTCTACAACTATATTTTGTGCTTTCTTACCCCATGCCATTCCCTAGCTCTAGTCCTTTTTGTCTTCCTCTTCACCTCCATTTGAATTCCTTCTAAATCTTCAATGCAAGGTCAAGTGTTCCCATCTTCATGAAGATTTCCTTGATCTTTTAATTTGTACACATATGCATCTAGCCTAGGGAGACAAAGACTAAGTAATTTGACTTGGGGTATGTGCTCTGGTTAAGATTGCTTAATAGATATTAGATGCCATAGGAGTGTTGGTGGATTTATAGTTAGTTGAATGATAGAACCTTAAGAATATTAATTAAAGGAATGAATTTAACTTAAAAGGTTCAGGTAGTTGAATGTGGAAGAGAATAATGGAGAGGGACGTAGGGGTCAGAATGTGGAAAATCTTAAATGTCAGTGTTTATCTTGTAAGCAGTGGAGAGCCGCTGAAAGTTTTTTGAAAAAGAGGGCTGAAGTATGAAAAGTAGTGTTTCAGTGAAGTTAACCTAGCAATATGTAGGAAGGCAGAGGCAGTGGATAAATCACCGCATGATTTTAATAACTCATTGGAGATAGTGGGAAAGGAAGAGGTGAAATCAAGAATGATTTCCAGCTTTCAAGTGAAGGTTTTTGACAACAAAAATAGAGAAATTAAGAGGTCCTTGAATTTGAGATGAAGGCACAATATCTAGATAAATCAAGGGTCCCCCAAAACCTATTTTTGTATGTTCTGTGAGCTAAGAATGGTTTTTATGTTTTTAAATACAATAAAGCTTTATTTAAAAATGTAAAAAATCATTAGTAGCTCTGTAGTTTGCTGATCTCTGGGACAGATAATCATTAATAACTGAAGTTCAGGAGAGAAATCAAGGTTAGCATTGTAGTATTATAGATGATAATTTAAGCAGTGAGGGTATATGAGATCTTGGAAAGAGGGAGAGTAAGAGAGTGAACAGAGCTAAGGACTTGAGCCATGGCTTATGCCCATGTTTTTGCAGGAGGAGAAATAGGAGAGGTTAGAACCAGGGCACTACAGTGTCACAGAACACAAAGTAGGCTTGTCATCATGATTCTACTCTACCGTTTTAATTCCTAAAAGAACACAGTAATGCCAGGTAAATAAAAATTTTTTTATATAATTTTCATACTTTTACAAAGTTGTAATTTTGCATTAACTAATGTTTAAAAATCCAGTTTATTTGGTGAGCATCAAACTATTAAATCCATAGGCCTTTTGCTCTAAGTTGGTTTTGATGAAATTTTACTGCTTAGGTTGACTTAGAACCAAGAACCTAGTGATTTTCACTTTTTAGCACTTTATTCCTTTTGTCTTACAGTATTGGATGATGAAGATAGCAATAATATCACTGTAGGATCTCTTGTCACAGTATTGGTCAAATTGACAAGGCAGACAATGGCCGTGAGTAATTCTTTGTTGCTTTGCTTAACTGATCTAAAAATATGGAATGTATTCTTTTTAGGTTTGTTTTAGTGGTGCTTTTACCTCAAAATCTCTATGATTTCATTGATGTGGCTACTTTTTTTCACTGATGCAAATCACAGCACTTCACTCTTTCTTCTCCCCCCTCCTCCCACTACCTTAGTAGAGAATTTCATGAGTTGCTACGGCCATATATCACCTGGTGACCAACCTAATGGCAGGTTTGGGCTGTACCTGGCCCCTTACTGAAAACCTTTCCAGCTTGGTAGGATATGCCACTATTTTTGCACCACTAGTGTGTAGCATTTAAGAACTACAAGTTTTACATTCATCAAACAATGAGACATTAGACTTAGTCTTTAATGGATGTAATTGACTTTAACTAGATGGACTTATAAGTGAGGATTTTCCAAGTGTCAAAAACTGTTATGCTTTCTTTTGGAATGATATATTTAATTTTATCCATTTTGCTGGTTGCTCTGCAGATTTTATTCAGTTTTTAAAGATGTTTGCACCAAAATATTCTTTTGGAATAACTTAGTTTTTTGATATATGGCGATTTGCTGAATAACTCCCTTGAGAGAAGTGAACCAGCCAAGGTTGAAAAATGGATCAGGTCAAAGCTCTCTTGTTAGTTGGTAGTAGAATCAGGCCTGTGAACAAATTGTTCAGTGAAATTTAGATTCAGTCAAAGGGCCACACCTGAGGACCAAGAGGGCCACATGTGGCCTTGAGGCTGCAGGTTCCCCACCCCTGGTCTAGCTTAACCTGTGGGTTAAGATACAGATTTTTCCCTTCCCCTATCCCTGGGACTTTTGCTATTAAGTATTTGTATACTTTTTGTTCCTTGAACCAGTTCAGATGAGAGAGAAATTTAAGTGTTCCCCCTGTCCCCACCTTCCTTGATTGTATAATTTCTTCTTTGTACACTCCATTTATATGAAATAATTTTCCCCATTCTTTCTCTTTTCTCTCCCTCTCCCCCCTACCCCCACCCCAAATGCCTGCCTCTTTCTCAGTCTTCCATTCTACTTCTGAGATTATTATATCCATGCCTTCTTGTCTAAGTAGACTCCCTCCAACAGCCATAGTAATGAGGGGTTACATGTATCATCTTCTCATATAGGAATGTAAATAGCTTAACCTTGTTTAGTCCCTTATAATTTGTCTCGTGTTTTCCTTGTTATGCTTCCCTTGAGTCTTGTGTTTGAATGTCAGATTTTCTATTCATTTATTGTCTTTTCATCATGGATTGCTTGAAAATCTTCTATTTCATTAAATATTCATTTTTTTTCCCCCTGTAACGTTATACTCAGTTTTGCTGGGTAGGTTATTCATGGCTGTAACCTTAGTTCCTTTTGCCTTTTGGAATCTCTTATTCCAAGCTTTCTGATCTTTATTGTTTAAGGTGCTAAATCTTGTGTGATCCTGACTATATTTGAATTAGTTCTTTCTGGCTGCTTGCAGTATTTTTTCCTTTGACCTGGGAGTCCTGGAATTTGGCTATTAATATTTTCAGGAGTTTCCATTTTGAGATTTCTTTCAGAAGGTGACTGGTAGATTTTTTCAATTTGTACTTTGCCATCTGGTTCTAAGATATCTGGGCAGCTTTCCTTTATGATTTCTTGAAATATGATATGTAAGCTCTTTTTGATCTTGGCTTTCAGGTAGTCCAATAATTCTCAAAAGTTCTCTCCTTGATTTATTTTCCATCTGTTTTTCTGATGAGATATTTCTCATTTTCTTCAAAGTTTTCAGCCTTTTGACTTTGTTTTATTGTTTCTTGATGTCTCATGGAGTCATGAGCTCCCACTTGCCCGGTTCTAATTTTCAAGGAGTTATTTTCTTCAGGGAAGTTTTGTCCTTTTCTCATCTGGCCAATTCTGATTTTTAATGAGTTATTTTCATCAGGATTTTAACTTTTGAGTTCCAAATTCTGTTCTTCCCTCTGCTATGCTCTCCCTGATATGGTAAGCAGTATGATATAGGTTATATGTGTATGTGTGTGTATCTGTAACCATTTCTATATTAGTCATTTTGTGAAAGAAGACTTGAACAAAAAAATAATGCAAAAAATAGTATGTATACTTCAGTCTGTATTCAGACAATATCTCTGGAGGTGAATAGCATTTTTATTCATGAGTCCTTTGGGATTGTCTTAAATCATTGTATTGCTGAGAATAGCTAAGTCATTTACAATTCTTCATTGTACACTATTGCTGTTACTATGTATAGTGTTCTGATTCTGTTCACTTCACTTTGTGTTAGTTCATGTACGTTTTTTTAAGTTTTCTCAAAATCATCCTGCTTGTCATTTGTTTTCGCACAATGATACTGCACTACAGCCATATGCTACAGCTTGTTTAGCCTTTCCCCTATTGGTAGGCATCCCTTCAATTTCCTGATTGATTTTGAAGATAAAATTTTTTGCTTTTTAATCTCTTCCTTCTAGAAATTCTTATGGGACTTGTGTCCAATCTGTATTTTAATTTGAGGCATAGCTTGTAGATGTTTTCAAGTCATTGTCTTCTGTGTATGTATCTTGAGCTTCCTTGTCATTAAAGTAGATTTTTATGATTGAGGTTTTTTTTTGTTGTTTACTTATTTTTTCAGCCTGCTTTGGACTTAATATTGTATTGGGCTTTGCTTACCTCTGAGGGCTTGTGTGGGATATCTAACCTGAGGTTTTTTTTTTGTTTGTTTGTTTTTTTAAAGTCCTTCTATTCCTTTCAGTAGAAAGGGGTCTGTAAGCTTTTGTGTGCTTCCCAAGTGGTGTGATATGGTAAGAGGTCTGTTCACTGCTCTCCTGGTTTGTACTCTGCAGATTCCTGACCTGGTTTAGGTCTGTTGGCCTGTAAATTGTTGAGTTTCTATAGAGTGCTGCTGTACTCAGTCACAGTTGGCTGGCTGGGAAGGTTCTGCCGATTCAGAATGGCTGACTCTCTTTTGGCTTGGTCTCTTGACCTAATTTATTCCACAGCAGTCTTATGTGCGGGAATAAAGGTTAGAATTGTGTCCTCCTCTGCTCTTAGGCTTAGAGCCACACTGCTATAGTTCTGGACTTGTTCCTTGTTCCATGTACAGGAAGACCCATTACTCCCTAGTGACCATGAATACTTCTGTCTTCTCTGAAACTGTGAACTGGAACTGGGTAATGGGCTACATAGGTGTCAGATGGCATTTGTTCCTGTGCCCAGTGGTATTTCCCCCTGCTCCAGCTGCTGTCCCCATAGCCCGCTGCTGCTGCTTCCACCTCTTGTGGCATTACTTTGATGTGTTCAGGGCCAGTCGCACCCCAGTGTCTCTAGGCCTCTCTTAAGCTGCCGTGGGCTGCAAAAATAACTCACTGTGATTTTTTTCTTGGCTTTCCTGATCAAAATTTAGTTTGGCATGTTTTCTAGGTTGTTGAGGGTGGGGGTGGGGGTGGGGGAAGTGGAGGAGGTTGTATCAGGAGAGCTGGGCAAACTATTATAGAGAAATATTGGGTTGGAGGGGAATAGGGAAGAGTATTACAATAGCCATTAGCGGAGGTAGTTATAGAGGTCACTTAATGCTTCTTGAATCTTTTTTCTCAAACCTTAGTTCTGGGCATGGAAATGGCCTATCTGCCCCCTAGTACTTGACACTTCTTGTCTAAGCAAAGGTGCAATGCTGTATGTACTCTCTTCTTCTACTAGGTACAGCTGTGGAAAATTGATGTCTATATTATTAGACTATTTACTTAACATATCATAATAAACCAGTTAGATAAAGGAAGGTAGCTTTCTATTCATTTTTTGGTGAGAAAAATGTTCCCAATTCCTTTTGTTCCCATTTGCAAAGAGACTTTTGGCATTTTGGCCACGTTGGGCATTTAATATGTGCTTTGATATTGATGATTGATTGATTTGTTCAACAATAAGTAGTGCTTATTTTACTACTAGATATTAGATGAACTAGTAAAATGTGGTTATGCCACTTAGTGAGCCCTTAGCATGTATTATAAAACCCTGTATGTTCAGATTGCTGGCCCTCAAGTCTTAAGCTAAAATGTTAGGGGTAGTCATTGAAGCTTAAGAGACAATTACTAGACTCTACTACCTCCCATCTAAAGATAAAAAGAGTATTTATATATGAAAAGCACTTTGGATTCCTTGAAAGAAGGAAGAAGGCAAATAAAGGAGAGTGGTAATCACAGAAATAAAATTGCTAATTTTAGATAAAATTGAAAAGCTTTTATGTGAACAAAATGCAGCTAGAATAAGGGAGGCTTTTAATTTGAAAAAAAATCTTTGCATCAGATATCTCTGATAAAGATTTAAAGTCTAAGACATATAATTAATACAAACATGAGACCAAGAAACATTCTCTGAATAAGTGGTCAAAGAATATAAGCACTTCTCATAAGAGGAATTACAAACTGTTAACACCTGTATGAAAGATTGTTCCCAGTCACTAATCAGAAAAATGAAAATCAGAGCAACTCTTTGGTGTCACTTTACATCCAGCAAATTGACAAAGATAAAAGGTGGGAAATAATTAACCTCGTGGAGAGAAAGTCAGGCATTCTGAGATGCTGTTTCTGGGACATTAATTGGCCCAAACATTTAGCAAGCAGTAAAAATAAAAGGACCTGGGAAATACACTTCTAGGCGTCATCCCTCACTCCCAGCTCTACCCATGGAGTAATGGGAAGGTTAGTGGGAAAGAAAATAAATGTTTGGTAATTGAAAAAAACTAATTAAAAAAAAGAAATGAAGCTGATTAATAAAAATTTTGAAAATGTAAAAAAAATCAATATAGACAGTTCTTGCTTTATGTACATTTGCATTATGCAAATTTGACCATTTACATAAGGAGTTCTGAAAGAAATCTACATTCCAAAAAAATCCCATGCTAACTGTGTGATTGTGCTCAGGCTCTCTCTATGTCTCTCTCTGTCTCTCTCTCCCTTTTTCTCCCTCTCTCCTCTCCTGCCCCTTGGCTTGGCATTCAAAGGCCTCCCACCTTGGCATCCCCCCCGCCCCCCAAAAATACAGCCTTTAAAAAAAATCCTTGAAGTGAAAGCCAAAAGAATGGATTCACAGAGAGACTGCCATCACTGTTGATCAAGGGCTTGGCTTGAGACCTTTAGTGTGGAGAGAGGAGACCTTTTGTCTTTTCTGGCCCTCACATGTCTGTCTTTTGTCCATCCACACTTGAGTCCTGCTTGTTTGTCCCCAGCCCCCACATATTGTCCATCCTCTCCTGTCTTTGTCCGTTATGACCTTTTATGTATCTACTCCCTGCGTATTCTTCCTCTTGGTTCTGACCAGGTCCCCACAGGGCTGGCCCTGGCCCTCATGTGGCTGTCCCCCCTCCCCCACCAACGTTCTTCCTCTTGCTTCTCTTTCCCTGGCCCCCATGTGCCCTTGAACCATGTCCTGACCTCCCTCCATGGGCATTCAGGCTCCTTTCTGTCTTCCTCCTCCCCTTCAGCCACATCTGTGGGCAAATTTGTATGTAAATTTTGTTTTATGTAGAAATCTGCAGAACTGGTCTACTTATGTAAAGCAAGAACTGTATGTATATGATCAATTCATAATCAGTCTTCCTAAATTAGCTTGTTTTCTGAATAGCAGTGTTTTCTAATGTAAATCTGAATAGAATGAAGTTGAGATAAAAAAGTAAATTCAAAAAGACTTTTCAGATTTATTGTTGTGCTGAAATTTTGCTATAATTAATACTGGGGCCTGATACTCTTGAGTATCTTATCTGAATTGTATCGGAGAGGACGTTAAAGCTGTAAAAGCCATACTTATTCCATCTCTTTGCAGATAGGTGTCTCTCTTCTCCTTAGGATTAAAATCCTATTATGGACCATGAATCACCTTGGTCTTTTTTATTGATCTGGTTAGAAAACTAACATTATAAAGATGCAGTCAGTTTTATGTACTCCATTTTTATAGTGCTTTTTAAAGTTATTATTTAGCTTAATAAACTATTTTAGGCTCATTGTAGTTTTAAATTTCAGAAAATAATGCTACTAATAGTTTGGTTTTATTGTCTTTTCTTTGGTCTGGATCTGTGATTTCATTGTTGTAGAATACTTGGTGAGGAAGCTTCCTTTAAAAATGATCATCAGCAATTCTGGACTTTATAGCCTTGTTATAGACTCCTTTGGCGGTTCTTGAAACTTGGATCACTTCTCAGAATGTTTTTAATGCATAAAGTAAAATAAAATATAAGGATTACAAAGGAAATAATTCTGTTGTAACAAAATAGTTAAGTATTAAAAAACATTGAAGTTCATGAACCCTAGGTCAAGAACTAAGAGAGAGTTGCTTAGGGCATTGAGAGATTTAAGTAATTTGTCCAGATTCATAGCTAGTATCTCTTCCTGACTCCAAAGCCTGGTTTTTCACAGTCTCCCAAGTTTTAATAAGAATAGAAAAATTCATGTTTTAAGTCTTGGGAATTATGATGAAATAAAATTTAAAATGGAATATTTTTATGTTTAATTAAAGACATTAGGAAGTGCAGTGAAATGTGAATTAACTCTTCTTAGTTCCATTGTACTTTTCATTCAAGAAACTCATATTGGTGCTATACATCTAAAAACTTCCAAGGTAGATATGGTAGATTATAAGCAATGTAGGATTATTTTTGCAATTAGATAAAGTGTTGTTGAGGGGGTCCTGGCTTACTCACCGAAACAAAATAACAAAAACCAAACACCCCTTTTCTTGATAATGTTTTGTTGTAAGAATGTTTTGTTATTGACCTAACAACATTAGTTGACTTAATATTTTTCTTTTTCCCTTTTTCTCCCCTCAGGAAGTATTTGAAAAGGAACAGTCTATCTGTGCTGCAGAAGAGCAGCTGGCAGAAGATGGGGCAAGTTGATTAAGAACTTGGGCTCTCATGATAGCACCTGCACTAATTGGTTGAAGAAATAATTTTTTATTTGGGGAACTGATTGACTTGTAGATGTTAGAAGTTTAAAAAATTATTATAGCCTTTTAAATCTAAAAATTTACTTAACTTCTAAAACATCCGTTACCACAATTCTGTTTATGTATGTATAGTTAAGATAATTGCATACAAAATTAATCGTAGGTATATATTTTTTTAATGTGCTGTACTTTGTACTTACCCTTTTCTGGTGTATTATAGCAAGGTGATGCCAACAAAAATAAAACTAAAGGATGGCAGCAGAAGAGTAAAGGACCTAAGAAAACTGCTAAATCAAAAAAAAAGAAACCTTTGAAAAAAAAGGCAGCCTCGGTGCCATTGCCCCAGTCAAAGCAGCAGAAGCAAAAGCAGGCAAATGGGGTTGTTGGCAGTGTAAGTATTCTCTATGCAGTCAAATTGCTTTTTTTTATTGTTCTATTAAGCAAATCAGGAAAAGACTCCAAAGCAGTAGCTGATGAGCCAGTTAATAATTTTGTACCTCTCCCCCCATCTTCCTACCTTTCTACTAAAATTGATTGCATCTGGGAGAGGGATGACTTAGCATTTTGTCACAGGTTACTTAAAAAAAAAAAAAACAAAAAACTCTGTGTGTGTGTGTGTGTGTGTGTGTGTGTAAAATGATTTGTTTTGTCATTATTATAGAGTACTTAAAAATTTTTTTGGAGGGGTGAGTAGAGCTGAGATGACAGAAGAACAGGAGCATTCTAGATGAACTCTCCCAATATTACCCTTTAAACAACTTTAAAATAATGTCAGATCAAATTCTAAAGTGGCATAACTAAGAAAGGGTTGGCATGGGACATTTTTCCAGACCAGGACAACTTGGGAAGTCAGAAGGAGAAGTCTCTGACAATGAGGTGGGGGCTGTACAGGAGCTTAGTATGGTGTAGCTGTGGGACTTGGAAGAGGTAATGACAACAGCAGTAGCATTAGAACCAGGAACTCTTAATACTCAGCAATGGTAAGGGTATTGAACACCTGGTCAAAGATTCCAGAGGAATCCTTTGCTAGTACTGACATAGGACCAGGCAACTCCATTGTCCATTACCTATTTTTGAGTTGCAGTTCTAGGGCAGAGAGGAGTGCTTTTAGTTGCAAGAGAACAAGGACATTATGTGGGTGACTAGAGTTCAGACCAGGTAAGCATGACTGCACTGAAAACTTACAGGCCCCTATAGAACTAGCCGTAAAAACAACAGCATGGGAAAGCCAGAAGCTTGGGACAGTGACCCTCTCCACCTCCTGCCGCCGCCCCTTATGAGCAGAACCGAACTCTGACATAAAGTTCTTAGAGAAGAAATGGGATGGAAAAAATGAGCCCCCCTTCTTGCCCCCCCAAAAAAAACCTGACCATAAAAATCTGTTATGGTGACATGAAAGCTGAAGACACAAACTCAGAAGGCAATGACATGAAAATGTATACAAGTAAACCCTCAAAAAAAAACCCTGCACATTGTACACAATCCAGTAAGAATTACTACAAGAACTAAATGAGATTAAAAATGAGTAAAAAATGATTTTAAAAATCAAATAAGAGCAGTTAAGGATAAATTGGGAAAAGAAATAAGACTTATGGAAGAAAATTAGGAAAAGAGAATTAACACCGTGGCAAAAAAAGGCACAATAAATACTAAAGAAAATGAAAGACCTGGAGAAAACTGAATGAGAATAGAAAGGAATATACTTCTTTCTCAGCTGTCCATGGCACCTTTTCAAAATTGACCACCTATTGGGGGAATAAAAGCCTCACAAACAAATGCAGAAATATTAAATGCACCCTTTTGAGGCCATAATATGATTAAAAATTACATTAAAAGGCCTTGGAAGCATGGATTAAAAATCAGAAATTAGGTAATCAAATCTGAAAGAATGACAAGACTTCACTTGTATAATGTGTATCATATTGTTTGCCTTTTCAGTGGATGAGGGAGAGACAGGAGGGAGGGAGAGAATTTGGAACTAAAAAAAAATTTTAAAACATAATTTAAAAAAGTTTTTGTTGATGCATTTTATTTCTTTTCACACCTGTCATTCCCAACTAATACTCTTTTCCTCCTCCCACCCCACTTAAAATAACCGTAGTATACTTTAAGTGTAAAAATAATTTTTTTTTTAAGGACGAAAAATGTATTGCCCAATAGAATCATACTCTTTGGAGCATGGAGGCACCCTTGCATTTTAAGTCTATTTTAGAAGAATGCAAACTCTTGCAGCTCTTACCAGATGGGAAGGGGCTTTGAATTTGGGTTTAGTGGTGAGTCATTATATATGTCATCAGGTGCTAGCCTCACTAAGTACAGAGAGACTGGGTGCAGGATGATAGGTTGTCATCTCTGTGGGAGAAGTAAATAATACCCACACTGACAAAATAGTAGATCCTCAAAGTAATGAGTATGAAATGCAGATAACACAATTAACAATACAGAAATATTTAATATTTAGTATTTGAAGTATAGATCTTAAAACCTTAAAAAATATTGTTAGCATTTTGTTTTAAAGCAGACTTTGGAAAACCTTTTCTTTAAACAACTCAACACTATCTCACCTAAATAATTTGCTACATGAAGTAATATTTTCATAATTCAGTTCAATAAAATTTTATTAAGTATTTGTTCATTATTCTTGGTTAAAAACAAACTAAACCATGTCTTCAAGGAATTTTCTATCTGGGGCAGTAAAGCTCGGATTACTTAGCATGGCCATAACATTTTTTCCCTGAACCTTTCTGAAAGGTCCCAGATAATTAAATGTTTTTCTGTGGCTTCATTTTCTTTCTAGGAAGCTGCTATAAAAGAAGATGATGATGATGTATCTGACAAAGGCAGTGACTCTGAGGAAGAAGAAACAAATAGAGACTCCCAAAGTGAAAAAGATGATGGGAGTGAAAGAGAATCTGACAGGGAACAAGATGAAAAACAAAACAAAGATGATGAAGCAGTAAGCCTTTGTATTATGAGCTTATTAGATTTCTGAACTGTACCTCTGTTTACTCACTCTCAGCATTAAAAAAAAACCCTATATCCTTTTAATAGTGTCAGTATATTATCTGGCTTTTTACTTCATAATGAGGAATTTTTAGTCACGGTCAGAAAGCAAGTTGGGCCACAGTCTGCTAATAGACCTTATTCTTCACTCCTTAACCTTTTTTTAACTACTAGACCAGTAGGTCTAAGGTGGTAGCCACTGTGCCTTCTCTGCTGGCAGCAGTCCATGGAATGCAGATATAAACTAGAAGTTTCCCAGATGACCAGAAGCATATTGTGAACTAGCAAGTCCTGTGCCCTGGAATTTTCTTTAGTCTTTCTCCTAGTCCTGATTGGATTAGTAAGGGAAAAGCTGATATTAGTTCTGAGAAGAGTAGAGGGCATTGAATGGATGGAGAGCCCATCACAAATAATCCAAGATAAATGTTCTGTACTGAGCACACCACTGTTGATTCAATATTAACAGTTAAGTTCAAACAAAAATTAAGTGTATATTGTGTGCAGAGCACTGTGCAAGGAAATGGGAGAATTGGAAAACTTAGATACATGGGACTACACATCTAGTTGGGTTATATGGCACAACTAAAGTATAAAAATATATGTGATAATTTTAATTCTAGTGTTGTGTAGGATTTAAGGAAGAAAAATTCATTACTCAATAAAAGGATCAGGAATTTGTCTAGCAGGCAGGGCAAGACATTTTAGGTCTAGCAAATAATATAACCAAATGCTTATGCTTGAGGAGAATCTGTCTTAGAGAGGGGCTGGCAGAATTAAGTGCATGAAGGGCAGTAGTGTTAGGGAATAAGAAAAGTATATATATATAGTATGTATATAGTATGTATCAGAACTTTATTTGGTGGGCATTTAGAGGATCCAGTTTAAGGTTTTGAACCAGAAGTGTGCCAGTACTGTATTTAGTCATAAGATTACTAATGGATAAGTCAGATGAGAGAAACAGCACAGGCAGGAATACCAGTTAGAAAGCTATTACAGTCATTGAGGAAGGTGGTTAGACAGGAGGATAGTAGAATGAGAAGAATGTTAGACTTGTAATCAGAAAGAGATGAAGCCTAATCCTGTCTCTGAGTCTTGTCTAGGATGATGGGTGAGTCACCCTCAGCCTCAGTTTACTCATTTGTAAAATGGGGGTGATAATCATAGCTCCTTATGAGGAGCAAATGAGATAATACAGTTTAAGCTCATAAAGCTTTAACCTACAGTAAGGTTTTTGGGACACCCTGTATATGTACATCATTTTGCAGACTATAGAGTGATATATAAATGTTAGCTATTATGAAGGACTCTACTGGGGTAGTGGTAATGAATACAGGGAGAGAGGGAAGGAGGGCTCAGATTCAGGATATACTTGATAGGACTTAATAACTGTTTGTAGGAGTAGAGATAAGAGGCAAGTCAAAGATAACATCAACGTTTCCTGCATGAGGAGATTTTATAAATGATGGTACTATTGACAAATAATGGTAAAGAAGATAAATGGGTTTTGGATAGGTTGAATTGTCAGAATATCTGGATTACCCAGGTACAGTTTGTCCAGTTTGTAAAGTGATGTGGATCCTGGAGTCTAGAAGAGAGTTCTGAGGAAGGACCGGAAATAAAGATTTGGGAGTCATCCCTTTAGAAGTCATAGGTGGAATTGTATGAGTGAGTAAGGTTACCAAGGAGGAGAGTATAGAGAGAAATGGGATGAGGAGAGAATTTTGGGGAGGACTTCCTTGAGGCAGTGGGAAGAAAAGTCATCAATGAAAGAAGCAGTGAAAGACCTGTTAGAAGACTGAGAGGGCCACAATAATGCTTTTTCTTTTTCTTTTTTTTAAACCAAGAGAGGACAGAGTGTTTAGGAGGGGGATGTGGTGTATAGTGTCAGATTGAGGAGGGGGATGACTGGGAAAAGGTCATTAAATTTGGTTATTGTGAAGTCATTGGTCTTTGAGATTAGTTTGGGTAGAGTGCTGTGGACAGAAGCAAGACTGATTGCAAGAGGTCGAGAAGGTAGGTGGTATCGGAGTGGAAGTATTGGGTGTAGGCTGCCTTTTCAAGATGTTTCACTGTGGATGGTGGTGTGGGGAGGGGTGGAAATGGTAGGGAAATAGAAAAATTGAAGGGTAACTATATGACGTAAAATGTTCAAGGGAAGACTTTTTAGGATTGGATAGACCCGAGCTTATTTGTGGCATATGGGAAAGAGACAGTGCAGAGAGAAAGATCGTAGGTGCATGAGTGAAAGGGGGTGAGAAGTGAGTTAAGGTCCTGGAAGCAAGAAGGGATGGGATCCAGGGACCTAAGTAGAGGCATTCGAGGACAAAAGATGATACTTCAGGTTGCTGGAATGCCTTCAATCTTCTCAGTAAAGTAGAGGCAAGGTCCTGTGTTGTGGGAGTGAGAGGTGATCAGGGGCTTGAGGGAAATTATTTAGTACTGGCACTATAGGGAATATCATAGAAATTTTTCCATTCTAATGCATTTAAATACCTAGGTAATAAGAGCTCAGATGCAAGGTTATACCTTTAATTTATAATGGTTGAAATCAGCTTGCTTTTTGTGATTTGGTCCATTACTAGCATTAGTGCAGTATCAGAGAAACTGGCTGATAGAGGGTCCCAGGGTTGGGAATTAGCAGATTGGGAATGTTGCAAGGTTGGGGGTAGGATTGAGTGGGGGCTTCTTGGGTGGTGTCTACAACAGTGCAGCAGTGGCAGAGTGAGGAGTTAGAGCTGTATGTACGTGGAGACAAATGAAGCCATAACGGGAGTGACTAGAAAATTAGGAAGAGGTCAAGTGACAGATAAGGTCCATTGAGAGTGAAAAAGAGTAAGTTTAATGTGATGGAGGAATACGACAGGTGGAAAAATAAGGGTTATGGGTTGGCAAGTGGAATTCGAACATGCAGAAACTTGGAGCTAGTACAGTTCCATGGGATATTGAAGTCTAAGGTATACTGTGACTGTGCCTTGTGTGAGACTGCCTGGGGTGAAGAAAGGTGATTGTTGAGGTTGAAGAATATTGTGGGTAGGAATTAAAGAGCTTGTCTGTATGAATGTTAAAATTAGTAAGCTAAAAGTAGAAAGTGGAAGAAAGAGAAAGACCATGAACATATGATAAGGTCATTTAAATTGGGTGAATGACCTGGAAATCAATAGAAGATAGTAATATAAATGGTGAGAAGATTGTGGCCTACACTTTGAAAGAGAAAAGATTATTGAGAGATATACAGAGAAGTTGGGAGCAAGGAGTATAATTATATGTAATATCTGTTATGTACTAATATTGAGGTCTAGGGGTGCTGGGATCCTGAAATAGTGACACACAGGTCCTTCTTGAATGAATTAGACCCAAGCCTTCTTTCAGCCAAAGACAAGGTTTATTACAACATCCGTCAGGGTGGGTGTGATTCTAAAAATCCGCCACATAAGCCAGACTCTTAAGCAAGGAATATGAGCACCTTAATGGAGGCAAGATGAATCTTATGTACATAAGACTGGAAACAGAGAAGGGGTCTACATGGAATTGAGGAGTGGCAATCTAGGGTGGGGCCAGGTACAGAAAGTGAAAGGGCGGTTAATTAACTGGGAAGGGCTGATTACCCCAGGTGAATGCCAGGGACTTGGGCCACTTGGGAGAGGCCAGGGCTTTTCCTTTTTAGGGTCCACATCCCAAAGACGTGGTCTTTTCCTTTTAGGGGTTCAGATCTCATTCTCATCACTATTATGAAACTACAGTTAACAGCACGACTGAAATGTGGACACGTAAAAATAGAAACAGTATTTTTTTTTCTAGGATTTGCAAATGTGGGGCAGGGTTGTTGCTTTAATTCATAGGGAGAGGTAAAGTATTATATATTATGTAGGCCTCAAGAGTAGAATGACTTATTTAAGAGTATGTGTTGTGTTAGCCTCGTTGCCTGATTTAAAAGTAAAATGATTTGTCATTTATTTGAATAGGAGTGGCAAGAATTACAACAAAGTATACAGAGGAAAGAGAGAGCTCTGCTGGAAACCAAATCAAAGATAACACACCCTGTTTACAGTCTTTACTTTCCTGAGGTGAGTTGTGTACACGTAGTAGTTTTTTTTCCAAGATTGTGATTTTTTTTTCTCTTTTCTTTAGTATTTCACAGTTGTTTGTATGTTTACTGTGCCTTATGCTAATGAATGTAGTCCTGATGAGTTCTGATTAGGGACCACTGTGATTGGTTTAAAAAGGGGTCACTCGAGATGTCACAAGTGACATCATTTATCATTCATGTAACAGTTCCTCTTTGGGGCTGGGTGCTATAAAAAGGGATTATAAAACGGTGGAGGTCCATCCCTTTGAGACTATTATCTGAATGCCTTTTCTTGATTTTTATTTTAATAGTGTACTCCTAAATTCAATAAGAAAAATTTTGTAAAGTATATTAAGGAACATTTTTTGTTGTTAAATTTATGAGCTAGTACCTTAGATCTAACAAATGAAGCTTGGCAGGGAGAAGTTCCTCTGTAGGATTTCTCAAATAGCTTCTATACTTCTCTTGACTCACAAAATTCAGATCCTGTCTTCACATGCCTTTAGTGCCTTGGCCAAAATGTGAGGGTAGCCATTTCTCAGGTGAAATTCCCTTGAGAGCTGTGGAAAATTTAGGGGCTAAATATTTTTTTTTAATAAATTTTGTTTAATATATTTAGTTTTCGGCATTGATTTTCACAGGAGTTTGAATTACAAATTTTCTGCCCTCTACCCTCCCCCCCCCACTCCATGGCGTATGTTCTAGTTGCCCTGTTCCGCAGTCTGCCCTCCCATCTGTCACCCCACTACACTCCCATCCCCTTTTCCCTTCCTTTCTTGTAGGGCAAGATAAATTTCTATGCCCCATTGCCTGTATATCTTATTTTCTTGTTGCCTGCAAAAACTTTTTTGTTTTTGTTTTTGAACATCTATTTTTTAAAACTTTGAGTTCTAGATTCTCTCCCCTCTTCCCTTCCCACCCACCCTCCCTAAGAAGTAAAGCAATTCAACATGGGCCACATGCCTATCATTATGTATAACCCTTCCACAACACTCATGTTGTGAAAGAGTAACTATATTTTGCTTCTTCCTAACCTATCCTCCTTTATTGAATTTTCTCCCTTTACCCT
>CM053627.1:136627244-136663027 GCA_028646595.1 Phalanger gymnotis
CCTTACCCAGCGACCATCCAGGCTGTCCTGGGCTGGACCCCTGCTTCCCTCTGCTATTTCATGAGTTCTGCAGCTCTAGAATTTGTTCAGAGCCATTTTTATCGGTGTTTGGAGGGTCCTGGGGGAGAGCCCTAGGCAAGTCCTTGCTTTCCAGGCCATCTTGGCTCTGCCCCCTACCGTGAACACCAGTTTTTGAACTGTTTTTATAGCACATCCATTCCCTCAGGACCTATTGAGCTTTTATTCAGCTGTTTACTACTATTCTTTAGGACACTTGATGTCAGCATTTTCTTGTGTCTACTTATCTTACCCTGCTGTAAACTAGGACTTCTTACTGCTTTCTAGGTACCTTACTTTTCTTCTCCTTTGGGTTAAAAACCCAGGCAGTTAAAAACTTGTTAGATTGGTGTGTAGAGTAAGAGCAAGTATGGTGGTGGTGAGCACATGTTCGCTTTTCTATCTTGAAGCTCATGTAGGTGCTCTTCATCCCACTTTCTCCAGTCTTTTGTGTGCTTTTGCTTATGATGACTCTTCTTGCTGTAATAGATTTCTGTCACCTCCCCACCCCACTTTTTGAAATACTCTACTTCTGCTTCCTCCTTGGAAGGAGGACCTTCTCATCTCAAAGTGATTTCTCCCTCAATTTGGATTTTAAATCAGGTGTGGGTTGGACTAGATGACTGAGGTCCCTTCCAACTCTGGAGTTCTATAACTGTGATTCTTATAACACCTTTTCTTGATCAGTCCCCTGAACTTCTCCCTTGTATTAGAGTTATCTGTGTACCATTTCCCCACCTCTCACTGTGCATTGCCAATTTTCTCTCCCCCCACCTTTCCTTCCCACCAGCTAGTAGTGCCTTCCTCTCTGAGATTACCTCCCATCTACTTTGTATTTACTCATCTCTTGTATAGCCAGTAATTTATGTGTTGTCTTTCCTACTATAATGTGAGCTTCTTGAGAGCAGGCATTATATTTGTCTTTCTTTGTATCCCAGTGCTCACTTAACACAGTACCTGGCACATAGTAAGTGCTTAATAAATAATTTTTAGTTGATTACATATTTTGACTGCTCAGCGTTCTTTTGGCTTACTTTTTGGTTCTTGGTATGTATTTGTCAATCATGTGATTATAAGTAATTCTAATATTAGACAGTTGTCCTTCTAAATTCATCCAGTTAAGTTGGTTTTAAAATTTTTATTGCTGCTTTTTGTTTTTTACGCCGTAGTCCCTTTCTGATATACCTTCCCACTTTCCCCTTCTTCCATATGACCCTCCCTTTTAATGTAAAATTGTTGGGTTTTTTCCTAATGACGTACAGGACTTTTCTTCTTCCTCTCTACAGGAAAAACAAGAGTGGTGGTGGCTTTATATTGCAGATAGGAAGGAACAAACATTGATATCTATGCCATACCATGTGTGCACATTAAAAGATATGGAAGAGGTAATTAATTGTATAATACCATTTTAGTATTTGTGACATATGCATATATGTCACATACATAAGTATATAATTGCACTGTTCTTTTTCTTTCTGACTGTTCATTTCCCTTGCACAGTCCATCAAATAAATTTTTTCTCTAGAATCTCTTTTGGTTTTTCCATAGAAGCAGAATCTTTTGCCTTCAGTTAAGATTTGCATATGATAGATTATCAGAGTTTAATAGTCAGAGTGTCTTCTTGACATTTGCTTTTCAAGATTTTTGCACTTTGGATATTTTAATGCTAAAGAAAATACAAATTTATGTATTTCTCCTTTTCAGGAATTGTGTTGTCTACAAATTTTACAGGGTTTTCCCTCACTTATCTGTTAATTAATATTTAAGCATTCTGTTTAAAAAATAAATGTTTTTCTCCCCTTTGAATTACTTAAGAATGGAATCTGAGAAAATAAACAAGAAATACTTATGTACTGACAGTGTTATGTTTTACATGATACATTTATCTTGATTGATGGACATTTATGACAAAAAATATTTTGTCTTTGGTGATTTAGGGATATAATTGCTTTCAACTGCCCCTACAGCCTTCCTTCTTATATGTTGTACTCCTTAGGAAAGGTATTCTTAGTTTGCCTTTGTATAGAGGAATAGGAAAGAGGAGTAAAGTCTGGGGATGGTTTTGTTACTTCTCTAGTGCTAATTATTCTTTGAAAAACAGCTTTCTCTCATTTTTTAACTGAGTGGCAAGATATTTAAAATGTTTCATTATTGTTTTGTTTAATGCCCAAAATAGCATGTTAGCTCATTGGCTATACCTTAATTAGCTATTCCTTAATTTATTCTTGTTTATAAGACTAATTTTTAAAAGTTGTAGGGTATTTTTTTTCTGTGACTGCTGAAGCTGTTTATAAATTGTGCCATTTCATTAAGGTATAGCTTAATAGCTATATAATATATACCTTTGCTAATACAAATATCAATTTTAACTAATTTTGAGAAAGGTTTTTGTTTGTGTTTGTGTGTATGTGTCTAGAATAAGGATCATGTACTGGTTTAAAGAGTTAAATTAGTAATTTCTTATGGGCAGCACAAGATTTCCCACTTTTTAATGTATTCTGATCTTAGTAATGATAATAGCTAACATGTATATATAGCACTCTCTATGTACCAGGCATCGTAGATGCTTTATAATTATGATCTTGTTTGATCCTCACAACAACCCTGGGAGGCAGATGCTATTGTTATCCCCATTTTACAGATGGGGAAACTGAGTCAAACAGGATTATTAACTTAACCAGGTTCACATAGCTAAGTAAGTGTCTAAGGCTGGCTTTGAACTCATGTCTTCCTGACTCCAGTTCCCAGCACTCTGTCCACTATATCATCAAGTGGCCTATAGTCCCTGTGAAGTAGACCAGGGTTAGACTTAAAGAGTTTGACAAATGGGACTGTTATTGCCTGGGGTCGTAGGGCAGAGCTAGAAGGGACTTTACAGATCATTTAGTGTAAGTGCTTTGCTTTAAGTGCCCCCTCCCCCTCTTTTTTTTTTAACAGACAAGAAAAATAAATTTTCTACCTGCCAGATTTTTACATTTTACACCAAAGGCTTTTATCTTTCTGCTTTAGTCTATCTGCTTCATATATCTCTTCTAATTACCTTCTTTCCTACTTCCCAAACAAAACTTTCCCAATTACTTTTAACTAGTTTCTGTTTGAGAGTTGTAGTAAGTGTGGCTTGGTTATCCAGAACCTGCTTTACATTAATGATGGGAGAGGTTCTTTTATCTTTATTTTGGTATGGTGCCCCAATTAATATGCCCTTTCATGTATCATATTTTGAAGGCATTTCTGAAGGTTCTTCATAGTGCTTTAATTTGAATGAAAAGTACATAGTGTTGCTGTGATGTTTGATACCTAAATTAAAAGTGTAAAGATGTTAACCTCTTACCATCTTTCTCCAGGAAACTTGAAATGATTAGAAATAGTAAATAGCAAATCTTACTGCACCTTACCAATGCAAACATTGGTGTACCATTATTTTATTATTGAGAACCTTACTGATTAAATAAATAGCATGGCTGTAAAAAATAGTACTTCTGCATGCATTTGTTGTTAGTCTTTCCATTCTGCATATCCTCATGGACTTTGTTCCAGCTGTGTTGTATCATTGCTTCTCATATCAGTATATTCTCATATCAGTGTCAGTATCATCAGAGGGTTGTCTTTTTTAAATTGGTCTATTATTAATTCCAATATTCCCCTTTATAAGAACTTTAAAAGTGTTACTGCCTTCTATAAACAGTAAGGGCATACCAAGGCTGTCTTCTTTGCTCTGCTGAGACTGCCTGCTTGTTCCACAGAAACTCTTGGACTCCTTTGGTGAAGAATAGTATAAAGGCCCAAATCAAAGGTGCATAGGCATATCATCACAAGGAATGAGGCTTTGAAACAACCAAAGCATCTTTTATGTTGTCATGGATGACTAGCAGGTAGGGTTATACTGGATTCAACTGCTTGCTGTTTCCAGGCAGCTTAGGTCATTTTAGTGATAAGAGGTTTTCACGGCCCTGGCTTTATGTTGATTAATTTCTAGTTTAACTTAGTTTCATTAATTTCTTACTTCTCCTTACTTTACTATGATAGCTTATCATTTTACATTACCTTTTCCCCTTGCCTTCTGAAATATTAATATTTTCCTTTCCTTCTTGAGTTTGCTAGCCCTGCCTTGGTTTGTTATACTACATCTGTTGTAAACAACACACTTTAAAACATCACATCCTCGAATTCCATATTGAAATGGCACAATGTATAAACAGTTTCAGCAGTCAAAAAAAATCCCACTAACTTTTAAAAATTAGTCTTATAAACAAGAATATATTAAGGAAAGCAGGGATTTAGTCTTTTGAATTTCCTGTATTCTTCATGATTTCTTCATCTTTAAGAAAGTAATTGAAAAGTCTGATTCCATTGGTGACTTAACTAAGTTCATCAAATCATAGATTGTATGCTGCTTCCTAGTGTAATGTTCTACAGTCACAAGTACTCTGCTTTCTTTTTCAATTTATTTCTAGGAAGCAATGGCACAGTTCTATGACATTTTAAAGTCTGAACATAGTAGTTAATCTTATGAGTGGCAATTCTTTCACATTCCCAATAAGCACATTGCATGCATTCAGTTGTATTATTCACATGGGACAAATCTTCATGCCCATTTGTGAGTTTTAAATTTCATAGTAATCGCATTGTAAACTACCACAAAAAAAATAATGTTACATTAAGGAAAAGGGGAGAGTATTTCCATCTTTACTAATAATGATCAAATATACTTCTACTGTTGATGTCGCCCAACAATTGAATTCCAGAACCATGGATATTTTTAGTTAGAATTAACAAAACTTAATTTTGGATAGCCTTTTTAAAAAGCCCCAAATACCTAAGTTAATTTCTTATATGTATAATTTTAAACTTTATCTTTCTCCAGTTATTAGAGTTGACCATTATAATAGTTACTCTGGCCAGAAGCAAAAGTGATGTGCAAATTTGCATTGTTGCAATCAAATCAATTTAATAATAAATGATGAATGTCCAGTTTAAAATATCCTTCCCCCACCCCCACATGAGCTTTATGTTTTGCTTACTCATATCTTAAATTGCTCTCTGCTATTGTTTTCATGCACGTCCAAGCCTTAACTTTTGTTTTAAATTTGGAAATGAGTAAAGCTATTTAATTACACATTTACCAGTGCACTGTTAAATAAATTTCGTAAACCAAATTCACCTGGACATCAATATATCACACAGTGAAATACTAGACATATATTGCTAAAATGGATTAAAAGCCTGACTCTAATTGAAAAAAAAAAACAGCTAAAAGCAACCTTTTTTTGTGGAACCAAATGACAAAAGGTAAATACATGCCCAGACAACAGTAAGACCCTCTTCCTGGCTTTGGCAAAGATTTAATGCCATCCTATAACTTGAACAGAAGGAGCATCTAAGGAAATTTTACCATTTTACTTTATTTTTAAATCCTGGTGCAACCCTAAGGTTTTTGGAATCTTTTTAGCAATATATTAGTATTCAGTAATTTTAGGAAGCCCAGAGAAGCTAGTTGTGATTACTTAGATAGCAGATAGCAGATCACTTGGCTTTCAAACTTTAGAAAGGAGTTAAAAGGCAGAGATCTAAACCAAGATTGTATGTAAGGGAGTCGTTGCTCCTTTTCTTTGATCCATTAACTCTTCTGTCTTTCTGGCTTGTGACTTTCTTACTCTTCATGTTTCTAAATAGTTTGTATAGTAAAAATTTACATTATCTTTGTGTATATCCATTATCCAGGTAAAATAGCTATTTTCTTAGCCACCAGAAAAGCCGCTACCTAACTTTGTCAGTGAGCTATTTAGAAGTAAAAAGAGGGAAAAAATGGCTCCCTTCTCTTTACCAACTCAGATTATATTGTGATTAACTTCCACGTATTATTGTGATTTCTATAAATCCTACATACATTATGCCAAATAATACATTTTTTACAGACCTTTCAAAGTCTTGGATTCTTCTTCAAAATTCCTCTTAAGTGAAAGCTATTATTTTGAAAATGGAAATATATAACTTGGACCCCTTGTAGCAATTTCTATTACATTAAAAATCATGGGGGTGCAGATGAATGGTCTCTGCTTCCCCAGGTTGGTTTCTTTTTTGGTTTATGTATTATTTTATATTGAGAGGCAATGAAGGGAGCATTGGACTTAATCAAGAAAGATATCTTCACATGCTGTCTCTGTCAGTTACTTGGCTTTGTGTCAGTGAGCAGGTCATTTAACGTCTCTGCCTATTTCCTCAACTGTAAAATTGAGTTTAATAATACTTGTAGTACCTACCTTAAAGAGTTCTTGTGAAGCTCATGTGATCATGGATTTAAATATTTTATTTTGTAAACCATAAGCACCAGAGAAACAGAAACTGTTAGGCTTGATTTAAGACTTGTAAGAGCCAAGAATCATTGCTCCGAAGTTAACAAATTTATCTTTTATCTTTCAGGTAGAACTGAAGTTCCCTGCTCCAGGAAAACCCGGAAATTATCAGTATACAGTGTATCTAAGATCAGATTCCTATATGGGGTTGGACCAGATTAAACCATTGAAGGTAGGAATTAAAGACCATTCAGTAAATATATTTCCTATTTCTTGATTTGAACAGTTATTTGATTAAGCTATCTTTAGTTTCTAGAAGTAAATAATGAGACAGGAAAGAGTTCATCAAATGTTTTTATGTGTAGTATGTATTATGGGTTGGCCTGTTTTTAAGAGTAAAATACTTCCTTGAAGTTTAATATTAAGATTTGTAACAGTTTAGAAGCTTGAATTGACAAGCTAACTGAAAACCCTCTGAGACAGCAATATGAAAGGACTTTTAGGAAAGCCAATGAAAACCTTAGGTTGTATTAACAGAAGTGTAGTGACTGGAATAAGAGGAATGTCGTACTTTGCACTGATCTGACCACACCTGGTGTGTTATGTTCATTTCTGAGTGTTACGCTTGCAAAGCAATAGTGACAAATTGGAAGATGTCCAGAAGAAAGTAATCAGAACAAAGTGAAAGTTCTCAAAGCCTTGTCATATGAGGAAGAGTTTAAAGAATTGGAAATGCTTAGTCTAGAGAAGAGAATACTTGGGAGGGGGGTGGCATGGAGTTAGGTTTGGTGATGACAGTTGTCTAGATGTCTTCAAGTATTTGGAGGGCTATCATGTGAAAGAGTATTTAGCCTTATTCTGCTCCAAAGAGGGAAACTAGGACCAGTGAGTTAAAATTACAAGGAGGTAAATTTTGTTTCAATTTAAAATTTTTTTTCTAGGTTGCCCAAAAGTGGAATGAGATATAAAATAATTCCCACTTGCTGGAATTGTTCAGTTAGGGGTTGGATGGTTACCTGAAGGGAATATTGTAGAAGTAATACTTGCTGGAGAGGGAGGTGGGACCTGAGGACAGATTAATCATACCTTTACAAAAGTTCATTCTTCGCTCTTGACTGTTTCCTTATCCCATTACAGTATTTCAGTTTTTTACACTAGGAGTCACTAAGACTTTTGTTTATCAGTCTCCAACATGCACTACTTTTGATGACCTTGTCTTAGGACTCGGACATTTTGAAGTTTCCTTTCTCTAATGAGGTAGCAACCCACTCATCTGAAGCACATGCCCACTAGGATTTAGTCTATTGCTAGAGATGCCCATTTGCTGCAGAAGTCATTCTAATTTACAGAGCAGGTGATGACTTCTATACTGTTAGAGGGCATGGGACTGGTTGGGTATTCAGGGGCAAAGAGGTGTGGGCAGTAAAGATCATCTTACTTTGTCTCCCATTTGTGTGCCACAGGTATACGAGACAGTATTTATAAAAATGTATTCAAAAGGTACTGAAAAACAAATACAGTCATTGCGTATGTTCTAAGGGAAAGGGCATACAAAGTCTTCTTCAGCCTTCTGATACACATCCAAATTTAGACCATAGTTGAAATATAAAGGAAAATTGAAGATTCAAAGCTGATTTTTCTTTGGAGAAATGATTTATGGTCATATTTCTGGTATATGTTAGAGCTAAGATTGTAACCCAGTCTCCTGACTTTCTATTTGCTCTGCGTAAGGAACAAATGAAATAATATATTTCAGTTGCTTCATAAGCTGTAAAATACTTTCTGTAAGCATCAGCTATCATTATTATTCATGAAAATGAAAATTTCAACACTTAAACTTTCTTTTGCAGTTGGAAGTTCATGAAGCGAAGCCAGTGCCAGAAAATCACCCACAGTGGGATACAGCAATAGAGGGAGATGAAGACCAGGAAGATAGTGAGGGCTTTGAAGATAGTTTTGAAGAAGAAGAAGAGGAAGAAGATGATGATGACTAAACAATACTCTGAACTGACTACACTATTTGCACACATTTGCAAACTTTTCACTGTTATGATGGAACTGTACAGTAAACCAGAAACACAGTGCAGAAGTGTCGTTGAGGAGAATTGTTTCTTTGCCCACTATGAGTGCATTATGTAACTTGCCAGTGGAGGTCTAGCAATATTTTGCCATGGGTACAACCTGCAAGATGCTTGTGGCTTATTTAAGCCTCTTAACTGTGGGATGGTGCATTTATTTCAACAATGATAATAAATCTTTTTTATTATAACTGTCCAAAAGTGTGGGCTATGTATCGTCTGATCAGTCTATGGTCCCAATAAAAGAAAAAGTACCATGAAAAAAAAATCTCAATGAGTAACTTTCTGCAGTCAGCTTTATTTTTTAGAAAAATAAACATCTTTTAGGTACCATCTGCACAAGTTTTAATCTTGATAAACTGTTACTCATTTTCTCAATATTTTTCACTGATAAGAGAATGTTATAACAACTCCAGTAGCTTTAAACCTCCTGTTTTTACTTGTTCTGGTCATCATTTTGCGTCCTGTCCTTAGGAAGCACATTCCACATAGCATAGAGGGCTACATTTTGGGATTTGCCTTTTCTTAATTGCCCAAGATACTCATACACATTATAAAAAATTATTGACTATGTCATAAAATGCTCTTAATGGCTTAAAACATTTTTAAGCCTCTATTTCAGCAGATCAATGCAAGATCTAATTCTTTTGATAAGCTGTTTGTCTAAAAATGACTGTGGGACCATATGTTATCTGATGTTGGTGGCTTACATGTTATTATACCTTTTGTCAAAGGTACAGTATAAAAGCTGAAAGACATTCTTAGCTTTTAATCTACCTGACTCTGTCAGAAACCTAAGGTGAAAACAAAAACATGCGAAGGAGGCATCTTTTGTATTCATTTTGAACTCCTATCAATAAACCAGATGTTTGACTCAGTTTATATTTGTAATGGTGTTTATCTTTTTTACCTCTAGAAACAGTTTATATATAGGGGGGAGTACATGCTTTTATTTTTCCACTTTGTTTACAACATTGTACAAAAATGCTGAAGTTACTGGTATTTCTGTACAGTGTTAAGAAACCACTATCATGAGTTAGTGTTATCCTTCATCTATCTCTGGTTTCCAGGCACAGTACAACCTGTAAAGATAATAGCTTTTAGTGGTTATAGAAGGTAGTGATTAATACAAATCAACCACAGTGGTAAGATAAGTACTTATAGTGCTAGATATTGAGGAACCATAAATCTGCAATACTAAATAAGATTTGATTTTGACATTTTGTCATATAGGGAAATTATAATCCTGTCTTATTAACAACATCTATAGGGCAGAATACACTATTTCTGACCTTGTTTACTACAGAAGGTTGCCACTTTATGGGCAGAATTACTTTTTTGTTTATTGTAATAGTTGGAAATAAAATTTGAAAGTGACCTAAATATGAATTGGGGTGTTTTTTGGTTTTAAATTCAGACTAACGTTTCTTACCAAATTAGTCAAAGAAAGAAAACTTTTTGTTTCTTTTTACTTTTTAACACTTTGCAAACAATTTCTTGGCAGTTGACAAGTTGTGTTGCCCTGAGTTTGCTTTGCATGGTACTTAATTCTCTGAAGTAGAAGATGTATATAATTTTTGGACAAATTTTTCTTTACATTCAGAGTATACAATAGGCAACTGCTATTCAAGCTCATTTTTGGAAAAAGCTCTAAATTAAGAAATTTTTAGTTAGTGGCACACAGAATAACGTGTAGGGTTTTATTTTGAAGCAGACAAAATTAAATAGCTTGTTTGGGAAACCTGAGACTAGTGACTTTTTAGAAGGAATTTCTCAAGCTATTTCTCCAAAAAATAATGAACTAGTATAAAACACTTCTAGAGAGAATGCTTAAGAAAGATGCATTGTATTTCAAACATCTGTCTCCCTCTTTTCTTCTCTCCATATTAAAGCATTTTTAAAATTCACCCTAAACAATTGAATGCTACTCAGTACAAGAATTTACTTTTTTTTGGCTAGAAACTTAAGTGTTTTATAGTTTTCATAAATAATTCTTGACTTATCTAATACTCGAATAACTGTCAGTGATGACAATATTAAATTTAGACACTTAGGACTCTAAGTGATTTTATGAGGTCATTTAGTTCTTTCCCACAGCTAGTCCACATCTAAATCATCCCAAACAAGAATTTCTTATGTTTTAAAGTACCTCTGCATAAAATAACTAAGAACTTGGTCTTTACCCTTTTGAATGTATTCACAGTCTTATCGATGTGGATGCTCCCTCTCTCAATGTAGATCATTGGCCATCCATACCTTATCCTTTCTGAGTTTTGTTCTTTCTTAAAATCTTCTTAGAATATACATCCAACATGTTGGAGGCCTTCCTCTAGGTCTGATATTTCGTGGGTGCCAGTGCAGAATTCAAGATGGTCCATCTCTTAACCCCATGCTCCCTTTTCTAGTCGTAGATGTCCTCACCATGTTTTATGCCACTTATTTTACAGTGATGATGTGTGGTAGTATATGTATATCCATCATGCAGCTTTCTACTGCTCTTTGGGTTACTTCTAGTTTCTGTTCTTTTGAAATTGTAGTGGTCTATGATTCGTTGGGAGAATATTGGTCTTTCTTAAAGGGACTTTTACATTTGATTATTGAAAATACTGGACAATTTACCAAATGCTATCCAGTACTCTCTTGTCCCTTTTCAACTTGGCTTCCCTCGTTGTTCATCTGTAATGTCTGAATTGGCAATTATAATTTTAAAGCCTGGCATTACAACTCTATCTACGTTGATACAAAAATTCTGTTTGGTACTCTTTCAAATGTAAGTCACAATCAGAGCAATATGCCTTCATCCACTTGGTTTTTCCCGTGTAAATTTCTTGATGGGTTTTTTTGAATACATAATGTCAGGAAAATTTTCCTTATAGTAATCTGGATTTACTTAACCCTGTGGTGTAACCACTACTTTAAAAAGAATACTTTCTTCCAATAGAAATATATAATAGCAAACAATGACAATTCATATAGCTTCTTCCCATATTGTAGTTTGGTGTTAGGAAGAATAAGGAAATCTGCAGTCTTGAGATTTCAGCTATATTCCAGCAAGGCACTGAACCAACATACATCCCCTCTCATCAGCCTATCCACAAATGGGGTTCATATTTTCCCCTACATTTGTCTTTAGTCTATAGATATATACAAAGTGTGACTATAATGTCATGCAACTGATATTGTGTGAGGTTACATTGATTGTGCAAGAGTTCCCTTAACTCAATTTTCTATCTTTTCATATTCTGTTGAAATTCCAAAGTGCCTATTGTGTAAATGATCTAAAATGAAGTTATAGAAAGTTGCCTATCTGGAGTTGCAGCAAGTCTAACATTGTCATTCTTCTTCCTAGAAGGTTCAATGGCTCTCTATGTCCTTTAGCATAAAAGTACCAGGTTTTCTTGTTCCAACCTGTCTTTCTGGACTGATTTGCATTACTTGCATTCATTTAATCAACATTCCAGCAAAACTAGCCTACTTTGTGCTTCTTGGAAATGACATTCCTTCCTCTTTGAGCCTGTGCCTTTTCAAGGAAGATCGTGCTTACAAATGCCCTTCCTTTTCACCTCCACCTTCAAGCCTCAGCTCAAGTGCCACCCCCTTACAAATGGTCTTCTCTAATTCCCCCTCTTATTAATGCTTCCACCACAGATTACTTTGTATATATTTTTGTATCATTGGTATTTGCTTATCTGTGTACATGTTGTTTACCCTAGTAGAATGTTAGCTCCTTGAGGGCAGAGATTATTTCCCTTTTGTCTTTGTAGTTCAGCCTCTACAAAGTGCCTAGCACATAGTAGTTGCTTAATAAATGCTTATTGAATTAAAGTTGAAATACTAGCATTGTATATTATTCTCTTAGCACAGTGAATCTATAAGATGTTTTGTGTATGCATATCAATTTCAAAATGATCGCTTTTAATTTTCTTCCTGACCACTTCAAGATTATGTTATGCAGAAAAATTAATTAACATGTTTTCAAGGATAGTACTCCTCAATATCCCATGGCCTATATATTCCTCTAACTTACATAGAGAAATCTCATGATGCCCTTGTGGGAGGGATGAGATGCAGGCCACATGATAACATATAAGTAGATGTGGGACTGCGGAGCCAAAAGACCAGAGTTTGAATCCTGGGTCTCCTGTCTATGGGATGTTGGGTAAACACTAATTTTTCTAGGCCTCAGTTTCCTCAACTTTAAAGTTAGACTAGATAATCTCTAAGGTCCTAAGTCATGTGTCCTTTAGTCCTTTAAAAGGTAATTTTTATCATTATGAGACTAGAATTCTTTAGTGCTATGCCTTAGAGAAAGGGAGCTTGATTTGATCTTTTTCCCATTCTGTTGAACATTTTTATTACTGACTTGGAAGAAGGCATAGTTAATGAGCTTATCAGATTTGCAGGTAACACAATAGGACTGGGTTGAGGACATACATAGCCACAATACTTCCCCTCCGGAAGTTACAGTGAATGATTTATTTTTTTAAAAAATAGATATTTTTTTACATTGATGGCATCTCCCAATGACTACTCCCCTTTGTAACCAAGATTTGTTAAGCAAAACACAACAAATTGGACATATCTGACACCACATACCTCAGTTCTGTATCTCCAGTCCACCACCTGTCTGCCAAGAGGAAAAAAAATATGTTTGATGAGTGGCGAGTTGTCTGGAGTCAATTGGTTTTTGCATCAACCAGAGTTCTAATGTTTTTCAACGCTATTTTCTTTTATGTTATTGTGATGATTGTGTAAATAGTTTGCTATTTGCTCTCTGTGAGTTAATACAAATCTTCCCATTATTCAGAATTCTTCATGTTTGTTGTTTCTTTAAAAAGGAAGTCAATTGATTTTTAAATCATCTACATTTCCCAGTGTATCCCTCTTCCCTTCCATTTCCAGAGAGTAATCCCTTATAACAACCAAACAAAAAGAGGTGGGGAAATAGTTCAGCAAAAAATAACCAGCATTAAGAAAATCTGACAGTATATTGCAATGTTCCATGTCTCCACAAAGGAGGAGGTCGAAAGACACCTTATATCTCTTCTTTGGAACCAACGTTAGTCATAATTTCATAGCATTCCATTTTACATATTTTTTGTTTACTTTGTAGTCAGTGTATATTGTTTTCCTAGTTGTTTATTTCACTTTGCTTCAGTCCATATTAAATCTTCTATACTTCTCTGTATTCAATATATTAAGTTTCTTATAACAGTAATATTCCATTCCATTCATATGCCTTAGCTTGTTTAGCTGTTTATCAATGGGCATTTACTTTGTTTCCAGTTATTTGCTATCACAAAAAAATGCAGCTATAAATAATTTGGAGTACATGGGGCCTTTTTTTTTGTCATTGACCTCCTTAGGGTATGGTTTTTTTCAATGGAATTTCTGGGTCAAAGGGTATTTAGGGATGGGGAACCTGTGGCCTTGCAGCCACATGTGGCCCTCTAGGTCCTCAAGTGCAGCCCTTTGAATCCAAACTTCCCAGAATAAATACTTTTAATGAAAGGATTTGTTCTGTAAAACTTGGACTCAGTCAAAAGGCCACACCCAAGGACCTACAAGGTGGCCTCTAGGCCGCAGATTCCCCACCCCTGGTGGACGTTTTAGTTAACTTGCTTAACATAATTCCAAATTGCTTTCCTGAATTGTTGGGCCAGTCACTGCCCCACCAACAGTACGTTAAGGTGTCTGTCTTTCTAGAGCCTCTCTAATTAAACTATACCCATCTTAGGTCATTTTTGCCAATTTGTCGGATGTGAGGTGAAACCCTAGAGTTGTATCGATTTACATTTTCCTCATGGGTGATTTGGAGCATTTTTTTTTTTACGTGCTTGTGGAGAGCTTACAATTTTTTTGAGGATTGTTCATATCCTTTGACCACCTACTTACTGAGGAACGGTTTTCTGATAGTTACCTTGGAGAGCAGACCCTTAGAGATACATGATACTCCATTGACCACTTTCCTTCGTAATCTAATTGCCTTAATCTTGTTCATGCAAAAACCATTCAATTTCACCTGTTAAGGGCATCCTTATCCTTCCAGTCACCCAGGTTCACAAACTGGGAGTCGTTTTGCGTCTTTCTCTCTCTCTCTCAACTGCAACATTTGATCACTTTTCAGATCTTAGTGATTCTCTCTCTGCAACATTTCATAGGGCAGCTAGGTGGTGGCTAGGTAGATAGAATGCTGGGGCTGAAGTCAGGAAGACTTGAGTTCAAGTTCAGCCTCAGCCACTAGATGTTTGGGCAGGTCACTTAACCCTGTTTGCCTCAGGTTCCTCATATGTAAAATAAGCTGGAGAAGGAAATGTATCTTTGCCAAGAAAATCCCAAAATGGATCATAAAGAGTTGCACACGATTGAGCAACAACGACAAAAATCTCATATCTATTCCCCTCCCTCTCATGTTGTCCCTTTCCTAATTCAGTCACTCATTACAACTCACCTGATCTATGATGATAATATTTTATTTGGAAATTCCTAATTGTTTTCCTGTTTTAGTCTATCTCATCTCTAATCCTCCACACAATGACCAAAATTCATAATCCTAAGGACCAGTCCTAATCATCTCAACCCCTCCCCCTGCCTCCCTCACTCAAAAGCATCTCCAAACTACCTTTAAAATGCTTGTAAACTTTAAAGGCTACAACTATGCCAGATTACTATTGTTTTTAATCCACCCTCTAGTTAATGTGGCAGAAACGGTAGTTGCGTGTTGGTCTTCACACCACATCCCAGGAAACCATTTGGTAAAAGATTTAGTATGTGGGCAACTCAAAAGAAACCATTCAGCAGAAATACAACAGGCTCTATTTGGAAATGGAGTTGTTTAGCCCTTGAAGTTCACAACATACGGCTTAGACTTTACAATCAGGATGACGGTAGGAGATATCCAAATGTCTTTTGTGTTAGCACAATCTCTGAAGGAACAGAAAAAGTTTCCTTCTTCATTCCAGCAGAGGGAGACAGGGTTACAGTTTTCTTCAAGTAAAGGAAGAGGTTGAGGGTACATACAATACTTGCATTTGACACCTGGTGGGGTGTGTATAATTGAGATGGCGTTTTGTAAGCGAGACAACACAATCCCCAGACTTGTAATTTATTTTCATTATTACCCTTGGCATTACCTGTTGCTCCTTTGTTCTTTTCCCTCCCTCCTCTCTCTTTTTCCTTGTCTCTCTCCCCTCCTCTCCTTCTATCCCTCTCTTCCTCTCCCTCTCCTTGCTAACTGTACAACTTGAGCCAAGTCACAACCTCTCTGGGACTTATTTTCTTCAGTAATATGAAGGAATTGTATTAGACGATCAATCAATCAACAACCAATTTAGGAAGTGCCTGTGGTGTGCCAGATACTGGCAAGACAAAGACAAAAAAGAAACCCTTCACCAGGATGATCTTTAAAGGTCCCTTCTAGGTGGACATTCTAGGATCATTCTTTGCCTGTTTGTCTTTGCTTTAGGATAAGCTTGTTCCCGGCTTTTCAGATTGAAAGCAGGTCAAATTCTGTTAACAACATAGGGTAGAAATAGGGTCTGGATTTAAGATTTTCTTGCTATGGCAACCTCCTGGTGAGGATACTGCTTCTACCTATGCAGGGTGACATCTTTTCTGCAACTTATAGTCTTAGGGAGCTAGCTGCCTAGAAGACTGAAAGGTTAAGTCTTTTGTCCATGTCACAGAACCAGGATGTCAGAGGACAGACTTCAATTCAGGTATTCCTGGATTCCAGGTTGCGCTCTACACATTTTTTTTTTTGGTCATGTGTTACAACGCATAGTGTTGTCAACAAGTAGTCTATTAGGCAGCATTTGGAAATTCCTTCACTCTATAAATTTTCCTTTTTTCATGGTGTTTATCACGTCATCTGACCTTGTGAATTTTGTTTCTAAAGAGATGCTTCCCAGAATGGAGTCTCGTTTTGTTGGAGTGGGATCTAGTTAGTCCATTTTCCCTGGTGAATTTTTTAAATAGCACAATAGCTCACATTGGTACCAGGTTTTAAGTTGTACAAAGCATTTTTACATACTCATTGGAGAGGATATCAAAGGTAGATGCATAGAGTTCAACCATCTGAAATCAGAGTTTCAAATGCCAAATTCATTTTTTTAAAAAAATTGAATCAATGGTAACTTGAAAAATGATGAATAAGTTTTGTCTTTCATGAAGATTCTGGGAGGTAGGTATAACCTTTGATTGGACCATCCCTACTATCTATATCTCTCCTCTGTTTCTTGGCTAAACTCTTTGTGAAAACTATCTGTATTAGGTGCCTCCACTTTCTTTCCTCTTTCTTCTAAACTATTTACAGACTGCCTATTTACTTCCTATTTCAGCTGAAATGGTTTTCTCCAAAGTTACCATTGATGTATTAATTGACAAATCTAGAGATCTTTTCTCAATCCTCATCCTGATACCATTTGACACCATTCCTCACCTTTTCCTACCCTCTCTGAGATTTTTGTAACATTGCACTCTCCTGTTTCTCCTCCAATTTGCCGACTGTTCTCTCTGTGTCTTCTTTGCTGCATCTTCTTCCAGGTCATGCTCATAATACTCAATAGTGTCCCTCAGCCCTCTGTCCTGGGCCTCTTCTCTTCTTTATGGTATCTTGCTTGATGATCCCATCAGTACCCATGGGTTCAGTTGTCATCTCCATGCGGACGATTACCCAGATTTATATATCCAACATCACCAACTGCCTTTTGGATATCTCAGATTAGATGTCCCTTAAGCATCTGAAACTCAACATATTCAAAACAGTTCTAATTATCCTTCCCCCTAAGCCCCTCAGGTATGGCCCTTTGAATCAAAACTTCACAGAACAAATCCCCTCAATAAAAGGATTTGTTCTATAAAACTTGGACTCAGTCAAAAGGCAGCACTCAAGGACCTAGAAGGCCACATATCCCCTGGAGGCCGCAGGTTCCCCACTCCTGCCCTAAACTCTCACATCTTCCCAACTTTTATTGTTTTGGAAATCCTTCTGGTGGCCTGTGTTCAAAGCCTCATTGTCATCCTGGACTCCACACTCTCACTTATCTCCTCTAGCCAATCTGTTATCAAGACTTGCCAGATGAATAACACTGTTCTTTTTAGTCTAGAATTATATCTAATGTGGGAAAATTGGGATACTAATACTTCGTTGGTGGAGTTATGAACTGACCCAACCTTTCTAGTGAACAATTTGGAGCTACGCTCTCTCATAACCATCAAACTGTGCATATCCTTTGATCCAGCAGTACTGCTACTAAGTTTGTATCCCAAAGAGATCATTAAAAAGGGAAAAGGACCTAAATGTACAAAAATATTTATAGCAGCTCTTTTTGTGGTGGCAAAGATTGGAAATTGAAGGGATGCCCATCAATTGGGGAATGGCTAAATAAATTGTGGTATAGGTATAGGAATGTAACGGAATATTATTGTGCTGTAAGAAATGATGAGCAGATGGATTTCAGAAAAACATGGAAAGATTAACATGAACTGATACAAAGTGCAGTGAGCAGAATCAAGAGAACATTGTACACAGTAACAGCAACATTGTAGTGATCAGCTGTGAATGACAGCTATTCTCAACAATAAGACAATCTAAGACTATCAATCACAAAGAACTCATGATGAAAAATGCTATCTACCTCCAAAGGAAGAACTGATGAGTCTGAAATGCAGATCAAAGCAGACTGTTTTTCACTTAAAAAATTTTTTCCTTTGGTCTGTTTCTTCTTTCACAACGTGATTAATATGGAAATATATTTTAATGATTGCACATATATAACCTATATCAAATTACTTACTGTCTTAAGGGAGGAGGTAAGGAAGGAAGGGAGGCAGAAAATTTAGAACTCAAAAATTTTTTCAAATGAATGTTAAAAATTCTCTTTACATGTAATTAGAAAAAACACTATTTAAAGAAAAAAAGAGCTATATCCACATTGTAGAAAATACTCAGGGAAAATATGACACTCTCTGAATAAATACTCTGTATTATTAATGCAGATATTATTTGAGGATACCAAAATCTTTGAGGATACCTTGCTGTAAAGGGAGACTTTTTTAAACCAAAGACATGTCATCCCGATATCAAAGAAGAATATTTGGCGGGGAGGGATGTACCTGAGTTCAAGTTCTGCCTTTGACACATGCTAGATGTGTGAACATAGACTAATGGCTAATCTTCTCAGTGCCCCAGATAATTTTCTAAGATGGTAAGTCACAGAAGTGCCCCGTCCAGCAGGGCCAGTTAACGTGGAGTCCGAGGAGGACCCAGCCTGAAAGGGAATGGGTGAAAAAGGAGGAGCGGGAGGTTGCAAAGTGTGGCTGGCAAAAAAAGGACTTTATTCAGCTCTCGGCAGTGCTTATATAGAGCTAGCAAGGAGAAAGGGCGGATGTAGGCGTGAGGAGCTTTCTGCTGGGCGGAGCTTGACTCCGGGGATTTCCGCTGGGCGGAGCGTACTGCTGCAAGCCTGTCTGTTGGAAACAGGTGTTCGGGGTGTGCTTATCTGAGGGGCCTGGGGCTCAGCATAAAATGCTGGCTTCCAACACAGAAGAGCTACCAATCAGCACTGATGAAGGGAGTTTACATTCACAAAGCCTGGATTGAAAGAAAAAAAAATGGAAAGGAAAGGAAAGGAAGAATAAAAGAAGACAAAAAAGAAGAAAGATGAGGAAAAGATAGCATTATCATTGTCTCTATTTTACAGATGAGGAAACAAACCAAAAGACACAAAATTACTTGCTCAGGGTCACAGAGCTAATAAATATCTGATGGAGAATTCAAACCCTGGTCTTTCTAACTCCAGGTCTCATGGTCTATTCAGTCACCCATTCTGCCTCACTAAATGTGCCTGGTGGCAGCAAATCTTTATTCTTTGAGGATATTTGATTTAAAACATGCCAGAGTTATTTGGAGCCACATACTGGTGGCCCTTCTCTGTGACTTACAAAGAAGGAATTCTCAGTTACATCCTTGGAATAAATATAGAATTGTCCAAATCGTCTGCTTTAAACACCATAGTAGCTGACTTAATATAAGATCTAAGAGTTGAAAAGTACTTTACCTACTTTGCCTCTCATTTGAGTCTTAGAACAACTCTGTAAGGCAGGTGCTATTGTCATTCCCATTTTATAGATGAGAAAACTGAGCTGTGACTTTCTGGAACAATAAGGTATCTCAGAAGTCATCTATTGCAGTCATTTTTCAGAGAGGGAAACTGAGGCCCAAGAGGTTGAATTATTTGCCTGTAGTTACAAGTCCCAGGCTTTTTTTTTTTAAAATTTCAAATCTAGTACTCCTTCCACTGCATCAAAATAAGTTCTGGTATGTATTTTTAAAAATTCCAAACCCCAGCACCCTTGTGATAGTTCCACTGCTTTCGGTAATCTACACTAGAGCAGTGATTTTCAAGCTTTTCCATTCTTTAATTTCTGCTCACCAACCCTACCTTTCCTCTAAAGTCTACAACTGACTGTGTGCCACCCTTCCCACAACACACACACATACACAGGCACACACACAAGCTTACGGTTCATCATCTTCTCTGGGTAACAGCAGATGTTAAAAGGATGAGGAGGGGGCAGGAAGAGGTTACAGGGTTTGGACAAGGACAACCATTCATGTAGCCTGGAGTTTGCTATGATCACCATCACCAGTTTGGAGCCCAGCAGTGGCTCTCTTTCCCACGACCCCCTCAGGCCTCCCTTACAACCCCCCCGGACGATCCTGACCCCCTGCTTGAGAAACACTGATCTGGACCCATTGTCATGGAAAGTGTGAGGATTAATGCGATTATCTGTAAAGTGCTTTTGAGATTTGTGGGATGAAAGGTAGTGTTATGATCCCCTGCATTAGGGCTTTGTGTAGGGGAAAAACCAAGAATTTCTGATCTGCTGACTTAATGACAGGGGATTACACTAAATGTCAGGAGGGATGCTCAGGAGTGTCTTGTTTCAGAAGAGTAAGAGTCAGTTCAGATTTCCTTTGGAGATGCCAAAGCTGGTTTTCTATTTGATTTGTCTGTTAGTAGTTTTCAAACTTTGGGCATCAGTGAAGACTTTTACTTAAAAAAAAAATTGGGCAAAAGTCTTGCCATAAAACTTTTTTAAAAAGTTTTTTTGAAAATGTCTACATGATTAGTACCAAATAATATGATAACCTAAAAATTAAAAAATGACAATCTTGCTTTAGCTTAGTCTCTATTCCGACAGCATTACAAATAAATCATCCAAATTACAAACAAACTAATCCAACAGTATTACAAACACATTCAGGACATGATTGTTATCAAAATTTTAAATTAAATTGATTCAACTGGAAACAAATATAGCAATTTAATTTTAAAGCAGGACACTTGGGAATTTACTTTGCTGGATTCTTCATAATAATTTTCATTTTCTCCTTTCCTTACATTTATTTAGAGGATTATTTCAGTCTTATCCTTTTACTCAAAAATTCTGAGGGGATTTGAAATTCATAGTTTTGCTGGTAGTTTAAATTTTTAAAAAAAATTTGGTCACATAACACACTACATCTGTTTGAACTTTCTGCTTTTTACCCAATTACCCATAATCCACATTGGTATAAAAATATTTCTTGTTTTTTAAAAATGACAAAAACTGTAAAAAGACACCAGTTATTCTATTGCACACATTGTGCCAAGACAGAGCAACCAACCAACCAACAATAGATTGTGAACTGTATATTATTGACTCCATTCAATGACTGATTTAGCGCAATGAGAAGCCAATTTTTCAAACTCAAGATCAATTTTAATCTAAAAGTTGGCTTCTTCTTGAAGTGCTGAAGAAGTCAATTTTTAGATGCCATCATTGATTTCATCTTCAATGGTGTTCTATATTGATTGAGCACATACGCGTTGTATGCAAGTAACAGAATCAAACAAAATGGAAGTGTTTGCTTTGTGTACTAGTCCTTCATTACAACTTTTGTCTTCCCAGAATCTCTTGGAGGGTTTTGCAGAACCACAGAGTACCAAAGAATATGATCTAAGAAATACTATTACAGATATTTCCTTAAGTTGAAAAGATACTCTATTTTTTTTAAATTTATTTTTTATTTTTAGTTTACAGCATTCAGTTCTACAAGTTTTTGAGTTCTGAATTTTCTCCCCCTCCTTTTCCTTCCCCTCCCCTGGTCTGCTGATGGCATGCAATCTGATATAGGTTCTACATATACCCTCACATTAAACTTATTTTTGCAATAGTCAAGTTGTAAAGAAAAATTATATAACCAATGGAATGAACCATGAGAAAGAAGAAACAAAATCAAAAAAGAGGGGAAAAAAAGAGACAAATACAGACTCCGGGAAACCAGGCAATCCCAAACTGACAAGTTATCAAGGCTGAAAATATCCATCTCTCAGGATTCCTTTTGGTAATCTGTGCCTAGGAATAGGATAGGCATATGGGGACTTGGGGTCCAGCCTTAAGTTCCAAGAGGTAAGCACATGCTCTTGCCGTTGTCGGCTCTTATTGTTGGTCCTTCTTGAAAATGAAGGATGAACAACGATGACCCTGGGAGGGGAGAAAAATTTCCCTTTCTCTAGCTGGAAGTCCAAGGGAGAACTGGTGTTGGCTATGTCCCAATAAAGTGTATTGCTTGAAAGAGAATAGGAGCCATCTTTTCTCATTTCTTGTAGTCCAGAGAATATAGGCAATTCCTCTTAGTTCACTTGGGAAGACTCTTTATTTCTATTTTGTTTTAAAAATTTTTAGAAAAATAAAACAAATTTTAAACAGATTTTGCCATTAGTTACCATGAAAGGGATTATTGCCTCATCTGAAAATGGAGGGTGCTCAGTACCAAGCTAGCTACATCATCCCTGTCACACTTATGTAGGAAACTTTGGAGCTCCAGGCATTTGTGGTGTATAGAGGACTCAAAAGTCACACTTAAAGATGGTTATTTATTTTTTCAGCTGAGAATAGAACTAGGTATAAGCTTGTCGCTACAGTTACATGACCATTTGTAGAAATGTTGTACTAATATAGCTCTAGAAATAGTTATGGAGCTCCCAACACACACACACACACACACACACACACACACACACACACACATCTCAGTTACCACCTTCTCTCTCCTCCCCAGAATGGGGGGAGGGAGGGGCGTATTGTATTGTTTTCTAGCTGTGTTGTCTTGCGGATTGCACAAGGTGGTACCATTAGTCACACGAACTTCTACTGTTTTGACTTCCTTTTTTGTAATATAATAACAACAATAACTGAGATTTATATAGTGCTTTAAGGTTTGCAAAGAGCTTTATACGTATTATCTCATTTAAGCAAATTGCAGCCATTGGCTTGTGGTTCCTTCCCCCCTGTGTTATGGGTTAAGCTAAGATAGGAAAGAAAAAAATGGATCTCTAATTCTTTTTTTTTTTCTGGCTGCCTTAACTCTGCTCTCTGTCCCCGAAGCCCAGCACCCTAAAATTGCTGAGCATCTCTAGATGAACCCAGAGGTGCCCATTCATTCTCCCTTCCCCCCCCTTCCTCACACCAACAGCTCAAAATGGCACTTAGGTGGGGGAAATGGGGGGAGGGGGTCAAGACCTAGGAGTTCCATTCTTCTAATTTCCCCACCACAGATCCATTAAGACTAAGCAAAGGAGTGAGGGCCATGTCCCTGGACATGGACTATGTTCTCCTTAGGACTACATCCCCCAGAATTCTGGGTGGTAGTTTAGCTGGTGATGCTCCTACCCAGGACATCTCATGGGACATGGGATAATTCAAGATAGAAGACACAGAAGGGGAGGGGAATGGGAGGGGGCTTTCTTTGAACTTTTTTTTCCTGTCAGTGTTGGAAAGCACTGACATATTCTACCCTTCTTCCCCTCCCTCCTCCTCACCCCCAACTCATGCCAGGAATCAGTAGCTACAGAATCCTGAGGACTCACCAGTCTAGTCTTAGAGGCAATGTTATCCCAGGCATTTAGATATGGTAATGTGGTACTTTATGGATTCATCTGATGGATAGGTTCTATACTTTCTATGCTAGGTCAGAAGTTCAATCTCTCTCTTTCTCTCTCTCTCTCTCTCTCTCTCTCTCTCTCTCTCTCTCTCTCTTTCTCTCTCTCTCTCTCTCCATCTCTGCCTGACTCTCTCTCTCTCTGTCTCTTTCTCTTTCTCTCTGTCTCTCTCTCTCAGATATCTTATATCTTGGCTGTTCTCTTGGTTCCTCAATACTACTATTAAAAATGGGGTTCTATTGAACCTCCTGCTGAAAGGAAGCACAAGGTTTCAAGGAGTCATATGAACCATTATTAAGACTGGATCACCAAGATTCCTTCCACCTTGAAGGTTCTGTGTGATTCTATCATTCTGAGTAATTGTAGCCTGTAGGGATGTTCACTCAAAGTCCAGGCCTTGCTTTGGCTCCTATTGTGGTGCTCATTAAAAGGCCTTGTAGGTACCCGGGCATTGGAATTAAGCAGCCAAGATGACTGGCAGTCTGACTGGGTCTATGTTTTTCATTCTCTAGTCCAGTCACTTCTTCCACTAAGTGGGGCTAATGCACTTTATTTGAAATTGGAGCCTTTCAAAAGAGCTGCATGAAATCGTTATTCTGGTTTGTTTGTTTTTTTTAATCTTTTATTTCCACATCTGGTTTGGCTAAAGGTGGAGGAGGATAAGGGCAAGGTAAGGGGGACTCCTGGCTCCAACCCCAGTTTTCTCTTGGGGACCCTTCTCTCCCAGGCCCAGTTGGGATCCAGTAATTCAGCCTTAATAATGGTTTACATGGGGCTCTGGAACCTTCTGAATCTTATAATTAAAATCTCATTCTGCAGGTTTCCTCAGCGTATGACCTCACTGGCTCAGTTTAGTGACTGGGAGTCATGGAATTTTCTCAGCTCTGGTTGCTGGACAAATCTTTAGCTGAAAGTAAGGTAGCAGAGCTCGAATCTTGTTTGTGCAACACTCAGGACAGACGGGTGTATACAGGGGGAGCTTGTGGGCACTAGCAACTGCCTGTATCCAACCTGATTATCAGTCAGGGCAAATCTGAAAGTTAGCAAAGGATGGATTGTTTTCTCCCCCCTTATTTTTCCAATTCCAAGAGACTATGCAGAGCTAACATTGAAATCAGGAAGAGCTGGGTTCAAGTCTCTGCTGATGTGTACTGGCTGTGTGATCCTGGGTAAGTCACTTTACCTTTTAGTGCCCTAGACATCTCTCTAAGACTATGCAATACTGAAAAGGTAACAATCTAAATTGTTAGGAGAAAGTGTTGCCTAGAGCTCCTTGCACTGAGGAAATTTCAGTTCCAGAACAACAACGAAAAAAAACCCAACAACCCCAAAACTCCAATAACCAACCCTACCCCCTATCCCAAACAAACAAATATCATACTGCCTCAGTCAGCTAGGCTGTGCTGGGCACGCTTTAATAGCATTTCAGTTTTTGCCTTTGTCTCTTTAACACCCAGAGCATCGCCTGACACACCATCCGCATAGTGAATAAGTATTTGTTGATTTGAGTGCAATTAAACTGGAACACCCCTTCACAACTTACCATAAAACCATTTGCCTTGTCATATCTGGTCCCTGCCTAAAGAATCAGGGAATCCTAACTGGAAGGGACCTCTGAGGTCTTCTCTAGGAGGTCATAGCTCTGGACATAGTCTTTATGATTTGCCAAAAAAAAAAAAAAGCCACCCCTTTGCTGATTATGCTTTCTGCTCTCCAGGTGACAGACCCACAATCTGTCATTGACCAGAAGTCATTGAACCCTTTCCAGCTCGGTAGAAACTGCCCATAGTCACTTCTATAACAATGAGTGGGACTTTAGCAGAGAAAGCTGGCAGGTCCTTAACCTAGGGTCTGTGAACTTAATTAAATTTTTTTTTTTTGTAATTACAGTTATTTGCTAAACCTACCCCCTGAGGCCAGGATTTCAACCCTGTGTTGCAGTATAATTGGCTTCCTTTGTAATCCTATACAGTTTATTTTAGATATTTAAAAACATTATTTTGAGAAAGGGTCCATGGGTTTTACCAGATTGTCAAAGGGATCCTTGACACAGAAAAGGAAATAATTACAGAATAAGAGAGTTTCTAGGCATATAAAAGTCAGGTCTTACAGTCCTGCAATCATTACCATAGTGGATGCTAGATCAGGCAGTGGATAGAGCCCTGGCTGTGGAGTAAGGAGGACCTGAGTTCAAATCTGGCCTCAGACATTTCCCAGCTGTGTGATCCTAGGCAAGTCTCTTAAACCTGTTTGCCTCGGTTTCCTCATCTCTAAAATGAGCTGGAGAAGGAAATGGCAAACCGCTGCAGCAAGAAAACCCCAAATGGGATCATGGAGAGTTGAATACAACGGAAAAAAATGATTCCGACTGAATAAATGTTTCTAGATTTCCTCAAGTTTGCATGGAAATGCTATTGTTAGAGGAATCCAGATACAAATTCAGAATTTCTGGTACTCAAGTCTCTGCTGGGAAGAATTGCAATAAAAAATGTCTAACTTCCAGGTGGCAATTGTTAACCATTCTCTGCTTCCTCCCTTGAGTAACTAACTAGCTTTTCTGAGTCCCTATCTGTCAAGTGTCTCTGCTCAACAGTGTCCCAAACTCTCTTGAGCTGATGAACTCCTGAATTGCTTAGATGAGGTGTGTTCCATTCTGCATTAGATACCACAGTCAAATGGGGTAGAGGGAGAGAAATTTCTTTGTCTCCTTCCTGCGGGAATCTTCTCCACAGAGCACTCCTGAGTCTGTATTTCCTCAGAAACAAATTATGTGTCTCTAGGGTTTTGCTATTTAAAGCCTTGCAAAGGCATATCTGGTTTTTTTCATTGAATAAGTTGGCGTCCTTTCATTCCATCAGAAAACAAAACAAAACAAAACCTATCTTACCTTTAAGGGATGAGAGCATTAGCACATATTAGTTAGAGTTAGTTTAATATCTTGTCAGATCAACTCCCCTACAGATGGTCCTCAATCAGCTTGGAAGAAGATCTCTAGTGGAATGCCCCAGGGATCATTTCTTGGCCCTAGCTATTTATCGTTTTTTATCAGTTATTTGGATAAAGGCATAGATGGTATACTTATCAAATTTTTAGATGACCCAAAGCAAGAAGCAGTGAGAGGAAAAAAAAACAGTTTGTAAAAGGCTTGGCAAAAGACCCAAACAAACAAAGCCAGCTCGAGAGCATTTAAAGATGAAAATGGAAGGAAGACAAGTAGATGTTTGGCTAACTCTCCATTGCTCTTTTCTTCCTGTTTACCAAAGAATGCCACGATTTCCAGGGTCCCAACCACTTTCTGGGGCTATTTTATATATCACCAAGATGCTTGGTCTTTTCACTACTTGGCATGGGATGGGAAGAGAGACAATGGCTAACGTGACCAGGGCACTGGGTGTGTTCTGCCTATCTAGCCAGCTTTGGGATAGGTAGAAATCCTCTCGTATTTGAGACGCACAGAGCAGGTTGCTGGGGCCTTCTTCCTGTACTGTCTATTAAGGCAATCAGTATATTCTGATGGCTCGATGCCAGATGCCCAAACTACTGCCACTAGATCCAAGCTAGGCTCTTGGGTAGACTCTATCTCCCACAGGAGAGAGGTATTCCACTGTCAAGTAACTCCATCTTCCTGAGCCTAAAGACCTGCTGTTCTTATGGTGATTGCAAGTTGTTATTCTATGTTTCTAGCCTCTCTTTATTAACCTTGAGGCCGGGTTTGGGCCATGGGACTAGAGCAAACTAGACTCAAAACCTGTCCCTGGAAATGGCTTGCTTGGACCACAAGATTGAGGAGAGTTGCTGCTCATACTTCTGTGAAGTTTATTTGCTGTGAATTGTCTCTGTGCTTTATTACCAATACAAAGTTGAAGTGACATGCCAACATAACTATATTGGAAAGGAAATAGGTAATTTCCACTCAAAAGGGGTAAAGAAGTCAGTGAGCATATATAGAACCCGGGAATAACGGGGAAGCAGGCCTTCAAACAGAGATCACATATATGCTATCCCTGTTGTGTCATGCCCTGCTAGATTTTTCAAGTCCTTTCCAGTCCAAGACATTATGGGTCAAGGAGCCTTTCCCTCAGTAACTACTTCTTACTCCTTATGTGGCAGATCTGCCTGGTTTTGACTCCATGGAACAAGATGCCCCTCCCAGGATAAAGTCATCACTTCTATACTCACCCACCATATTGCTAACTCAAGCTTTGACTGACACCACCTCTCTCAGCCTCCCCTCCCCTCTGATTGGGTGAACAGAAACAACAGGAAGACACCAATAACGACAACAAGAAGAGGGAAGGCTGGAGGACAGTATAACAAACTCCTCCCAACACCTTCCTTTATGGAGCTGAACTCTCTGGTTTGCACTTTGCGTTTTGCATCTGTTGCTTTGTCTGGTTTCAACTCCATGGAACAACATGCTCTAGTGCCAGACCCCCTCCCCCACCCCCATCCCTCTCCTTCCTTCTTTTGTATGTCGTTGTTAAGGCAATCAGACTTTCCCTGTTCTTCCCTTTAGGGATGCTGAGACTACTGAGTCTTCCCTTTGTTTGATTCAGTGGGAAACCTTTTGCTGTCTTTGTCTTGGAGTATTTCTCAGCTATTTCTCAGCACTGAGGCAATCAGGAGTCATTGACTTGTATATGATGTGATACTGGGAATGGGGATGGGGTACTTTCAGGAACCCAGCCTGGGAGAGGTCAGAGCCCTCAGGGCTCTGAACAGGATATAACAGAGGTGAGCTTGGTGTTTGACTTTTGGGGCTCACTCATGGAAGGAGTGTTGGGACTCTGGGCAAGACGTGGTAACTGCCCCCCAGCTTTGATAACCCAGACAGATATTGGTGTTTCTCTGGTAACTCTGAATTGTGATTTGAATCAGACAAGGCCTGTCCGTTAATGTGTATAATTTCTGTTTGTATTTGCCTTGAAGTTCAGGGGGCTGATCTCCCCCACCCCCACCCCAAACTAAGTGAATGATGTATGTATGTTTGATTAAATTGAGATTGTTAACCCCTTAAAGTTGCTTTCCTTAGAAAAGCAGATCAAAGAATCTGTATCGGCAGCCCTTTATGTGCTGGTTTACACAGTCACAGTAGCTGCTAACAAGGTTGTTGCTACAGTTGTCTCCCCCCATTAGATTGTAAGTTCCTTGAAGACAGGGACTGTCTTTCTTTTTATTAATTGTATCCAAAGTTTAGTACAGTGCCTGTCACATGGTAGACACTTACTAAATGTTTATTGGATTGTATTGGGTACAAATTATGTGCAGAATTTGATTTAATATTATTCCTTCTTGCTCCACCCAAATGAAGCCCAGAGAAGTAAGGAAGAGATAAAGAAGAAACATTTCCTTTCATTCTACTGTTGATTGGGACCTAGTTAATCAATATTATATGATGGAACTACTGGAAGGAACCTTAGATAATATGAGAAACGACTCATATTCTCATAGGGTTTTCAGTTTTACAAAGCTCTTTCCTCGATGCCATCCTGTGAGGGAGCTTGTAAAGTAGCATCGTTCATTCATCCATTCAGTTACTTATTCAGTCAACTTTCATTTAATGAGCATTTAGTGTCTATTATGTTCCAGGAGCTGTACTCCCCAAAAATAAAACATGCTTGACCTCAAAGAGTTTATGTTCTCCATTGGGGCAGGGGGATGGATGGAGAAGGAGAAGAATGTATAGAGATAGGCATACATACAGAATAAATATAAAGTGAATACTATAGCAATTCTTTCCAGACAGTAAGTAAAATATCTACTTGAGGAGTTTAACTTATTTATTTTTGTCTTTGCTTTTCATTAAAGCCAGTCATGGCTTCATTACTCAGCACCCCCGGGCTAACCTGCTTCATGCATTTATTATCCTGGAAGCAGCAGGTGTAGGAGGGAAATAGCTTGCATTCCCGACAGGTATGTAATGGTGCATTTCATATTTTAGTTGAACTAAATTTAGTATATTAGTTTTTACTTTAAGCTTGAAATTCTCTTCTTAAATAGGTTTTTATTGATTTTTTTTTTACATTACCAGAAAGTCAGGCATTTTAGGATTTGCAGCTATATAGCAGGAATAGAAGATTATTGAGATTAAAGAGATGTGTTTCTGTTTTAGAGAGAATGTTGGGGAAGGGGCTTTATTCATATGTCTTTTTCTTCATTTGCCACTTTTTAGTTCCATTTAACCACTTAATGTCAATTCACTTTTACAAAGGAATATTTACTTTGAAAATGTTGCATGAACAAAGTACAAACATTTCCCCCCAAACCCTCTGGGGCATACTCTGTCCTACATCACCTGGGGGTGGGGTGGAGAGTAGTTTCAAATTTAACTTGGTACTTACATGGACCACACCCAGGTCATGGCCAGAGGTGGCATCACTGATTGGTAAGTTCTCGGGCTGGGTCCCAAAGGTCACTCCTTGCTCCTCTGAACTGCTACAAAGCCCATACTCTGAACATAGGAGGCTTTAATCCCTTTACCTAGAACAGAAAAATGTAATCTCGGAGGCCAAGGATTGAGGCTTGTTTCTTAAGGCCACAGGGTCTTAATGGGGAAAAGATCCCAAGGTTTCTCCTAATGGGATTGCTTCTTACTGAATTCTATGAGCAAAGCAGTCTAAAAAATTGTCCAAGAAAGCAGCAGAAGAGAAAATGGATAAAGCCAGCGGTGGGAAACCTTTGGCTTTGAGGCCACATGTGGCCTTGTAGGTCCTTTGGGTGTGGCCTTTTGACCGAGTCCCAATTTTACAGAACAAATCATTTTAATAAGGGGATTTGTTCTGTAAAGTTTGAATTCAGTCAAAGGGCAGCCCTTGAGAACCTATAAGGTCATGTGTGGCCTCGAGGCCATAGGTTCCCCTGGTAGACTGAGGCTGAATCAGTCTTTTTAAAGATGCCCTCAGTTCTGGCTACTGACGATGGAGAAAATGCTTCTCCTAACTACATGATTGGCAGACAAGAACCAATTACAAAATGTCTACAGGTACTCCTTTTATTGAATGTCATCATGACTAACCTGGAAGCAGGATATCTAGCCTCTTCACTTACGGAATTTCCATTAGTCAAGCAAGCTGATATACTCATTCCAATCCAATAAATCCAACATTTATTAAGTGCCTATGAAGGCACTTCATAGTGCCATAGCCAGGCACTATGCTAAACACTAGGAATGCAATAAAAAAACCAAGTTTGTCTACCCTCAACAAGCTTATAATCTAAAGGGGAAGACAACACATCAAAGGAGGCACGAAAGTGGAGAAGGGGGACTGGAAACTAGGAGGTGCCAGCACAGAGGTACCCCATTCTGTGGCACTGAAACCAGGCAGGATAGCAGATGCAAAATGGAGTAATTTGAGAGTGCAATTTCTTCCTTCTATAAAGGAAGACATCAGGAGGTGGAATCAATCAAGGCTTGATTTAGCACCATGGAGGATTTTAAAAAGGGATGAGGTTATCCTGAGAGAGGCTACTCCTTCCACTCAATCCCTGTAACATAGGAATAAACAATGCCTCTAATACATATTTCCTAGAGTTATTTATTGTAAAGATCAAGGGAGCTCATGCCTATAAAATACTTTGTAAACCTTAAAGTGCTATATAAATGTCATTAATTATCATCATCTTTATTCTAGTTTGGTGCCAATTTTGATTTTTTTCTCTTACAAATTTGTTGTCTGACTGCTCCAAAATAGCTGATTTCTAAATGCCCCCCTGCAGGGTAACAATTCTTGTCTGTTAAAATATAATCAGCTTAATTTCTTAATTCTGGGTTATGTTTCCCACTATATTTTTCAATGTTTTCTCCAATGCCCAATTTGCTTTGAAATCACTGAAAATTAAGTTATACGTTAATTTAATTAGGAAGATTTTAAGAATGTCTGTGTAGAACTTCAGCATCTCTCCAGCCTTTCCAGTGTTTTGAGAACAAGCTACAATGATTTTCATGGTGGTCTTTGTATTTAGCTAGGATGATCTTTGGATAACAGACATAATTTGTTGCTGCCTAAATGTGATTGAGCCTTCTAAGCTCTAATGAGATAGCCTTTAAGAACCTTGGGTACCTCCCTGTCGTAATGAGTCTTCGAAGTGGAATATTTGTGTAGGAAAAAGTTACTTAGGTTACAAAAATATGCTCATGCAGTTAAAATGTTAGTTCCAGTGCCTGCCACTTAGTAGTGGCTTAATAAATACTTGTTGATTGATCATTGTAGAGAATTTCCAAATTGATGAGAACATAGATCTCTTTTTGCATTAAGAACTTCACCTGCCTTCCTTCACCAATGACAAACTTAGATGAATCCCTAAATTCATGAAACGAGTCACGGGAAGAATAAGATAGATATTTGAAGTAAGACATAAGAAAAGATATGCAATGGATCACAATTTGCATAATTGTGGACTCAAGTATTGGAAAAATGCAAATATTTTACTATGAAGTATTTATTTGGCAAATACTATTTTTAAAAAAAATCTCCAAAAACCTTTATCTCTAAAACATTAGGTATGCCAACATTTTTCCACATCGAAATTGAAGATAATATTTTTCTTTAAAAAGTTTCCCAAAGTTGCCAACCTTTTTAATAAATGGTTACCAATAGTATGTTATATAGCAAAGGTGACATTTAGACATATTATCAATTGTTTGTTTTTATATCACTTTCATTTCCCTATATATTCCTTTTTCCTTCCCTCTACAGTCATCACTTATAGTAAAGGAAAAAAAAAAAGAAAGTAGGGGAAAAATTAGCTTAACAAAACTAACCAATGCATTAATATAATTTAACAGAGTATGCAGTGTTCCATACTCACAGTTACCCACATCCACAAAAAAAAATAGAGGTAGGGGCATCCTCATATGTTTTTTCTAGGACCAAGCTGATGATAGAGTATAAACATCCTGATAATATAGCATAATAAAGAGCAGGTCATTGTTAGTTGTCGATTAATTTGAAGAAATTTCTGAATCAGACTGATGAAAATAGATAGGGTTGGCCATTGGATAAAGGCAGCTAAGAAGACAAAGAAAACTCATGATTGGCTGGCTGAAGGATCAGACACATTCTTGATGGCCCTTAATAAGCAAGAATCTAGCTCTTAGGAGCTAGTTAGAAAAATTTGCAAGTTTTGTGTGTGTGTGTGTGTGTGTGTGTGTGTGTGTGTGTGTGTGTGCGCCCTGCCCCCATTGGCAATGGGATCTTGGAGCAGAAGCAAGGGAGCACAAGCCTTATTATCCCATTTTGCAGATGTGGTTCATAAAGCCCCAATTCGGCTCTCACAGAAGTGAAGTGGTTTAACCAAGATCATTGTTGTTCAGTCATTTCAGTCATATCTAACTCTTTGTGACCCCATTTTGGGCTTTCTTGGCAAAGATACTGGAGTAGTTTGCCATTTCCTTCTCCAGCTCATTTTACAGATGAAGAAACTGAGACAAACAGGGTTAAGTGATTTGGCCAGGGTTGCACAGTTAGTATGTGTCTGAGGTCATATTTGAACTCAGGAAAACAAGACTTACTGACTTCAGGTCTGACATTCTATCCACTACACCACCCAGCTTAGCTAAGGTCATATGGCTAATTGAGAGTGATTTGAATCCTAGTGTCTTCTGATTCCACATGCAACTCTCTTTTTACTATGCCATGCTGTATCTCCTCTAAATGTACTTCTAGATGTGCTAGTTTGACTCAGCTATTCCCTATGAAGTCCTAACTCCACTCTGCTTCAAAGAAGGGATTTAGAACAGGCAGAGAACTAGGCTTCTTGCTAAAAGCTGTTTGCATCAGCATCAGGCTTGGCTGAATGTCACTGCCCCAACTGAAGAAGGACCATTGCTGAACTTTTTAGTTCTGTCTAAAAAAAGTCCGAGGTATCCTGGGCCGTTGCCAGTTGTCCTGAGCTATGTATGACTTGCCATTGAACTCTGACGACTCTGGGGGAGAGAGTGGGGCTGATGACTTTGCTCAGCCTTGCCTCACTTAAATCCAATTCACTTGTAAGACCTCACCTCCCTGATGTCATTGAGCCTTTTCCAGAATGAAGGACAAAGAACACTTTAGTCTATGAAAAACGATCTATGATTTTCCTTCTTTTGTTTTCTCATTTCTGTTTATTTTTGTTAAGCTCAAGACCAGCTTTGTATATGAAAATTTCTGTTCCAGTCCAATCCAATCCAACCCAACGAGTATTTATTAAGCTTCTACTGGTGGTACAGTGGATAGAGCATTGGTCCTGGAGACTCATCTGATTTCAAATCAGGCCTCAGATACTTGCTTGCTGTGTAATCCTAGGAAAGACACTTAACTCTGCCTGCCTCAGTTGCCTCATCTGTAAAATGAGCTGGGGAAGGAAACAGCAAACCACTCCAGTATCTTTGCCAAGAAAACCCCAAATGGGGTCATGACCAGTCAGACATGACTGAAAATGACTGAACAGCAACAGCAACAGAAACAATGTGACAGTTATGTTAGCAGGCCCTTGGGACAAAATACAAAAATGAAAAATAGTCCCTGACCTCAAGCAGCTTTCATTTGACTGGGAAGATACAATATCAAAACAGATAAACAGTTAGATGATCATTTGAATAAGATGAGAGAAAGTAGTAACAACCAAGGCTTCAAGAAAAGGTCATGGCAATTCTCCATCGCATATGGGCTGGCTTAGCAGGAGATGGAGGCCTGAGCCATCACGGTCAGTCTTATGAATAGTCTAACTTTGGGCATCTGCAACAAGGAGATCAGGAGCAGGAAATCAACTAAATTTCAACAAGCAATTATTAAGCGCTTACTATGTACAAGGCACTATTCATCCTAAGCATGTTGACTAGAGGAATTCTCTCAGGGACATGCCGGTTACATTTTATCCCCACAAAGTTCTGAGGTGCCCTGAGGGTGTTGAGAAATCTCTTTCCTTTACCATCAACTCAAGCCCCCACTGGCTATATTCTCTCTATTTTTGGAGTCCACTGAATAACACTCTAGTTCCATTTAATCACTTAAAATCAGGTAAGCCTTTACAAAGTTATATTTATTTCAAAGACATAGCAAGGTCAAATCTATAAACATTTCCTCCAATACCTTGGGGTTATAATCCTCACCACCCTCCCCCAACTCAATGGAGACTGGTGTTAGAGATTAGGCTCACAGTTTAATTCTCTTTCTGTGCCCTAGTCCCACCAAGTTCAAACCCAAAGTTTCCCTGGCTGTATTCCTAGGACCCTCGTTGCTCAGCATCTCACTGTTGTGCTGGCTGAAACACTTGGCCTGGATTCCTGGATTTATGGATTCCTGTGGCTCTAGTTCTCAAAAAAGAGACTCCATTCCCTGTACCTGGAACAGAAAAGAACAAATGTAAAGGCCAAAGACCCAGGCTCATTTCTGAGGTGGGCATATGAAATGGGGTACAAAGACCCTCCCTCCCTTATTGTAGCATGGCATGAGTGAAGGTGGCATCTCCTCCCTCAGTTACAAATGATGCAGAAGTGCCAAAGGTGTGCCTGCTACATAATAGCACTTAATAAATGTTTGCTGACTGACTTTCAGAGCCTTCATATAGATACTTCTTTATACTTGTTTCACAACTCTGCTTCCTGGAAGCCAGCTCTGCTGGTGTAGGTCCTGGGTAGGTCTGAGCCAGGGCCCCTCACACCTCCTGGTTTTGCTGGCTGCCCTTGTCATTGGCTCTCATTCTCCTCATCTGCCCTCATGGTGAGTGTCCTCCCCATCTGCCAGGAATACATCTGCCTCCCGGGTCCAGGTACTTGATGAGTTTCTGGCCCCTAACTTTTTTCCAAGACTCCCACTCATTTCCAAAATGTCCACTGTCACCCTCTTCCCCAAATTTACCTTTGGATCACACTTTCTCAAAATTAAGACTTTTCCCATAGGAACTTAGGAGTCCCAATTTCAGCCTCCCCTTCAGAACCCAGGTGTCCTGTCTCTCTGCCCCCACTCCTGTTTAGTGAATTAATTTTCCTGCCTTCAGGCCTGGCCCTCTATAATGCTCCATGAGCTCTGTCTTTCTGCCCCCACGACTCCACCTTGGATGCAGGAACCAAAGACCTTATCTGGATCTGTGGTTCTTGGGCTGCTTTCCTATCAGATCCCAGACATTTGGCTCCCTGTCTTCAGTTTCTCTTCAAGGATTCTAAGCCTAAACTCTACCAGAAGGTCCCAGGAGTCCTCCCCATCTTCTAGTTAGACCACAGGAGACAGTCATCCTGTTTTCCCAGATTCAGCGGCCCACCTAAAACACTGCTGACACTTGAGTGTCCTTGTTCCCTTTACCCAAGTCTCCTGCTTCCCTACACCTTCTTCTTTCAGAGCCCTCAGGTCTCCTACCAGGGGGCTGAATCCCGGACTGGATTTTATCTC
>CM053627.1:136663527-136692063 GCA_028646595.1 Phalanger gymnotis
GTTCTGTATCCTGGGAAATACCTTACCTTAAAAAGGCCAGCATCTCCCACTGCATCCTGGGCCATCACCAGTCATCTTGTCCTATGTTTTGCCACTGGACTCAGATGACTCTGGAGGAGAGAGTGAGGCTGATGACTTTGCACAGCTCTGCCTCACTTAAACCCAACTCATTTGCAAGTCAAGAGCAGTCTTCTGATGTTATTGTTTCTCTTCGAGAACGAAGGCTGAACAACAACAGCAATCTAGTTTGTATCTATTTTCTATCATACCTAATACTTTACATATTGTAGCCCCATCTGAACGTGAGCTCCTCGATCACAGACATAGTGCCTTGGCTTTTCTTTGTATACCCAGTGATTAGCATTTAAGAAATGTTTGGGGACTCATTGACAGACTGACAGTTTTGTAAAGGATAGAGCATATTCTTTTCTGGGTCTTCCTGTTCACACAGCTTTCTTTACCTGCTGGGCTAGCTTTGAATGAAGGCCTGGTTTTGCAAACAGAGTACACAACTTGGGCTTTGGGTGAGAGAAATAGTGAGCTAGGGAAGTCCTGTGTTTAGTATGATAGTAATAATAACTAACATCTATATAATGCTTACAAATGTTACTTCATTTTATCCTTATAACAACCTTGGGAGGGAGGTGCTATTATAATCCCCATTTTACAGATGAAGAAACTAAGGCAGGCAAAAGTTGAATGACTTACTCAGGGTCACAAAACTGGTGAATGTTGGAAATCATATTTGAACTCATGCCTTCCTGGCTCCAAATTCATTGCTCTACCTGGTGTTCCACTTAGCTGCTTAGGGATGTGGTTGCCCTCACTTGTTATTTTACCTTCAACTTTTTTGGCAAACCGGCTTTACAAATTACTATCTCAGCGCCCTCTTTGGCCAAATGATGATGATGCTACCTGCCATCACCCTGTCTCTTTAGGTTACTGTTTCAGCTCACACTTTCAAGAATGTCAAGGTAAGATGTTAGGCTAAGGAGTGCTAATGCAGGTTACGGGGTGACTCTTAGGTGATACTCATATTCTTCTTCCCATACATACCTTTATTCCATTTCTTATAACTCTCTCAGTTCTCCCAGGAACCCAATACTGCATTCCAGTAAATCAATCTACAGTAATATTCTAAGCTTGGAGTATTGAGCCCGGGATTTGTGAACATAAAAAAAAAAAACCCTTTTCATAAGTGTATTTCAATATAATTGGTTTGCTTTGTAATCCTATACTTTTCCCTCTATGCATTTTAAAAACATTCTGAGATAGGGTTACTGTTGTTTAGTCATGTCCAACTCTTCATAACCTTAGGGACCATGCTGTCTATACAGTTTTCTTTGCAAAAATACTGGGGTGGTTTGCCATTTCCTTCTCCAGTGGATTATGGCAGACAGAGGTTAAGTGACTTACTCAGGGTCATGCAACTAGTAAGTATTTGAGGCTAGATTCGAACTCAGGTCTTGCTAATTCCAGGCCCATGGCTCCACTGAGCCATGAGCTTTGTTAGACTAACAAATGGGTCGATGACACAGAAAAATTAAGAACTTCTGACTCCAGACAGTTTGTTAAATTACATGAAATACAACATCTTTTTCAGGGCTATGTGTGTTTTCCATGTGAATGGCAGTTTGGCCAATCACTAAAGGGAAGGAGTTTGAAAATTTATACATAGCCTCAATTTGAAGAGTATTTTGGAAATTGCCCCCATTAGAATTGCATTTGGGCAAGGTGGAGTAGAAGCAGGGTAGAGGAAGGGAAAGACAGAAAGGAGAATGAAGTAGGAAACAAGGATAACTCCAACTAGTGGGGGTGGGAAGAGGTTAGAAGATGCAGAAAAGGAGGTAGATTGGAGCCAAAGACAAATTTTGCCTAATTTAAAGTTTTGCCAAGGTTAGACTCTGCAAGTGGTCAGCTAATTTGGAGTGTTACCTGTGGTTCTAGAGCACTAAACTAGATTGCTCAGTGGATATGTTGTGGTCTAAGGGTGCTGAGAACCCCAAGATGCAAGGGCAAAGGGCATGGGTCTGCCTTGAAAGAGTTCAACCACTCAAGCCTTTTTTCAGTCAAGAAAGTCTCTTTCAGAGACAAGGTTTATTGGGTCACCAATAGAAGCAGAAGAGATTTTAAGAATTTGTGCAATTTAATGGGGCAAGATGGACACTTTAATACAGCAAGACTGTGGGAAGATCTGGACAGGATTAAAGAGAGGCAAGTAGCCTGAGGTGGGGCCAGGTGCAGACCAGGAGGACCACAATGAAAGGGCAGTAAAAGGATTATTGGCTGGGAGGGGCCGGGTGCCTCAGGCTAACACCAGAGATCTGCATTCAGGAGCTTTAGGATCCAGGTCCTAAAAACATGACCTTTTCCTTTTAGAGGTCCAGTGCAAATCCCATCCCCCAACAAATAGAGTGCTGGGCCTGGAGTCAGGAAGACCTGAGTTCAAATCCAACTTTAGACATTTGCTACCTGTGTGACCTTGGGCAAGTCTCTCAACCCTGTTTGCCTCGGTTTCCTCATCCAGAAAATAAGCTGGAGAAGGAAATGGCAAACCACTCCAGTATCTTTGCCAAGAAAACATCGCAAAGAGTCAGATATTACTGCAAAATGAACAAAAACAGCAACAAGATGTGTTCTCTTTGGCTCCCCTGAGAGGAAGCATGGTATAGTGGGGAGGGAGCTGACCTTGGAATTAAGAAGATCTGAGTTGAAGTCCTTGTCTGACACTTACAGGCTGTGTGCCTTTATGGAAATCACTTAACTTCTTCTCTGTGTTCTAGTTCTATTTATATATTTATATTTTGTTATAAATCATATATATACATATACATATATATGTATATGTATATATATATATGTACAGGCACACAATATTTATATTCTATATTTCTAAGACAATGAGAAGGTATCGACCTACTTTGCTAGAAGGAGTTACCTCATGCAGCCCCTATCCCTGTTTGGCCCCAGATTCAATTCTTAGAAGTAGGAAACAGATAAATTTAAGTCTGAGGCAAGGTAAAAGCCTCCCTAACAGTTAGACCTATACGTTAAAAAAAATGAAATCATGTCTTATGGGAAACACTTAGTGATAATACTTTGGAGTGAATGAAGTAGGTAATGGGGAACCTTGTTCTACGTTACAAAAAAAGGAAAAGAAAGGAGAAAAAATAAACCAACCCAACTCTTTATAATGGACTGCCTTCACTGGAAACTAGTAGGTTTCCTTTCCCTCCAGGTCTTTGAACAAAATGTAGATGACCACTAGATCAGTATCTTGTAATGACAATTCTTTTTTTGAATGTTACATGGCCATTGAGTTCCCTTCCAATTCAAATTTTGATTTTTGCGAAGTTAAGCTTATCCTCCCAGCTCCCCATTGCTAACAGTTAACCAAGAAATATTTCTGTGAGGTGAACATACATTTTGTTGTTGTTGTTGTGTTTGTCCTTCATTTTCAAAGAGGACCGTGCCATCAGGGAAATGATGACATGACTTTGATTTGAGTGAGAGAGAGCTGTGCAAGGTCACCAGCCTCACTTTCTGCTCCAGAGCCATCTGGGTCCAGTGACCAGATATTCATCAGGATGACTGGAGATGGCCCATTTTGTAGTCTTGAAGAACAAAAAAAACAAGCAAGTGTAAGTGAGGTTTCCCTCTTTAAAAACAATAGCAATGAAGTATATATAGAATAATTTTACATATGTATACCTATTTGTGTCTAATAGTGGCCATCTCTAGGGTTGGGGAGGGAGGGAAGAAAAAAAGGGAAAAAATAAAATGACATCACAACTTTATTATATATTTAAAAGCTGTACATAATAGAGTTGCAGTTTCATGTGCAATCATCTTTTTATTATACTATCTTATAGAATTTCTGGTTTTATTCCACAAATTAAAAATAAAAATAAAAACAACAGTAATGGTTTAAAAAAAAAATCCAACCTCCAAACCTCATTGCAAAGTCACTGTTGATGAGTCAGGGACTGTTGTTGGGTTGCCTATATCCACTTTGGTTGCTGCTGGTAACAATGAGATGTTACCTCAGACTAAAGAACTCAATGTGATAAATCTCAATAGATCACATCTGCAAAGAAAATGATGAAAGACAGAAATGGGTTAAGATCCATCTTAGTCCAAATCTGGCAGAGATCCAGGTAGAAGAAAAAAAAATTCCCTGCCTTTGGGATAGACTAACTCCATGGGATTTTCTTTTTCCATTTCAGTGTTCGTCGTCTTGGCCATCTAAAGGAAATAAAAATATTAGAAGTTTCTGATAAGATACCCTTGAGGCACATTCTCTTCTCAACCCAACAAAGGCATTTGTCAGAGGATCAACAAATCTTTAAACAGAAAGGGACCTTGGAGATCATCATGTCGAACCCTCTCCTTTTATAAATGAGGAAACAGGACATTAATGACCCATGACAACTTACTTGTTATCCTTTGGAATGGCTCATGAGTCCAGGAGCATAAATAAACACAGTGGCACAAGTAGAATATGGATGCTGCTTGACGAGAAAGAGGGCAAGAGGAGTAGATCAAATTGCTCATCTTTCAACCTAGTTCTTATTCCAATTTTAAATTAAATTCAATTTGTTTGGGGAGGGAGGGGAAAGGGAAGCAATGATTATTCTCCTCCTTCCTCAATTATCCAAGTTTACATACTTGAGCTAAGATCTCGAGTTCATCCTGTTTGTTTAAATTTATCTTTCTCTGATTATTAAGGATTTTGAACACTTGTTCATGTGGTGGTTGATAACTTGTGTTTCTTCTTTTGAGAATACTTGTTCATATCCTTTGATGACTCCTTTACTGGAAACTGGGTTTTACTCTTTGAAGTTTTCATCAATTCCTAATAGGTTTTGGCTGTTGGACTTATATCAGAAATGTGCAGTACAAAGAATTTTTCTGGCCTTTTTGTTTGTTATTCTGGACACTCTGCTGTTGTGCTTTTAAAAATGTACATAATTCAATTGATTTTTTTTTGACTCATGAAAACTTTTCCAAGTCACAGCTGGTTGAATATTTCCTCATCCCTCTCTCCATAGTTGTGTAAGTACAGCCCACTATTTACCTCTAGTCAAGTCAAGTCATCAAGCATTTATTAAGCATCTAATATGTGCCAAACACTATGCCAAGTGCTTGGGATACAAAGAAAGGGAAAATGACAATACCTGCTCTCAAGGAGTTCAGTCTAATGTAGGAGACAGCATGCAAACAGCTATGTACAAGTAAGACAGGATAAATTGGGGATGATCTCAGGGGGAAGACATGTTAAGGGTTGGGAAAGGCTTCTCTCAGAAGGTGGAATTTTAACTGAGACTTGAAGGAAGTCAGGGGTAAAGATATACTTAAAAAGAATCATGTTTAATGTTGATTATTGTTTTCTGCATGTGAATGGGCATGGCTAGTTACTTATAGATCAATAACTAAAGTTCAAAAGCCTTCTAGAAAGGTAACTTTCTTCCAAGCTCTATCATTTGGCAGCAGAATCTTCATGCGTTTTTAATATTACCTTTCATATATACTCAGAAAGTTCATGAATTATAAGTTTATTTCTTGACTCACTGAAAATGATTAAATTATGTCATATGCCACATCTAGCTCCAATTTCTATTTAGTTCCATGCACATACACTCTAGCAATATCCCCAAGGAGTACTCTTGTGTGTGGTCACAATATTTAGTTAAAAAAAAAAAAAAGGATGCTGTGTCTTGTGGAAATACCCAGTGAATTGGAATGAGTGAAGTGGGCAATGGAGAAAGTTGCCCCACTTTACAAAAGGAAAACAAAAGAGAAGAAAAAGACCCTTTACAAATAGAAATTGATTTGCCACAGAAGGAGCAATGGAGCCTAAATGATGTATAACACAGCTTTTCCCCCCCTTGTTTTGGGTGCCATACTCCAGCATACTATGCTATGGGACCCGATGTTTTCATATCTGAAATAAATCTACAAAATCACTTTGTCACCACAAAGTGCATTATAGTTTTGAGCTTAATAAATGTTTATTGAATTGAATCATTATCAATAATAGTATTTACATAGAAATGTCAATGGAGTAAGGGTACAGAGCTACCATACTGGATATCCATGTTCTATGTAGTTGTATCTTTCATATGAACATCTACAATGTACATACTTGTGCACAAACATTCTGATGTGCAAAGCCACTGCTTACCCCAAGCATCCATGCCATCCTCATTTTTAATTTCTTTTCTCATTGTCAGAAGTATAACAACTGGTCCTTCGGATCACCAATATCTTTATGAGCTCAGTGTTGGCCCACACTGCTGCATGATTGGGACAAAGAGACGATGTAACAGTCTGGTTTCTATGGCAACAGAGGAGGGGTAGTTAAAACCGAAATGTTGGGAACACCCATTCTGATAATTGGGACATAATTCTGGCTATTGCAACTACACGGACTCCTGAAGAAGCAAAAGTGGCTTTACCTTGCTACTCTGGCTGCCAAAAAACCTGCCCTGCACGTTTTTCTTAGTTTAGCTGTTAAGAGGAAGGAAACATCTCACACACAGGCCTCATTTTCTGCATGTAAAATGTGTGTGTTCTTTAAAAGCCAGTGGTTGGCTGGTTTTCCGGACATGATGTGGTTGAAGCTGTCATCGTAATGGAAATTCATTGCTGTAGCTATGGTAAATCGAGTTTTCTGCCTGTGCTGAATGCATTAGTCTAATGAGATGTTTGCAGCTGGAGAGCTGAGCTGCAGGAGACGTACAGTGTCGCCACTAAGAGACAGGGAGAAGATGGCTTGCGCGATAGTCCATGTGCGTGTCCTGAAAGTCCTCTGTCCTCTGGGTCAACACTCTGGGTCCCGATAAAGAAACTGATCAGAGTTCTAAAATAAAGTAATAGGTAAGGGAAAGGTATGATTTTTTGGAGGGTGGAGGGTAATGGAGTGGGAATGCCTTTGGTGGAAGAACCTTTCTCTCCAACTGTCATACTGTGAGTGTTTGTATGTTAACTTCTTTAGTGGTTTCTGGATTGCATGCCTCCGCCTGTGGATGTATGAACGCACTGCCCATGTGAACGTGGCACCCAATTGAAACTTTGGTCCCAGAGCCTCCAAATGCAATGTTTGATTCCCCAAGAAGAACTCTGGGAGGAAAACTTAGCATAGCTCTATGTTCTACAAGTTTGGGGAAAAGGGGTGTGTATGTATGTGTGTATATTGAATCACCTCTAATTATGCACTGCATATGCATACAGTCTTCATTTGTTTTCAAATGGAAATCCAAATTCAAGTGGCAAGTTGTCTTCCTCTACCTGGTGTTTAAAAAAAAAGTCTCCTCTTTTGCAGCACATCCTGACACAGAAGGATTTTACATCGACCTGATTTTTAAAACCGATAACACAAGTATGATGACTCCTTTGTCGATGGTCGTTTTGTTTTGCTTTGTCTTGAAGTTGAATTTGGTCATCAAGATTTTGGATTGGAAATGTCAGTTGGCTTTCTCTAACTCACAAGATGTGGACAAAGACACCTAAATTGTTTCCAGTTGCTGCTTTTACTGCATTTGGGGGTGGGGGTGGGGAATCTCCCCAACAGGTTGATTAGTGATCTATCATCCATTTCTTGAGTGAAAATGCAGATATGCTTTCTTAAGGGCTCATAAGCACAAACCTACTAAGCAAAATGTATGTATATGTGTGTGTGTGTATGTATTTGTGTGTGTATCTGTGTATAAGATGGGCTGCCTGGATATATTTTTTTCTGAACTTCACAAGGCATACATCTTCCTTCTCCATTCTGCAGGAAGAGACAGAGACAGAAAAACACACAGAAAGAGAGTAGGAAAGAAAAACGGAGAGGCAGAGAAGGATTTATTGAAAGAGGGTAAAGAATAACCTGCTTTGTAAGTGATTTAATGAATAGTTGAAATGCTAAGGTAGAAGTTGTTTTTTTTTTATTCAAGTAAAGCAGAGATTTCTGCCCTATTTATGTTGTCCGTTGGGTTTGGGAAAATGTTTGAAAAAGGCAGATAAAATTGATTTGTTTGTGGGAGGATATAGTGTGTGTGTGTGTGTGTGTGTGTGTGTGTGTGTGTGTGTGCATGTATCTGTGTCAATCTGGGGTATAGCCCATACTGAGCTTCAAAGAAAAATTTTAGCAACCATAATAAAGTCTGTTTGAGTACTATAGGGAGTTTGAGATAGAAAGATATGTAGGTAGGTAGATAGCATGCATTCCTTGTTTCACACTAGAGATTTAGTAGCCATTTAAATTTAGTTAGGGGTATAGTTTTTAAAATGTTTCATGCAATAGTTGAAGCAAAAGAATAAAAAATAGTTCAAAAGAAATTAATGATGTGTCCAATGAAGAGATTAAAAACCTGGAAGACCCAATATTTTGTGGGCATTCTGTTTGCTGGCTTAGCCAAACAAATAAGGGTGCATTTTACAATGTGGGAAATGAGATTGACTTAGGAACATAATTCTGAAAAGCTCCTGATCACCGAAAACATTAGGAATAGCCTGTTTTAAGGACCGGTGAACAATTTCCAATTGATTGCTTTTGGGGTACACTTGTGACATATTTTACAGAATAAAAATGTGGACTCATTTCTACCCCCTTCGTTCCCCCTTCCCTCTCAATTGGAATCATGGAATTCCAATGAGTGTTGAAAGATGGGAAGCTTTCCTAAAATTATGTGCCAGAGCTTCCTTCTGAGATGATTGGATTGGCTTAGGAAGTTCACACAGACACACACACACACAGATACACACACACACAAAGTTCATAAATGCAACAATGTTCTCTCTGCTGGATGAAAGAAAGAAAGAAGGAAAGAAGGAAAGAAAGAAGAGAAAGAAAGAAAAAGAAAGAAAGGTACAGAAAGAAACAAATACCCAAACACCTCCTGACAGAAGAGATCAGTGTTAATTTTCACCATTTAATTGACTTTGAGTTTGGTGGGCATGAAGAGGATAAAAACACAAGAATCAGTTTCACTTCTGGGTCCCAGCCTTCTTCAGGACTGAGACAGAAACCCAGCAGGCAAAAATAAAAGATCTATGTATTTTTCACTTTCTAAATATGGCTTTAGATGTTAGGGTGTGAGTTGATTTGAGAACTATTTTCGTAAAGGCATTTCTTAGTTAAGTCTTACCTCATCAATCTGTTTTTCAGATACAAGTATTGGATTTAAAATACCTAATTCTCTCATGTACCGCCCCCCCCACATGTGCGCATGTGCTCAAACACACACACACACACACACACACACACACACACACACACACACCCCTCTTCAAGAATAACTTTAGGAAAATCATGGATAACTGAAAGTTTGCCTTTTGAAAGAGAGTAAGAGCTAGTTACTACCCTGTGCCCATAATTAATCTGGGCAGTTAAATACAGATGTACTTTGGAAGTCTTTTTAAAATTTTACAGGAATGCCCTTCCCCTTATGATCCTCAAGATATGTATTAGGGAATTCAATTTTGATGTGCCCCACTAACTTGGGGGTTCAAAAACAATAGAACTCCTTCCAAGAGACAGCCAGCCTCTGAGAGACCTTTCTGAAAAGGCAGCTACAGCCAAATGTTTTTTCCTTCACTCCGTTGGGCTTTGATACCATCTCCTTTACTTCCTAGGGCTATGTTGTGCTTATAGTTTGTACACTGATGCACACAGAAATGTGTCTATGGACACTAGCTCCATTTCAAATGGTGGCTTTAGGTAGGTTTATCACCTCTAGTTTAGCTCTGGGTTGTATTCCTTTTCATTGGTTTTTTGGACTTTGGGGTAGCAGGGTATGTGTAGGGTATACCCCATAATTTAACAATGAACTATCATTAGATTGAGGGTTTCTGGAATGAAATATGTGAAAGTGGCATAAGAGTTGTGCAAAGAGTACAGGATATTTTTCTTGGTGGCAAGCGTTAAATCCGGAAGTGAGGTCCTTGTTTAATACTTCTCCATAGAATCTTGATTAAATGCCTGTGGACTTATCCAGGGATAGCTTGAGGTATAAATAATTTCGTAGTGGAAGAAAGTGAGGAGAGGAGAGGAGAGGAGAGAGAGAGGAGAGGAGAGACTGCTCCCAGTGATAGGTGGCACAAAGAATACATCTTGCTGGTACATGGAACCTAATACAGAAGTCACCAGTGTACCAAGAAAATTACTCTGAATTTTAATTAATGAGTCACAGAAGCCAAACTGCATGCTTAAAAAATTACCCTTGTATCAATGAGGTGATAATTAACTCTCTCCAGAATCAGCAGTCCTCCCGGACCCGAAGCAGTCTTCAGTGATGCTAAGTTTGCTGGCATGTGTCCAGTGCTGAATAATTGATTCTTTGGCAGTCATGTCTTGGATTTTCATTTAAACACTTGTGACATTTTCTGATGGGGCTAAAAGGCCAACAAGATCACCAGAGATCATTGACAATTCTGAGGTCAGGGGATAAGCTGGTATTTGGGAAGGGTATTTGACCCTCCCTTCACTTTTTTCACCATCACTTTTCTCTTTCAAATCTTCCAGAGAGAGAGAGAGAGAGAAAGAGAGAGAGAAATCCAAACTCCACCTGGGCTTCACAATACCACTGGCATTTTAAAAAATATATGTTTTTATTTATTTTGTTAAATATTTCCCTATTACATGCAGTATTTTTTTTAAAAAAGCATTTGTTAAAATTTTTGAGTTCCAAATTCTCTCTACCTTGTATCCCCTGCCCCTTGATAAGGCCACTTATAGCATTTGTTATGAATCTCAGTTGCTGCCTTTATTGAAAACCTCCCATGTGCTGGGACTGCACATGTAGTAAGTTTGAACAGTCTGCCCAGGGGCCAGTCAGCTTTGAAGTGCTTTTCATCCATCTCTGTTTCAGTTCCAACCAGGGTCTGTTTATATTTCTGCAAACATGAGCCGGCAATTTGTCAGCCACTGAGATTTAGATGGAACCTTGAGGTGCAGAAGAGGGAAGCAGGAGATATCTTTTTGGGTCCTGATGCTTGTGGACCTTTTTTGAACAGGTGCCTTACAGAGCAATGAATGCCATCTTCCCCATCCAAAAGAATAAAGACAGACTCATTGGTCACACTGGCCAGATCTGTGGCTGCTTATTCTGTGGCTGGACTTTGGGTCCTCCTCCCTGAGGAAAGCTAGGATTTGGCCAGCACAGAAAAAAAAAAAATATTCAAGACCTCTTTCATCTCCAGCTCAGACTCCCCAAGTCTGAAATGTTTGGACTTTTGCTTCTCAGCACACAGCCCTACACCAGACTAGGATTAGCCTTGGGACAAGATTTCCTGAGGATCTTACTAGGTGGTACTGTCATGAGTAAAAACATTGCCATTTTAATTTTTTTTATTTTTTTATTATAAATTTATTTTTCATTTTTAGTTTACAACACTTGGCTCCACAAGTTTTTGACACAAGATAAAAAATTCATTTTCTACTTGATGATGACTTCTAGGCTGCACTTTTAGGACATACTTAATATATTATCCAGGGATAAGAATCCCCTGGTATAAAGTCTGAAATCCGTTTCCCTAAAGCTGTTGAATGTTCTTAACTCTGCAAGACACACGGCAAGACCATACTGATGACTTTAGGCATATTAATTTATTTTTAAAATAGTTATATTTTGCAAGGGGACTGCTGTTACGAACCAGGGAACGGGGGTGTCTATTTACTGCTGCCCAGACAGATAACTTTCTCCCTCTTTTTTTTCTCCTTCCCTCTTCCCAGCCTTCTTTGGGAGTTGGGAGGACAGGAGGAGAAAATCTAGATCTTTGGAACAAAATAGTTCAGCAGTGTTTCTTTTTAAATTTAGGAGACTTGGAGAAAAGATGTTCTTGGATAAAGGGAAACAATATGGTCCTTTATGTTTGTTCATTCTCAGAAATGACCATGCCACAGTGAGTATTCAGATTCTGCTTTGTTCCTTCTTGAAGTAGGTATATAGGATCATATTTAGAGCTGGAATTGACCTTAGAGGTGCAGCTCCCTCATTTTACAGGAGAGAACTGAAGATAAAGTAATGTACCCAGGTCACATAGGTAGTAAGTAGAAAGCTGGGTTTGAACTCAGGTCCTCTGATTATAAATCCTCTTTTCATTATACTCCTGATCTTTGTAAGTACCTGTGGGAGAGTGACTTTGGGTGGGGGATGTTTTATGCCAGCTGTTCTCAGAGTTAAGTCATTTCAATTGTGTCTGGTTCTTCATGATCTCATTTGGGGTTGTCTTGGCAAAGACACTGGAGTGGTTTGCCATTTCCTTCTACAGCTCATTTTACAGATGAGAAAACTGAGGCAAACAGGATTACACAGCTAGTAAGTGTCTGAGGCCAGATTTAGACTCAGGAGGATGAGTCTTCCTGATTCTAGGCCTGGCACTCCATCCACTGCCCCACCTAGCTTTTCATTGTTCTTAGATTACCACTTTAGTAAATAACCTTTTCTAAAAGCTCCTAAGATTACCTAATTGGTTGGACCTTGAGCTGAAGGTATTTACTACCCCATGATCCCTCAGGGTTACCCCTAGAAATCTGAGGGGAAGATGTAGCCAGGCTCTGAGGACTTAATTTGTCATTGGGAATAGAAGTGGGAGTTGGGATAATGATCCCCAGATCCTCAGAATTTAAATGGTCTGCCCTTATTTTCTCTAGCCCTTCTATCAGGCAGCATATGGGCTCCTCAGAATGTTATTAAATACATAAATACATAAAATAAATTTCAAAATATTTTTCAAAAAGTTCATTGACCCCTGGTTAAGAATCATTGATATAGAAGGTAGTATTTGAGCCTTGTGTTGAAAGAAGTGAGAGAGTATATGAAGTGGCATATCAGCAGAATTAATTGCCATGAGAAAAAATGAATATATTTGGGGCAAAAATATACATTTCATTTCATGCTTTTAAAGAGGATGATTTACTTTGTGAGTTTGGGAGCTGTGGTTAGTAGTAGAGTTTTATTCCAGGTCTTCCTTTATGCAGATAGCTGGGACTAAAAGTCCAAATTCTCTAGAATTGGAATCACTTTCACTTTGAGAGTGATTCTTAAAAAAATAATGAACAGAAACTGAAAAAAAAATCCCACACAGTAGGTGCTTTGCCAAGTTCAATAGTTACTTTAGAAACAAATGTAGAGTTGGGAAGAGAAAAGGATTGTTCTAATAGGCTTCAGATGCAGTGAGTGGGAAATTACACAGAACAAATTGCACAGTACTGAGATAAGATCCAGACCTGGTAATGAGGTCCATAGACTAATGGGATTGAACAAGGAAAATATTCCCTAACCTTTCCCGAGATGAAGATTTCACTATTATTCTTGAAAATCCTGATTACCTACTCCCCACTCATCTCCTCCTTGGAAACCTTTGTGCATGGCTAAAAGAATCCGATAACTAATATGGGGATTTGCCTCTCCACATGTTATCCTTGTTGGCTCTTTTTTGGGGGGTCAGAAAAAGGGTTTCCCCCCCCTTCCATTGTCCCCTTCCACTTTGTCTGTAATGCATCATGGCATAGTACATCTACTAAGGAGGGCATTGTTTGGATCAGCCCCTTCCTCTCCCTGGACACTTAACTCTATACTCTATTGGCCTATAAACCAGTTTTTGGAACCAAGTATCTTCTTCGCTCTTGCTCCACCCCACTCCAGGAAAGCTGGTCCAGATCAGGTCTGTGGGCTTTTCTACAGGTGATACTAAGTTAATGCTCGATGGATGATACATTAATGTTGAATCTGAAGGGCTGGCTTTAAAGCTACAGTAGATCCTTGCCAACTCCTGGATTTTAATTATATTTTATTAGGCAACTTGGACCAGAGATAAATAGGCAAGGAAAGATATAAAGAAGAGTATTGGGCAGAGCAGAGGCCTGGAGGCACAAGTAGATTTGATTCAATTAAACAAACAGTTCTTAAGTGTCTTCTAATCCATACCATTTGTCATCATTTTTGAGATGGGGTGGGGAAGTCATATTAATTTAGGAAGATAAGCACCTTGAGGGCAAAGACTTTTTCATTTTTTTCTGTCTTTGTATTCCTAACATCTAGCACAGCAGTTGCAACAGAGTGGTAGGCTTTAAATAAACGTTCGTTGAATTCAAGTCAATTCAATTTATTTGACCTTGTGGCAGCCTATCCAATTCATCCTCTAGGCAGCTGCCGAAATGATAGTTCTGAAAAGCATGCATCTAACCGAGTCACTCTCCTGATCAAAAACCTCTAGTGGATCCCTATTGTATAGAACAAAATGTAAACTCTTCTATTTGATACTTAAAGCTCTTCACAATCTGGATCTACCATGGCTAGCTGTAATTATTATTGTATAAATTTATATTATAAATTACTATTAAATTATATTCAAATTATTAGTAGTAAATTATAAATTAACATTGTATAAATTATTGTAATAATTTATGCCCCTTTGCATGCTTTAGAATTGAGCCAAACTGGTCTATTTACTGTTCCTCAAGAACAATATTCAATCTCCTCTCTCTGTGCCATTTTATAGGCTGTTCTGGATGCCTAGAATACACACACTCCTTCCTTACCTCCAACTCTTAGCATCTTTAGCTTCCTGCAAAGATCATTGCAAGTGTTACCTCTGACTTGAAGCCTTCCTTGATCCTTCCAGCTGCTCATGTGTATTCCCCTCTCAAAATTATTTTGTAATTCTTTGTATATTTATATTTACATATGTACATATTATATATACATGTATGCTATTTATATCTACAGGGCTTTCCTAAAGTCTGGACACGTAGACACAAATGCATATTTTCAAGAAATGAAATGAATGAAATTTTCCACATTTTATTTAATTGGAATATTAACAAATAACATCTTCAATATGATTTCCATCATTTGTGATGCAAAGGTTAATGCGCTTTGCAAGATTCACTTGAACTTGATGCAATAACTCCACATTGCTGTCGATTTTAGCACATTCACTCTTTATGTGTTCAATCAAGTGTGTTGCATCTGTGATTTTCATTGAATACACCGTGTCCTTTAGCATACTCCAGAAAAAGAAGTCAAGGGGGCTAAGGTCTGTTAATATTCCAAATATGTCAAAATATACATTTTTGCCTATGTATCCAGACTTCAGGAGCACCTGTACATATTTACATATATATATATATATATATGTGTGTATATATATATGTATTTCTATTTATTTCCAATAGAACTTATATATCCTTCTTGAGAGCAGAGATGTATGCGTGTGTATGTGTATGTATGTGTGTGTGTGCACGCGCGTGTATGTGTATGTGTGTGTGTGTATCCCTGACATCTAGCACAGTGATGGTACACAGTGAGTTCTTAATGGATGCTTGATTGGTTGGTTGATCCAGTTGAGAAGGAGAATGCATAGTGGGCAGAGCACTGAAATTGTCATTAGATGACTTGGATTTGGGTTCCGACTCTGTTACTTACAGCCTATACAACCATGAACAGATCACTTCCTCTCTCTGTATCTCAGTTTCTCCATCTATGAATAGTATTTTATTTTTTCCAATCACATGTAAAGATAGTTTTCTGCATTCATTTTTATAAGATTTTGAATTCCAATTTTTCTCTCTCCCTTCCTCCTCTCTCCCCTCCCCAAGACAGCAAGCGATCCGACATAGGTTATACAAGTGCAATGATCTTGAATGTGTTTCCATATTAGTCATGTGGTGAACGAAAATCAGAACAAAAGGTCAAAACCATGAGAAAGAGAAGACAAAAACAAAGTGAAAATAAAATGCTTTGATCTGCATTCAGATCCCATAGGTCTTTCTCTGCGCGTGGACAGCGTTTGCCTTCGTGAGCCTTTTGGAACTGTCTTGGATCATTGTATTGCTGAGAAGAGCTAAGTCTATTATAATTGATCATTGCACAACGTTGCTGTTACTTCGTACAATGATCCGGTTCTGATCATTTCACTCAGCATCAGTTCATGCAAGTCTTTCCAAATTTTTCCGAAATCTGCCTTCTCATCATTTCTTATAGCACAATAGTATTCCATTACGTTTATATACCACGACTTGTTCAGCTATTCCTCAACTTATGGGCATCCCCTCAATTTCTAATTCTTTGCCACCACAAAAAAGCTGCTATAAATATTTTTGTACAGGTGGCTCCTTTTTCCTTTTATATGATCTTTTTGGGATATAGACCCAGCAGTAGTATGGTTGGATCAAAGGGTATGCACAGTTTTATAGCCCTTTGGGCATAATTCCAAATTGCTCTCCAGAATTGTTGAATCAGTTCACAATTCCCCCAGTAGTGCATTAGTGTCCCAATTTTCCCACATCTCCACATTCATAATTTTCCTTTTCTGTCATATTAGCCAATCTGATAGGTGTAAGATGGTACCTCAGAGTTGTTTTAAGTTGCATTTCTCTAATCAATAGTGATTTGGAAGATTTTTTCATATGACTACAGATAGCTTTAATTTCTTCATCTGAAAACTGCCTGTTTGTATCCTTTGACTGTTTATCAATTGGGGAATGACTTGTATTCTTATAAATTTGACTCAGTTATCTGTATATGTGAGAAATGAGGCCTTTGTCAGAGACACTGGCTGTAAAAATAGTTTCCCAGATTTCTGCTTTCCTTCTAATCTTTGTTGCATTGGTTTTGTTTGTGCAAAAACTTTTTAATTTAACGTAATCAAAATTATCTATTTTGTATTTCATAATGTTCTTTATCTCTTGTTTAGTCATAAATTTTTCCTTTCTGCATAGATCTGACAGATAATCTTTTCCTTGCTCTCCCAACTTTCTTGTGGTATCACCTTTTATATCTAAATCATGTACCCATTTTGACCTTTTCTTGGTATACAATGTGAGATGTTGTTGGTCTATGCGTAATTTCTGCCATACTGCTTTCCAGTTTTCCCAGAAGTTTTTGTCAAATAGTAAGTTCTTATCCCAGAAGCTGGAGTCTTTGGGTTTATCAAGCATTAGATTACTGTAGTCATTTACTACTGTGTCTTGTGTGCCTAACATATTCCACTTATCTACCACTCTATTTCTTAGCCAGTATCAAATAGTTTTGATGACTACCACTCTGTAATATAGTTTTAGATGTGGTATGGACAGTCTACCTTCCTTTGCATTTTTCCCTTAATTCTCTTGATATTCTTGACCTTTTGTTTTTCAGATGATATTTTTTAAAATTCTTTTTTTCTAGATCTATAAAATAATCTTTTGGTAGTTTGAAGTTTCTCCATCTATGAAATGAGTAGGTTGTCAAAAAAATCAAAGACAGAGAGACAAAATCCATATGTATAAAAATATTTGAAATGCCACTTTTTATTGGAGCAAAGACATGGAATCAAAAGAGGAGCTTGCAAAATGGGGAATGATTAAATTAATTATGTTATATGAATGTGATGGAATATTGTTGTATCATGAGAATTGACAAATGTGATTGATTCAGAGAAACCTGTGAAGGCTTGTATGAACTGATGCATAGTGAAGTGAGCAGAACCAGGAAAACGATTTACACCAAATCCTCAGTAATGTAAAGGCAAACAACCATGAATGACTTTGGAACTCTGATCAATGTAGTGACTAATCACAACTTCAGAAGACTGACACTGAAGCATCCTTCCTAATTCTTGGCAAAAAGTGATGAATTAGAGGTGCAGAATGAGACTGACATTTTCAGACACAACTAATGTGTCAATTTGTTTTGCTTTACTGTTGTTATAAGGGAGGCTTCTATTAGGAATAGCAATAGTGGTTAAGTAAAAAGAATGAAAGGAACAGCAGTGAAATATTTAAAAATATACAAAAGAGAGCAGAAAGAAGTTCAGAAGATATCACAGATGAGCAGGGCATTTTTTTTGTTATTGTCTTAAATTTAATATACACTAAAAAACACCTTTTGCCTAATAGAAGTTCACAGTTTCATATATAATCCCTATTCTCTGTTCTTTGTATGTTAAATGCTCATGTCTACTAAATTTGTAGTAAAAAGAAAATTTATATTAAAATTTAATAAAATAGGGAAGAGAAGTTAGAATTAGATGAAATATAAGGTCATTTCCAGGTCTAATGATTTTAGGCCTGCCCTCATTGTGATCCATCTCAGATAGATAGGAATTGTTTCTGCTTTTAGTGAGAGAGAGAGAGAGAGAGACACGGACAGACAGACAGACAGACAGATGTTTCATAGCATCCCTCTGCAATTCAGAGATTTCAGTAAATAGAGAACTGAGAGCTTTTCTGGGAGTCAGGAAGACTGAGGTTCTGATAAATACTTGCCTGTGTGACCCTGGTCTCCTTCAAGTCCCAGCTAAAATTCTATCTTCTATAAGAAGCCCTTCCTGATACCCCTTAATGGTGTCTTCCCCATAGTGATAATTTCCAATTTAGCCTCTATGTAACTTGTTTCTACCTCGTTGTTTTCATGTTGTCCTCCAACAGACTGGCAGCTCCTTGAGAGCAGTGACTGTCTTTTGCTTTTCTTTGCCCTCTCAGCTTAGCATAGTGCCTGACAGACACATGGTAGGAGGTTTTGTTGTTCAGTTGTATCTGACTCTTTGTGATCCCATTTGGAGTCATTTTGTCAAAGATACTGGAATGGTTTGCCATTTCTTTCTCCAGCTCTTATAGATGAGGAAACTGATGCAAACTGGGTTAAGTGACTTGCCCAGGGTCACACAACTAGTAAATGTCTGAGGCTGAATTTGAACTAATAAAGAAGAATCTTCCTGTTTCTAAGCCCTGCACTCTATTCATTGTATTACCCAACCACTTAGTTACCCAGTAGGAGCTTAATGCATGCTTATTGACTTATTGGCTTAGTCTCTCAGTGCCCTAGGCAATTCTCTAACACCTTGAATTGCAGAGAATACACTTTCTTCTGGGAGTTTCCTGTATTAGTGAAATTATAAGTCTGACTTGTTTGTTTTCTGACTAGTCACTTTCGACTCTCTGTGACTCCTTTTAGGATTTTCTTGACAAAGATACTGAAATGGTTTGCCATTTCCTTCTCTGGCTCATTTTACAAATTTGAAAACTGAGGCAACAGGGTTGAGTAACTTGTCCAACGTCACACAACTAGTAAGTGTCTGAAGTCAGATTTGAACTCAGGCTCTCCTGATTCCAGGGCCATCACTGTGCCACCTAGCTGTCCTACAGGTCTGTACTAAAACCCCAAAATATTGGTAGCAGGTGTTAGGATTATGGTTAGCTGAGAATTTCATGGAGGGAATGGATTTATTTTTCTTTTTTAATCTGAGGAATTCTGTACTAATAAAGGAAAACCAAATAAGGATGGATTCACTCTACAAGGGTCATTCTTCACCATTCCCCCTTCACTTCAGATCTTTATGGAGTTAGCATTGGGAGCATGTTGAGTGGTCTAGTAGTCCTTTGTTTGAATGTTTTTCAATGTTGGCGTATTTTAGCCCTTTTAGGCAGTAAGGATACACCTGTAGTATCAACTCTTAGGACCTCAAAATACATATCACATTATACTTTGGCTCACCAATTATAAACACAGCCTCAGAAAGAGAGAAAATAAGGAGAAAGGAAAGGAATAAGCATTTATTAAGTGTCTGCTATGTGCCAGGTATTGTGTTAAGCACCTTACAAATGTTACATCATTTTATCCTCACAATAATTCTGTAAGGTGGGTGCTATTCTTAAATCCATGTACAGTGAAGGAAACTGAGGCAGGAAGGTAAAATGACTTATCCAAGGTCACATAACTAGCAAGTGGTTCAGAAGGGGACAACAACAAGCAAGGCAATTTTGTTACTACCATGTTACTTAATATGCAATTTTTAAAAAATGTAGCTAGCAAAACCGCAACATATTAGAGCTGAAAGAGGCCTTCTTCAAGGTTATCTAGTCTCAACTTCTCTTTTAATAGGTGAGGAAACAGGTCAAGAGAAGGAAAGTTATCTGCCCAAGGTCATACCCATTTCTCTTGCTTCCCCCATCCAATGTTCTTTTTACCTCCTTGGGGGGAAAAACATCACAATTTACCTTGGTGAAGTGTACAATTCATCTCTTGGTTGGTGTGTATTGCATGCATCTCACTGAGTGATAAATTAACCATGTCTGTGCCAGTGGATGTGGTTAATTTATCACACAGTGCGATGCAACATGGCTGTGTACTGCCTTAATGAGATGTGGTAAAGACATGCTAGCTGTAGGAAAAATGAAGCCAGCCAAACTACGGAGAGGTGCGAGTGGGGAGGGGAAGAAGTGGGGTCTTCTTCTGCCTGAGGCCTTTTCCTTAATGACCAGTAATCTCAATGGCATAGGATAGATTCCCCCTTCCCTCTTCTGCTGGTTTTCTTTTAGTTAATTAATGAGTGCAGTTCTCATGGCTCTTGAAAGTGTTACCTGTAAAGACTGATCACTTGGCCATTTGAAGCAAATGCTAGAAAAGCGTAACCCAGTTGGGGGCCTGTGTATACAGAATATGGACAGAGTTGAATGTGGGTCTGGAAAAAGTTAACTTTTTGGTGCTTTACTTAACTTACGCTTTCCCAAAAGCAACCCAAAATCTTCAACAGCAGAGCTCTGTTCCAAGTGTCCAGACAGGTTGCTGAGAAATGGAGTTCCCACTAATTAGCTGCAGGCCAAGGGAGCATGAAATAAACTTGATATGTAATCCCCATGTCTCCAGCATAGGTCTAGGTCCAGATTTAATCAACGTGCTATAATGATTACTGAAGTAATTGTGTTCTTTAAAAAAATCACCTTTGGGTAAATGAAGCAACCAGGGCTTAATAGCAAGTATTGGATTCTATATCAGAGGATGGTCTGGGTTCAAATTCTAATTTGCTTCTTTTGTGCGATCTTGGGCAATTACCTCTCCGGGCCTCACTGTAATCACCTGAAAAATAAGATTAGATTAATATTGCAGGTAAAATAGATTAGATGATCTTTACACTTACATGCTTTCACAGAATCCCTTCCATCTCTAAATTATATGATCCTATGAATGGTCTGGAGATCATTTGTAGATTTGTAGTAATGGATAGTATGATGTTACTGAGTATGATAGGACTAATATTTATCAGGTTTTCCTTGGTAACTTCTTTAACTACCCACATACTATGGGTAGGCACAGGCTGCTCTTCTTTCCTTTGTCCTTAGGGATTAATTTTATAAAGCTATCCCTGGCATCTGATTGGTACTGACTTCACTGAGTGCATTGGTAACTAAGGTGGGACTTTCTTACTGTTTTAGAATGATTAAGTGTCTTTGATTGAGCCTTACTAGGTGCAAAGCCCCAGGCCCAAACCCCTATCTACTAGGTGCTAAGCCTATGTGGGTGTGAAGCCCTCAGGGTTCTACGGGAGTTGTTAAGACCAGAGCCAATAGTAGGAGCCCGAGTTCTGGTTGCTGAGATGACATTGGATGATGGCTAAAGGGTGTATAAAAAGAGAGATCAGAGCTATTTGCTTGAGGCTCTCACTCCTGGAGGCCCAGGACTCTGGGTAGCTACTCTAAGAACCTCCTGGCTGAATTCAGATGTTGATGGTTTCTTGGTAACTATGAATTGTATTTGGTCTGTTTATAATGCATGTTTAGGATTTGTTTTTATTTGCTCCGAAGTTCAGGGTGCTGGCTTTTCCCCCTGAACTAAGTGAATGATATATGTATATGTTGGATTAAAGTAAGATTGTTAACCCCCTTAACGTTGCTTTCCTTAGTAAAACAGATCAAAAGAACCTGTGCTGGCAGCGTCTTTGTTGTTGGGCTTGTGTTGGTCTTTCACCCCCATAGCAGCTGCTAACTGAATTGTTGAAACACTGAGACAGCTTCCTGGGCACTTAAAGTCATTTAAAAAAGTTCCAGCTTCAGACAGTTGGGCCCTTCAGGTTTGGTGGATTTCTGAAGACCAGCATATCCTCCATCATACCCTGCCCTAATGACATCTCCACTTCAAATGTTCATATGGACTATTTGTGCCTGATCTGTGGTTAAGTCTTCCAAGCTTGGATTGGTCTGATCGGCCACAGTTGGACACACTGTGCCTTGATCCCAATATAGTGATGCTACTTTGGTTCTTTTCAAGAATGAAGGACAATAACCAACCAGCCAATCCTGCCCTGATGATCAGATATTTCCATATAGAGATGGGGGGAAACTAAGTGCCACTATACCCTTGCAATGTTAGGGCAAAGTAAATTTCCTTTTGTTTACTCCTCCATGACTTGTGAGCACTTTATTTCATCCTAACTTTGAACCTGATTGTGTGGTTAAAGCCACTCTTCTCTCACCCAGCAACCAGGGCAAACTAAAACCCAAGTAATTAAAAAGTTTAGGAAGTCACTTAGAAAAGGAAACCCAAACAGATCTGTCATTTTATAGGTCCAGGAAATTTCCTCTGCCAGTGTAGTTTGGCACTTAGATTTGGTAAGAGCGCTGAGAATTTAAGTCACTTGCCCAGCTTTGCCCAGTCACTATGTGTCAGAGTTGGGACTTGAACCTAGCTACTCCTGACTCTGAAGCTCACTTTCTGCCTATTATCTCATGCCCCCTGTCCTGAAAAGGCTGTGTGTGACCTCCTCCGCTGTTTGTCTCTCTACACACACTTTGGGTGACCCGCCAGCTCATAATCTGTTCCTCTTCCTGTCGCTGTGGATGCTGGTTTGAAACCAGATGGAGAGAATTAAGGAGCATGGGGCCACTTAACTGAGAACAATAGCTGGCGATTGATGAAAAGGTTTAAAAGACAAAAACCCGGTCCACAGGAGAGAGTTGGCTTCTCTCTGTGTTCTGAAATATTGCTTCACCTGTGAGGGCTAGGAAGGAAAAACCTATTCATGCAGTAGACTCTGCTATCCTCGCTTTGATTTGGCTGGAATCTGATCCGTTTCCAACAAGTTCTAGAAAGGAAATGCTTCCCTGCTCTAGTCACTTAAAGGCATAGGTTTATTTAGCCAGAAAGCCTACTCCTGGAGAGGGCTGACTTTCTCCTTAGACTTTCCACCATTATTGTTTGATTTCTCGCCAAGCTTGAGGCGACTGGTGTTTGGGAAGAAGGTACTTACTGCTCCTCTGCCTTTTTCTTGCCCTGTTGCCCTCCCAGGGTCCTCATAGATGATGGTCCTCATAGATATCCTCATAGATAATGGTCCAGATTCCCAGGGACACTAGGTGTCCTAGAAGATGAACTGATTAAAACCTGGAATTTCCAAATGAATCAGAAGACTTTGGCCTCCTTTTGACCCTTTCTCTTCCACACTGTGTGAGGGTTTACTGAAAATGCAGTGATTGTTGTTGAGTCATTTCAGTCATGACCCCAATTGGGGTTTTCTTGGCAAAAATACTGAAGTGGTTTGCCCTTTCCTTCTCTAGTTCATTTTACAGATGTGGAAACTGAGGCCAACAGGGTTAAGTGACTTGCAGGGTCACATAACTAGTAAGTGCCTGAGGCCAGATTTGAACTCAGGAAGATGACACCCTGACTCCAGGAAGAGCAATCTATCCGCCGAGTCGCTTAGCTGCCCAAATGCTCCTGAAATGTCATTCATTCATTCTTAAATTTATTCACTCATTCAGGTGCCTACTATGTGCCAGACACTGTGCTTGAATGGGTCTGTGCTGTGTGTCAGAGAGACAAAAATAAAGTGATTTGAATTGACTGAATGGCTGTGCATTCATTAGAGGGCATGGCTGTATATGAGCCCATCTTGTCACGAACTAGTCCATCTAGGTCTTGGGTGCCTCTGACAGGAATGTTCAAGGACATAGGATAGTTACAAATATCAAAGTTGTAAGGGAACTTGGCATTTTTTGTGTCCCCCCTCTGATGTGGGGTGGTTTTATTCTGTTCTGCAGCCCATCTATAGCATAGATGAACAGAAAGTGGGAGGAACTGGGTTAGAATCCTGGCTCTGCTACTGATTTCCGGGGCAAATAATTTCCTTTTTTCATTTTTCAGGCCTTAGTCTCCTCCATTTGTAAAAGGAAGGGGTTATGCCCCATGGTCATTAAGGTGCCTTCTAGCTCTAAACCTGCTATTCTATGGCAGAGAGGAAGGTTTCAATGATTGCCTAGAGATGCTAACTGATCAACCAACCAACCAACTAACTAACTCTTTCTGCCTCTAAATTTAATCCCCACCTGGAAAGAAAGAGAGAAAGAAAGGAAAGAAGGAAGAAAGGAAGGAGGAAAGGAAGGAGGAAAGGAAGGAAGAAAAGAAAGGAAGGAAGAAAGGAAAGAGGAAAGGAAAAAAGGAAGAAGGGAAGAAGGAAAGAAAGAAAGAAAAAGGAAGAAAGGAAGAAAGGAAGGAAGGAAAGAAGGAAGGAAGGAAGGAAGAAAGAAAGAAAGAAAGAAAGAAAGAAAGAAAGAAAGAAAGAAAGAAAGAAAGAAAGAAAGAAAGAAAGAAAGAAAGAAGGAAAGATGGAAAGAAAGGAAGGAAAAACTATCAATTTCTTTGCCAAGCCTGTCTAGGGTTTGAACCTACTTTAAGATTACAGGATCTTGAGATCATAGATTTAGGGCTGAAAGGAACCTCAGAGATTAATTTCTATTTTTGATGGAAAAGGAAACTGAGACCTAAAGAGGCAGAATGATTGGCCCAAGGTCACATAGATAATAAATAGAATTTGAATTTGGATTCTCTGACTCCAAATCAATCTCTCTGTCTCCTATACCATGCTCTATTCATCCACATGAGCTTCTGTGGATTCTTGTTGTGGTCATCTTCTGACCTCCAGGTCACTGCCTTCTTTCTTAAGGAATCCAGCATGTGACTTGCGATTTTCTTGTCCACTCTAATCCTTACCTTCATACTCTCAGATCACAATATACATTTTAATGTCCTCTCAAATCCCTCGGTAATCCAAGAGAAAGAAGCTTGTGGTCAGCATTTTTATTCCTTTGGCCTCTCTTAACTGAAATGTCATAGTGGAACATGCAGTAAGTGATGGAAAAATCTGACCAGGATAAAGAAACTAGCCCTTTAAGAAAAGAATGTTTGTGAGCTGGGGTGTGGTGGGGTGCTGCTGGGGAGGTGAAGCTGGTTAATCCCTTCGTCTCTCCAGGAATGAGCTGCAGCAGGACTGAAGCCAATTTGAGTCTACAACCATGGAATGGGGCTGGAGCTTGGTAGGGTCTGGGGTGGATATTAGGGCTAGGAGGGAGAGGCGCCAACTTCCAAGGCGGGACAAACCGGCCTAAGTTGGAAACAGAGCAGGTAAATATGATGTGAGACGAGGAAGCTGAGCTACATGTCCGCCAAGGTTCCTACCAGCTCTATATCTATGATCTTGTTGAATAAATGGGACTGATTTGAATTGGAGCAGCTAGGTGGCAAAATGAATAGAACATGGGGCCTGGAGTCAAGGGGACCTGAGTTCAAATTCAACCTCAGATACCTACTATATAACCCTGGGCAAGTCACTTAACTCTGTTTGCTTTAGCATCCTCATCTGTAAAATGGGCTGTCCATCCAAAGACCAATGTCTTTGCCAAGAAAACCCCAAATGGGGTCACAAAGAATTGGACACGACTGAAATGATGGAACAACAGCAATGACTTGAATAGACTAAATGGCTATGCATTCATTAGAAGGTATGGTTGTATGTTAGCTTATCTGGCTGTTGATGTCAGGCTAGGTCTTGGGTGCTGCTGACAGGACTGTTCAAGGAAGCCACACATGTGATTTGAGATTAGACAGCTATATATCTCAAAGCTATAAGGGAGTTATAAACACTCACTTGGGGTATTCCTAATTCTATGAAATGATTAGCACTGGCATTGGCCTAAGAGTGGCCACTGCACCTCAGCCTGGGAGAGAGACTCAGTCTCAAACAAACAAAAAATAAAACAAAATCCACACCCACACCAAAAAGAAAATTTCATTGTAAATTTAATATACAAAGCATCTATAATTTAATCAATGTAGAGACTTGCTCCAAAACTTAAGTGGTAAGTTGGATAGAGCATCAGGCCTGGAATCAGAAAGACTCATCTTTCTAAGTTCAAATTTGGCCTCAGACACTTACTAGCTGTGTGAACCTGGGCAAGTCACTTAACCCTGGTTGCCTCAGTTTCCTCATTTGTAAAATGAGCTGGAGAAGGAAATGGCAAACTGCTCCAATATCTCTGCCAAGGAAACCCCAAATGAGGTCACGAAGAGTCAGACAGGACTGAAAAATGGCTGAATGACTTGCCCAGAGTCACCTAGAAGGCACAATGTGAATCCACGTCTTCCAAGTAGCAAGCCTAGAACTCTATTCACTATAATTTGTTTCCTACATAAATTTAAAATAAGCATAAACACACAAATAAATGAACAAAATATGAGATCAAACCAAATAAAAACACATACTCTAAATTATTTACATTTTGATTTTAAAAAACATAATAATATAAATTTGGATTGTCACAATTTCTTGGCGCCATGTCACTTTCTATTCTTTCCCATCTGTTTACTTGCAAAGTGTTGCTAATGTTTTTTTTTTTTCTTGTGTAGTCATAATCAATACGTCTCTTGTATGAATTTTGGTCTTCTTGAGCATCGCTTTCTCTCTTTCTATATTTCTTTGTATTCTTCATATTAGTCATCTTAATGACACACAAGTAAACTGGTACATCAACAAACCACAATCTATTTTATCGTTCCTTAACTGTTGAGCATGAAAATTGTTTCTAGTTTTTTTTCTTATTACAAATAAAACTGTTAATGAATATTTTTATATAAATGGATCATTCCTCCACTTTTAATAGCACCTTGAGGATATGGTAGTAGTAACAGGACCACTGGGTCAAAAGTTAAGGCCAATTTTTAAATGAATTTTATGTTGCCAGTTTGCTCTCCAAACGTCACACACAAAACCTAAAGTCCTACCAGCAATGTAAGAGAACACTTTTTTTCCCATGGCTCCGCCAGCATTTTGTTTTGATTATTTTTAGTCCTTTTCCGGGGGGCGGCGGCTAATTTAATGAGTAGAAGGTAGCCTTCTAAAGTTGCTTTGATTTGCATCCTATCTTATTATGTAGATTGAGCAACTTTAAAAGTGGTTATTAACAGTTTGCATTTTCCCTTTTGAAAATAGTTCATGTATTATTATACCTCGAGCATTTTAAAGACAGATTATCTGTGTGGTCTTAACATCCTTGAGACTCACTTTCTTCTTCCGTAAAATGAAATTGGACTAGAAGGTCTCTAAACTCCTTTCTAGCCTTGGGCTTAGAACTCTAAAATCCCATCTGGAGGTTTTCTGCTCTCTCTAGGCCCTAAAATGGGAGAAAGGAAGAAGTAAGGATTGGAAGATTATTTTCTTGTACCAACGGATATTCCTGGCGTTTGTGTTCAGTCATGTCCAACTCTTTGTGACCCCATTTGGGGTTTTCTTGGCAAGGGTATTGGAGTGGTTTGCCATTTTCTTCTCCAGCTCATTTGACAGATGAGGAAACTGAGGTCGATAGGGTTAAGTGACTTGCCCAGGGTCACATGGCTAGTATGTATCTGAGGCTGGATTTGAACTCAGGTCTTCCTTACTCTAGGGCCAGTGGCCTATCCACTGCACCATTTTCTAAGACCGTTCTCTAAGCAGATTCATTTTTCACTGGGGGATTCTGGGTAGCAATTAGAACTGCAGGTTAGTGTAATCCTTTATTATCATTCCACATGAGGGTTTTTGGTATATGCAGAAGAGAACTAGATTCCAACTCCTAAAACCTGGGGTTTATTTTCTTGCTGGAATAGGACATTCAACAAATCACTTAAATTCTTTGACTTCTGATCTTTTGTCTACCAAACGTGGGAGGAAGGCTGGGACAGGGGATGTCTCAGGTCCTTTCCAGCTCCTTTACCCTACTACCATCTTATGATTTACATCATCAGACTGCCACAGAAGACAGCCAGTTAAAAGAATGTATAATGCTAGCTCACACAAAGGGGAGGGCATTGACTCCAAAGGGATGGTAGGAACACAAAGAAACATAAAATGCAATAAAGATAACAAGGGCTTTCACAAAACAATTTATATTTATTATTATTATTTATTTATACACAGAAAGCCATGGTAAGCTTTTTTTTTTGTCTTCCCCCAGGGTAAAGGAAGAAAATGTATTCATGGTGCTTATCTCCTGATTTCATCTGACAGTTTTCATCTATTTTTCCTATAAACTATGAATGAGAGATGTGTCTCATAACAACCTCTTATGGCTCAGTAAATACTTGAATTTATATGCATATTAAGTCAGTTACTTTCCTCCTGCCCTCACTTCAGGCAGTAGGCAGCTACTTCTGTGTGGGGCATAAAGAGATCCAGGCTTCTACCAGGGCAAAGGAAGCTGTCTGGAGCCTCCAGCTTCCCTTTGAATGGCCACATGGGTCTCACGTGTATGAAGGCGAGTAATATGATATAAATTATACATGTGAGGACATGTAAAACATATTTACATATTAGCTATATTTTTAAAAAAGAAAGTGATAAAATTATACTTTCATTTACAGAGTTCAGCTGTTTTCTCTCTGTAGGTGGATAGCAATTTTTCATCTTAAGTTCTTTGGAATTGTCTCAGATCAATGTATTGATCAGAATAGCCAGGTCTTTCACAGTTGATCATTTGAGGCT
>CM053627.1:136692563-136713977 GCA_028646595.1 Phalanger gymnotis
TTCTTAATTGTTGAGTGAAATTAGATTACTTTACATCTCAATGACTGCTTTCTGGTCAACTTCTGAACTTGTGTAGAAGCAGTAGGCACAGAGATTTGTTTTGTTGCTGATGTTTGTAAAATAGCCACCAACTTAAAGACTTTTTTAACCTGGTATGCCATCTCATTAAATAGTTAGGGAAATAAAGTAAACAAACAGTATTTATTTTTGGTCCAAACTTTTACCCTTGGTAACAAGATGCAAACAGTTGGTCTTTTTGTTGTTGTTGAGGTAATTAGTGTTAAGTGACTTGCCCAGGGTCACACAGCTAGAAAGTGTCTGAGGCTGAATTTGAACTCAGGTCCTTTTGACTCTAGGATTGATGCCCTACTCACTTTGCTGCCTAGCTGTCCGTACATAGTTACTCTTGAAAATTGTGAAGGGTGATTTATTTTGGGAACACCACCTGAGTTAAGGTTAAATGCACAAGTCTTTGTTCAGTTTTTAACTGTTAAGGCTTACTATGTTCTAGGCAGCCTACTTGGTGCAATAGAATATGATAGAACACTGGGCCTGGAGTTGGGAAGACCTGAGTTCAAATCTGGTCTCCAATACTTAGTAGCTGTATGACCCTGGGCAAGTCGCTTAACTCTGTTTGCCTCAGTTTCCTCATACGTAAAATGAGAAGGAAATGGCAAACCACTCTAGTATCTTTGCCAAGAAAACCCCAAATGGGGTCATGAAGAGTCAGACATGACTGAAACAACTGAAAAAATATGGGAGGGGAAGTCATTAACAACTAGGAGAGAACCGAGCTTTGATGGAAGCTGTCTAAAATGAGGAGGTAAGAAAAGAGTGAAGTGCATTCCAGATACAGGAGATAGCCTGTGCAATGGCCTAGAGGTGAGAGATAGAATGTGTCTGGAGAACAACAAATAGGTCAGTTTGGCTGAAACACAAAGGGAATGAAAGAAGTGGTGTTCAATAAGGCTGGAAAGGTAGGCTAGAGTCAGGATGTGACAGCTTTAAATGCCAAGTAAAGGAGTTTGTGTTTTAGCTGAGACATTCCTAATATACAGAATAACATCTTTTTCTAACTTATCTATACAATAACCCCAGGAAAGCTACACTGTTAGGCTTCTAATATAACTGCATGACATTCACAGAGATTTTCTGGAAAGGTTACATAAATATTTTTGTCTCAAATACTATGGAATTAGAGGTTCTAATCCCTATTCTATGATGTTCTCTCTAAGCCTTAATATATCTAAAATTTAGTGTTTTGCTAGATTTAAAAAGTACTTTCATTTAAAAATCAGATTTGTATGTTTTAAAATTGGTGTTTTTTTTAAAGTAATGATTTTTACCCACCTTAGGTTGTTAGAGATTCAGCTGTGTTTACTAAGAACTAGTCTCCATATAGAAAACTTGACCCATACTTCTGGCACCGAGTGTTTGTTTTTATTTATGGAAGCTTTCCAAATGTAGAAGCAAAAAGAAAGAGCAGAGTATGGTGAGATTGATTCCCTCATTCATAGGAAGCAGGTAGTAGACACTCTACCATCTGCTGGCTTTTAAGGGCTGACCTTCCACCATTCATTTCTTTGGACTACACAGTTCTGTAGGTTACACATTAACTAGATTGTGGGGGCTGATTCTTCTCAAACAATGGTTCCACAAAAGAATGGGTTCTCCCTGGACCCATGTAAAATTATAACTGGAAAAGACCACGTCTCTATTAAATCACGTCCGTATTTAGAGAAATAAATGAGTAGCCTATTATACATTTATGCGGGGAGGGGTGGGGGAAACCCACATTGGGAGTGAAGTGATACACATTTTCTTCTTTTGGAGATATTTGAGTTTTATTCCTTTTCTTTCCATGTAATTAGTCATGTGCTATAGAGAGCACCAGAGGAATAATAGCCCAGAGAAATTTTGATGGAATGAAGTGCTATCATTTGATAGCATGATATTCCTTGTTGTTGTTACTGTTTAGTCATGTCTGACTCTTTGTGACCCCATTTGGGATTTTCTTGGCAAAAATACTGGAGTGGTTTGCCATTTCCTTTTCCAGTTCATTTTATAGATGAGGAAACTGAGGCAAACAGGGTTAAGCGACTTGCCCAGGGTCACATAACTAGAAAGCATCTGAGACCAAACTTGAACTCAGGAAGGTGAGTCTTCCTGACTCAAGGCCTGACAGTCTAGCCACTGCACCACCTAGCTGCTCCCCCCACCCATATTATTTTGCAATTATTTTGACTATGTTTCCTATTGACTTCTTCATATACATACTGTTTCTCCCTAAAAGGCCGTCAATCTCTTCAGGGTAGGGACTATTTCACTTTTGTCTTTGTATCTCCAGTGCCTACCTTGCACAATGCTTGCCAAATAGTAGTTGCTTAATAAATGTATGTGTGAACAAATGAATGACTTTTCTCAGCCCTATTAAGCATCAAAGACATGCCTAGTTATTTCACGTCTTAAACTATGGATTTATATCCCCAGAGATTGCAAGTTAGTATATAAGCAGTATAGAGAAGTAAGGGGTTAACTCTGTACACACAAACCTGGAGATGAAACTAGAAGGTTTCGTATAGGTTAACTTGCCCAGGGTCACACAGACAGTGAGTGTCTGAGGTAGGAGTCAAACTCATCTCTTCTTGATTCCAACTGCAGGGCCCTACCAGTTATACTATGCTACTGCTCTAAGATTTGCACCATTTGTCCTGTATAGGACAAATTCTTGGAAAAAAAAAGGAAACCATTGACCAGTCGAGGTATGGGTATATTGGTGACATCTAGTTTTAGTGCTCTAGATTTTGGGTTCCTGATTTAACAAATAGGAAGCTCTCCAAAGACCACAGGGTTGGAGTGTTTTCTTCCGATCATTTTTTTAAGAGAATAGACTAAAAAGCGACAGGTCCATCACATCTCTCCTGAGGCTATAGGCTACGGGGTTAACTTCAGCTTAGTTACTTAGGATTTCACACATTGCTGTTCTAGGATCATTGGTGATTGGCCCTAAGACATAAATGAGGTGGACCAGCTCGATCTTTACCTTCCAGCTCTCTGGGGAGAAGTAAAAGCCTCAAGGCACTCCAAAGGCTGTAAGTTTTTATTGACACAGCCCTGAGACTTTTGTAGCTCAAAGAACTCTAAGTCTTCCCAGATTCCTTCTTTGCTCCTGGCGATTAATGATCTCCCTCCTTCCCCAGTGCCTGTCCAATGTGCCGAACTGGGTATTGTAGGGTTCTTCTTTGTTGTTCAGTCATGTCTGACTCTTGATGACCCCACTTGGGGTTTTCTTGGCAAAGATACTGGAATGGTTTGCCATTTCCTTCTCCAGTTCATTTTACTGTTGAGAAAACTGAGGCAAACAGGGTGAAGTGACTTTCCCAGGGTCACACAGCTATTTAACATCTGAAGCCAGATTTGAACTCAGAAAGTTTCTTCACTTCACATCTGGCACTTTATGCACTGTACCACCTAGTTGCCTAGGTAATATGGAGTAGCCAGCCTCAAAGGTAGGAAGACCTGGGTTCAAGTCCAGGGTCCGATGTATATTGGCTATGTGGCCCTGGGCAAGTTTAACCTCTTACTGCTCTAGGCAGCCTTCTGACATAACAAGCTGTAGAGATGGCGCTAAACTGATTTGGTAGATGGAATTTCTATGTCAAACAGTTCCCTTTATTAATGCAATCACAGGTCTTTTTCTGGGCATCTGGCTTATGCATCAGTGATTGTCTATCTGTAGAGATGTAATTCTCCCCCTCACTTCCTTCCCTCTGAGATTTCCTTCCATCTACTTTGTATATATCTTATATGTGTATGGTTGTTTATAAGCTGCTTCCTCTCCCCTTCCCCTATAAGAATGTGAGCCCCTTGAAGGTGGGGACCATGATTTTGCCTTTCTTTATATCCACAGTGCTTAGAACAGTGCCTTGCACATAGTAAACACTTAATAAATGTTGGCCCATTGACTGATTGACTATTAAATTATAAACTTGAAGGCAAAGGACTAAATCCCAAAATGCTGAAATTTCCCCAGTGTCTGGCATGGTACTATATATACAAAAGGTGCTTAATAAATGAATGCTGTTACTTTATGTGCCTTCGGAAGAGTCCCAATCAGGACTCATTAGTGGATAGAGACTAGAGTCTGCTACAGCACCTGGCTGAGCTAAGGGAGGGGAAGAGAGGAAGTCATACTTACTCAGAGCCACGACAAAATGCTTGTAGAGCTGTTACAAGACCTCAAAATAGAATCTCCTATGAATGACAGAGACTTTGAGTCTCACTTCATTGTAACCTAGGGAACTGATTACAAAGTCAATACTTATGTGCTACAGAGAGTAGACTATAAAAATGTGTACATTGATAAAAAATAATATTGAAAAGTTTCCCTTATTGTAGCCTTCTGTGTTATGCCCCAGGGAGGGCTGCTTATTTTGACTGCCCTTTGTTCTGGCTCTGGTCCTGCCTTCAAAAAACATTGTAAAACCTGAGCTCAAGAGTTGATGAATCAGGGCCAGAGATAAAGCGAAAGAATTTTATCCTTGCAACAACTCTGTGAGGTCGGTGCCATCATTATCCGAATTTTAAAGATGGCAAAATTAAGGCTGAGAGGTTAAGTGCCTGAGGCAGGATTCAATTTCGGGTCTTCTTGATTCCAAAACTCCATCCACTGCTATAGTTAACTGCTCAGTAGGAGGTTTCCTCCTGAGGTTGCGCCCATTTTAGAGGCCCTTGATAACTAGAAGTCATGTGTCCCAGCTTTGGTACTTTTGTCCTGCTCCTTTCCTTCTGGATAGAATCGTCCATCTATTTATTCTTGTTCACCATCTCTTGCTTATTCCTTGGTTGGCCTTTGGTCTCCCTTTTCTCCATTCAGCTGTCTCAATTTTTATTTAGAGCCCATGCCTTCAATATTCCTGGATCTATCCTAAATGATATTCCTGGATGTATCCTAAATGCAAGAAGAGAAGATTCCTGATAATGAGTCTAGTGGTTACTTTGTGTGTCTGAGAAAAACTTTGATATGGCAGATTTTGCCTGTGAGTAGAGCTGAGGGTAAGAATGTTGCAAGAATGTTTCACAAATTCAGAGAAGGAAGGCCTGATCTTTTAAATTTTTCTTTCCTTTTCTTGTTCTGACGTGTTATGTATCTCTGTTAACCAGGTACCTTAGACACCGGTGTGGGACAACAGCTGCTGTGGTTCCTAGAATGATGTGAAGGTGGAGTGATGCAGAGAAATGCAATTTGAGAAGTAGCAGTCATTCAGAGAGGGTGTTTGGGTGGGGTCAAAGCCACCCTGCCTCCTCCTGCTCCAGTGGGGCTGTGGAAAGAGAGACAGCCAGGAAATAAGAGCTAAGCTCTTCCTCAGCTGACATCAAAAGAAACCTTGGCAGTTCTAGCACCCAAGAAGGGAGTGCCTTGGACAGAGAAGAGTCTCTGCTTACAGTAAGAATATTTTGACTCCAAACTTCTTGAAGGGGGAAAAACCCCTAAAAACAAACAAACAAACAAACCCCAACCTTTCTATTAAGCTCAGTCTTGGAGCAACTTTCAGAACTTGGGTCTATTTGGTGCCAGGTGATAACAATCAGATAGGTGATTAAAATGAGCAGTGTCTGACAAATGTAAGGAGGAGGCTGGCCTAGGGAGTGCATGATTTCAGGGACTTTCTCTTTCTTGAAATTAAGCTTTCTCAGCTGCTCAAAGCTGTCCCAGGTTTCTGGAATAAACATTGGTGACATTGGGTTCAGTCTCTTTCTTCTCTGAAACACTGCCGTTAAGGAACTCGCATTCTAAAGACTTGTCGATAACCAGGTTCATATAAGATATGTACAGAGTAGATGGAAGACCACCTCAGAGGGAAAACTCTACCAGCAGGGAGTTTGAGGTCAGAAATGGCTCCAAGCTGAGGTTCGAAATGAGTCTTTGAAGGAAGGCGGGGAAACTAAGAGACATAAGTGAGGGGGCAGAAAATTCTAGGTATGAGGGGCAACCAACCCAAAGGTGGGGGCTGATGCGAGAGATGCGTGCAACGTGTGAGGAGCAGCAAGCAGACAAGAATACCTGAGTCAGAGAGTGAGTATAAGGGAGTAAATGAGAAGACTGAAAAGGTAGAAAGGGGCAAGGTTGCAAAGGACTTCAAAAGTCAAATGTTATTTTGTATTTGATCCTAGAGGTGAGAGATAGGAAGCCGTGAGTGGAGGGTAAGGTGGGAAGGGATGTGGTCAGACCTATACTTTAGGAAAATGACTTTGGCAGCTGAGTGGCAGATGGTGCTCTAGTCCTGAACCACAGTGGGTAGGGGGAAGGGAACAGGCAGTTATTAATCACCTACTGTGTGCTAAGCGCTTTATGAAGATCACCTCCTTTGGGCAGCTGGAGGATAATACAGAATAAGGAGACTGGTACATACTTTCAATACTTCAAAAAAATTCCTGATTTGTTTCATCACTGAGTTCTCCTTCCACTAATGCATATGGCAACCTCTTCATAAAAAATAATAGAAGTCTTCATGAGTTTCTGTGGCCAAAAAAGTTCCTCAGTAATGAACCTTCAACCTTAGTCAAGTTGGCCCATAGACTGCAGATCCACATACCTCTATATATCACTAAGCCCACACTTTATATCCTTTCCAGCTTATCAGAGCTGGCAGAGGGTGTGCTCTCTTGGCAAAGCTTTAAGTAATCCTGGGTCACCTTTACTCTATACTGAGAAGTTGGAATCAAACTTAAGTGCAATGAGTTGAGAGAGTATTTGTTAAAAATCCTTACCACTCTAAAATTATCACAATCAAACATGATAAAGAAGCAAAGAGAGCATGTCTTGGGGCAAAAAAAATAAGCATGGGTGACACAGGCCCTTTAAAAATCACGAATAATGCCATTCTGAGTATTTGAGTAAATTTCCTTTTGGGAGCAGAGACATCTTCCCTTCAGGGGAAAAATTATTGTTCTTATTTACATATGTTGACACAGCAGGTTCAACATATGTTGAAAGTTATTTAGATGTCTCATCTAGTGCAGAGACTGCTTCTTTTGCTCTCACAAAGGCAACAATAGCAACACATTACAAACACGGAATGACAAAGGATAAGCAGAGGAAATTATACCATCAAAGAAACATATGTAATAAAGGGAATGTTTGGTCACATGGGAAGAAGGGGGAAGTTAATGAACAGTCTCTGTGCTCCATTAGTATGCTCTCAATGTCAAGAGAAACCAAGGAAGGTCCCCAGTATTGTTATGGAGAACTTACGGGTAGTAACAGACAAAAGTTTCATAGAATGGGCAGCAACGTTGTTGTTGGTTGTTTCAGCCATGTCCGACTCTTCATGACCTTATTTGGGGTTTTCTTGGCAAGATAATGGAATGGTTTGCCATTTCCTCCTCCAGCCCATTTTGCAGATGAAGAAACTGAGGCAGAGTCTCACACAGCTAGTAAGTGTCTGCAGCTGGATTTGAACCTAGGCCTTCCTGATTCCAGACCCAGTGATCTCTCCATTGTGACATTTAGCTGGCCCAGGCAGCAATGGATGGGTTGCAATCACTGTAAGGAACGTACACAGTGTGGAGATCACACATCCACCAGAGCTTCTGAATAACGATAATAGTCAGGAGAAGCAATGTACCACCATAGTGGAAAGAAAACTGACCTAGGAATAGGGAAGACCTGGGTTTTATCTGTCTTAGATGATGATGATGATGATGATGATGATGATGATGATGATGATGATGATGATGATGGTGATGATGATGATGGTGATGATGATAATGATGATGATGATGATGATGATGATGATGATGATGATGATGATGATGGTGATGATGATAATGATAGAACATCCAGCCTAGGATGGTATAAAGGGGGAAGAGAAGGGAACAAACATTCATTATCTACTATGTGTTAGGCACTATGCTAAGCATTTTACAAATATTACGTTCTTTGATTTGGTTTAAAGAACATTGAAACCTGGGTTTTTGTCCCAGCTTTACTACTAATTAGTAGTAAATGTAGTAAATTATTAGTAGGATGACTTCGAGCAAGTCATTTAATAATAACTGATATTTATATAGTCCAGTGCTTTACATTTTCTCAAGGGAGCCTCACAAATATCCTGGGAACTAAGTACTGCAAGTATTATTTTCCCAGTTTTATAAATAAGAAAACTGGGACTTGGAGAAATTAAATCTCTTTCCTATGGCTACACAGGCATTAAGTGTTAGAATTAAGATCTGAACCCTCTTGAGTCCTTCTGACTCCAAATCTAGTTCTTTATCCCCTGACTATGCCACCCTGCTTCCTTGGACCTCAATAAACCTCTCCGGGTATTTGCAAAATGAGGATGTTTGAATCAGTTGAGCTCTAAAGCCCCTTCCAATTCTGAATTTCAAGGATTTTAATACTATTACAATACTTCAAGAACTCCTGATTTCATTGGTATGGGGACTGAATTCACTGACAAAGATTATAACTCATCCATATCTCAGTAGGCTGTTTTCAAGAGTTGCTGTGGCCAAAGAAATTTCATCGTGTGTGTGTGAATCTGGGGAAGAACTTATAACTTAGCCAGGCTGGCCTCTGATGATAGATGCAAACTTGTTTCCAGACCTGGGCTCAAACTGTTTCCTGAACTTGCTCTCCACTACAAGAGAACGCAGGCTCATTTTTCCATTGTGACCAGGGCATCCGATAAAGAGCTCAGTAGAGGATTCTAATAATAGCCTAAACTTTATTAAAAATTTCTTGCCATGCTGCCTATGTCATCATCATCTCTCCTTGCTCCCCACCCACTGTATTCTTGGACACCTGGTTCTGATAGATGAGTTTTTACCTTCTTCTTGTAAATAAGTCTCCACACTGCTTCCAGCCTATCTCCACACCATAATATGCTCCCTCTTTCTAGGGACCATCTGGTATTTCTTGTTGCTGCTAATGCTGTCAGTGGACATCTTGAAAACTTGCTTTTTATAATTCTGAGAGAGACCGCAGAAGCGGTGTGGCATAGTCAATGGCTCTCAAACCATTTCTTTGTTCACTGTGAAATGTTATGTGTTAGCATGTAAGCACCCCAGGGCAGTGTGACTTTCTTGCTTAATTCTGTATTAATGTCCTCAGTGCTTAGCATAGTGCCTGGCACATACTAAGTGTTCAATAAATCTTCGTATCTATCTACCTATCCACCCATCCATCCATCCATCCATCCGTCCATCTGTCCATCTGTCCGTCTATCTATCTTCCTATTGCTTTATAGTATTTGATGGTTAAATAAGACATTATCTTATTTGATCTTAATAGCAGTGGGGACATACAGAATGGGATATTATCACCACCCTTTTCAAATGAGGAAACTGAGGCAAAGAGCCCTTAAGTGGCTTAGGTTCACAGGATTTGGAGCTGGAAGCACCTTAGGGATCTAGTCTGAATATCTCCATTTTCAAATGAGGAAACTTAGCTGGAAAGCAGGAACATGATTTGTTAAAGGTAATACAAGTAGTGAGTAGCCAGTCTACTGCTTATACAAAAGTTTACTGAAATCAAGAGTTCAAGGCTGCCCTGTAACAATCATGGTGGTAGTGGCGTAGTGGTGGGGTGTCTCTCTTTTAGTCATTGCTGACAAGATTCTTTCCAGAGTCCTCCTTAATAAGATGATTCTTTCCCTGGAAAATGGACATCTACCCAAGAGCCAGGGTGGCTTCAGAAAGGGCCAAGGAACAGTCAACATGGTGTTTGCTGCCTAAGAACTCCGGGAGAAATGCCAGAAGCAGAACAGAGATCCATACACAACATTGATCACTCTGACTACTGCCTTTGATACTTGTCAGTGGTGAGGGCTTGTGGAAGATCATGGCAAAATTTGGTTGCCCAGAGAAGTTCATCAACATTGTACATCAGTTCCATCATGGCATGTTTACACAGGTTCTGGATAATGGACAATGCTCTCACATTTTCCCAGTCACCAATGGAGTGAAGAATGGCTGTGTTTGCTCTCTTGCATTTCAGCTATGTTTTCAGACACTTTCAACAAGGACAAAAATGTCATCAAGGTCAGTTACCACAAGGACAGTAAATTATTTAACTTGAAAAGGCTACAAGCCAATACTAAAGTGGAGGGAGAGTTGGCGTGTGACTTTTTGTTGGCAGATGATTGTGCATATAACCTTTGAGGCTGCATTGATTCTCTGCTGCTTGTGTTAATTTTGGCCTAACAATTAACACCAAGAAAACAGAGGCTCTCTACCAGCCCGCACCACACTATCCATATATGGAACCACTGGTTACAGCAAATGGAGAAATTTTGAATTCTGTGGATAATTTCACTTACCTTGGCATTACACTTTCAAGGGATATCCATACAGATGATAAAGTTGACACATGCATTGTCAGAGCTAGCTCAGTGTTTGGGAAGCTCTGAAGGAAAATATGGGAATGAAGAGATATCAGACTGTCTACCAAACTAAAGATCTAGAGTTGTTGTGCTGACCTCATTATTACATTCCTGTGAAACCTGGAGAGTATACCAGTGACATGCCAGGAAACTGAATCTCTCACATTTGAATTATCCTAGGAAGATTCTGAAGATCACCTGACAAGGTAAGGTACTGGGTGCCAAGACCTTTTCTTTAGCTGGACTGCCAAGCACTCAAACTCTACTGAAGAGAGTGCAACTCTGATAGGTTGGCCACATTGTCTGAATGCCAAACTTAGCCAAAAAGACTATTTTATGGCGAACTCACACAAGGTGAGTGCTCACACAGAGGTCAGAAGTGATACAAAGACACTCAAGGTCTCACTAACGAACTTTGGAATTGATTATAAGACATGGGAGACATGAGCACAAGACCAGCATGATGTGCCTGAATCAAAGAAGGCGCTGTGCTCTATGAGCAACGCAGAATTGCAGTAGACCAAAAAACAAACAAAACTCCCCCACAAAACCCCAAACAAAAGCAAACAAACAAACCATGAGATGAGCAAGGTTAGAGATGTCTCCACTCCAAATGTTCATATGGACTATTTTTGCCTGAGCTGTGGTAGAGCCTTCCAAACTCATATTGGTCTGATCAGCCACAGTTTGACACATTGTACCTTGACCCCAACACAGTGATGCCATTTTGGTCCTCTTCAAGAATGAAGGACAACAATCAACCAACTCACCAACCAGCAAAACCAGAAATCAAATCTAGATCCTTTCATTTCAAAACCAATGCTTTTCCCACTATACCACACCAAAGTCCCACAGTCAACCAATCGATTAATAAATATTTATTAAATACTTACTATGTGCCAGTCATTACCAGTAACAGAAGTCAGGACTTAAACCAGGTCTTCTGACTCCAAATACAATATTCCTCCAAATCATTTTCCTCCATCCTTCACATCGCACATCCTCTCAGGGAATCTATTTGACCTGATTTTCAAGGAACCAAAAATTAGGTTACGAGTTAAAGAAGGTACTGGCATAGAAGGGCAAAATGGTATTAAACTTTCTAGTTGAGTGGGTCCTAGACACCAGACTGAGCTAGGCCTCATTAGATTCAGGATTTGCCTCTCAAGGAAAAAGGGTAAGTCACTAATCTCACAAAGTGGCAAGAAAGAAATCACAGAATTCCACAGCTGAAAGTGACCTCAGAGGCCTTCTAGCTCAGTCCACACCTAAATAAGAATTCATTCTACAACTTACTCAACACGTCATCATCCAAGCTTCTCTGAAAGACCCATAGGGAGGAGGAGCCCATTACCTCTGAAAGCAGCTCAGTCTACTTTGAGCTGGCCCTAAGTTTTAGAAAGTTTTTCCTGACATCAAGCCTGCTTTTCACTCTTGATTTCACTCTTGAGAATTCCCACCCGTGGCTCCCAATTCTGTGCTAGGCTAAATGGCACAAGTTAAATCCCATCTGATACACATTTAAAAGTTCAATAAGGATGGAAGCAGTGAAAAGGGAAAAATGTAGTTCTTTTCTTCAAATACTTAACTTTCACTAATTAATTATTTGTGCTTAGGCTCAACAGCCCTTGGTGAGATGGTTCCAACGTTTGCCCACTTTGAGTGTCTTGTGGGTGAGGTCTTCCTCTATCTGCAAAAGACTTCATCCTGTTTTTCTGGTTGTTGCTTTTGCTGTCGATGGAAAGCTTGAAAACTTGCTTTTTATAATTCTGAGAGACTTTAGAGGCAGCATGGAAGAGTCGACAGCTCTCAACATTTTATTTTTTTGCTCACTTTGAAAGGTTATTTGCCACGAGGAGTTGGGGCATACGGAATGTTTTAGTTGACAACACTGTAGAATTTGTATATAGTTTCCCTTTGGTAAGAGCATCCTCTTTCACTGAGCTCTTTATAAGTTTGAGATCTGACATATTTTGAGGTTAGTGTGTTTTCTGTAACAGGCTGATATCGTTTCTTTGTGAACACTAGCTTACCATGCTACATATACTGGGGGAGCAAGATACACACACACACATACACACAATCTTTTTTCACATTTATTTTATTTTTAATTTATGGGATAAAACAAGCATTTCCATAACATAGTATAATAAAAAAATATGATTGCACATGAAACTGCAAATCTATTATGTACAACTTGTTATTCCTTTTAAATATATAATAAAGTTATCATGTAAATTTCCTTTTTTTCTTCCTTCCACTCCTAGAGATGGCTACCATTAGACACAAATAGGTATATGTATGTAAAATTATTCTATACAAATTTCTGTTTATCAGTTCTTTCTCTGGATGCAAAAAGAGTCTTTTTTGGATGTCTTTCATAGTTAATTTGGATATTTATAGTTGCCAAAATGGCTTATTTACTCAATGTCGGTCTTACTGTATACAGTGTTCTCTTGGTTCTGCTCATTGTACTCTATTATTTCGTGTGAATCTTTCCATGTTTTTCTAAGATCATTGAGCTCATCATTTCTCATAGAATAGTAGTATTCCACCACAATCATATACCACAACTTGTTCAGTCATTCTCCAATTGATTATTAAAAAAAATTATAAATTTTTTTTTTATTTCCAGCTTAAGGTGGCATAGTAGATAGAATGCTGGATTTGGAGTCAGAAAGACCTGAGTTCAAATCTGGCCTAGACACTTACTATCTCCATGATCCTGGGCAAGTCATTTAACCTCTCTCATCCTCAGTTTCCTCATCTGTAAAATGGGGAACCAATTTTCCTACCTTGAAAGGTTATTATGTAGAGAACCTTAAAGCACTAGGTAAATGCTTTTTGTTGTTATTTAATCATTTGAATCATGTCTGGCTCTTTGTGACCCTATTTGGGGTTTTCTTGGCAAATATACTGCAGTGGTTTGCCATTTCCTCCTCCAGCTCATTTTATAGATGAGGAAACTGAGGCAAACAGGGCTAAGTGATGAATCTTCCTGACTCCAGGCCTCGCACTCTACCTACTGTATCACCTAGCTGCCTAACATTAAATAAGTTTGGAAACACGGAAAAAAGAATATGGAGCCAATATGGATTCACTCACCTAAAATTTTGCAGCATGCATGGCAAGACTTGCTGCTATGCTTTGAGAACCACTGATATGGTGGAAGAATCTCTCTAGTTGTAAGACCACCAGGGAGCCACTTTACCATGTTTGAGCCTCAGTTTCTCCATTTGTAAAATAGGAATAATACTACAAATTTTATAGGGATGCTTTGAGAATCAAAAGTGAAGCTGCACGCAAAGTGCTTTATAAATGTTAGCTATTATTAAATGAGGGCTCCTAGGTGGTGAAATGAACAGAGCACCAGGCCTGGAGATAGGAAGACTCATCTCTGTGAGTTCAAATCCAGCCTTAGATATTTACTAGCTGTGTGAACCTGGGCAAGTCACTTAACCTTCTTGGCCTTAGTTTCCTCATCTATAAAATGAGCTAAAGAAGAAAATGGCAAACCACTCCAGTATCTTTGCCAAGAAAAACCCAAATGGGGTCATGAAGAGAAGGATTCTACTGAAACAGCTGAACAACAGCATATTATTAGATGAGTAATCATCATTATTAAGGATATTTTACATCCTGAGGTGTACTGTTTAGCATGTGTAGGAGTTGGGAAAGTGGGAAGTGAAAGTATGATGAATTCTGAGTTAGACTGAGCACAATTGCAGAAGGCTAGTCTCATTATTTTAGAGATATAGCATTCTATAGTATGAAATGTTGTGAGACTGAGGCTGTCCTTAGAATACACCACGGGTGGTCCCATCTCTATACTCTTACCCAGGCTGTCTTCTGATCTTGAATGTCACCTCCATCCTCTCTGCTTATCTAAGGCCTACCCTTGCTTCAAAGCTGATCTTCTTCAGGCAGCCTTCCCAACTCTCACAGTCCACAGTGTCCTCCTCCTTCTGAACTCTAGCCCTCATCTGTTTTAATCATTTTAACCTCATCATGTGCTATGTTACATTATTACTTCTCTCTCTCTCTCTCTCTCTCTCTCTCTCTCTCTCTCTCTCTCTCTCTTTCTCTCTCTCTCTCTCTCTCTCTCTTTCTCTCTCTCTCTCTCTATATATATATATATATATATACATATATGTATATGTTTTACAATTCTATATAAATGTTATTGTGATATGTCCATTCTCCATGGTAAGTTCTTGAGGGCAATGACAGCTAAAACTAAAGAATGTGAGAGTGGAGAAGACCCTTAGAAATCCAGCTCAGCTTCCCACCCACTGTAGAAGTCACTCCATGGTATGCCTGACGTGGGCACATACCCTTTACTTTATTGTAAAGGAGATTCACTACCTTATTGAGACTGACCATTCACTTGTTGGACAACTCTAATTGTTCCGGAAAATTCTGATGTTGCTGAGCCAAACTATCTCTCTGTAACTTAAATCTATTGAGGTCAGTCTACGTGAACCACACAGAATCAATCAACAATTATTTAAGTTCCTACTGTGTGCAAGATGTAGAAGCATAATAGATAAAACTTTGGAACCGAAGATACCCGAGTTCAAATTCCAGCTTTGGCCCAGACTGACTATTTGACTTTGGACAAGTCACCTTACTTCTCTGCTCAAGGTAACTCTTTAAGGGTTATGTTACAAGTTGCTGAGAAGGTGTCATCCTGGATTAGTAGAAGCATTTCCCTATACCAATGAAATCACAGATCCTGTCCCTATCTATGTGCCACATACTATATTGAGAGCTGGGGATTCAAAAACAAACATGAAAGATTCTCTGCCCTCAAGAAGCTTACATTCTATCCCAAAAACATCCTTTTTCATTATTTTATATTTTATACATTTGAAAAATTCTCTTTTCTATATCAGAAATCACTATACCTTCAGCTGTTTCTTATATGTCAAGATTTCTGGACTCTCACCATTCTGCTTGTCTCCCTCTGGACATACTGTAGGTTGTCAACATTCCTCATAAATTGTGGTACCCATAATTGGACAAAATGTTCTAGATGTGGTTTGACCTGCACAGAAGAGATAAGGACTATTGCTTTCCATTATATGGACACTATACTCACATTAATGCAGCCTAAGATCACATTAATTTTTCTCATCCATTTTTGCCTCATATTAGACTTATGGTCAAGTAACATCTTGAGATCTTTTTCACATGAGTAACTGCTAGACTAGTTCTCTTTTATCTTAAAGATATACAAGTGATCATTTAGAATCTATATTCAGCCTTTTATATGCAGTTCTGGTAACATAGTTTGTTAATTCAGAGCCCAGTGTTTCAGCCTCCTGAAAAGGATTTTGCATTGGTCATTTTATATGTGTCATTTGCATGTTTGAGTATGTCTTTTATGTCTCCATCATTCAATTTTTCCCTTAATAATATTTTATTTTTTTCCAATTATATGTAAACATAGTTTTCAACATTCATTTTTGTAAAATTTTGAGTTCCAAATTTTTCTCCCTCCCTCTTTTCCCTCCCCCTCCCCAAGATAGCAAGCAAATTGATATAGGTTATACATGTACAATCATGTTAAACATATGTCCACATTAGTCATTCATCATTCAATTTTGAATAGAACATGGCCAAGGGCAAAGCCTTGGGGGCACTCTGTTAGCTACCTCCTTACCTTGCTCCTTCTCTTGCTTTCCAATAACTCTTGGTTGTTTATAAGACTGTCTTGCAAACTTCAGCTCATTCTGGTGTTTGACTTTTCTGACACTATTTTTATCTACTTTTGTTTTTGCCCTTAGTTTTTTACCCCTCCCCTCTTTGGTCTAGTTTTTTATGCCTCTTTGTATCTCCCTTAGTTCTTTCTGTAGTCCCTTCTATACAGCAGTTACTCCATAAATGTTTGTTAGTGATGTTAATAAGAAAGTGAAACCTTTCTATCTAATTGGGAAGCTACAGTGAGATTGAACTGCTCTAGCCAACGTACAGAAACTCTAAGAGAGTAAGAGAAAAGATTCCGAAAAGAATTCTTTTAGTATTTATTTGTTCACAGCTGTCCCAGTGGAAAGGGAACATGATAAAAGAGCCATTCTTTTTTCCCTCTTCACCTTTCTTTTAATAACTTGGGGGATCACAGACTACATTGGCTAGTACTGGTTTCAATTGGCATTTCATTTCTATAGTGATGATTCAATCAACTCATGTTTATAGAGGGGTCACAGTCTATAGGGCATACTTTCTTTAACAATGACACACATAATAGGAGAAATAGTTGGTGACTTTTCTTCCTTAGCCAGAAGGTTTGGTGGTGGTTGTTTGTGGGTCTTCTTGACTTTTTGGTCTTGAAAAGTTTCCTCTTAAAGCAAAAACCCCATGAATAGTGGCAGGTCTTAAGCCAAGAAAATTCCCAACACCTCTTTCCTACAAAACATTGTTCCCCCAACTACTTTTCATGAGATTATCTAGGCAAATACTTTTTATTGCAATATACTAGAAATTAAAGCAATTAAATTGGGATAGGGAATGAAACTGTGATTTCATTAATAGAAGGAGCTCTCAGGAAGAGCAACTCCCTCTACCAATTTAGGTTGGCATCTTCTTTGTATGTTCTAGCTTAGAAATGCCTAGAGCACTGAAAGGTTAATGCCTTGCTCTGGAATCACATAGTCTGGGTCAGAGCCAAGACTTGAATTCATATCTTTGTCATTCCAAAGGCATCTCTTTATCTGCTGTGCCATGATGCTTTTCATTTACCGTTAGTTGGAGTAAATTCTCGATGTTAGCCTTACTTCTCAAACTTTGTTTCAATTGAAAAAATTGAAGAAAATTGCATTTGTTATTTTTAAAAATATTACCTAATTTTGGACATTGTTTTGCATCCATCCCCATGAGAGGGTCTTAATCATTTACCTCTCCTCAATGCCAGGGTGGGTTCCATTTTCCGGAAAACTCTGCCTTGAGCCCTTGGCAGCAAAACACCTTTGTTATGTATGTTTCAGCGGGAATGGGACACTTGTCTGTAACCTTAGGGTTGGGGCTTACTTGGAAGGAGAAGGTTGACACCAGAGGAGAGAGAGCCCTAAGGACAAATTTTTCTTACTTTTAGCAATTTTGCTAACCTCTAGTCAGTCCTGTATGTCCTGGTAAATACTAACTGTGGAATCCTGCTTTCTTCGTAATGGGACTAGGGGCCTGGGAGAAAATGTCAATTTAAGTACTCTTTCCCTCTAAAGTGTTAAATATAAAAATCTGAACATATAAAAATATTCTGTGCAAAATTTTTTTCCTAATGAAAATAGGCTTGCTTTCCTCTCTTTTCCTCTAAAATTTCCTCATCCTTTCTTTCTCCTGGCGGCAAACATTCTAAGCTTTCAGAGTTCCCAAATCCAAATCTATGACCATTAATATATCTCCAACACCAGAGTGTCCCATGATCAAATCACCTTGGGAAACTTTTATTAAAAGGAGGACCATTGGGATAATTTGAAGATTTATTTTGATTCAACAAGCTTTTATTAACTATATGCCACAAACTATGCAAGGTTCTGGGAATAGGAATAGGGATGGGACCTATGATTTCATTAGCAGAGGAAATTCTTGGATAAGAAAACTCCATCTTCCAATGCAGGCTTGTATGTTCTCTGCAGTGTGTAGTCTTGTAGAGTTATCTAGAGGAATTTGGGTTAACTGACTTGACCAGGATCATGGAGCCAGTATGGGTCAGAGGCAGGATTTGAACCCAAGCCTTCCTGGTTCCAAGGCTGTTAAGTTTACATTTTACTAAGGGATGTCTCTTGTATCCCTGTGCTCTAGTGGAGGTAGGTGTTTATATCTCACTGGAATGATTGCTTGACACTTCCTCCCATCTGTAGTGGATGGCTTTCTGGCTTCTCAACTTACAGACCCAGAGTGATGCAGAAAGCTGACATTCACTTCATCTAGTCATAGGGATAAATTTCACACGTGAGCAAAAAGATCATATCAGTGCTTTTATTATATCTTAACATCATAGTGAAGGATCTAAACTGAAAAAGGCCAATGTCACACTAAGCATGTGCTTTGTTTATGTTTAGGAGCAGAGTGTTGGGGTTAGATTAAAGAGTTCATGAAGTGGGATTGCATGAAATCAGACTAGAAAGGTAGGTGGAAGCCAAAAATCCAGAGAACTATGGATGCCATCTGAGAGTTTTGTATTTTAGCCTAGAGATAACAGGGAATGACTGTATTTTTTCAAAATGGGTTTAGTGTCACATAGTCAGACCTGTGTTTTAGGAGTATCATTTTGGTAGGGAAATGGTGTGGTACCATGGAAAGAACACTGGCTCTGGAGTCAGAGGTTGTTGTTCAGTCATTTTAGTCATGTCTGTGACTCCATTTGGGGTTTTCTTAGAAAAGATACTGGACTGATTTGCTATTTCCTTTTCCAGATCATTTTATAGAAGAAAAACTAAGGCAAACAGGGTTAAGTGACTCGTCCAGGGTCACACAGCTAGTGAGTGTCCGAGGCCAGATTTGAACTCACAAAGATGAGTCCCCTTGACTTCAGGCCCAGCACTCTATCCATTCTACCACCTAGCTGACCTAGAGTCAGAGGACTTGCATTCAAAACCCACTTCTGATGCTTACTAGCTGAGTGACCTTGGGTAAGTCACTTAATATGTTACTCATCGGCACCTTAGTTTCCCTGGCTTCCATTAAGACTCAGTTCAAATCCCACCTTATGCAAGAGGCCTCTCCCGTTTCCCCCCAGCTGCTCATAGCTTTGCTTCTGAGATTATCTTCTATATGTCCCATGTATATATCTTGTATATACCTAGTTATTTACCTGTTGTCTCCTCCATTCGGATGAGAGTTTCTTGAGGACAGAGACTCTTTTTACTCTTCTTTGTATGTCTAATGCTTAGGACAGTGCCTTGTACATAGTAAATGCTTAATTGTTGACTGGCAGGTTCACTTGCATATCAAGTTGGCCATAAACCAACTTGAACATACAAAAAATATGTGCAAAAATTTTTCCTAATGAGAATAGGCTTGCTTCCCTCTCTTTTCCTCTAAAATTTCCCCATCCTTTCTTTCTCTTGGTGGTAAACATTCTTTATACTGGCTTTATGTTTCCGTTCTTTTGCCTTGTCCTATGGAAGTATGTCTAGGTCACTGTCTCTTCCTTATATTTTAACAACCAACAAGGAAAGTAACAGGTTGATATAATCCTCATTGTAGAGCATCCAGAAATTAGACATCTAATAAAATCCTTTAAAAATATTCGATTGTTACTTTTGTATTCATACCAGTTTTTCCCCCTAAACTCTGCTTCCCTGTAATGAGGAAAGACATTTAAGCAAAGCCAATAGACAGTGACTGCCTCTGATAGTGTATACCACATTCTATACCCATAGTCCACTTCCTCCATCCCCCATTTATTAAGAAGAGGAAGGTCTCTTTCCTTATTAGTTTTCCAGGACAAACACCATTCACTTCAATTCATCAACATTCTACTGTTTTTTCAGCTTGTATCCTTTACATTATTGTGGTCATTATATATATCATTCTCTTGACCCCACTTTCTTCACTTTGCACCACTTCATACAAGTCCTCTCATCAATTCCTTATATCTGTCATTTCTTATTGAAGGGAATTATAGTAGATAGAAAGTATTTTTCCAAATATTTCTTATGTTATTGAATAGATGTATATAATAATTTTATCTTAGTCAAAACAAATGCCAAACACATCAAGAGATGTTGCTGTATAAAGAAACTGTGGTGTCAACTTTTAAGAAAAATAATAAAAATCCTTTATAATTTTAATAATCACATTTTAGTTCATCTGTTCTGAAAGTTCAGACCTGGGGTTTAAAGCTAGAGGGAAGATGAAGACCAAATGGTGGAAGCTGCAAAGAGGCAAATAAATGTAGGCTTGACATCAGGACAACTTCCTAACAATTAGAACTTCTCCCCAAATCGCTAGAGGTCTTCAAGCACAGGCTAGGTGATCATCTGTTTGATGTGTTATATAGAAGGATTCTAATTGAAGTTTGGGTGGGGTTTGATGGCCATTGAAGTTCCTTCCAACTCAGAAATTCTGTGATTCTGTGGTTGGAATCCTAGCTCATTAATTTACTAGCCATGTGATTCGAGGAAAGTCCATTACCTCTCTTATCCTCAGTCTCTTCAGTTATATACAATAGGGATAATAGTACTTTCATGGCCTGCCTCACCAGATTATTGGGAGGAAAACCCTTTGTGAACTATAAAGCAATAGACAAATGTAAGCTATGACGATTGTGGTGGTGGTTTCTCAGGTTTTTCTCAAAGCAGGGTAAACCGGCCCTATTTTCAAGGTGGTTTTCTTATCTGTTACATTTGGAGAACTCTTGACATCAGGGAGGTAAACATATCATGAAGAGGAGATTTGCCCCAGCGATAAAGACTCAGATGGAAACAAACAAAGAGAAAGCACCAAAGCTTTCTAAAAAACCGAATATAACATGTAAACAGAGAAGGGGAAAAACCCCAGGAAGTAGTATTTTGCTGAGAAAATGTAGTTGCTTTAAAAATTGACTTTAAATACTGTAGAAGACAGATTCAGAAAACAACTTACAGAATACCTCATTGCATCTTAGCAAGAGTAAACATACTCCAATTATTTGTGACCCTTCTCTTCTTCCCAACTGCCTTTTGTAATTCTGATATTCATCCATTTCTTTTGATTCAGGGTTAATCGCTTTTGATCTCTCAGATTTTAGCTTACTTCTCCTCCTCCTCTTCCTCTTTCTCCTCTGCCACCCCCTCTTCTTCTTTCTCCTCTTTTTCCTCCTCCCCTTCTTCCTCCTTCTCTCTCTCTCTCTCTCTCTCTCTCTCTCTCTCACACACACACACACACACACACACACACACACACACACACACGCACAAGTTGTTTAAACTTGAACAAAGACCTCTTTGGGCCTCAATTTCCTCTTCTGTTAAAAAAAAAAAAGGATGGGAAGAGGCAGGAAAGCTACCCTTATTGATATCATACTTTCCTAATGTCCTGACTCAAT
>CM053627.1:136714077-136724432 GCA_028646595.1 Phalanger gymnotis
TCCCCAAGAATGTTCTAGTTCCAATATTTAGTGAACTATTGATACCTTTGTTTCCCTGAAAAGAAAAGGGTATTGGTTGTCTAAATTCCACAAATTGGGATGATTCTCACAGTTTGAATCAAGAATTCCTTTAGATTGACTTTTGTCTTTATATTCTTTGCACTTAGTACATTGTCTTGTACACGATAGACAATAACTGTTGAATTAAAGAAAAAGGGGGAGGGAAGGAATGCATGAGGCAACTGAGTGGTAGTAGGGGATAGAGTGGTGCAGTTGGCCTTTTGAAGATCTGAACTGAAATCTTGCCTCAAACATTTACTGGCTGTGTGACTCTGGGCAAGTGACTGAACATCTCTCAGCCTCAGTTTCCTCATCTGTAAAATGGAGACAGTGATAGCATCTACTAAATGAGGACCAAATGAGATCATATTTGCAATGCACTTTGCAAACATTAAAGCCCTATACATTTCTAGCTCTTATTATGTAAAATGTAACATGTTAGCTATTATTTTAAAAACAAATTTTATTGATTTCTAAAATTTTAATTGTTATTCTGAACCTAAACACCAGTAGAATGCAAAAGTTATTTTTACCAAGAAGGTATGAAAGTATGGCTTTATTTCATACTTCTTGCTTTTTTAAAAAAAAATTTAAAATACAATCCACATTTTATATTCAAAACTGTCCTGTTTGCACTTCTTTCTAAGTAAATGCATCAAAGGCCCTCTCTCTCCCATCCTTCCCCCTCCTTTCCCCTCCATCACTATTGCTACCTCCCTGCCCCACTCCTTGCCAAAGACAGAGAAAAGAAGAAAAAAAACAATTCTGTTATGTTATATATACATTTACGCTGTTTAGGAATAAACAATACTTGTTGGAAAGCCAAGGAGGTTTTAATCATATTTTACATTTATTTGGTCTGAATAAATGGGTACATCCCCTGAACAGAGTACAGGAGAGTACAAGGACTCGGACAAATGCCAGTCCTTTTATTGAATTCCATTTCCAATCTCCCGCCTGGCTCTTCATTGGCCAGATGCAACCCCCTGACTGCCTACGTCACACCCTCCTCAAACAGCTTGTTAAGCATTTAACCTTTCACCCCATCAGGAGCCTGGTCTCTGCTAGATCACAGCTCTGATTAGTCACCTGACTTAAACTCTGCTATCACTATCTGGCAGAAACAAAACTCCTCCCACCATTTCTCATGTGTTATAAATGAGAATAGTCAAGCAAAAACAAATCCACTTAGAGGTCCTGTCCATAAGTGTAAGCCTCTTTTGGCACCTTTGATCTATCACTGCTCTGTCAGGTAGGGGCTAATATGCTTGATCATAGGTCCTGTGGAGATGTTATTGGTCATTAATAACTCCGATCAGAGTCCTTGAGTCTTTCAGAGCTGTTTTTCTTGACAATATTGCTGTCATATAAGTTGTTCTCCGGCTCTGCCTAATTTCCAGTTCCTAGGATTCTCCGACATCATCTCATCATTTCTTATGGCATAACAATATTCCATTACATTTCCCAGCTGATGGGCATTCTCTCAGTTTCCAGTTCTTTGCTTTTTCTTGTCCTTTCTTTTTAATTCCCCTTGAGAATCAAGAGGCTTGTTCTTAGGAAAAGTTAAGGTAAATCTCTTATTATCACAGCCTAAAATGAATTTGAAGAGGGAACTTAGGGATTGAAGAAACAAGGGAAGAAGGCCTTTCACTTGTCCAGGTTCAAACGCTGGCTTTGCTGCTTCCTGTGTGTGTGACTTTAGGCAAATCATTTTCACTGCCTTGAGTCTCAGTTTCCTCATCTGTAAAATAGGTTGCTGGACTAGATGACTTCAGAGGTCCCTTCATTTATGATTTCCTACTTAATAAACTCCAGTGACTTCTTGTTGTTTCTAGGATAAAATACAAATGCTCTGTTTAGCTTTTAAAACCTTGCACAACCTACCCCCAACCTATCTCTGCACCATGATTGCACATTACTCCTCCTCCTCCAGCTTGCAATCCATTCAAACTGGCCTCCTTGTTGTATGCCTGTCCCTCACACACCACACTCCATTTTCCATTCCTGTGCCATTCTTCATACTTCAAACTTCCTTCTCTTCCTCCTCCTCCTTCTCTTGCCCCTCCTCCTCCTCAAGTCTCTCTCTTCCTTTAAGATTCAGCTAAAAGTACCATCTTCTGCATCAAGCCTTTCCTGATCCCTTTGACAACACGTTCCCTCTGTCCCAAACTGTTTTATATTTAATTGACTTATGTTAACGTTGTATTATACATATTGATATTTGAATATGTACTTGTCATCTCCCTCATTAGAATGTAAGTTTCTTGTGGGTAGGGGTACCAGTAAGACACCACATAAAGGTTAATCGTGAATATGCCTATGTAGTTCTGTATCGCAAAGTATATGAGACTCTCCACATGGAAGGTAGAAGAAGCAAACCATTTATTCAGACACCAGAGAACCATATCTTACAAGCCATTTATCCAGTCTACCACAGCAGTAAAACATTCCACACACAATATTACAACCTGGACCCTTTCCATCCCAAAACCTCTCCGACCCCCTGTTGGGGTCTTCCTCAAAACAAATTCACAGTACAGCTAAGTCAGCCTGTTCAGTTCTAACAATCATGAGGGCAGCCATTAGCAGTCATAACATCTCTCTTTCAGCATTTTCTGTAACATAACTTCCTTTTTCTGTCAGGAAGCTCTTCCCACCACATATGTCTTAGGCTTCCTGTGATGTAAGCAGGTCACATGGCCTATTAATGGGTGGGAAAGATTTTCGAATCTAAATTGCTACTATAGTAGGGATTGTTTCATTCTTTATATTTGTATTTCTAATACCTTACACAGTGTCTGACGTGCTTGTTGATCGATTCCATGACTCAATGACCTTAAAAGGTCCTTCTAGGCTTAGCATCCTGTGATTCTTCATATAGACACATATACGAATGTATGTTCTCATGCACCCGGTGGAATGTCTCCTTATTAAAGAGAACTTATCTCTGTAGCTTGCATTTTTCTGAGTAGCTATCTGACAGAAGCATCCCAATGGCTAAGGGATAGGTATTTTTAAATTTCAATTTGGGTACAATGGTTTTTTTTTTTTAATAAGGAGAGGGCATAAAATTCTGCCCTCAGAATTGTAATACAGTTCCAGGGATATAATTTAACTAACAATACCTTTGGGGAAACTCCTGCTTGGTACCTTGACTTAGAGCTTGCTGAAGGGTACCTGTTGTTAATTAAGGAATTTATCTGGAAATTCTCATTCTACCTTTTTTTCTGATTCAAAAGCTGATCAATGGCAGTGCCTTTTCATTCTTGTAATCCAGCCCAGAAAGCCATCTGCCATAACCTTCTCTTTCCACTAACTGGCTAAGAAGTTGGCATAGGTGATAGTTGGAGGTAGTTTCTGTTGTCAAGGAAACTGATTCTGAACAGGCTTAATGTAGGGTGGATGACAAAAGAGGAGGATCCATGGAATCCCCCAAAGGAATTCAGTCAAAATTGGGATCAATGCATGGAAGTTACAAGGAGACATGTTATGGGTCAATATAGAGAAGAATTTCTAACTTTTCCAAAAATAGAATGAGTTGCCTCATGAGTCTCTTGAGACTACTTTTCCCATCCTTGCAGGTCTTCAAGAAAGGGGCTATATGGTTACAAGTAAGAAATGCTGCAGTCAGGATTCCTCCATTGGGTGGGAAGTAGATCTCTCTAAGATATTCTGAGCCTATGAGTTCATTCTTGTCATGATATTTTGTCATTCTAAGTGGCAGAACAAGAAAGGAACTCACCTCAGTGTGCCAATGGAAAAATACTGTCAGCATCCTTGGAATTTGGTACCCTGGGACAAAGTCCTGATTTCTCTGCCTTAGTTGCATCCCAGCCTGCAATGGATGGAGTGAGGATGGAAAATTTAATTGGCTATTATTGGATGTAATACTCAAGGATAAAGTTATAGAGGAACTATAGAAAAAACTGATTTAAATTAATTTATAAACTAATTTATGTATTCAACACCATTCCAATTAAATTACAAAAAATTATTTTACTGAATTAGAAGAAATAATAAGAAAATTCATTAGAAAGAACAAAAAGTCAAGAATATCAAAGGAACTAATGAAAAAAAATGTAAAGGAAGGAGATTTAGCAGTACCAGATCTTAAACCAGGTAGCAATTATCAAAACTATCTAGTACCGGCTAAGAAATAAAAAGGTAGATCAATGGAACAGAATAGACATACAATTTACAGCAAAGACCAAAGCTTTTGGGATAAGAATTCATTATCTGGCTAAAATTGTCTGGAAAACTGGAAAGCAGTATGGCAGAAACTGGGCATAGACCAATATCTTATACCATTTACCAAGATAAGGTTGAAATGGATGTATGACTTAGATATAAAGAGAGATATTACAAGAAAATTAGAAGAACATGGAATATATTACTTATCAGAATTATGGATAGGTAAACAACTTATGAATAAACAAGAGATAGACAGCAGAGTAAGGTATAAAATGGATAATTTTGATAACATTAAATTAAAGAGGGTTTCTACATATAATACAAGTAGCCAAGACCAGAAGGAAAGGAGAAAATTGGGGAAAATTGTTATAGACAGTTTCTCAGATAAAGATCTCTCGTCTCAAATATATAAAGAACTTTGTCAAATCTTTAAGAATACAAATCTTTCCCCAAGTGACAAATGGTTAAAGGATATGAATGGGAAGTTTTCTAATGAAGAAATCAAGACAATTTATACTCATATGAAAAAAATCCTCTAAATCATTATCAATTAGAAAATCTGAACTAAAGCAACCTTGAGATATCATTTTATACCTACGAGATTGGCTAAAATGATTGAAGGGGAAAGTGACAAATATTGGAGGGGATGTGGAAAAATTGGGACACTGATTCATTGTTGGTGGAATTGTGAATTGATCCAACCATTTTTGAAAGCAATCTAGAATTATTTCCAAAGAGTTATTAAACTGCCTATACCCTTTGACCCAGCAACACCACTACTAGATCTATTTCCAGAAATGATTGGGGAGAAAGGAAAAGAACCTATATGTTCTAAAATGTTTATAGCAGTCTTTTTGTGGTGGCAAAGAACTAGAAAATACAGGGATGGCCATTAATTGGGGAATGGCTAAACAAGTTGTGGTATATGATTGCGATAGAACACTACTATGCTACAAGAAATGATGAGCTTGACGATCTCAGAAAAACATGGAAAGAGTTGCATGAAATAATGAAGAGCAAAATGAGGAGAAGCAAGAGAGCCTTGTCTCTAGTAATAGTAATATCGTTTTAAGGCCAGCATTGATAAATAAGTCATTTTGGCACCTATAAACACCCAAATTCACTATAAAAGACATATAAAGAAAAGTGCTATCTGCATCCAGAGAAAAAACTGATAAATAGAAGAATATACATAATAATTTTACATGCATATGTACATATATACCTACATACATATATAATTTTCAATATATATAAAATAATTTTACATATATACATACATATACATATATGGTGATAGCCATCTCTAAGGTGGAGGAGGGGAAGGGAAAAAAAAAACAATTGAGAGATCTGAGGAGAGGATCATAGGGTCAAAGGATCAAAGATTTAGGACTGAAAGTGACATTAGAGGTCATCTAGTTCAATATGAGTTCCATATGAGAAAACTGAGGCCCTAAGAGTTTAAGTGACTTTACAGAAGTCAAGCAGGCATCCATTGACAGGGCTAGGTTTTGAACCAAGGACCTCTGACTACAAATCCAATCTACCATAAAAGGATTAGAGTTACTGACATAGCCAGGGCAGAAGAAAAGAGAAGCTTGAATATTTTTAAATCCAGAGACAGAGAAACCTTTAAGAGAGTCTCTGGCAAAGACTAGAGGGAGGAAATAGAGAAAAAAAGAAACTGGAAAAAAGAAAAACCAAAAAAGCCATCTTTCATCTCTAAAAACAGATACACACACACAAACACATACCCCTCCACCCATTTTCTTTGGGGGTGGCTCAAGACAGTGGGTAAACCCATGACCGGAAACTAGAAATTTGATGTACAAGGTACAACAATACCAGTATCTATAATTGCTAGCATTAGGCTCACAAAGTGCCTTATATGGCATATGATCCTCAGGCTTGGCCTAGCTCTGTATGGAGAAGGTAATAACTGAGAACAAATTCATCAAATGATTATTTTCTCTATAGAAATTATTTTAGTATTCATGAAGTCTATTATTATGTATTTACACAACATGGTTACAGATCACCTCATTTCTATCATCTCATTTGGTCAACCCAACAACCCTGTAAGGCAGGCAGATAACTTATTATTACTACCAGTCCACTAGTTTATTAGGCATGCAACTAAAGGATCGTGATTTGTGTCTGTGAAAAGATTCCTCTCTCTTCCCCATGTATATTTCAAAGTTTCAAAGAAGAGCTTGAAAATTTGATAATTTATTTTCAATTTTCAATGATCAAAATGATCACTAAAGATCAGAAAAGAGTAACTAATTTGGTATTATAGTCTGATGATTCTGCTGCTGGTGCTTCTTCCAAGAAATGTCACCACTCTTATAATGAAATCTTCTAGACCAGCATGCCTGGGGGCTTGTCAACATATTTCCAGTTGAATCAACCAAAGGGTTGAAGTTTATTAGTTTATTCGGATGATGTAGTAGGACAACTCTTAGTGTTTTTCAGTTGCTAGAAAAGCTTGCATCAAAAAATTTTGAAGCAAATGAGGCTTGCAAACTTGGAATGTGGGGGGAGGGATCTGTTCTATGTCCACATTTTTCCAAAGTCTCAGGCTGGGATACCTACAGTCTTTGCAGGTCTTTGTTAGTATAAATCTCTTTCCAACAGTATTCATGAAGTCTATTATTATGTATTTACACACCTTGTTACAGATCACTTCATTTCCATCATCTCATTTGATCAACCCAACAACCCTGTAAGGCAGGCAGATCACTTATTATTACCACCAGTCCACTAGTGACAACATGGAGGATAGGTTGAGTTGTCCAGGGCAGTGACATCAAACTCAAATACAAATGGGAGCAACTAAGCTGTATATGAGGATCCCGAAAGGTGGCATATTGACTTAAACACATTAATAGTTTCTACGTTTTGTTGCATATTTATTTAGTTAAATATTTCCCAATTATTTTTTGTTAAATACTTCCCAATTACATTACATGCAGAGGAAGTCAATCTCCAGATAGTAAAATCCATGTTATATGAGGATCCATTGGAGAAACTGAGAATGTTTAGAATGAGGAAGAGACTCTTTGTGGAGGACATAGTAGTTGTGTTCAAATACACACACTTTAATAAACAGTCTTCATTAATTTCTGTAGAGAAAAAAATTAATCATTTGGTTAATTAGTTTTAAGTTGGTAGCTTCTCCATACGTAGCTAGGCCAACCCTGAGGATCATATGCCGTATAAGGCACTTGGCAGACCTTAAAGTGCTGTATAAATGCCAGCTATTATAGATACTATTATTGCTGTACTTTGAACATCATATTTCTAGTTTCCAGTCATGGGTTTACCCACTGTCTTGAGCCACCCCAAAGAAAATGGGTGGAGGGGTGTGTGTGTGTGTGTGTGTGTGTGTTGTGTGTGTGTTTAGAGTATTTGTCATGTAGAAAAGTAATTAGACACAGTCTATTTGGCCCCAGAGGGCAGAATGAAGAGCTATGGGTAGAAGCTGTAGACAGGTCTTGGACTTTGGACTTGATGTCAAGAACCTTTCTAACAGAGTTATTTAAAAGAGAAAAAGGGTGGTGGTGGGTTCCCCTTCATGCATGTCTTCATGAAGAGGCAGAATGACCATTTGTTAAACAGGTTACATTTAGGTATGTTATATTATAGTGAGGAAGTCCTTTTGGGTAATATTTTGGATAAGACAGATGGTATCTAAGGTCCCTTCTGACTCTCAGATTCTGTGAGTCCTTGATCTTGGGAAAGTCATTGGTGAAGACTGGAACCAAGATCTCCTGGTTCCAAACCCAATACTTGTACCATTACAACTCACTGCCTCTTAGAGGCCATTTAGAGAGATTTGAAGGATACCAGGTATCTCACTGAATATGCTGTTCTTTCCTCTCATTCAGCTATGATTCAACTGGCCTAGTTACCATTAAATTGGAGCTTTTCTCCTTTCTCTTCTTGTCTCAATATTGCAAATGAGATTTGTTTTTGCTTTTTAAAAAATTACTGAAATTTAAATACACAATAAGAGAAGAAAAAGAAACAGATTGTAAGATTAAATATTAAAAATCAAACACTAAATAAGAAAAAAGCATGTTGTGTGCAGCAGAATGTATGAGAGGATTCAAAATATATAGTAATAAATTTCCATTTCAAAAAAGCCTATATAATAAATACTACACATTGTGTTGAGAGCTGTCCATCTTTTCTTTGCCTCCTTGTTAGTTTTTTTTGTTCTCTGCTGTGCACTTTTTACTTTGTTCTTTTCCCCCTTCTAACCCCTGCTACAATTAAGCACAGATGTATTTATGGATACACACACACACACACACACACACACACACACACACATACTTTCCCTAACAAACTCTACTTCTGATCTTTGCTTTTATGTTTGTGCTTATCTCTTATTTCTTATCCTTCCTAACTCCTCTACTTTACTTCTATCCTCTACCTTGCCCTCCTGTCACTTAACCTACTGCCCCCACCCAGGGATCTCTCCCTTATCTTCCCATTCCCATAAATCTAAAAACCCTTCTATACCTGCTTGGAGCTATTCCCTCATCCTCCCTGCTAAAGATCCCTCCCTTATTCTCCCAAGGACCCCTCCCTTGTCCTCCCATTCCCATTAATCTAAACACCTTCCATATCCTGCCTTTAAACTATTCTGTCACCCTCCCTTCTAGAGAGCCCTCCCTTATCCTCTCCCTCCCTCCCTATACCCTTAGTATTTTATTTCTTTCTGAATTTAGAAGACTTCTATACATACATGCACATATATATATGTGTGTATGTATATGTGTGTATATACATGTGTGTGTGTGTGTGTGTGTGTGTGTGTGTGTGTGTGTGTGTAGTTCCCTCTTGAACACATTCCCAATGAGAGTAGGTTTCTAGAACTAACAGTCCTTCTCACCTATCTAATTCCTCTGTGTTGGTTCTTGTTCTTGCATCTCATTGGTATAAAATAATCACTCTTTTTAGCTGTTCCTAAACAGTTTTTTAAAGTCACATCGTATTCAGGTCTATCCCAGTCTTTCTTACAAACTACCCAATTACTAATAACAATCTCAGACATATGTTTTACAGTTTACGTACATAAAAGGTAAACAGTATGTCCCAACTGAGTCCTTTGTAATTAGTCTTTGGTATGTACCTTATATTTCTCTTGGCTCTTGTATGTCAAATTTTCTATTAAGTATAGGTTTTTTTTTTAAACAAAGTCCTGAAAGTCTGACAGTTCATGTCAGAAAAAAAGTCCATTTTTTTTTTCATTCAGGATTATGCTTAGCCTTGCTGGGTATGATATTTTCAGCTGGAACTCCAGTCCTTTTGTTCTTCAGTATATAGTATTCCAAGACCTGCAGTCTTTTAGTGTCACTGCTGCTAGTGTGATTCTAATTGTGGCATCACCATATATAAATTGTTTTTCTCTTGTGGCTCATAATATTTTATCCTTGTGTTGGGGAACTCAGAGTTCGATTATAATATTCCTATGGATTTTCCTCATAGGATCTCTTTCGGGTGTTGAGCAGTGGATTTTTTTTTTCTATTTTTACTTTCCCCTCTTGTTCTAATGCTTCAGGACATTTTTCTTTAATTATTTCTTGTACTATTGTATTAAATTTTTTTTTTTTGATCATAGTTTTCAGGTAGTCCAATTAGTCTTATGTTTTTTTCTTCTGCATCTGTTCTGTAGACCAGTTGTTTTTCTTATGAGGTGTTTCACAGTTTGTCTATTTTTTCATTCTTTATATTTTGTTTTATTATTTCTTGATCTCATAACTTTATTGGCTTCCCCTTGCCCAATTCTGATTTTCAAGGAGTCATTTTCTTTCTTGAGGTTCCAGATCTCCTTTTCTAATTGGTTGACTTTCTTTTCATAATCTTCTTGTTTTTCTTATAGGTTAAGTGACAGGAGGGCAAGGTAGGGGGTAGAAATAAAGTAGAGGAGTTAGGAGGGATAGGAAATAAGAGATATGTACAAACATAAAAGCAAAGGTCAGAAGTAGAATTTGTTAGGGAAAGTATGTCTACATCTTTTTTTTTAAAGAAGGTTTTTCTTTAGTTTTTCCTCAGTCTCTCTCATTTGATTTTTAGTCTTTTTAAAGTTGTCT
>CM053627.1:136724932-136769044 GCA_028646595.1 Phalanger gymnotis
TCCCTACCCTCAAGAAGTGGCTAGGTGATACAGTGGATAGAGTGAGAGACCTGGAATCAGAAAGACTCCTCTTCCTGAGTTCAAATCTGGCCTCAGACTTTTACCAGGTGTGTGATGCTGGGCAAGTCACTTAACCCCGAATGCCTTAGTTGGCTCATCTGTAAATTGAGCTGGAGAAAAAGGCAACTGCTCTAGTACCTCTGCCAAGAAAACCCCAAACGGGGTCACAAAGTGTTGGACATGACTGAACAACAAATCACACTCAAGAAGATTAAATCCTAATGGGGAAGACAACACATAAAGGGGAGCAGTAAAAGAGGCATCTGTGAAAGAACAAGGCCAATGGCTAGGCCTGTAGTGAGAGAGAACCCACTCTCCCAATGTAGCTTATTCCATTTTCCTATGGCATGGATTATTAGGAAATTCTTCCTAATATCAAGTCTAAATATGCCTCTTTTGCAGCTTCTCCCCATTGTTGCTGATTCTGCCTTCTGGTCCGAGCCTGACGTGTTTAATCCCTTTTGACATAGCAGCCCTTGAAGACAGTTTTCATCACCTCCTCCCCCATCCCACCTTCCCAGTTTTTTTTTTTCCAATTTAAATACCCCTAATTCCTTCAATTGATCTTTATATGGCATACTCTCGCCAGTTCTTCACCATGCCAGTCGCCCTCTTCTGTTCTCCAGATAATCATTGTCCTTCCTAAAATGTGGGACTCAGAACTGAACCTAGTACTCCAGATGTGCTATGACCAGTGCAGCATACAGAGGAACCCTCACCTGTCCCATCCTGGATGCTGGGTCTCCTTGTGCAGCCTAAGACAACCCTGTCCCTCCTGATCACCTCAGCACTAAGCCCTACCTTCCACACACACCTTCCCACTCATGACAGTAATACCTATACTCACATGTTGTTTGTTGTTCAGCCATTTCAATTGTATCTGACACTTCATGACCCCATTTGGGATTTTCTTGGCAAAGAAACTGGAATAGTTTGCCCTTTCCTTCTCCAGCTCATTTTATAGATGAAGAAACTGAGGCATTAACTGTCTGTCTTTTCTCATATTCTATATGTTACCAGATACTCCCCCTGCTCTCTCCACAACTGTTCTGTCACAGCTCCTCTTCCTCTTCACTCCTTTTTCCTTTTCTATCTTCTCTCCCTCCTCCACCTCCCCTCCCACTACCAGGTGTCTTGACTCCCTCTTTACAGAGGGTGATCATGAACAGCTGTTTACCAGCTACCTAGCCCTTGCAAAACCATCTGCATTGCTCCCTAGGAGTGAGGAACCTGTGGCCTTGAGGCCATATGTGGCCTTCTAAGTCCTTAAGTGCAGCCTTTTGATGGAATCCAAATTTTACAGAACAAATTGGATTTTGTTCCTACTTTGCTATTTGTAACCTTAAAGCACTTTATAAATAGGAGCTATTATTGTGTACGTGTTGTTGTCTGCCTGACAAAACATAAGCCAGAACTGTTTTTTTTTCCTCTCTGAATCCCCAGTGTGTAACCCAGCATCTGGCACATGGCAGGTACTTAATGAATGCTTGCTGAATGAATACATTACTGGAGAGAATGCACCTATTATATAATCCAGTGTCTCAGGTGGTAATTCAGATAATCAATGCCACAGAAATTGAGAGAAGTGAAATATTCGTGTGGGCTGGAATATTTGAATAATACTTCACAGAGGAAGTGAGACTTGGGTTAGACCTCAAGGGATTGATGTGGGATTTGTATAAGTGGACATCTGTATTCTCATCTGGGCAAAGATCCCCACCTGCAGCATTTAGTCTTAGCTCGGGGAAGAGCGTTGTCTGCAGGATGGCCATTAACTTGTGTTACAAACATATGACACGATACCACCATGTTTCCATGTTGCATGTTCCATCTGATTGAGGGTCATGTTTTTGGAATGCAAGGGAAACCAGTGAGTTAGAATCAATTCAAAGTAGCTATGGGAGGAAATGATTTTGAGAGACACTAACAATGATTTTAGTGATGATAAGGATGGTATTTAGCACTTTAAGGTTTGGAAAGTACTTTGCACACATTACCCCATTAGATCCTTATAACCACCTTTCACAGTGGATGCCATTATCATACCCAGTTTAAGATAAGAAAATGGAGGCTCAGAGGTGTTAAATGACTTTTCCAGGGTCACAAAAGTCAAATCTGGGTCTTCCCAATTCCTAGTGCTTCTCTAGTCTGAGGAGATGCTCTTTGGAATTCTCTTCGCTGAGCTGAGAGTCCTCAGGGTTTGTGGGAGTGACCAAAAACCACTTCCTTCTCCTTCTCCCTTGACCGCCACATGCTTCCAAAGCCAGAAAGGGATTAGTGCTTCTTGGACTACTGGTCTTCCTTACCATGATGCCAGACCTCAGCTAGGGTCTGGTGGCAGTTAACTCACCATGCCTCACTCGATAGAAAGACGTGGTTAACGTGCTGGTGTGCGTTTGCCAACAGTCTCCTGCTGCTTCTGTCTCTGATACTATGTGCTATGTACTTATGAAATAATAACAGTAATAGCTAGTATTTACATAATACTTTAAGGTTTGTAAAGCGCTTTATAAATATTACTTCGTTCTATCATCACAACAGTCCCAGGAGGTAGGTGCTATTATCCCCATCTTACAAATGAGGAAACTGACTTGCCCAGGGTTACACAGCTGAGGATGGGTTTGAATTCAGGTCTTGGTAATTCTAGGTCTGTTGTTTAAACTGCTGCACCCTTAGCTGCTTCCAGTATTGCTTCTCAAAGCCTAATTGGCCACAGAACACATCACAAAAAGTGGCCAGGGTTCAATTCAATCCTTACGCATGCTCCGCGGGAATGACCATTGTTACAAAATATAAAGCCAATGCATATGTATGAAAATATTTGTAGCAGCTCTTTTTGTTGTAGCAAAGAACTCTGTCCAAGTCCTAGACCAAGCCTCACTTGCTCATTGTTTGGGTTTTGATGGCTCAGAGTGAGTGTAAGTAGCAATTGTGTCTGCTCTGGCCAGAGACTCTGAGAGTCTGCCCCTCTCAGATGGATTCTTTTGTGGAGGCAAACTAGGTCATCTTTTGCCTTAATTCTTACCTAGCCTTTAATTACTGAATAGATATTGCCACAGACAAACTGGTACCTGGGAAAGACCTTAGCTTAAAAAGGCCGAGGTCTCCCACTGCATCTGGAGCCATCACCAGTTGTGCTGACCTATGTTTTGCTGCTGGACTCATGACTCTGGGGGAGAGAATGGGGCTGATAACTTTGCCCAGCCCTGCCTCATTTAAATCCAATTTACTTGCAAGTCAAGACATCACTCTGTTGATGTCACTGGTCCTCTTTGAGAACAAAGGAGAAACAAGAGGAAGCGCAAAGAACTTGATACTAAGGAGGTGTCCTATTCAGGAATGGCTAAACAAATTGTGGCCTATGAATACAATGGGATATTATTGTGCCGTAAGAAAAGAGGAAGGAAAATGGTTTCAGAGAAACCTGGGAACTGATGCAGGTGCAGTGTGCAGAACCAGGAGAACAATTCATATCATAGCAACATTGTAAAGACAAACAACTTTTGAAAGACTTGAGAATGCAATGACCAACCATGATTCCAGGGGACCAGTTATGAAGTATGTAACCCGCCTCCTGACAGAAAGGTGATGGATTCAGGATATGGAATGAAGCATGCATTTTTTGGACATGGACAATGTGGGAATTTGTTTTGCTTGACTATGCATATTTGTTATACAAGTTTTGTAATTTTTTTCCAACAGAGTGATTGGAAGGGCGAGAAAATCAACTTACATTAATTGAAAATCAATTCAATTTTAGAAACCATACCACAAAAGCATAAGGCCAGCCTCTTGATGACACCTTTTTTTTTCTTTTTTCTCTTTTGATGTTTTCTTGATGACATCTTTCCTGGCCCAAACTCAGACCCCAGACTTGAACATGAGTTAACCTACTCATGGTTGAAGGACAGGACAGGAAGAAGGACAGCCTATCATAAAGCATATTCAAAAGTGAGTTATCCCTTAGGAAGAAACCTGTTTAAGTGGTACCTGAGATGCATAGTTAACTAAAGTTCAGACCACACTGATTTATTACTTTGTGTGCATGGGTAAGGGAGATGGTAGTGGAGCTACCACTTTTTTTAAGAGACACTAACAATGATTTTAATGATGATGTTGGTATTCAGTACTTCAAGGTTAGGAAAGTACTTTGTACACATTGCCCCATTTGATCCTTGTAACCAATTAGCAATTAGCTAATTAGCAAGAGAGATGTTTGGGATATAGCAAATCTCTCCTGTCTTTTGCTGGCCTGAAGGAGGAACACTGCTATGATCTATCCACCCCCTTTGTATAATGTCCATGATGGCTCAGGGTAGAAACATAAGTTGGGATGGAAGCAGGAGGTGTACAGGTTGGATGAATGAGAAATTGTGGTTGAGTTTATGATCTCTAATTGTCACTGGTGAGAGGATCATATTTCATGGACAGAGAGAGAAATGGGATGATTTAATGTTGTTTTTGTTTAGTGTTTTTTAGTTCTGTGACCCCAATGAGTTTTCTTGGCAAAGATACTGAAACTTTTTGCCTGCTTTTCCAGCTCATTTTACAAATGAGAAAACTGAGATAAACAGGGTAAAGTGACTTGTCCAGGGTCACAGAGCTAATAAATGTCTGAGGCTAGATTTGAACTCAGGAAGATGAATCTTCCTAACTCCAGTCCCATCCCTCTATATAATACTGAGCCACCTATCTGCTCAAACGAGATGATAACAAAAAACGATTCTGAGCCAAGAAACATCAGAAAAAGTATCTGTGTAGAATGTATAACATTCTACTTCAAGGGCACATCTAGAACCCATTCTATGATGATCAGATTTCCTCACCAAGAGATGTATTGATTTTTGTTCTATGAGGAAATGTATTTTGTTTGTATGTGTGCATCTCAGCACCTGAAGTCAGCCAACGGGTGATGGTTTTCTTTTTGGCTATAACAACTCATGATGACTGTCTATTAAGTGATGAAAGGATTGGGAGGGCTTGCAATATGCATTGGTGGAGAGAGAACCCACAATCTGATGATGAGAAGAACCCACTAAAAAAGTCATAGGTATTCAGAAGTATTAAAATATGTATGTGTGTGTATGTATATGTGCATTCACATATATGTACATAATGTATATTTGATAGGGAGAGTCAGAAAAGTGAGTAGGACTGATTTTTATGCTGTAAGGAGCTCTCAGTGAGTAATTTATACCCAAGTAATTTGTTCCTTTCTTTGCAATTTATAGTTTAAGGGAGTTGCATGAGGCACTGAGAGGTTAAGCGAATTGCCTGCACACGCACACACACACACACACACACACACACACACACACACACATACATATATAACAGAGACAGGAATCAAACATAGGTCTTCCGATCTCCAAAACCAACTCATTCTTCACTATTGTTAGGCTGTCTTCAGTTTTCCTGATGCGTATCTGGCCACTGGACCTAGATGGCTCTGGAGGAGAAAGTGAGGCTGGTTACCTTGCACAGCCCTCCCTCACTTAAATTTAATTCACTTGTAAGTCATGACATCATCTCCCTGATGTCATGGTCCTCTTTGAGAATGAAGGACAAACCACAACCTGTGAGTAGTCCAAGCTGCCCCACTGGGGACCCAAATGGCCAGTTTCATTTGGGCAATTCAGCTCCTCCTCCTCTCCCGTCTCCTCCCCTCCCCTCCTCTCACTTTCCATCCCCTCCCCTCCCCTCTCTTCCCCTCATATATTGTATGTAAACATATATTACATAATATGGCATATACATATATTTGTATACTATAAATATATGTATTATATAATATATAATTATATAATACAGTGTCATAATACTAAATAAAAATACATATTATATAATATGTAAATGTAATTATATAATATTATATGTAGTATCAGTTCACATTTATATAATGATTTCAGGTTTGCAAAGTCCTTTACAACCATTATAACACTGAATCCTCACAGCAACTCTGTGATATAGTTACTATTGCTCTCATCTTACAGATAATGAAATTGAGGCTCAGGGAGTTTAAATGATTTGCCCAGGGTCATGTAACTAGAAAGTGTGGAAGGTAGGATTCAAACGCAAGTCTTACTGACACCAAGGCCAGTGCTTTATTCCTTATGCCAGATTGCCTCTGTGAAGGTACGTATGTATACATGTAGATTTTGTTTTTTTCTCTGTATTGGCAGAAATCAACTTTATTTGTGTATAAATATCTACATGTATACCAACATCGTGTGTCTAATGGACACATCCATATGTATATACATACAACATGTAGACATAATTATAATTTACACATATGGATGTAGGTATCGGATTCTCTTGCCTCTAGGATCAAGTTCAGATGCCTTTCTTTCGCATTTAAAGCCCTTCACATAACATGAGTATACTTATTGTACAGATATTCACATTTATATGTATCCAGGCATCAGATTCTATGGTTTCTAGCTCTTCCGGCTGGCATTTAAAGTCCTTCACCATCTGATTTCAGACTAACTACCTCTCTAGACTTAGTACACTTTATTTTCCCTCAGGTGGTCCATAGTCCAGTCAGCCTTGTCTTCTTGCTTTTCCTCATACCCGGCATTTTCCTCTCTGTGCTTTTTTGTCTCCTACACCTGAAATGAATTCCCTTCTTATCTCTGTGTCTTATACTGCCTTATTTACTTCAGTGTTCAGTTCAAATACTAGCTTCTTCACAAAAACCTCTTCTGATTCACCTCCAACCCTTGAAGCTGCTCGTGCCTCCATCCTTAATGTTTCCTTGTCTTCATTTTGCACGTATTTTGTATATGTCTATATACCAACCCTTTTGGGCTACCTCCCCAATTTAGCTCTTGAAAGTTTCAGGTTTAATCTCTTATTCTTTTTTTTTTATTTTTTTGGAGTTAATCAGGGTTAAGTGACTTGCTCAGGGTCACACAGCTAGTGTCAAGTGTCTAAGGTTGCATTTGAACTCAGGTCCTTCTGACCCCAAAACCAGTGTTGTATCTACTTCGCCACCTAGCGGCCAATTTTATTTTATTTTTTCAGATTTAGTCTCAAGGAGGCAACTCTGACCCCAGTTTCAAGGTACCTTATTGGTCTGACTTCTTAAAACTATAGATCACCAGCCATTACCAATATGTTTACATTTAATGATCAGCCAGAAGGTACTCTTAACTAAAAGAAAAAGCATTTACTGGGTTGTAACTTGTACAAGTTGTAACAAGTAACTACAAAGCGTTTTGCCCTACCCAAACCCCACTCCCATAAACCTAGGCTGGAGTTTCAAATAACATCAGTGTGAAGAATGGGTGCATACACAGAGAATCCTGATAGAGACATATGTGCAGGGACATAGAGGGCCAAGACAATTTCTGCTTCCAGCACTGCAGGACCTCTATGGACTTTCTCTTCTCATAGGCTTCCTGGGTCTATTTCTCCCCTGCTAGATTCCTGACTCTTGAGTCCATATCTGACTCTCTTCTCTTCTACCAAGAGTCACACCCCTCACAGAAGTCTCTTAAATTGGTTCTCTCTGGGCCTGTTCCCTGCGGTTTCTCTTCCTGGGCAATTAGTTAGCTATTCCTGCAAAATGGCATTGCTGATGGGGTACAAACAGAGAGGAAATTCCTCCATTATTCTCTGGTAGAAGAGAAGGAAGAAGGTAAAGAGCTAGGTTCTTTATCTCTAGGTGTTTCTTTTCTCTATTGCAAGGAGCCGCACTCCTCAGGGCTATCTCCTACTTCCCCTGACTACCTAATGATCTTGTCTTACTTTTTTAAAGGCCCCTTGCAGTTATAGGTAGGAAGGTGACCAAACCTCAGCAGGCCAACATCTAATTGTTGCTATTCAGTCATGTCTGACTCTTCATGACCCCATATGGGGTTTTCTTGGCAAAGGTATTGGATTGGTTTGTCATTTCCTTCTCCAGCTCATTTTACAGATGAAGAAACTGAGTGACTTGCCCAGGGTTACATGGCCAGTAAGCATCTGAGGTTGCATTTGAATCCAGGAAGATGTCTTCCTGATTCTAAAGCCAGTCCTCTATCCACTGTGACGCCCAGCTGCCACCCATCACGCTTGACTAAAGACTTCATACCTTTACCTACTTCTTTGTTAAGAACTAACACCTCCATGTCTACATTATCTGTCTTCTTATGTTCTGATTTTAAATAATTTACAGGGAGAGTCAATTGAACTGGGCATCTCCTGACAAACTCTGGCTACTACACTTATATATGTACATCTTGTCTCCTCCATAGAAGGGAAGCTTCTTGAGGGTTGGGACTGTTTAATCTTTGTGTCTCCAGGGCATAGCACAATGTCTAGCATATAATAGTTAGTTGTTAAGTGAATGCTTATTGATTGACCTATATATGTGGTCTTAGGTAAGGAGTGTGTGTAAAGGAATGAGAGAATCCTCCTGCTTTTGTTTTAACATCCAAAAATGGGACTCACTGTCTAGCATTATCAGTTTCAAAAATGTTTGCTAACGTTGGAGGCAACATAGGTAAACTTCTTGAGGGCAGGAACTGTCTGACTTTTTTTATTTGTATCTCTAGCACCTCCTGCAATGTCTGGCACATCATAGTCACTTAATAAATGCTTTTAAAATTCATTTGTCCATTGATATTTCTTCACGTGGTAACCCCCTTCTGTCTCATTCAGGCAGAGATTTCCCTTAGACTGTGACTGTCCTGGCAACCTTCCATTTTTTCCTATTGATATACCTAAAAGCAGCTTATTTGGAATTGGAATTCTCCATGTATGTATCATAACCTGGTAGTTATTAACTGGTTTCATCATTGGCTGTAGTTCATCTACTCTCCTGATTTTTTGTTGTCCAGACAAGAACTCCTATTAGCTCCCTTGTGGCCAACAATTCTTCATTCTTGATGTATCCTAAGTACTGGTCAATAGGAAGCTCTAGCTTTCACCAAAATTTCAATATGCACTAAGTGAAATGAGCGGTGTCATTCCTGGTGACATTTAAAAGGTCACACGTTGACTCCAAGGAGCCTTCTGTTGAGACCTCGGTGACTCTAGAATGTTGGGTAGCGTGTGATGGAAACAGTTTGGATATAGGTCACCTGGAAATTTGTACGGCAAAGTTCTTGAGTTCTTAATTCCTACTAGGCTAAGTACTGCCTTGAGCAACCAGTTCTCAAAATCTTGAACCCTGACCAGAACGAATCCTGACAACAGAGCCATCTGAGAAGCACATCCCCCATAGCACTTGAGGTACCATAGCATAGTGGAAAGAACACCAGACTGGAGTCAGGAACATCTGGATAAAAATCCTGCCTCTGAAACCTATTAGCTATGTGGCCATGTGAAAGTTACTGAATCACTCTGAACTTTCTCCACAAAGAAAGGATCCAAGTGTTTCTAGCACCTAACTCACGGGATTATTGTGAACCTCCAATGAGACAATGAACGTAAAGCTCTTTGCAAGCTTCCCTCCGCTTCTCTGCCTTCCCCATTGTCAATAACAGGAAGAATGATTACCCCTTCCGGCTTCTGGGCTTCTGGATTGTTTCTCCCAGAAGCCTTCCAAAAACAGTCTTCAACATCCAAATTTAAGTATGTCACCAACTGCTGAACTCCAAGATGGTCTCTGCTCATGTGTTTCATCTCTAGAAAGGGCTCATGATGTAGGTGCTACATTCACTATCCACCCCATGTGGTATATAGGGGCTTGGGATCTGGGCACATCCTTCCCACTCTCAGAGCAGGTGATCAGGTACATAATACTTCCCATGAAAACCTCAGCTAATGGGAAGTATAAAGTAACCTCAAGTCTGTTGGTTCTTCAGAGCTTTCTTGGCCATAATTATTCTTCTTTCCCCTCCCCAGGACAGTTATAGCTGGAAATGGAAACCGATAGTGATCTCTCAGGCTTTTTCAGCGTTTGGCCTACTAGGTCTTACTGTAGCCCGAGAGCACTAGGCTTTACTTTTCTTAAAATCCTAGCGTGGGATCAGTAATTCCCTGAGAAGTCTAGTGGGATCATTAAACTTCGTGGGCAGCCCAATGGGATCAATAACCTTCTCTTATTAATAAGCATTTTAAAAGCTAATAATGTCACCTGGCTCACCCTGACTTTATTTCCCCTTTCATTAAGTGGTTGGCATCTCAGAAAGCTAAAAGAAGCTAAGCCAATTTTCTCTTAATTTTTGTTCCTTTTTTTCCCCAAACCAAACAAATTGTGTTTTTGTTTTTTGTCTGGACTGATTCCTAGCACCTCCTCCGCATATAAATAACCTGTCATCACTGCTTACGAGACTGGTAATGGCTGAGATGCAGTCTCCAAGGATAGCAGGGAGAAAACGAGGCAGACCCCCACTCCACTCAGCACCGATGAAAATGACGGTTCACAACCTTTACTCTTCTTCTGCCTGTTCCTTACCAGTTGTGAAGATCCCAAAGAAGAGAGGCCGGAAACCTGGACACAAGGTATGTTTCCTTCCTCTAAGGTTGTCTTAGACTGACACCACTAGCATCAGAGTGGAATTAAAATACGAAACATAGCAAAAGGTGGAACAGGCCATGTAGAGTCTGCTAAGGACAGAATGAGAAGTTGTTCTCAACGCCGTGTATTACCACATCTCATTGTTACAGCATGCCTGCTGTAATAGTAAGAGTAGCTCCCATCAATACAAGGCAGTGAAGTGGTGCAGTGAGTGGGTAGTTTACTGGGCTTGGAATCAGGAAAACTCATCTTTATAAGTTCAAAACTGGCCTTGGACATTTACTAGCTATGTGACCCTGGGCAAGTCACTCATTCCTGTTTGCCTCAGTTTCTTCATCTGTGAAATGAGCTGGAGAAGAAAATGGCAAATCATTGCAGTATCTTTGCCAAGAAAACTCCAGATGGGGTCACAAAGACTTGGACATCACTGAAACGACTCAGCAATAACTCATCTATATAATACATATGTTATCTTGTTTGATCCTCACAGTAGCCTTGTTTTAAGGCACTATTATTACTTTTCCCATTTTATATATTAGAAAACTGAGACTTAGGGAGTGACTTGCCCAGAGTGACAACAGCTCCTAAGTGTGTAAGGTGAGGTCCAAAGTCAAGGCTTCTGATCTTTAGCACTTTATCTCTATAGCAGCAATATAGTCATGCCAATTTTGGGGATAGGGAAACTGAATTAATAAAAGACAAGGTAAGGTCAAGATAGAGAAGATTTTGAGCCACACAGTTAAACCCGGGTCTCTGAAGCCATCACCTAAGTTAGCCTTTGAAGCAACAGACCATTACCTGACTTCTTATTTGAGCTGTTTTCAAAGCCACCATCCAAAATGTATTCGTCATTTATTTAAGTGGAAGCAGACGATGTCTCTCAGACAGTTAAATAAATAATACTATCAAGGCAATGTCAAGGAATCATAGAAGAGTTTTCCCAAACCCGGCTCAACCAGGGACCCCATGAGGAAAACACAGCTCATTAATTCACAACTTCCTGCTTGCATAAAGGAAACACTGATGTCAGGCTTGGCTCCCCTTTGATGGATTCCCAGTGATTTGGAAGTGGGGAAAGAACCAAGTTCTCTGATGTAATCCCAGTCATATAAACAAACCAAACCAGGGACAGTCTTCTTCCCTTCTGAGATGGGAGCCAAGTATTTCTGAAGAGTCTCCCGGAGAAGAAAGACCAACATGCTGGCCATTCCTGAGCGTTTTCCACTTCAGTAAATTCGATTCAGAATTTTCTCTTGTTTGGAGAGAAGGAAAGGCTTAGACATCCATCTTGAGGTCGAAATACTCTGCCCAAAATGCAAATTTCCAATTAACTCCCATAGATTTAGGAAAATGTATGGAAATTATTTCAGGTCTGCAGGAAGACAAAGCCTCTGGAAAGTCTGTAATGAATTCAGCCTTGTCCCCTTTGATTCTGAAGGAAATAAATGCTAGGAAAAAAGAAAAATAACACAGAAATATATAAATATGTATATATACACACATACACACCCACACATATATGTGTACATGTATGTGTACATACATACATATACACATGTAAGTAGAGGCTACTCAAGGTTATTTAAGGGTTATTCATTTTTTGGATTCGGTCATCTGATGAGGTAAATGGGTCTCCAATCTCTGGATTTTTCTTGGACTGGGTAACTTCCCTCTCATTGGCTAAGTCTTGATTTAGAAGGTGTTCTTTCAGAGCTGGTATCAAACTGATATCATTTCTCTCAAATCCCTTTCTTAATGATGCTGAGATCTGACTATCCTACGTGCATGCTTGGAGCAGAACAGACATTTACTGATCCAGGAAACAAATCCAGGAACTGGAAGAAAAACTGTGAAACTTCAGTTCCCTCCTACACCCTTGGGAGCTGTGGCCCATAAATAAAAAATGCCAACAAAGATATTCTTTACCACAGCCAGAAAAAATGGAAATTGCTCCATAGCTTAAGCCTGACTTCATAATTTTCCTTCCTTTTAAAAACCACCATTTTCAGTTATTCTGTCCTTAGTGCCATATAGCTAGCTGGGCTTTTTCACTATTTCACATTTTTGTTCCGCTCCGGAGACAGTAGCATCAGTGTCTTCATGGTTGGGGACATTTTGGGTGAGGGAGGGAGCTTCTGAGACTGGGGTCGTCCAGGGTGCTTTGTCTCTACAAAGAAGACTCCCATTCAGTTAGGCTTTGGGATCAAATGAGGTAACATATATAAAATGCTTTGCAAAGCTTAAAATGCTACATCAATGCTAACTATTACTATTTTTATCGACAGCCACGACAATAATGTTAATAACGATGATGACATTTGGTGGGCAGCAAGCCCTACTACTCTCTAGGTCCTCCTATGGAAGTCCAGGTCAGCTTGGTCAGACACAAAGAGGCAGATCATTCATGATAGCTGGTGGTGGGGCTAGTGTTCCAGGGTTTTGTTTCAAATGGATGTATCATTTCATTCTTTGGTCCTCGGGAGAAGAATTCTGTGCAATTGAAAAGCTTAAGCCCCCTGGCAAGAAAATTATATAGTAACACTTCACTTTCCCAGATGTTACCTATTGGGCAACCTCAGCTCTCTGGAACATTGCCCAGAATCCAGATGTGAACAAACTCCCCTCCTCCCTCATTAACTATTTTGGATGGGAATATGTCTAAAATGCACTACATCCCTCCCTGCCATCTTAAAGAGAGCACCCATAGCATAATTAAACCTTTTCTTCTTGACCCAGGGTCATTCTTATAACCATCATCCATGTACTCATCTTCATACATTGACACTGATGGTTTCTGAGGCTTTTGGTGTACTGAAGGCATATAGTCTACCCCACCCCCTGCCCCAATTACTTCGCTTGTTGAGTTCATGGTCTGGACCTTTTCTTTTCAATGTCTGTTTAAAAATCTTTCTATAATGCATTGATATTATTTTCTTCTTTAGTAATTATAAGACACTGAGCACAATTCACTGCTTCTTGGTCCCTTCCAGATTTTGTAATGTGTTAGTATCATGCTTAGGAGAATTGAGGCCCTTCATTTTCCACAAAAATTTTAAATGTCCAGTGCTATAAATGAGGAAGTTATAGAAGACTGGGCTGTATTGTATATGCACTGACCCCAAAATATGATGTAGGAAGTGGTGTTTGGACTGGGATGTGAATTTTTTAAAAAGCTTATCTTCTTTTCAATTGCTTCTTTTCCCTAAAGCAAAAGTGCAGGAACATTCTAGTTAGTGAAATCACTATCATTTGAATTAATTTGTAGGACTTTCAATAGAACTTCAACAATAGTTTTTTATTCCAGTCAAGAAAACTGTAACCCTTGTTTTTGGCTACCCCAGTTCTTGGGCTGTTGTAAAAAATGATACATTGAAAATCAAGTATTATTTACATGCATTTGTTTCGGTATCTTGGGAAGTTGCAGCATAGATTTAGACCTGCGTTCAAGCCCTTCCTCTAACACATGCTGTCTTTGTGACATGCTTTCCATGTTCTAGACAAGTCTCTGGGATTATCAGTCAGGAATGATAATGCTTAGATTGAGCTGAGTCTGGCAGGAGAAGCTAACGACCAAAAAAAAGAAATCTTTAAGTAGAGGCTAGATGACTAGTGAATATGTTATATTAGGTATTTTTTTATCCATGGAGTGAACCATTGAGATTCATTCTCATTCTCAAACTCTATGATCCTGTGAAATGTAAGAGAAGGTACTGACTTATATTTGTAGAGTGAATTCCCTTATCTGAGAATTGCCTGTGCTATTGAAACCACAGGTCCAGTCCAGTCCTTTGTTCTATCACGATATAATGAGCATGGGGAATAGGGTAGGAGAAGGCAGATAGCCCTCCCACTTCTTTTCAAGATGGGTAAAGACCATCTGACTTTCTTTTTTCTCTCAATTTCAGCCTTGAAAGAAATGAGGTTCTTGAACACAGTGAGAAGCTGTGAGCATGGGGATTTAGGGTCTTAATGCCCGAAGACTGAAAAGAATACTGCGTTGTCTAAACATTGATTTTACTTTCTTGCTTCACTTTTCCCAATTTGTTCTCCTTGACATTTCTATTGTCTTTTGTACATTTGTACTGGCTCCTGAGAGTCCGTTATTAAAATTTCAATTTGAGCATTTACAACTCAGAAATCAGCAGATGCTTCAAATCAGGTCATGATTTATCGTTCTGATGAATGCCTAGACTTAAGAAAGTGATGGACAAAATGTTAATAATGAATATTAACATTAAAAATGTGTTCCCACATACATTTTTCAGAGAGCTGATTGTTAAACATTTACCAGTATATCACTACATAGGACCTCAGAGTTGACCCCAAGTCTCCTGATCCCAAGATCGTAGATCGATTTAGATCTGAAAAGGGTCTTGGAGACAATTTAGTCCAACCCCAGCACTTTATAAATGAGGAAAATGTGGCCCAGAGAGGCTCAGTGATTTGCCCAAAGTCACACAGGTGAGTCAGAAGCAGAATGTGAGCCCTGGCATTCTGACTCCCTATCTAACCCTCATTCCACACTTCTCTAAAACTGAAATTTCTTGTATCAACAACATATGAGCTAATACAGAACAGATGGAAAAAAAGATTTTTTTGAATTTTAGCAAAGTGGTAATTTACAGCCCAAATTTAAATTCATTCTGAGTTTTAAGAGGGCAGGAGTGGAGGGTGGGAGTAGTCAGGGAGAGGTCTGTCTTCTTTGGTGTACAATCCACTTGGTCTATTACCTTATTTTAGTTCTCTGAAAAAAAAATAATGATACCCTGGGATACCACCCCTGGAAAATCTATTAGGCATTGTTTTTAGAATTGTATTTTGGTGAGTTCATTTTTTCTCTCTTCTTGTGTTCTTTTCCTGCTCAAGGAATAATAAAGTAGCATGCCATCCTTTGTGTCTATACAGATGATGTTACAGAAGCCTGTGTCTAGTAGCGATGGACCGGTGCTAGTTCTCTCTTTTTGCCTTTTCTTGGTCGTTTTTGTGTGGGGTGAGCAACAACATTCCTTGGCTTTGGGAGCCAGAAGGCCTACACTGAGATCTAAGCTTGGCTACTATGGGAACGTCTCTTCACCTTCCTCAAAGCCTCAGTCTTCTGATCTGTAATAATGATAATAATGATAATGATAGCCATGACAGGTAGCATTCACATAGTGCTTTGAGGTTTGAAAAAGCACATTATTATCTCATTTGACCCTTACAATGACCCTGGGATGTAAGTACAGTTATTAATACCATTTTATAGTTAAAGAAACAGAGGTTACGTGACTTGCTCAGGGTCACATAGCCAGTAAGTATCTGAGGCAAGATTTGAATTCACATCTCCCTGACTCTAGGTCCTGTATTCTATCCACTGTGCCTCCTAGTTGCTGAGGGTTGTTATCCCCATCTGTAAAATGAGGATACTGTGAACCTCATAGGATTGTTATGAGGAAAGAGCTCTGTATACCTTAAAACCTATAGAAAAGTAAGTGATTGTTTCTTATCACGATTGTTATTACAAAATGGCATCTGGTGTAGGTTGGTAGTACGATCTTTTTCTAGCCCCAAGAAAAATCGAATCAATCAATAAGCATTTATTAAGTGCCTCCTGTTTTCCAGGCACTGTGTTTGGCACTGCAAATAACAAGGACAAGAAGAGGTCCATGCCCTCAGGGGGTTTCCAATCTATGAGGGAGACCACATGTATAGATAGAAGTTGTCAAATGATTATTGAATCAATGGAAGAATGTGGACCAAGAAAAGAGATTACTTCATCTATGAAAATCATGCGTTGGGTACAAGCAATCTCTGTATTTCCAAATATCGACAATCCAGCAATTGATTCCACAACCATTTGTAGCCCTGTTTTGGACCAATAGCTGCATAGGCTTCTGGTAACTGTAGTTCTGGGTCTACAAAGAGGTTTTTAAACCATCATGAGGTCTGCGCTGGAGGAATCTGGGAACTTTGGAATTAGTCAGCCTGCATGGGGTAGGGGTTGGGAGTGGGAGGAGACTGAAGACAGTGCAGTTACAGCAGCAAAGAGGGAGGATTTTTCACAGAGCCTAATTCTGAGCATGGAACTGCTGGAAGCTTTTGCTTACAGCTCCACTCAATTAACAAAAAGCCTTCTAGGAAGGCTGAGATTAGTCTTTGCTGTGAAAATGCAAGATGTTGGTGAATTGTCTCCTTTCTTTCTTTTCCATTCTCATTTTTTGGTTTGAACGGGTGAAGGTTTAAATCACAAGTCCCCTTTCTTGTCTAATTGTTGCTCATTGTTTAATTATTGCTCTAAATCTAGATTTTTCTAGATAAATGATAAAATCTATCTGAATTATTTCTGCATGTATATCTTTGAGTAGAAAATGTGCAAACAGGTGAATCCTTTGGTTGTTTGAACAGAATTTTTACAAGTCAGAGATCCTTATCTTTGTAGAAAAATTGTTAGGGAATTTCTACTGTAACTGAGGGCCAGAGTTATTATTATTTATTAATAATCTGCATTAATAGGCTCCCAAAATAGCAGAGAAAAAGACACATGAATCCTTTAACTGAGAACTTGAGCTATTAGTATTTGATAATAGCAATAATAATCTTCATTAAGAAGCTCCCAAAATAGCAGTGAAAGGGAATGAAGGAACTCACAGACCATTGCCCAGGGTTAAAGAATGCTAACTTATTGAATAAAGGTGGCCTGGACAATTTCCACTGCTTTTCTGTTCTTAGAGAGAAAGGATAGAAGACAAAAAGGCATCCCAAAGCTAAGTTTTGAATGGGCAGAGACAGAAATGATTTGGGAGATTTAGCTGTGTCCTTCCAGAAGAGAGGGTAGAAAAGGGTGAATACCAGTTAGATAACTGCTTCCCACAGTTCCACCCGCTAACATGACTTTTATTACATATTGAAATCCCCTAAACTGCTATATTTTGTCTATGCCAGATTTGTACTCTGTCTCCCAAACATTTCATTTATTTTCTCCATCTGACTGGGTGATTTGTAGGATCATTTTATAACAATATCACGTCTATTTCTTCTTCCACTGATTCTCAACCAACCAATCTCCATCGCAGTTCCTCTTTTCAATTCCTGAATTTCACTACATCAATATATCTGTTTAACATATCAAACTACTCTCCTTTCCCCCCAACTTTTCACTCATTCTATAAATGAGCAAACTGAGACCTAGAGCAGTTAACTGTTTTGTTTGAGACCACATAATTCATTTAGTAACCGAATAAAAAATAGTAACTCATAAACCAGTATGCTTTCAACTACACTACAATTTAAAAAACTCTGGGATTTGGTTGGTGTGGATATTCTCTACTTACAACACATATTTTAATCTTTCCACATAGTTTTTTTTTCTTTAAATTGATTATTTGTTTGTTTCTAACATTCTTTTAAAAAAAATTGAGTTCCAAATGCTCTCCTTCCTCCCACCTCTTTCCTACCCACTGAGAAGAGAAGCAATATGATATTGATTATACATGCAAAATCATGCAAGACATTTCCATATTGTCTATATTAAAAAAGCAAGAAAAATAAAGTGAGAAAGTTACACTTCAATTTGCACTGAGCTCATTAGTCCTCTTTCTGGACATGGACAGTATGTTTTTTTCATCATGAGTCCTTTGGAATTGTCCTGGATCAGAGCAGCTAAGTCTTTCACAGTTGATCATTATTACAATATTGCTCTTACTGGGTACAATGTGTTTTTGGTTCTGCTCACTTCACTTTGCATCAGTCCTATAGGTCTTCCCATGTTATTCTGAAACCATCCCCCTTGTCATTTCATAGAGCATAATAGCACTCCATCACAATCACATGGTACAATTTGTTTAGCCATTCCCCAATTGATGGGCATTCCCTCAATTTCCAATTCTTTTCCACCACAAAAAGAGCTGCTATAAATATTTTTGTACACATAGCTCTTTTATTCTTTTTCTTTGATCTCTTTTGAACACAGATCTAGTAGTGGTATTTCTGGGTCAAAGGGTCACAGTTTTATAGCCCTTTGGACCATGGTTCCAAATCGTCCTCCAAATGGTTGGCCAGTCCGTAACTCTACCAACAATTCATTAATATACCTATTTTTCATCATCTCCTCCAGCATTTGTCATTTCTGATGAGCGTGAGGAGGTACCTCAGAATAGTTTTAATTTGTATTTCTCTAATCATTAGTGATTTCAAGCATTTTTTCATATGACTATAGATTTGATTTCTTCTTCTGAAAATTTCATATCCTTTATCAATCGGGGTATGGCTCTTGTTTTATTAGGCTGACTCAATTCTCTGTATAGTTGAGAAGTGAAAATTTTATCAGAGAAATTTGCTGTAGATTTTTTTATGTTATTTCATTGTCTATGGAACTTTTTTTTTGTCTTTTAGCAAAATGTAGTTTCCTTGATTATCTCTTTTAAGTCTGTTTTTGTTTTGCTTTGTCTAAGATCATGATCACTACCCCTGCCTTTTTTATTTTAGCCAAAGCATGATAGATTTTGTTCAGCCCCTTATTTTAACCCTGTAAATATATTCTGCTGTTTCAAGTGTGTCTCTTATAAATAAAATGCTGTTGGATTCTAGTTCCTAACCTATTCTGCTATCTGCTTCTATTTTATGGGTGAGTTCGTTCCATTCACCTTCATAGTTATAATCACTATGTATTTCCCTCTATCCTATTTTCCTTCTGTTTATCCTCCTCTCTTTTTATCCTGTCACTCCTCAAAAGTCTGTTTGCCTTTTGACCACTGCCTCCCTTAACTCACTTTCCCTTTTATCATGCTCCACCCCCTCAACTACTTTTTCTTGTCCACTTATCCCTCTCCTATTTCCTTATTGGGTAATATAGATGTCTATATCCAAGTAAATATATACATTTATTATTCCCTCTTTGAATCAATTCTGATGAGAGAGGTTCAAGCATTGCCCACCACCCTCCCCCCATTTCCCCCTACATCGTAAAAGCTCTTTCTTATGTGCCTCTTTTATGGAAGAAAAATTTTCCCATTCTACCCTTTTCCCCTTTCCCCTTCTCCCAGTGCATCCCTCTTTCTCACCCCCTTATATCTGTGAGATCATCTCAATATAATTGACTCATACCCATGCTCTGTGTCTATGTGTTGTTGCTGTTTGGTCATTTTTCAGTTGTGTCCGACTCTGTGACCTCATTTGTGGTTTTCTTGGCAAAATACTGGTTTGTCATTTCCTTATCCAGTTCATTTCACAGATGAGGAAACTGAGGCAAACAGGGTTAAGTGACTTGCCCAGGGTCACAATCTAGTAAGCATCTGAGGCCAGATCTGAACTCAGGAAGGTGAGTCCGCTGGACTCTAGGTCCAGCACTCTATCCACCGTGCCATCTAGCTGCCCTTCTGTCTGTGTAGATGTCTTCTAACTGCCCTAAAAGTGATAAAGTTCTTAGGATTGCATGTATTGTCTTCCCATATAGAAATGGAAGCAGTTTAATTTTGTTGAGTCTCTTATTATTACTCTTGGCAGAGGTATGGTCACTGCTCTTCTGGTCTGTGCTCTGGTCTTTGCCCAGATAGGGCCCCTGCTCCCCTGCAGTTGCATGTGCTAGCATTCCTCTTTGCCCTGGAATTGTGGCCTAGTCCCCTGCTTTCCTGTAGCCACAAGTGCTAACACTCCTTTCTGCTTTGGAACTGTGATCAGGGCCCCTGCTCCCTTGTGACTGACTACAAATGATTTTCTTCACCTTGGAACTGCAACCCAGAACTTCATATGGGCAATAGAATTGCCAATCAGTGCCAGCTATACCCAAGGCCAGCAAAGGATCCCCTGTGATATCTTTCTGACCAGTTGTCCTATCCCCCTACCGTCTCTGAGCCGAGAACTCCTAAAGCTGCTACTAACATCTCATGGCCACCTCCAGGGCACCTCCACATTCTAATAGATGGTTTTTATTAGGTACTGTAACAAAAGAAATCCATCTGGTGATCATGAGCTTCCCCAAACTTAATGCCATCTTCAGGCAACAGACAACCTTTCCAGCAGGCTAAGCTCGGTCAGAACTTCAAGCTCACTGGCATAGCTCTTTAAGAGCTAGTGTCACCTCCACACCACAATACATGTCAATACCACGCTACTGCCAACAATACATATTGGATTTATTAATATAATACCACAATGCGTGACTATTCCTAAAATGGGATAATGGTAGATTTAGTTTCCCAGCATGTTTTATCCCAGACAACTAGATTATTTCAAAAGAAATTTTTTTAGTGTTATAATGTTGAGTATGTCTTCTTCTATCCTATCTAAATATTCATTTTTGATGTATTTCAGCAACCATGTTTTGAAGCTTAAAGATAGAACCCATGTCATTGCTATCAAAAGATGCAATAAATAAACCACAAAGAGTACCCAAATATTTCCTTTTGGAAATTTTCTTAAATATCACAACGGTGATAAAATTTGTCAATGCTCCAGCTACTTCTCAGACATGTTCTTCCATGCTTGGGGCCTTTGAAAGGGCACTGCATCCCAAAATGCATGGTAAGAACATCTAAATGGCAAGAGAGATTTTCAAAGTTGTATTTGTAGGAGCTAAGAGTTAAATTGCCACCACTGAATTTTGGGCATTTTTTTTTATCCTCTATGTATAATGTGTATGTGTGTGTAGTACATACCACTGTCCCTTCTATACTAAGATGGGTGTCAATGTCATGCTACTTCAGTCAATAAATATTTGATTCATTGATATGATTTTTGCAGTGTATGTGTATACGCACGCATATATGACACATACAGATGACCACAGAATACAACTTGACCATCGTGTAATCCCTAATAAAATGGAGAGGCAGCTAGGTGGTGCAGCAGATAGAGTTCCAGTCCTGGAGTCAGGATAACTCATCTTGCTGAGCTCAAATCTGGCCTCAGACACTTCCTAACTATGTAACCTGGGCAAGTCACTTAACCTTATTTGCCTCAGTTTCCTCAACTGTAAAATGAACTGGAGAAGGAAATGGCAAACATTCCGATATCTGCCAAGAAAACCCCAAGTGGGGTTATGAAGTCAGACATAAGTGAAAAATGACTGAATAGCAAGCAGCAAGCACAACCACGATCATCCCAGTAATCCAAGCGTGCCATCTTAGAGTCATCATTGACTTCTCATCCTCCAGTCTTGTCATTCATACATTCACAACATCTCTTATATACATCCCTTTCTCTCCATTCACCCAGCTGCCACATTAATGCTCGAGAGAACTCTTCAGTAAAGGGTTTTTTCTCATTGAGAGGTACAGAGCACTAATGAAATCATGGCGATGGACCAAATGACATCTACTACAGATAGATATAGAAATGCAAAAAATAGACAGAAATACAGAGATAGAGATATAGAGATTGAGGTAAAGATAGGGAAATGTGGAGCTAAGGAGAAGTAGAAATGGTGGTATATAGAGATATACAGATTAAGGGATGAACTCTGCCACCAATTCTAGCATTGTTTATCTGAACAAACCTCAATACTTCACAAACTTTAAACACGGCATCTAGATTTTACTCTTTTAGAATGAAATGAGAAGACTAGAAATTAGCTACTAACAGCCCTATGCAGCAGGGTAGTTGGTGAAGCTGGGACATTTGCTAGTTTCTTTTAGCGTAGTTTGTTTCCTAAAGAAAATCAAACCAAGGGGCAGCTAGGTGGCACAGTGAGTAGAGCACCAGCCCTGGAGGCAGGAGGACTTGAGTTCAAAGTTGGCCTCAGGCACTTGACACACTTACTATGAGACCTAGGGCAAGTCACTTAACCCCAATTGCCCTGCCTTCCCCCCTCCGAAAAACAAACAAACAAATATAAAAAAGAAATTACACCAAGGAATCCAAAAGTCTTGGGGTATGTGTGCTAGTGCTTGTATGTAAGAGTGTGTACATGTGTGTGTACACACATGTACCCAAACTCATATCAAATGATGCCCTTTTAGTTTAGGGGCCTAAAAACATTCACTCTGTTCTTCCCTATTTTCACTTCCTACATACATATTCTATCCTCCTCTTACACTTGAGATAATTAATGCAAAGTATTATTTCATAAATCTCATTTCCTCATACTAATGTTGTCCTTTAGACAACCTTTAGACAATCAGCACTTCTGATAATGACAAAGCTACATATTTCCGGCAACACTCCATGATTGAATTATGGATCCGTTTATCTCTGCTCCCTTGTAACCCCTCTGTTGCCCAACACATTCTAGTTGGGTTCTTCCTCACGATTTGGTATTTCAGTTTGTGGGGGTTTTTTGTTTGTTGGTTGGTTAGTTTTTGTATAGTGATCAATACTATTCTATGTATACCAATCAAACTAAACGGCTGTTTTGACTACCATGTTGGTTTGCAGCTTATCTAATAAACTTTGAGAACTTGGAGAGTCATTTCCATAAACAAGGTAACTTGGGATAAATCCATTCATTTGTGCATGGCGTTCAGTCTTCCTCAAGAGGAAACAATTTACACAGGATCTTAGTAAATAATCGTTTGCTTTTAGATTGGTCTCTGGCTTGGGGTTTTACTTCATAATGGACTCCTATCATTATGTTCACACTCTAGTGAGCGATCCTTCCTCTTCAAATCTCTCATACTGCTCCAGATTTCTTCTAAGCAATTATATACTTTTAATATATAATATATACATAAAATATACATAATTACATATGATGTATATATAATATAATTTTATATAAGCACACTATAATTGGCATAGTAGTTGGGCTTCATTTTGGTCTTATCTTATCTACCCTCCAAATGGTGATTTCCTCCCTAGAATAGTTATTAGGCAGCTGGGTCACACAGTGAACAGTGCTAGACTTGAAGACAGGAAGAACTAAGTTCAAATCTTGCTTCAAATACTTATCAACTTTGTGAAACTGAGCAAGATAATTAATCTCTCTCAGGCTCACTTTCCTCATTTGTAAATTGGGATAATAAAAGCATCTACCTCATGGGGTTGTCATGAGAGTGCAATGAAATAGCATATATAATATATTTTGTAAACCTTTAGACACTGTATAAGTGCTAGCTATTTTTATTATAACCACCGAATTCCACGTTCCTTGAGGGCAGGACCATGTCATTTTTTTTTCATCTTTATACTTTTGACTCCTAAAGCATAGCGCCCCCTTCCCTCCCTCTCAGGTGATGGGATATTAAATATATTATAGGTGCTTAATAAACGTGGTGGGTTTTTTTTTGTTTGAATTGAGCTAAAAGTCATCTCAGAAGTAGAGCACCGAAGAGTCGTTTGACACGGAACACCAAGTCCAAATTGTCCAAAAGTTAAATGTTGGGTCTCTTAATGCAAAGAAAAGATGAGCTGGCCAGAGGGTTCCGCCCTCTTTGGTTGCATTTCCAGCTGGCAGAGATGGACACTTTCTCCTTCTGTTCCATTCTCACCATGATACTATTAACAAGGCAAAGCACAGGCTCCTCTGGCAGCCATTGGCAGCAACGCCCTTTACACATATCGTGTTGGATGCTTTTGATTAAGGTTTTGCATTTCAGATCGAGGTGCCAACTTCACCAGTGCCTGTACAGGATTGTTGGCTTTGAGTGTGTTCCCTAGATTGCAAATTGATTAGCTACTGTATGTCAGGGCAAGGCATCCTGGGCAGTGAATCTTCTTCAAGTGGGTACGACTGCCAAGAAAGACTCCCCTCCTCCCCTCCTTCCCCTTCATTCCAGGCCGTTTGTTCGGCTGCAGCCTATTTGAGTTTGTCCATTAAAAACAAAGAAAAATCACCTGCCAGGAGAACAGCTTGAACAGATTGGGGCAGAAGTTGGAGGTCATCATTTTACAAGTTGGAGAGGCTTCAACTTTCGGTCCTGGGGTTTCCAAATCACATCCCTGCTCCAAGGGGAGAATCAAAGGTAACGTTTTTAGCAAGAGGGCCCTCATTGCCTATCCCTCCTCATTCATTACATGGCCTCCACCAGCTGAGCAGCCTGATACATGCAGGGAGTAATTTTACTCACCGAAAGGCCATCCAAGCGGAAAGCTGGTTCACTCTCACTGAGCCTGGGTGGCACTGCGGCAGACTGAGACATTTAACAAATGAACAAGCAGACAAAGCCCAAGTCACTATGACCAGCTCACAAAGCACTTTGGGTTCGCTCATTTGTTCATGACTGCAATCTCATTTTCATTATTTTTGGAATTATTTAAGAGTACTTTACTCTATTTTTATGGCCTTTAATTTTGTTTGAATGTCCAACTCTTAGTATGATGGAAAACCTATTAGTAGCAAATTCTTACTCTTAATGTTTCGAATCTTTCAAAAGCATTCTTATTAGACACAGCCACATGAATGGATAGTTAGTAGTAGTAACTGTAATTCTTTCATAAAATAAGTTTCATGGCCACCTTTTATTTTTACATCACCTACATGATGCCACAAGAATCACCCCTTATATCATAGAAGAAGAAAAAAGGAAAAAAAAAACCAGTTCAACGAAACTATTCGACATACTAAAAAGTCTGACATTACATCTAAAGCTCCATATTCATAGCATGGAGACTTTGGCAAAGAAGATGGGGAGAGGCCTTTATAGGATTGGTCATTATGATTTTACAACATTCAGTTTCTTTTGCTTTATGGATCTTTGTTCCATTTATGTTGTTGGAGTCATTGTGTATATTGTTTTCCTGGTTATATTTACTTTACTCTGCAACAAATTATATAAATCTTCCCATGCTATCCTGTATCCATCATTTACTGTGTTGAAAAAAGTCCCATTACTTCATGTACCACAAAGTAATGCTAATTCTTAATCATTAATCTTATTTCTTTTCCAACATCTGAGATAAAAGACACAGTAAAGACTGGTTTGACCTCAAGGTAACTTTATTATGTGGAGGGTAAAAGATCAGCATTGACTCTTTGAGATTCTACAAACAGTTACATCTGATGAGCTTTTATTAAGTGCCTACTATATACTGGGTTTGGAGTTACAAAGACAAGAATGAAAAAGTCCCTGCCCTCAAAGAGTTCACATTCCATTAGATTATTAACAGAGTAATCTTTAACAGAGGAGATTTTCAGTCCTTGTAATCTTAGTGCACAGAGCTTGCTGATAAATCATCTTGAATAACAGTCCCCTAGCACTGTAAATTTTCTGTTCCATATTTAAGGTTCCAAGCAAGACATGGAGGCTGGCCTCTTCTTATCACAGAACATACATATGTCATGACAAATGGCTAATCCTAGTAGCCTCGATTGCCAGAACTAGCCACAGGACAGTAAGTCTCTCCCTCTGGGAAATGGTTACTATATGTATTTTCACAGTTGGATGATAGATCAAGAGTGAGATGGGACCTCAGACACCCTCTAGTTCAATCCTCTCATTTTACAGATGAGTAAACTGAGGAACAGGGAGGTTAAGCAAATTGCCTGGAGTGACACAGGTGTCAGAAGCGGGTTTTGAATCCAGACCCTCTGACTCCAAAGCCAGTGTTCTTTTGATTGTACCATGCCTCTTTTACCAGGAAAGAGATAGAGATAGTCACCAAGAATATGGAGAGCATGCCACTGAAGGTCCACATGGTCCTCCATAATTGAAGACTTTCACACTAATTTATATGAAGCCAGGACTGTGCTTGGTCTTGGTGACTACAGGGTTTGGACGACACCATAGATTGCACGAGCCTGATGGGACCTGGAAGATCATCTAATCGAACTTGTCATTTTATAAATGAGGGAAAAAAGGCCCAGAAATGTAAGGTGGCTTGTCACTTAGAAAATTTCTGAGTTAGTAAATGCTAGAACCAGGATGAGAACCGAAATTTCCAGTCTATTGCTTTCTATTACTTAGAACATCGCCAATGTAATGATTGGAAGCCTTAGACATTTGCCTGGAATTGTGTACCTTCCTTCATTTATCCTCCAGATATATATGGAGATAATAAAATTGATGAATTCAAATTACCTGGCCCAAAAGTAATATTGCCTCAGACACTGAAAGAATTGGCAGTTATGATTACTGAGCCATTTGTCAGTGACCTCCAAAGCACCATGGAGAGGGAGAAAGCTACTGTAGGGTTGAAGAAAGGCAAATGTTCTCCTAATCTTCAAGAGAGCAAAGAGCATGGTGCTTATAAACAATAAGTCAGTGATTTTCATTTTGAATCCTCGAAAAATTCTAAAATGCCTTATTAAGGAGATGGTTAATGACCACCCAGAATGGGAAGCTGTGATCCCAAAGGACCAAGGGCAAGAATAGGCCATGTTAATTGTTCCCATTTCCTTTTTTATGAGGTTTCTAGACTGACAGATTTGAGGAATGCCATAATTTCAGTTTAGTGAGATTTTAGCAAAGATTTTCATCAAGTCTCTCATGCTATGGTGGAAAAGATAATGATCTGTGAGGCTAGAGATAATAGTTCAGTTAGGCAGACTTGGAACTGTTCGAATGACTAGAACTATATGCCAATTTGGAAGTTCTTGAGTGGAATACCCCATGGATCTGTGCCTGGTTCTCTGTTGTTTAACATTTTAAAAAAATCAGTGACTTGGATAAGGACAGAGAAGAAATGCTTGTCAAACTTGCAAATGATATAGATGAAAGTCAACATTTCAAAAGATCTTGACAGGCTGGAATATTGGGCCTTATCTTAGTAAGATGACATTTAATAGGGTTGCATGGGAAGGAAGAGAACATGTACCTATTATGTGCCAGGCACTGCGCTAAGCACTTTAAAAATATTATCTCATTCCATCCTCACGATCACCCTGGGAGGTGGGTGCTACTGTTTTCCTTATTTTTTTTTGGAGGGGGGAAAGGCAGGGCAATTAGGGTTAAGTGACTTGCCCAAGGTCACACAGAAATGTGTCAAGTGTCTGAGGCCAGATTCGAAGTCAGGTCCTCCTGACTCCAGGGCTGGTGCTCCATTCACTGTGCTGCCTAGCTGCCCCTGTTTTCCTTATTTTACAGTTGAAGAAACTGAGGCAGAAACTTGCTCAAGGTCATATAGCTAGTAAGTACCTGAAAATGGATTTGAATTCAGGGATTCCTGACTCTGGGCCCAGCGATTTATCCCCTGTGCCACCTAGATGTATTTATATGCAATATCCTGAAGGTTTTAGTGTGGTTTTAAGCTATTAAAGTTTAAAGCTGCACTAAGACTTTTGGGACACCTTGCATAATGTCATAAAACTTAGGTCTGAAAAATCAGCTTTATATGTACAAGATGGAACAGGCACGACTAGACATCAGTTCATCTGAAAAAGATCTGAGAGCCTGAGCAAACTATAAGCTTAATTGATGAATCAATGGTGTGCTATGGCAACCAAGAAATTTAATATAATCTTAGCCTGTTTTGAAGAGAAGCATGGCTTCACATCTGGAAAAATGTGTTCAGTTCTGTGTAGCACATTTTAGGAAGGATAGAGGGCATCCAGAGTGGGATCACCAAGTTGGGGAAGAGCCTTAAGGTTTTCCACATGAGGATTGGTTGAAAGGACTGAGGCTGTACGGTCTGGAGAATAAAAGACTTAGGGGAAACATGAATGCAGTCTTTAAGTGATCAAAGAACTGTCAGGTGGGGAGGAATTAGATGAGTTCTACTTGTCCTAAATGGTAACACTAGCAGCAGCAATGGGGGTGGGGGTGGGGAATTGTGTAAATTTAGACAATGCAAGGACAGAATTCCTAATAATAAAAACTGTCCAAAAGTCCAGTGGAAGCTAAGTGGGTGTCCCCACCTTGGAAGCCTTTAAACAAAAAGCTGGAGGTGACATAGTGAATAGAGAATCTTCTGGTCTTCTCGTGTTCTAATGATTCCTTTAGCAATCCAAATCTTCTGGAATCTAGAAGATCTGAGTTCAAATCTTGCCTCAGATGCTTACTAGCCATGTGACTCCAGGAATATCAGTTAACCTCTCCTAATGTCAGTTTCCTCATCCACAAAAATGGGGATAATAACCACATTTACCTCATGACATTTGTTGTGAGGCTCCAATGAGATAACATCTGTAAAGCACTTTGCAGGCCTTAAAATGCCACCTTAGTGCCAATTATTCTTGTCTGTAGAGAGGGATCTAGTTCAGATTAAGGTTGGACTAGCTGGCCCCTTTCTGTCTCTGAGATGCTATGATTCGAAGGATGAAGACAAAAGGTGACCATGCCTATCATAGCTTGTATCCTTGATGTGATCTTGGGGACTACAGATTCCATTGGGCTAGCCTATCACTGTTGACACATAACTCCACCTGACACACAGGTCCACACCTGCCCTCAGGTCGCATCGGTCAGTGACCCTCTTTCGTACTGTGGAGGGGAGAGGAAAGGGGGTACACTAGAATTTGCTAACTAAAGACAGGGAAGTATTCAGGGAGACAAGGAAATGATGCCCTCTAGGTTTTCATTCACTAAATTGGTTATATCTTGCAGCTGAAGTCTCGTGTTCTAATGACTCCTTTAGCAATCTCTCCTCCGCGAAGCACACCGGAGCCAGATGTCAGCTCCATCCCCCAGGATGCAGCCGCCATGCCCAGCTCGACAGCAGCAGCGCAGGCGCTCACAGGTACGTCTGCTGAACTTAACACAAATGGGTGCGTTGGCAGGCGGGGAGTTAGTTAATTAACTAAATGGCTGTTTGCTCCACGGTCATCATTGGAGATCCATGTGACTGAAGAGTCGGTTATCTCTGTCAGCCAAGTGAAATCTGTGATGACCAGATATGTCGACCTCTGCCGTCTTGAGGTTCGAAGCATTCTTTACCGGGTTTTCGATGAACACCTATGGCCCTGCTGAACGCATTAATGGAGGAAGGGAGGGAGGCAAGAGCATGGAAAGAAAGCTTTGTTTTGCTTCTTTGTCGTCAGACTTGTTTTGAACCAATACTAAGAAGGTTCGTCATTAAAGCATCAATGTCATCTTCTGTACATTCATATTTTTAATTTCCTAGTATGGTATTTTTTTACAAACCCATCTTCCTGCCACCAGTCCTGAAGTTGGATGTACTCTAACCAGGATAGATTTCATATGAAATCAAGGCTAGAAAAGGGATCAAACATAAAATGACCCAATTCAGTCAGTCGTGTACGAATGCATGCATCTATTACATGTCTGCTATGTGCTAGATACTAGAGAGAGGCAAAGATTTAAAAAAATGAACAATGATAGGGCTTGAGAAACTACATGGTACAGTGGAAAGAACCCTCCCTTTGGAGTCATAAGACTAGGTTCAAATCTTGCCTTTGATTCTTTCTACCAGTGTGACCTTAGCCAAGTCAACCGGAGTTTCTTTATGCCTAAAATGAGGGATTGGGACCAGATGGCCTCTAAGATCCTGTCAGATTCTTAATCTATTATTATCTTATGACCGTATAATGTGATATTATCTAGGAAGTCCCTACTCTCAAATATCTCCCCCACTAATGCTGAAATTTCTATTATCGGGAATTGATTAATTTGTATTGATCTTTTAAAACCAGACAACAGGCCTAAAATTGCATAAATACAAGGCCCTGAGACTCTAGCGTGAGTTTCTTTCCTTTTTTAAACAAAAATTATTGATGCCTTTTATATTACTATCACAGTCATTTCTAGATATACTACGTTGTCCTCTTCCTCTCCTGAACCCCAGAAATATACTTCCTGTGAAACAAAGATAGTTAAGTAAATCCTACTGACACAGTGAACACTTCTGACTGTGCATGTAACATTCTGTACCTGTAGTCTCCTACCTTTTTACCTTGAGAGAAGGAAGAAACTTTCTCATTTCTTCTCTAGTGATAAGACTGATCATTTATAACTACACGTAGTTATATAATTGGCCATTATAATGATCAGATTAAGCTTAATTTTAGTGTTACTTTCATTTACATTATTGTAGTTACTGGGTATATCGTTCCCTTGTTTCTGATTTCTTCACCCTGAAGTTAGTATATATCTTCCCACATGTCTCTAAATTATTCATATTCATCATTCCTTACAGTTTAATAATATTCCATCATATTTATATTTGTTTAGCCATTCTCCAATTAATAGACATCTATTTCGTTTCCAGTTTTTTGTTATTACAAAAAGTGGTGCTATGAATATTTTGCTGTTGGGGTATCCGTAGCACGAACTTTGGGTCAAAATAGACAAACAATCTAGCTATTTTCTTTAATTCCAAATTGTTTTCCAATTCATAGCTTCACTAACAGTGCGTCAGTTTGTCTCGTAGCTCCTTCAACATTAGTCATTTACAATGTGATGAATGTGAGGTAAAATATCAGAGTTGATTTAATTTGCCTTTCTTTACTAGTGACTTGGATCACTCTTTCATATGGTTGTTCATAGTTTGCAGAACTATTTTTTGACTACTTATCTGTTGGCTCTTGATCTTATATATTTGCATTAATTCCTTATATATCTTAGAGACTAGAGTTTTATGAATGATATTTGATACAAAGCTGTATTGGTTTTATTTGTGCAAAAGCTTTTTAACTTTTGTTATTCAGAGTTGTTTATCTTCTCTTTTAAGATAAACTCTATACTTCCTTCGGTTGATAACTATTCTGTGAGTCATAGCTGTGAAAGGTATGTCCTCTTTAAGAAAAAAAAGGGAGATAAAAAGAAAAGAAAGACAAAAGCTGTGATTGTCTATACAGAGTATCCCAAAAGTCTTAGTGCATTTTAAATTTTAAGATCTGCAGGAGTCTAAATACCATATACAAAAAAATTGCCTTCGAAAGTTATTTCAATTTTAGATGTTAATGTTTCTTTTTAAAATTCACCATAACCACCGTCTTGTGCTGTATGTTGTGCTAATTGATTTTTGAACTTTGTAAAAGCTTTCTTCAGCTGCTGCTCAGTGACTGAAACAATTGCATCCGTAGTCTTAGCTTTAAGATCATCCAGAATGAGATTTTGATGCATGCATCACAGCTTTTTGTGACCCCACAAAAGAAGTCAAATGCATATAAATCAGGTCACTGAGGTAGCCAAACAAGGGGGAGTCTCCTTTACCAATTCACTGGTATGAGAAAGTATCTTCCAGGAAACAAAACTAAAATTAAAATTGTATTATTCACACTTTATGAAATTAAATGAGTATAAAAGAATATAACTAACAGAGGAATACTGTGCATTTGGGTCACTTATTCACTTGGAAGTTAATTTAATGGCACATGGTGCCAGATGCTGTACTAAATCAATTTTCTGCCAAACTGTTTTTCAGTTTTCCAGGCAGTTTTTATGGGATAGAGAGTCCTTTCATCGGTAGCTTATTGTGAGCTTTTCAGATTGTTTTCTTCAAAAGAAGAGTATTTGTTTGTTGGAAGCAATACTCCTGAAATGGTTTCATAAAGGGAGAGAAAAATTGCAAATGAAGTAAGAGTATAGAAAAGGAAGGCTGCAGCCATGATGACATCTTATCAACTTCACATTTTTGCTTACTGGTAGCTCTTCAGAGATGGAAAATTATGAAGTAATATGTAAGATAGATTTATTATATGGCCTTAGAGAAAGGTAATGGCACATAATGATTATTGAGTCAACTTTGGAATCAAGGGGATCTAGAGTCAGTTCCTATGTCTGATTCATCCTAGATGCATGATCATAGGCAAGATATTTAACCCCTCAGTGCCACAGGCACCTAAAACAAGGAAGCAGTGGAAAGAGCTTAACCTCTGGAGACATAGGACCTGGGTTCAAATCATGCCTCTGATGTTTACTAGCATCCCAAAATGTGGAGGTTGGACTAGATTGCCTCTGAGATTCATTCCACCTTGAGATCTATGATTCTGTAAACTGTAAGTTAGAAAGAAGATGCTATCAATGGACCATTTCAGGTCTTTCCCTGATTTTTTTTGCCAATGTCTTTTCAAAGACAAGGAAATTCTGGGTAATTTATGTATCAATACTATTCTTTAATAACTTTTTTCAATCAAAAAGCATTTATTTTCCCTCCTTCCTACCTCCCAATAGGAGAAGAACATAAAATCCATGTACCAAATATGAATGGTCTAGCAGAACAAATTCCAGTATTGTCCCTATGTCTAAAAATGCATGTCTTATTTTGCATCTCAAGGAGGCAGGAACATTCTTTCTCATTGGTCTCTTGAAATCCTGGTTTGATCTCGTGTTGATCAGAGTTCTTAAGTCTTTCAAAGTTGATCATTTTTGGAATGTTGCTGGTATAGTATACGTTGTTCCAGTTTTGGTCACTTCAGTTTTCATTAATTCATTATCCATATTAGCTATAGTCTCCATAAGCCATTGAAAACTGGTGGGTGCCTCCTAGCTTCATTGAAGCATATGCTAGACTTGCTAGTACCCTGGCTACTATGCCAAACTTGCCAGAAACCCTCTAGGGATAGAGGCGGCTTTCATTTTCTTGTGTTCTACCATGGGGGTCTGACAGTACTTGCTGCACATGTCTCACAACACATAATAATAATAACAAAAATAACTAGTATTTATGTGGTTCTTCAAGGTTTGTAAAGCACTATACAAATATTATCTTACTTAATCCTCACAACAACTCTGGAAGGTGGGTGCTATTATCCTCATTTTATGGATGAATAAACCGAGACAGAGATTAAGTGAAGAGCTCCGGGTAGTCAGGTCTTCCTGACTCTTAAGTTGGCAATGTATCTACCTCATCACCATTTTTCTTAAAAAGATATCAAAAGCTAAGTTCTGTTTGTTAAGTCAATCTCTGGCTCTTTCCAGTGGTAGCAGATGGATGAGACTTCACCCGAGGTAGCTAAGTGGCTCAGTGGATAGAGTAGGGGGCCTGACGTCAGGAAGACCTGAGTTCAAATCCAGCTTCAGACACTTACTAGCTAGGTGACCCTGGGCAAGTCACTTAACATCTGTTTCCCTTAATGTACCAGAGAAGGAAATGGTAAACCATTCTAGTATCTTTGACAAGAAAACTTGACAGGGAATAAGAAAGAGTCAGATGGAACTGAACAACAATTTTTTTAAACACAGGGCAGCTATGTAGTGCAATAGACAGAGTGCCAGGAGTGGAGTCAGAAAGACTCATCTTAGGGCAAGTAGCACAAAATCATGCCTGTAAGCTAAAGAATCATGTTCCTTTTGGGTGGGGACCATGAAGAAATAGACTATCTGGTAGTTTCCTGTTTTAGTTAATGCTTTTTTTTCCAATATGTTGCAAAATTCTGCAGTTTCTTCAGCACCCTATAAAGTCAGCACCTTGGAAAAAAACTTCATCTGCCCTCCCCTAGTTGTGCCATCCTAGGAGGATTATAATTCTCCTCTCTAGATGTTTACACTCTAGGACGCATACAGGACCACCTCTCCCTGTTGTTCTCCCTCTTCTCTCTCTTTCTCTTTTCTCCTCCTACTTCCTACACTTGTTTCCCCTATACTATGTTCAAAGGATTACTTGAGGCCCCTTTCAAAGAGTCAGTTCCCATTCTTGACTTTCATCTCAGCAGTATCCTCTACTGGCAAACTCTCTGTAATGGGTAGATTGACTAGAGTGCTTTCTGTCTAAACTTTGTTTTTACAGTATTGTTGGCAGGAGTCCAATCATGGAACTCTTACCATCTCTATCCCGTCCACTGACCACCCCCTACTCTGGGGATGCTCTAGGTTCAGGTGCTAATTTCAACAACATAATTTTTAATCTGGTCCTGATTTCAGTCCCCTCTTTCAAGCTAACAGAAGCTTCCAGGGTCTCCATTTAACTCAAAATCGGTACAGGTTTTTGACTAAGGTGAAGTGCTCTGTCTAGTTAAAGGAAACCTGTATGTCTCACAGACCCTATGTACATTTCTTTAATAGAGCACCAAAAATTTCTGCTGAATGATAAGGAAATTAGGGAGATGGAGAACAAAGTGAACATATGCCCATAGTCTTCTGAAGAGAAGATCCACTTTTAATTTTTAAAGCAATATCTCTTTTCTTTGGAGAGGTGGGTAACTATGGGTGCAGAATGCTGCATATTCTATCCGATAAAATTGTTGTGTTGGTTAGTTTTGATTGTTAGTTCATTGGAAGGGAAGATGGGGAATGCTATGTCTGGAAATGACTGTGATATAAAAGCAAAAGCCATCAATAACATTTTAATTTTTAAAAATAAGAGGAAGATATCCAGTTTGAGAAAGCTATTGCCAATGTCAGAGCTTCAGCAAAGGAAAAGCTAGTGAGGCTCTTGTCTCCAGTGCACCAAGATGAAAGGTACAGAAAAATATAAATATATTTTATATATTTATATACAAAATATCTATGCTTATATATAAACTAGATATTTATATATAAAAATATAAAATATGCCATGTCATGGAGAGGGGCAGGGTGATATCATTTTATATTCTTCCTTGGCACAAAAGCAGATAGTTTCAGTACTGACCTAGAATCCTTGAATTGGAAGAGGTTTCTGATTCCTGTTCTTCCAGGATACCGAAGTGATTCATCCCACAAGCATTCATTAAACATTGACTGGGAACAAAGGCTCTGTCCTAGGTGCTGAATGGGGAAAAATGGAGGGAGAAAAGAGCACCATAGTCACTTGTTCTCTCCAAGTCTCCAATAGCTTCTACCTTTTAATTAGATAGATAGATAGATAGATAGATAGATAGATAGATAGATAGATAGATAGACAGACAGATAGATGGATAGACAGACAGACAGACAGATAGATAGATAGAGGCAAATTAGGCAGAATGGCACAATGGTTAGAATATTGTTTTGAAGTCAGGAAGACCTGAGCTCAAATCTTGCCTCTGATACTGGTTGTGTGACCATGGGCAAATCAATTAACCTTGTTGAGGTCTCAAGCAACATCTGAGGACTTATTAATCACAGAGAAATTGTTTATCCACTGATTGATAGAGGGAATTTCCCTACTGGTAGCTCCCACTACCACATTAAGGAGATGACAGATTATCTGATCCTTCATGTATTCATGTGGTTGGACATTATTATTTGTTCCTTCCAGAGGAACAAATAGTCCTTGAAAATCTCCTCTGCTACAAAAGGCATTCCTTCCCACCATCACCACCACCCTATCCCTACTATATTCCTCCTTGCTAACTCACTATTTCCTTCTCCCCAGAAGGCAAAAAATAACATTTTATACCAGACATATTTCTCAAAGATTACCTGCCAAATCTGTCAGTTATATCTACAAGTCTGGCATGACCTCAATGATGTTATCATTCCATAGAAGTTAGCACAGTCTGGCATATAGTAGATGCTTAATAAATGCTCATTGAACAAATAGAAGTTGAATGAATTTCAGTTCCTCTGGCAAAACTTTGCAGAATGGTTCCTTTTTCTTTTTCTAGACTGTGATTTTGTGAAACCCTGCCCCTCCCCCTAGCCTTTAGAAATAGCAAAGCAGAGATTGCTTGGGCAGCAGGTACACTTATACCAATGGCAAACAGGGTACGGTGAAAAAACAAACAAACTTCCTACAATATGTCAGAGTAAATGCCAAATCCAGGTCCTGGTGTATGGCCCAGTGATTAATTTTCTTTTTGATTGCCTGCAGAAGATGGGAAAACTATACCGTGTATGTCCAACCAAATAAGGTTTTATTAAATGCCCACTGTGTGTCAGGTATTGGGGACACAAAGTCAAAACTGAAAAATAGCCCAGCCCTCAAGTGGCTTTTATTCTTTTCAATCCTTTCTAGGATGGTGGCTGTTATCCTCCTGAAGTCACCCCTCAGTTATATAAAGGACCAGAAAGAGCAAGTAAGCGTACCTTTTCTTTGAAGGTATGAGTAAATAGTATTTTTACTAGATAGGCCTCTGTTGATAAATATTTGTGACATTTAGGGGTGATCTCAAAACCTCTTTTTAAGAGGTTCACTTTGGGGTGAATAGGAGAAGAAAGAAGGGAATGTGTATCTATTTGCACATGCAGTAGGAAGACAACCAGAACCTTTTAAATATTAGAGGCTTAGGACCATTATCCTAGTGAATTAATAAACAGGGTCAGGTTGTTGGATTCCAGTATGGTCCCAGCCACTGAGCTCTGTGATGAAAAGCCACTGAGGCTGAAGTTTCAGCTTCAAGGAAGGGTTGACAACAATATCAGTTATACTTATCCCTCCATCATTCTACTCAGGAGGTAATGTTGGTTGCTTGCCCTAGTGCTTTGGAGGGCTTGACACTTTTGTACCTCCAAGGAAAGTCCTCATTCCAGGATTGTCAGTGCTACTTCCTAAGCCAAGAGAGGAAGAGGGAGTGAAACCCTGGGGGATGCCCTCAACATGATCTGATCCCCAGTGTTCCATAATAAGCACTTGGTGCTGGGTATTTGTCTCTGCAATTTGCATTTATGTCAACAAACAAGCCAACTTGGGGCCATACCTGGAGAGAAAGAAGGTACAGCAGCTCCCGGAGCACTTTGGGCCTGAGAGGCCCTCAGCAGTCTTGCAGCAGGCACTTCAGGCATGCATTGATTGTGCACACCAGCAAAAGACAGTCTTCTCCCTGGTCAAGCAGGGATATGGTGGTGAGATGGTGTCTGGTAAGGCTCTGGAAGATAATTGAGTGTTGGGAGGCTAACAAATGGGGGACTTCCCAACAATTGGAAAATCAGGGTCAGAGCTTAGCGGGTGATGGTTTAGGACCAGAGCCTGTCCGAAAGTTCTGAAATCCCAAGTGATTCTTGCCGCCATCGAAATAAGAGAGAGGCCCCATAGCTTGAAGACAACTGTCTGCTTAAGGTTACCTCTCAGCTAAAGGAGATTGTCAGAACCCTGAAGTGAGACCTAGATAGTCCCTATTCCAGTCTCAGCTCTGCCACTGTTTCACTTAAATTCTCTGAGACTCAATTTTCTCACCTGTAAAATGAGAGGATTAGATAAATAATAATTGCTAGCATTTACGTAGCACTTTTAGGTTTGTAAAGGGCTACACAGGCATTATCTGATTTAATTTCTGTATCTCTAAGGTCCCTTCTACATCTAAAATTGTATGAGCCTCCTTCTTTTCTGGATTATTTTCTACCACCTAAGTCTGCTCTCCACCATCCATCTCCCATTTTGTCCATCTGTTCCTTCCTGGATGACCGATAGCAGGGCAAGGGAAAAAGAGCCTCTTGATCCCGTGGGAACATTCATTTCTCTTACTGAGTTTTTGCTTTGACTAGGGTTTCGAGCCAAATATATTGAATTGCATTAACTGTTGGATTATCTGTTTCTTTTGTGTACCTCTTATGCTATTCTTGCCACACAACTCATCTCCAACTTCCTCTACCCCCATGTCATTAATACAGTTGACCTTGAACTCAGTGTACTTTGTGAAATTTTTTTTTCTCTAGCATCTCTACATCTTCCTTCCCTTCACAGGCTTAGAATGAAAGCTTATGAAAGAGACCCAGATGGAGACTTCCCTCTGTAAACTCAATACTTCCAGAGGTTACGCTGTGTTCTCAATTTTTCTATTACATTCATTAATGTCTTGCTCCTTAAGTGCTTGCACATCTGTGGAGGGAAATAAACTTGCAGGCCTAATCCCGCTGGTGTGTACTAGCACATAGATTGGGGCATGGAACATAGTAGGTGCCAAATAAATGCTTGTTGAGTTTAGTTGATCAATGTCATGCAGGTATTCAGTATCAGCAGTGGGATTTGAACTCAGTTCCTTGGACTCCAGTGCCACTTCTCTATTGAATTGAAGTGAATTGAGTCATGCTGAATTTGGACATGTAACAGCATCATAGTCATCAACTAGTTCAGTTTACAGGTCTTTCCCTTCTTTATGGCAGCAAAAATTATGGAAAGTAATTATTTCCTACAATATTTTGTGCCCTCTGGGCAAGATGGTGGCTCTGTTTGTCAGGAGATGATCAGTTCAGACTTTGGCATGGGTCCACACCCATGATTCTAATCTGTAAACATTCTGTGGCCATTAATTAATTAATTTAGATTTATTAATTTTTAATTTTTTTGTTTTTCCACTTAATAGTATTTTATTTTTCCAGTTACATTTAAAGATAGTTTTCATCAATTACTTTTACAAGGTTTTGAGTTCCAATTTTTTTTCTCCCTTCCTCCCTTTCCTCCCCCCTCTCCAAGACAGCAAGCAATCTACTATAGGTTATACATGTACAATCACATTAAACATATTTCTACATTAGTCATGTTGTGAAAGAAGAATCAGAACAAAAGGGAAAAACCACAAGAATGAAAAAATAAAAAAAGTTGAAATAGTATGCTCTGATCTGCATTCAGTCTCCATAGTTCTTTCCAGCATTTTCCTTCATGAGTCTTTTGTAACTGTCTTAGATTATTGTATTGCAGAGAAGAGCTAAGTGCGTCATAGTTGATCATCGCACGGTGTTGCTGTTACTGTCTACGGTGTTCTCCTGGTTCTGCTCTCTTCACTCAGAGTCAGTTCATGTAACTCTTCCTGGGTTTTTCTGAAATGTGCACATTATTTTAAAAGAGATAGTTGTGAAGGGCATGACCAGAGATTAGAGGAAGAGGAAAATGGAAATTTAGAACAGAGAACATCTTTTTTCATTCATTATGTAAGTGCCTTTGTAAGAGCAAGCCATTAGTAGGTTTTGAACACGGAGCTCAGGCCTTCACCCAATGCCCTGAGTGACTTACCCATGAGGTACAGAAGCTTCCATGTTTTCTTTGCTAAATGGCAGTGACCCAGACACAGTCTCACAGTAGGGTTGATAGAATCATAGATTTAGAAATGGAAGAGACCTCGGAGGTCATCTAATCCAACTTTCTCATTTTACAGGTGAGAATCTGAAGCCCATGGAGTTAAGTGATTCATTCACCCAAGGTTATACTACAGGTAGTAAGCATCGGAGATGTTATTCAAAAACAGATCCTCAGCCTTAGAGCCAATATTCTTTCTACTGTACCATGTTCAAACCCTTAAATAAAGCCAAAATAGACTAAATTTCACTGAACCACCGCACTGAGGGACTGGAGAACCAATATCACTGACCCCATTTTCTTTCTTTGTTACCCATACTCCTTTCGTGACCTCAAGGACCTCAAATTCATAGGAGGCATATTTGGTGCCTAACACCCAAAGAGGCCAGGGCATTTGCCAAGTTTTCATTCCATGAGGGAAGTATATTTCTACTGAGCATTTTGGTCTTGGAATTTCATAGCATTTTAAATTATATACTACCATTATATATTAGAGTGAAATGGCAAGTGGTTGTATCATATTTACAGATGAGATATAAGACAAAATGATTTTCTTGAAGGTCACCCAAACAGGAGGTCTAAGGACTCAGAACTCTAAGGAATCTAGGAGTTAGTTCACGAGACCACATCGTCTGCCGGAGGCATAGTTTTAATGGCCTCCCTAATTCCATGACCTTTCTGAGAGGTGAAATGAGCTTCCTGTCCTCTCCTTTTGCCCCTCTGTGAACATCTTGGTCCATGTTCCTGCCGGACATATTGGAAGCATCACAATTGCTGACTCCTGAGAAAAAGCGTAAAACACTGAGGCCACATCCCAAAGGGGATGAGCCGACCTCTCATATTCTCTCCTTTTCTCAAAGTAGTAAACACATACGTTCATACTAATGGGAATAACACAGTCCCATGAGCAGACTGGATGATTGCTCCTTCATAAGGTCATATAGGATCATGCATTTAGAGTGACAGGACCCACAGAGATCCTCTAGTTGAACCCCCTCATTTTACAGATTAAAAAATAGAGGTACAGAATGTGATTTGCCCAAAGTAACGAGGTGGTGGTGGTGGTGGTGGTGGCAGTGGCAGTAGTAGTAGTAGTAGTAGTAGTAGTAGTAGTAGTAGTTGTTGTAGTAGTGGTGGTGGTGGTGGTGGCGGTGGTGGTGGTGGTAGTAGTAGTAGTAGTTGTTGTAGTAGTAGTGGTGGTGGTGGTGGTGGCAGTAGTAGTAGTAATTAGCATTTATATAACATTTTCAGGTTTGCAAAATGCCTTACATATGCTATCTCATTGGACCCTTACAACAACCCTGTGAGGTAGGTGATATTATTAATCCCCATTTTACAGATGAGGAAAATGAGGCTGATAGAGGTTAAGTGACTTGCCCAGGGTCATACAGCTATTAAGTGTCTGGGGCAGGATTCACATTTAAGTATTCCTGATTCTAAGTGTGACATTTATAAAGTTCAAGAGACACAGTTTCTTCTTTTAACCATTTTATTAATAAGGCTAGCATGTTTATTAATAAAAAGATGGTCATTTGGCTATCTCTCTTAGACCAAAGACCCCTCCATGGTGAGCCCTCATGGGCTCACAGTTTATATGCCCTTTTAAGAGTAGGTGTTCCTGAGGGTAGCAATCAACTCTGATTGGTTAAAAATTAGTGAGAATGAATATTACAATGAGAGGCTAAGCTATATTACAGTGAGGGTCTTGGGTCACCTAAATCTTGGTCAAAGAGACTTATAAACTTCTATATCACCTGTCTGACAAAAGGGAAAATCAACATTTTCCCAGACCTGTCTGAGTAAACACAATGAGCAGGAATCCATCCGTTAGCCCAAACTAAGAATCTCTTTTACTGTCTGATTAGATCTTGGCCTGGGTAAGTCTTTGAAAAAGATTTATCACACTGATTGATTTCTGGATGAGGAAATAGACAAAGAGTAAAATCTTGGTTCTGATTCAATAATTAGTTATTAATACAAGAGAGAAAAAATCATTTCTCTCACAAGTCCATCACACTATCTACAATGTCACCAAGCTTTACTAAGTAGCAGAGCCATGATTTGAACCCATACCCTTTGACCCAAAATCCTACCTTCTTTCTGGAGTGCCACACTGCTTTTCCCAAGGTTGCTATAGTAGTAGCTTCCTACTCAGACCTTCAGGGTTCAGGGTCACCCTCAAGTTCTTATAATGTAATGGGACCATACTTTAAGTTTTCAAATTGAATGGGGTCTCCCTGACTCACCCCTGGCCTTGCTTCTCATTCCTGAAGTACCTTAGTGCATCAACCAGCCAGTTTCAGGCTCTCTTCCCCTATGGCTCTCTATGGCTTGGGGACAGAATTCTCAGCAGGCACAGAAAGACTTAAAAATGGAAGAATATCTACAGTGGACTTCTGGGCCTATTGGTAACTAATCTAAGATCACACAGGTGACAAGCATTGGAATAGGGATTTGATTCAAGGTCTCCTTACTCCAAATTCATCCGTCTTCTTACTAAACTACCTTGCCTCCACAGAAGAGAGTAGGTGAGGAAGTCTTCTGACCCCAGCTGCAAATCATATCATAGATTTAAAACTGGAAAGAACCTTAGAAGCTATCAAGGCCGGTAGGTTGTGACACAACTTGGCCAGGAAGTGTGAGATGTAGGCAATCCTATTCCCCACCAGCTGTCTCAAGGGAGACTGGCTCCTTTTTTCAGAGAGTAAGGGACTTGCCCAGGGTCACCCAAGTAATAAATGCTACCATTTGGGATTCAAACCTGGGTGCTCTTATTCCAATTTCTTTGGCCTTTCCATTGCCACCAGTCATGGATAGATGTCTAGAGAGACAAAGACAAAGAAAATGAGTGGATGAATGAGGAAGCATTTAAGTGCTTATTGTGTGCCAGTCACTGTGCCAGACACTGGGGATATAAATATAAGCAAGCAAGACAGTCTTTGCCTCAAGGAGCTTACATTCTAGTGGGTGTAGATAACAAATAAAAAGGAACTAGGAAGGGGAGAGAGTATTTGCACAGGTTTGATGGTGTGGGTGGAGTCCTGATTCCCAGGAAGATAAGTAGAAAGGTCCTCTATCAAAGCTGGAAGAACAAAGGAGAAGAGTCCAGGGTTGCTGTAGGGGTTTGTGGGGTGGGGAAGGAGATGTGGCCAGAGTGTTGGTAGCATGGTGAGGAGGTGCCCAGGAAGTGGTGTGGAGGCTTTGTTCTAAACAAGATAAGGAGAAAGCTATTTAATTTTACTTTACTTTATTTAATTTTAATTTAATTTAATTAATTAAATTGTATTTTATTTTATTTGACTTTATTTTGTTTTAATTAAATTAAATTTTTATTTCATTTCATTTCTTTTTTGATTAAATTCATTTCATTTTTATTTTATTTTTTAAAATTTAAGTTAAATTTTATTTCATTTCCATTTTATTTACTTTTAAATTTTATATTATTTCATTTTGATTTGATTCTTTAGCCCCCCAGGCTGCTTGTCCCAAGCTCTCCTTCCATACACACAGCTCTGAATAGCTGTCTCCTGTGGTTTTTCAGTCTCAGCTTCTTTTGATGGGAAACAGCATCTCCTGAGCCTGCCGGTGGCGAGCAGCCTTGGCTGTATCTTAAGCTTCCTGAGGAAGCTGTGTCAGAGCCTGTTGTGTGACAACCTCTTCAGCAGCCAGCCTTTCCCTCAGTACCCCGGGGCTCCCGAGGACAACCCAGATTATGAGGACAGGAGGATGGAGTCAGGTAGGCCTCTGCCCATCCTAACTGGCCTTGGTATCCAAGGCTGGGGATGGTGACATGGACCATCTGGGGCCTTTCTGTAAGAACTGCATTTCTTGCTGTAGTCAAACTGCTAATGTGCTAATGCCACCCATTTCAGTCTCCTGGGGAATCTATTTCTGGGCTACTCATTTCAGCACTTAGTGGTTTTCCTGGATTAAGAAGTACCTGGCGGGCAGCTAGGTGGCGCAGTGAGTAGAGCACTGGGCTTGGAGTAAGGAGGACCTGAGTTCAAATCTGTCCTCAGACACTTGACACACTTACTAGCTGTGTGACCATTTAAGGCCAATTTCCCTGCCTTCCCCTCTCCAAAAAAAATAAAAATAAGATATGAAGAAGTACCTGGAGGACTGACATTATAATTTTAAGTCTTTGCGATGCTAAACTATAGACTCTGGAGAGCCCTCAAATACGACTGAGATTTTTTTTCGTTTACTTTTAGTCCAGAATTCTCATTTCATTGTAGGGAGCTTCTCATGAGGTGACTGCCTCTACATTTCAGACCATTAAAAGTTCTGTTACTTCAAGTCTCAAAGATGTCCTTGAGGGCACTGAATTTAGAGACTTGTCTAGGGTCACACCATCACTAAGTCTCAGAGGTAGAATTTGAAATCGCATCCTCTTGACTCAGAGGCCAGACCCGTATCCTCTATGTTATCCTGCTTCTCAATGCTTTTTCACATTAGCCATAATTGAAACTTGTGATTCACTGTCAATATGAATGAAGAACTCTCACCGTCCTAAGTAAGCTGGGTCAGATAATTACTTAATCTAGCAAAGATATAGGCATTAAAAGCATTTATTGCAGGAATCAGATCGTATCTCCTATGTATGAAGCAAAGAAAAATTTTTTTCTTCTATCAGGTAGGTGGCCCAGTGGATAGACCACTGTGCCTGGAGTCAGGAAGATCCTCAGACACTTACTAGCTGTGTGACCCTGGGCAAGTCACTTAACCTCTGTCTAACTCAGTTTTGTCAACTATAAAATGGGGACAATAACAGCACTTACCTCTCAGGGTTATTGTGAGGATTAAATGAAATAATATCTGTAAAGCCCTTAGCAGAGCATCTGGAATATAGAAGGCAATTAATAAACGCTTATTTCCTTCCTTCTCTCATTAAAATACTTTAAGTATTGCTTCTTCCCACGTCTCCTCTTCTCCACGAGCATTTTTACACAGGTCTGCTGGACTTCCTCATGTCAGAGAGAGGACAGATATTTCCAGGA